>CM070518.1:3688181-4288181 GCA_036346375.1 Guadua angustifolia | reverse complement strand
GCGAGACGGCAACACAAGGTCAAATTGATGCAGACCACGGAGGCCCCTATCTTTCTGTTGGACCCGTTGGCCTAGAAATTCAAGCTAGGACAGTCATTCATATCAGAACAGCGCCAGTGTATGCTTTCAATAGCTTGCATTAGATTGCGAAATTGGTGCATTGAACAAGCCAACAAGCTAATGGCATAACGAATATTGAGTATCTCTATCAACTTCAAGGAGCATTTCTTGCACTAATCATCAGGGCTTCTTCATGCCCAACTTCAACTACTTATTCGATCTCTACACCCTCGACACCCTCAGGAGTGTGTGCAATCAAGATCTACATTCGTGTCATAATGATAAATATCATACATATACGATCCTTGCCTTTGTATATATAGATACATGATCACTGAAGCAAAGAAAGAGAAACAACCAGTGGGTTTCCTCGACCCACACATGGTGTTCAAGCAAACCATTGATGAAAATTTACATATCGTCTAGGAGTACATGGAAAATGCATTGCTGGCTCAATGCAAAACAAAATACATACTTTTACCCCACAACCCGGGCTAAGTACTTCACTAGTTGCTATACTTGTTGATTTGTACTTTACACACAACTCGAAGTTAGGTTGAATGACCACGGCAACATACCTGTGTAAGTTTCACTTGGTTTTATTTGTAATTATACCAAGATAGCATCGGGTATTTTACCTTGATTCCAAAAAGGGGCAGTACCCATGACTTGATGCCTATCGTGAAATTACTCGAGACATCATTTAATGTCCACATAGCTCATGGAGGGCCATAAAAGGTCTCACGCAGCTAAGCACATTCATAAGTTTTTGGTATCCACTAGTATGCAATATTCCTATATCATACTCCATAATAATACCTTTGGAACTAAGTAATTCTATTTTCTCATTACCACCTGTAGCCAAAGGGCACTAACCAATGTGGATTCTACATTTGCCATAACATGCAACTCCTCATGGATAAAAAGACTACCAATGTCCTAGAGGTTTATCAATCTTGGAATAATTGTTTTGTACTTACAAATTTATATGCATGAAAGACCTTAGTTTCATGCACAGACATCACAAACAGTTCCATGCCAGTTCTAAATAAGAAATGTCTGAGATGAGAAAGACATCACAGTTAGTTCTTTTTTAGACCCATCTGTGATGTTTATTTTCCAAAATGGTTCTAAAACCGTCTGTGATGTGCCCTTATATCACTGATACTTTGTTACTGATGGTTCACAAAACTGTCTGATATGATTTTGAACCATCTGTGATGAGATTTCTGTAGTAGTGAATCATCATACATCCCATGGATGTATGGGGTAGCTTTGTCGTGGATATCTTCCAATGCATGCGCCCACTAGTGAGCTTGGGATAGCAAGCATTCTACCCAACCCCCATGTCCTATGACACCCTTTCATGTGCGCCTGCAAAAAAGATTAACAAGTCAATCTCACTAGTAAGGGCATACAACATATGCTACCATGGACAACGAAGTGAAGGAGAGCCTACATGTGGATGTTCGGCAAGATGACGTCACCACTGGTGACTTACATCTCAATGGACAAGTCATAGACTATGTGACGATGGGTGAGCTAGAAGGTGGAGTCAAGGGTGCACTGAAGGGACAGGTCCAGAGGTGCTCGTGCATTGACAACCTCTAGGATATACGGCCTCCAGATGACATAATCATTAATGAGCTGATTGAACATTGCAATGTACTCGAGGTATAATGCATGCAGTGTAACTAGTGTGAAAGTCAGTTGGACAAGTAGCGAATGGGAGAATGTTAAGTAAAGAATATGGCAAACAATTGTATAAATGATGAGAAAGGTACAATACAAACCGTCGGTGACACCATAATGTCCCCATGGTAGGACGGTCATTGTCATCCCTAGGGACCCTATAGAAAACTGATCTGTAAGGTGCCAACTCTATCTGTGGCCATCTGATTTGAAAGCACTCGAAGGACCACAACTAGAAAAGAAGGTGCATTCGAAGAGAGTGCAATTGTCCCCCAGGCATCGGTAGCCATCACAATGGGAACGCTACTTGGTCAACAATACAGCCGAGCTTCAAGCTAGCCACTGTCAAGCGGGCCCCGCTCGTTAGTGGGCACGGCCATGAGGCAGGTGCACAGCTTGGCCGGGAGAAAGCAAAGCAGGCTGGGGAGGCGAGCGACGGACCGAGCCAGAAGTAACAGGAGATGGGCCAGGGGCGACACAGTAGGAGTAGGCCACGGAAGAAACGGCCCACGCGGAGTGATGGAAAAGAAAAAGATTTTTCTATTTTGGGAAATTCTAGAAAATGCATAAATGACAAAATAAGTAGCAAATAAATTAGGAAAAATCTCAAAAATTCTCATAAATACTTTTAAGCATTGAGAACCCAAATAAATTATTTTAGACTCGTTTGGACTTATACTTTTGATTCAAATAATTTTCTTGCACTAAAAGAAAATTTTAAATTCACTAAAATATTAAAAAGGGCTCAAAAATAGAATGTTACAAACCTTCCCCTAAAAGAAATCTCGACCCTAAGATTTGGATGGACTAAGGAAAAATGTTGGGGTACTCTGGTCTAAGATCTTCTTCGTGCTCCCAGGTTGCTTCCTTTTCTGAATGGTTGCTCTACTAAACCTTGCAAAACTTGATCGTCCTGTTTCTTGTCCTACACTCTGCCTCATCCAAAATTCTGATTGGATACTCTGGGTTGGTGGGATCCTCCTGCAGCTCGACATCCTCAATTTGCATCTGTTCTTTTGGTACCCTGAGACACTTTCTCAGCTGTAACACATGGAACACATTGTGCACATTTGACAACTGCAGCGGTAGCTTCAACTGATTAGCCACTTCTCCACTTCTAGCTAGGATTGGGAATGGTCCAATGTATCTTGGTGCTAACTTTCTACAAACTTGGAATTGACGCATCCCTTTAAGTAGTGAGATCTTCAGGTGCACATAGTCACTAGGAGCAAAGGTTAACTCTCTCCTACGGTTGTCAGCATAGCTCTTCTGGCTAGACTACATTGTTCTCAATCTTTCTTGGATCATTTTCAATTGTTCTTCAGCCTTTTATAGAATATTAGGACCAAAGACTTGGCGATCTCCTGTTTTATTCCAATAGAGAGGTATTCTGTACTTTCTTCTAGACAGGCTTCAAATGGTATATGTGCAAATTTGCTTGATAACTATTGTTATATGAGAATTCTACATAGGGTAAACTTTGTTCCCAACTTGTCGCATTGGACAACGCACAAGACCTTAACATATCTTCGAGGAACTGATTTACTAGCTCTGTTTGTTCATCAGTTTGAGGGTGATAAGCTATGCTAAAATTCAGGTTGGTACCCAATGCTTCTTGCAACTTTTGCCAAAATCTTGAAGTGAATTGAGTACCTTGATCTAATACAATTCTCTTTGGCACACGATGCAAATTCATGATTCTTGACATATATAGTTTTGCAAGTTTATCTCCCTAGTAGATTGTTCTCACAGGAATGAAATGTGCAACTTTTGTTAATCTATCCACTACCACCCATATGGAGTCATGACCTGATTTGGTTCTAGGAAGTCCTGTAATGAAATCCATTCCAATCTCTTCCCACTTCCATTCAGGTACCTTTAACAATTGCAGCAATCTAGCGGGTCGTTGATGTTTAGCTTTAACTCGTTGGTATACATCACACATAGCTATGTACTCTACAATTTCTTTTCTTATCCTTGGCCACCAATATATACATCTCTTTTAATATCAGCTGCTTGATTCCTTTTTGATTCGACACATAGATACTTTTTCCAAGCCAAACTGTTCCTTCTTCAACTTTTGAAAATCCTATGGCTTTACCTTCCTTTATTCTATCCTTGATCTTAGCAGCTTCTATATCTAACTTTTACATCTTTTTGATCTGATCCATCAAGATTGGTTAAATTTCCAAGGCAGCTACGGAACCTTCCTCCACTAGTTCCAAATTCAAACGTTGAAACTCCTCATGAAGGGTAGGTTGTCCTTCTTGAATCATCAAATTATTACAGTAGTTCTTTCAGCTTAATGCATCGGCAACTACATTAGCCTTGCCAGGATGGTAATGTATTCCCACATCATAATCCTTGATTAACTCTAACCATCTTCTTTATCTTAGGTTGAGGTCTACTTGAGTGAAGATATACTTTAAACTCTTGTGGTCTGTGAAAATCTCACTGAAAGGACCGGAGATGTCGCCTAGAGGGGGCGTGAATAGGCAAAATAAAAATTTTCAACGGAATTAAATTTTCCCGAGGTGATCAACCCGGACTATCCGAGTATTAGTCCAGATACTCCGGTATATACGGATTATCCGGAATGAGCTAAGTGGATACTCCGAATTGGGTACCTCGAGATGAGATTTCAAATCTCTTCAACTATTAAGCAAACTACTTGAATACAAAGGATCTAGGCACTACCAAATACCTGGAACAAGTATAGATCTAGAGCCAAACATAGTAGAGAAGTAGATCGAGACTCCCAAATATTCAAGACCACACAACCTAAAGTTAGAGCAAAAAGAAGAACACGAAGACAATGATTTTTTACCCGAAGTTCGGATTCTTGAAGAGAATCCTACGTCTCCGTTGAGGAGGCACAAAGCCCGGGTCCCTCTCAATCACTATCCTCCCGGTGTTGCACAAAGCACTCGCCGGTTCTTACTCCTTGTCTCTTTCCTTTTGGAGGCGAGACTTGCCTTCACAAACTTCCGAGGCTCACCACACCAAGTATTTGGAAGTTCCCGGTGACTCCTTGCCGTCTAGGAGTCCTTCAAACTCCAAGAGTAGCAAACACATCGTGAAATCTTCTTGAAGGATGAACTTGTGCTCAAGAATGAGAAATGCACGCTCAAAGCACTCAAATCTACTCCTCTCTCTCCAAAAGTTCAAATCAATCACTAGATTTAAATGGAGGAGGAGTCTAGAGCTCAAGAGAATGTGAGAGTGAAAGCTTGAGAGCCAAATGGAAGCAATAATGGAGCTGCCCCCTTGGTAGGTGGAGATGAGGGCTTAAATAGGGAGCTCCAAAATCCAACTGTTGTGAGAGGCTACGCAAACCCAAAGTATCTGGATAGATACCCCGGATAGTCTGGATTAGTAAAGACAGCTCTCACGAAAGGGTCAACCCGGAGTGTCCGGACCAAATACCCGGATACTCCGGTATCACCCCGGACACTCCGAATACACTATCTGGTGTATCGTATCACCCCGAATACTCCGGATACACTGTCCAGAGTATCCGAGCTAACCTACTCAGCCAGCAGGAGACAAATAAGGGAAATACAATGATTTAAAATCTTTTGCTATGCAATTTTCATCCTTTGAGCACAAGAATATCCTAGAAGCGATTTCCCGTCGTATTCCTCTTAATAGTACGGCTATCCTTAGACTCAATTAAATAGAAAAATTAAAACTTAAGTCTTGATGCCACCTTCACAAATTTAAATATTAGTAGGGATGTCCAATCGCTTTCTCATTGTAATATATTCTCGATTTCTGCATAAATTCTCACTTAAACAATTAGTGTTCTCTAATTGTGTCATCATTAATCACCAAAACCCTCAAGGGGCCTAGATGCACTTTCACTCACAATGATTCCCGAGGAGATAATGCCTCCATAACTTTAGTGCATGCACAACTGCAGCCATTTCCAAGTAATAGGTTGGATAGTTTTCCTCATATGGTCACAATTGTTGTGAGGCGTATGCAACTATTTTGCCTTCTTGCATCAAGACACATCCAATTCCCTGTCTTGAAGCATCACAGAAAATCTCAAAGTTTTCCCGAATATCCAGTAAAATGAGCTCTGGGGCTATAGTCAATATTTTCTTTAATTCCTAAAACATTGCTCACAGGCTTCAGACCATTCAAACTTCTTCTCCTTTTTTAACAACTGGGTAAGCGGTATTGTAATGTTCTAGAATCCTTCTGTGAACCTTCGGTATTATCCCTCTAAACAAAGAAAACTTCTAATGTTAGGCACTAACTTTGTTTGTCTCCAGTCAAGTACTCCTTTCACTTTTGGGGGTCTACTTAGACACCTTTAACAAAAATTACATTCCCCAAGAAAGCAATTTCTTTCAACCAAAATTCTTATTTACTTAACATGGCATATAAATGGTGATTCCTGAGCTTTTCTAACACCATTCTCAAATGACCTTCATGTTCTGCTTCATCTCTAGAATAGATAAGAATGTCATCTATGAATACCACCACAAACTTGTCCGAGTATTCTATAAACACTTTATTCATCAAATTTATGAAATAGGTTGGTGCATTGGTCAGACCAAAAGACACAACTGTGAACCCATATAACCCATATCGGGTAGCACAAGTTGTCTTCGAAATATCTTGTAACCTTATTTTCAACTGATGGTATCCAGATCAAAGATGGATCTTAAAAAAAATTCAAGCTCCTTTCAACTGATCAAACAAGTTATCAATTCTGGGTAATGAATACTTGTTCTTAATTGTAACTTAACTTAGAGCTCTATAGTCCATGCATAAGTGCAAACTATTATCCTTCTTTACCAAAAGAACTGGCGCTCCCCAAGGTGACAAACTTAGATGAACGAATCCTTTTTCTAGCAACTCCTCAATCTACTTCTTCATCTCGACAAGTTCTTTTGCTGGCATTGAAAGTTCAAGCTCCATTAATTTGATTTTGGTATTAATGACAAATCTAATATTGAGGCTAACTCTTTTAATAATCATAATATTGATTAGTCTCACACTATACCACAACACACAATTAGCGTCGGACGTCCGACGGCAATAGTGGGTAAATGCCAACAGAAAAGAAGTCGGCAAAAGTTTGCAACTGATGACCGGTCGGGAATTGTCTCTACAGTGTTAGCTGGTCGGCAATAATACTTATTATTAGCGACGGACCGTGCATCGTAAAACTTAATTTTTCCTGTCCTACAGTCAGTCGGCAAAAGTGCAGGAAGTTTTCCTGTCCTAAAGTTAGTCGAAAAAAATACGTCGGTAATTTTATTGGGGCACGCGCGCGGGGGTGAAAGAAATTAGCGCCAACTTTATACCCTAATCCCCTCCCGGCCTGTATACACCAAATCAATCGATCGCTCTCCACTGACGCCTCCTCCTCCCCGTCCTCTCCGCGCCGCCGCCTCCTCCCCGGCCTCTCCGTCGTCGCATCCGCCTCCTCGTGCTCTCCACCGCCGCCTCCTCCCCGGCCTCTCCGCCGCCGCATTCAACTCCCCATCCTCTCCACCGCCGCCTCCTCCTCCCCGTCCTCTTCGCCTCTACCTCCTCCTCCTCATGCTGCCTTCCCCCCACCGTGCCGCCGACCTCCACGCCGTCGGGCTCCTCCCCATCATGCTGCCATTGGCCTGCCTCCTCTCGCTGCCCTCCTCCCCCACCATGGCTGGCCAGCGTCGCCTCCTCCTCGCGCTGCCGTCCTCCCCCATCGTGCCGCCGACCTCCACGCCGCTGGGCTCCTCCCCCACCGTGCGGCCAGTCGGCGCCTCGTCCTCCTCGCGCTGCCCTCCTCCCCCACCATGCCGCCGACCTCCACGCCGCCGGGTACCGCCATGCTAAGCTGTATATTTTAAAATAAAGTTTAAGATTCAAATACAATTAAGGTTAGGAATGACAGATTGTACCTCTTGTCAAGAATGGCTCCTCCTGTATGCATGCACTCGTGCTATGCCACCACCGCATTTAGAATTTATCGAAACATGTGTGTATGCACATTATTTCCAACACCCTCGATAATTTTGTTACGAGTAGGGTATTCGATTGACGACCTACTTTTGCATCGTTGTTTTAACTCCATACTTCAAAAAGGAAGTGCTCTATTCGCATAAGATCTTCATAAAAAAATAAGGATGAGATCTCCATACTTGTTTTATCTACGAAAATATATCCGGTATTTCGTACAATTTTATCTCGAAATCGAGCAAGTTAATTATCTTCTGCTGTCAATAAATGATTTTTCATCATGACCTCTTGCATGTAATAGATGAATGGATGAATTTTCTTAAGCGAAAAGGATTTAAACCAAATGATGAAGATTCACTTAAAGAAGTGATGAAGCTTGATGCGGTAAAGAAACTAATGCAATCTTATGGTACATTAATTGCAACTAACTTGTTGTCTGACTATCTATTTTTACTTTCTTAGTGAGAGGAATGATGTACTATAGGAGAGCACTTGAGACTCAATATGTGCAAGATAACAAGAATCTTGGTTAGAGTATTTCTTTCTCCATCATTTTTTATCCCACCTTTGTAAATCTGTATATATTTTGACCCATTTTAATATTTTGTAGCTAAATTGGACCATCATAGAACAACAACATCCTTTCAAGAGGAATGGGCCATTCTAGATATGGCACGGGCCATTGCTGATATCAAATTCACCTATGTCATCTCCTGTCAAGTCTATGGGATGCAAAAAATATCCAAGGATACCAAAGACAAGGCTTGCTATCTGAACATCCTTGATCTCATGATAAAGTAAAAACCTAGTGCTCTCAACTTAGCAAAGAGATCTCTTAAATAGTATGGCTACTCCAATCCATCTTACATTTAAATTGCACAGTTACCCATCATTACGCATTGCTTACATTGATGAGGTAGAAACTCCAACTGAAAATGGAATGATAGAGAAGACTTATTATTCTATTCTTGTCAAAGGAGTAGGTGAAAAGTATGATGAGGTACTTAATGAACATAAAGATACAATTTTCACTTAATTTCATTGCATCGTGAAGCTTTATTGAATTGAAGTTTACTATGAAGGTGGAAAACGTCATGTTAAGGCTCCTTTTCTAGATAAGCACCATTTATTAAAAATTACACTTCTATTTCAAGTTCGTAGTGGTGCATCACACTTGTTAGTAGTTTCTCATCAATTTTTGTGCACCAATTTACACAATAAAAGACTCATGTTAATCAACAACTCACTATTTTTCCATATGTATGTTTAATTTAATGACCTTTTCATGCCTATGCTTTAAACTTGATTTAGGAAATTTACCGCATCAAGCCATAGGTAACCTATGTTGAATCAATTGGGACTGACTTAAACTATTCCTAATACATATACATTAGCAACACAATGGGTAATAAAGTACTGGTCATTTTTGCTCCTTTACTCGTAGGATAATTACCTTGAAGAGGCATTTAAAATGAGAAATGTGCTGAAGGAGTTTGGGAATGCAAAGTATGGAAAGAGCAAACCCACTACATTAGGCCTTCGTGAGCATATTTTTACTGGAAGGTATGTCCATTTATTTATTGTTATGTTCAATTATATCTTGTTTATGTCATTTATGTTATATTTTTATGTTAGTAACTTTTTTTATAATTTCTTGTTATCTTTTAGTGTCTCATCACTTGCTTGGTTTATGTCCAACCAAGAGACCAGTTTTGTCACCATTGAACAACGTGTTCTTGCCAATCCTCTGAAGTATGTAATCTTATTTTCATTTTGATATAGAAATTTTAAATCCAATGCATTTGTTTGAATGGGAATCTATTTGAATTGAGTGTCAGGTCCACTTATAACTATTTGTGTGGCCAAACTTATTTTCCTTTTGGTCAAACCATGACCATGGGGAAGAATTTTTTAATGCATTTCAGCACTTACGAGGCAATTGTGCTAAAAAACCTCATATCATTACATACTTAACATTTATAAACAAGATCAAATTATATACAAGTTCTGTAGCAAATTCCTAATGTGTGAAAAGTAGTTGTAGTCTAGTAGGGATGATATACTGTGCTACCAAGAACTTCAGATATTTTTATGAAGTGCGGATATCGTAACTCTAATTAAGATTTAAAGTGAAGTTAGTTATGAATTGACGATAAAATAAGAGCTAACCGTGTTTATTATCCCCATAAGGCCATTATAGTTCCTGGCTAGATTGGACTTTTGTCCTAACTCTTAGTTGAAAACTGATAGTAAAATTGTGTTTTCATAAAATAACACTGATAGGTGGCCAAAGTTACTCTTAAATCTTAATTACCAATAGCTTGGTCAGATGGTCCACCCAATTATTCCAATTTGCTGGGAAGTCTGGTAGCCGATAGTAAATGACTAGTTCCTAGCTTTTTTTTTCAATTAGACAATTGTGAAGGTGGGTAGGGCGAGTGTGAAGATGAGCAATTAGAGATGCTTAGAAAAAAGGTAACTAACAGAATTACGGGATGAAATTGGGGATCACTAAGAGTTGACTTTATTTTCACATTCTTAAATAGTTTGATTTAATCTATTTCATGCTTCTATATTCTTGTATGTAAGATGCACATGTTCATCTTTCTTTTTGATGGGGAAACAGTGAGGGAGGGCCCTACTGATAAATAGTAATTAATATATAGTACATAATTAACTTAATTACAAAAAAGATTCGCAGGATCCAAAAAACCTCTAACATATGTTAGCTACTAGCCTACTACTCAAACCAATTACTAACTCATTTAATTTCTACTAATCCAACTTTCCAAAGCATCAACCATTTTAGAGGAAATTCTGAATTTCAATAATTCCAAATCCATTAGCAATAATCTCTTCCTCCTGAACTTGTTGGGAGGAATTTTTAAAAAAATGCACTTATTTCTTTAAGTCTATATGTTCTAGCAACCTAAAGTAATAAGTTCCTTGACAAATATCTGAGTCGATCCATCTTGTGATTTAGCAATTAATAGACAGCATGTACATAATCTCTAAAGAAATATTCCAATTGATTTGGATGAAATTCCAACAATATTTGCTAAATTGGCACTCAAAGAAAAGTTGCATCCACTCCAGAACTTGATTGTTACAGAGCACACAGTGAACATCATCAACTTTAAAGTTTTTCGATGCACATTTTCTTTCACAATGATGCTTTTTATGTCTATGGTGATTATCGTAATGTAATGCAGGTTCGGTTCCATTATGGTCATCCCGATATTTTTGATAGACTCTTCCATATTACTAGGGTGGCATAAGTAAAGCCTCAAAGACCATAAATCTAAGTGAAGATATCTTTTCGTAAGCTTTGCATCTCATATGAACATCTTGCGGTCATCCCTCACCTAAAATGCGCTTCAATTCAATGTTCTTAGGTTTTAACTCGACAATGAGAGAAGGAAATGTCACACATCATGAGTACATGCAAGTTGGTAAGGGGCGTGATGTGGGAATGAATCAAATTTCAAGCTTTGAAGCTAAGGTGGCCAATGGCAATGGTGAACAAACATTGAGTCGTGACATCTATCGGCTTGGTCGCAGATTTGACTTTTATAGAATGCTATCTTTCTACTTTACTACAGTTGGGTTTTATTTCAGTAGCATGGTAAGAATATTAGTTGAAGATATCTATGTGAAACTTTCTCTCTAAAGAATGCCTAAGTTACTTCTTTCTTTTTGGTGGGGTATGCAGGAGAGAACTCTATTGAAAATTCAAATAAAACCTCAGGAAGACTAGCATTCGTGCTCTTCTCTTGGAAATCATCCTTTCACTTCATTTCTTGATCTACCAGTATGGTATTGTGTACCATCTGAACATAGCACACCACAGCAGAAGCATTCTGGTAATTCCTCCACACAACCCTCCTTTTTAGCCTTTCTGGCAACTCTCTTAGCAATTCTCTCCACTTCAGCCTCATTTTCCTTTTGATCAAGCACCTGCATCAAAATCGATGAGTGACAAGTGAAACAAAAGCATTAATGGAAACACAAAACATTAATTGAAACATCAGAGAGCAGCACTACTTACATCCAGTTCCTTCTCAAAAGCGTCAAGGTCTCTCATCCAGTTCCTTAACTTTGCAGACCAATTAAGATCGATCTTGATTTATGAAATATCAATAATTTTATTATTGTAGTATTGATCTATATATCTTTTGATGCCAATAAATGTTCTTTCTGCAGGTAAAAAAGGAAGGGCGTAGCTCAACGATTCTTACATCTCCAGTTCATGCGTGGAGACTCCATACCCCTCTCTCTTTTGGTGTTATATATATGCTTATACAAACTATTATCTTTTGGGGATCAGCTATATTAGTGTTATTGTAATATACTTTTGGTGTTATATGTAACTGTTATTGTCTCAGTTGGATGATATGCTATCTTTTGGACAAATTTGATTATTAGTAGAGTAAGTTGTTACTTTGAATGCTTGAATTATCCTATCATGTTTTATTGATGCTTGAATTATATCATGTCATGTCTCGATTGGATGAATTATCTTTGTTATTTTTTTGAAGCGATCGATTATAGCAACGAACGTGTGTCGGCAATACTAGACATTACCAACACATTGTAAGTCGGAAACACAAGTCGTCGGCAAAAAGCTGAAATCGGACGACAAGCGAAGTTCGTCGATAAAATTATGTCGATCGGCAAAAGTCCTCATTGCCGATACAACGTCGTCGGTAATATAAGATCCGTCGGTAAAGTTTTTTGCCGATGGGACTTTAGCCGACACTCCTAATCAATTGATAATACTTTTTACCGACGTACTATTTGTCGCTATATAGGGTCTATTCTGACGCACAGTTAGACGCGAATAATATGTCATGGTATAGTGTTAATTGTTAATTAATGAGAAATCTTTTTATGAGACTAAATAGTTTGTTGAGTTCAACACTTATTAGTCTCTTTTGGATGAAAAAGGTGAAATATCAAAGGTATGCATTCGAGTTCATATTGTCATATCTTGTTGCCTTCCTTGGATATAATTTTTATGATCATATTGATAAATCTAAATATGAGACTAACTCTTTTATTGAGTATATCTTTGATTAGTCTCATCTCATTGAAAAATAGAAAACCCAAGGTATGCACTCGTATTCATTTTATGATATCTTAATGCATATTTTGGACTCAAATTACAGGATGAACTCTTACATTGCTTATACATTAAAAGTTGTACATTATGTTTTCAACTTCATCCATATTACATGAATGCACATATTTAGGGGGAGTTCACAATTTAACTTGATGTTTCAATAGTATTGATCCATGTTCTCTTGCCAAACAACATATAGGATCAAGACTTTGAAACAATCCTTTAAGTATATGTAACTGTAGTTGTAGTATACTCATGTTAATATAGGATAAACTCAAGTGCTATCTAAGATTGATTATGTGCATATTGATTCTAAGTTCAATTATTTATATGCACATATTTAATGGAGTTTATTCTATTCTTGATGGTATTAAGAGTATTGATCCTTTTCCATCACTCCAACATAATTTGGGTCATTACTTAGAAACCATCAAAATGAGTATATGAAACTTGTATAGTTAACATATACTCACATTAATTTAAATGAAATTTAAATTGAGTTCGGTTGTCTTTCAATCAATCAAAGAACACTTCATCATGTGGTGATGGTGTTTCTTCATTGATTAAGGACAAACAGAAATTTCTCGAGCATAATGAAGCATTAGTTGTATCAAAGTACTCAAGACACATTTAAATCATTCAAATTAATTAGGGTTGTGCTCAATTGATCATGGGGGCATCCATTATGTGTTAATGGAGTGCAACTGATGATTGAGGTAACTGTGTTTGTTGGACTAACAATCTTCCATAAGTTGTGAAGTAGGTTAAGTCCATGAAAATGAAGAAATGGGACAAGTGCGTCATCATATGTTGATGAGCTTCAAAGATGAATCTCGAAGTGAAGTGAAGCTAGAGAAGGCTCATCATGTGTTGATGAACAAGAAGAAAGGATCCAGTTTGGAGAGAAGATGATGGAAATCATAAAAGCTCCAAGTGGATGTGCTAGAGGTAAAGGTATAACTAGTTAGGGTTAAGTATGTGTTCCTAGTTTTTTACCAGTCTTGATATTTGGATGGGAGACCAGGTTGCTAGTATAGGTTACCATACTATTAAGAGGGGTTGAGTCATTTAGTTTGAGCTTCATCATATGTTGATAAACTCAATCCAGTTCACTCTAGCTCACTCTCTTGTTTGGAGTTTGCATGAGCTAACTATTTGCATGTGTTGCAAATAAGGGTGCTCATGCTTGCTTCTTATTGAATCTTAATCGATTTAATTTTTACATGGAGCTATGGATTTGCATGTATTGCAAAAGGGAGATAGCTCATGTAATTTGGTTTGTGTGGTTTTGCTTGGAGCTAAGTTTTGCATGTATTACAAAAGGTGAGAGCTCATGCATCGTGTTTTAGCTTGTGGCTTGATCATATATTGATCATCACAAAGGCTAAGATAGGTTTATGCTTTGTGTTTGCAAAATGAGTTTTTGCAAAATATGGTTTAATTAAATCTCATCTTGGAGCATGTGAATAGGGTTTGCAAATGTGTTTGCAAATTGATTGCTCATGTTTGCAAGATTTATATTTACAAATAAGTTTTGCAAAATATTGGTGTTCATGCATTTAATATTGGAGCATGTTATTACAATTTGCAAATGTGTTTTGTAAAATTGTTTTGATCATCAGTTGATCATTACATGACTCAATATTTAATCTTATTGACTCTCTTTAGATTGTAGTCATGCTCTTGATCAAGTCTATGTGATGGATTTCAAGAAATCATATTTTAGACTTGAATGACTACATTAGAGTCTTTATTTTGTGATATTTAAAACTATATATGGTTGCTTAAATATTAAAAATGGATGGAAATTGTAGCCCTCATGATAAGCTTCGCATAGAGTCCAAGATCACCTAAATCGGAGTTCGGAGTAAAAAGTTATAGCCATTTTAGTTATTGTGGCAGCAGTATGACTACCCTAAGGCCAGTCATACTGGACTAGGGGTGGTATGACTGGGCCCTAGACGGTGTGAAAATTCCAGAGAAGAGTTTTCTTTGTCTTTTTGAAGGCTGGTGCTACCAGGGTATGAGCGATAGTACCGGTGAGCGGTATGACCGCCCCATGTCTGGTATGACCAGGTTTTCTGAGTAACGGCTAGTTTTTACTAGCCGTTGGACCAGAGGCCGGTCATACCGGCCCTAGAGCGGTATGATCGGATTTCCTACGACTTTTTGCCCATTTTGCCCCCCAATGGCTAGTTTTTCTTATGGAGGCTATAAAAGGAGTCTTGGGGGCTAGCATTTATATGTTGTTGGCTTTGTTGATTATTTGGGTGAGGTGTTGCATGTGTTGCATACTCACATTTGATTCTTGAACTAAGAGTGAGCCCTAATTGTATGTGTTGCAAATTAGGAGTGGATTGAGAGCATCTTGTGCATGTGTTGCACTTGAGAAAGCCATTGTGCATGTGCTGCACTTGGTGATCACCGAAGTGCATGTGTTGCACTAGTTGAACTTCAAGCGGGAAGGCTTGGCTTGTTACTCTTGGTGTTGCCAACACCTAGATGGCATGGAGGCATCATGCATGGTGAGCTTCTCAACGAAAGTTGTGAAAAGCTTTGACAAGTTCTAAAGGTCGGTGCTCACCTACCCGGAGTGGGAAAGAGCAACCACTAGTGGAATCGAGGCGGGTGCTCAATTTGTGGAGCCAGTCCAAAGTGGTTTGGGCTAGCCTCAACGTAGATTAGGAGAGGCCAACAAGTCTCCGAACACTACGGTAAAACATCGGTGTGTCTCTTGTGATTTGTGTTCTATTATTTATTTATTTATTTATGTTCAAGCAATTTATATTCATCAAATTGATGGTTTAATTGCTTGTATTTAGGATAGCAAATTATTGTTAGAGACATAAATAGTTAGTACACTTAGTGAGCCTAGTTGACTTAGGTTTTAATTGTCAAACCTTTAGTTTATTGCTTCTTCATTTATTATCATTTAAGTTTTGACATCAGGGTACTTAGACGATATTTTAATTAACCGTAGAAGAAAATTTTAAAGTCACCTATTTACCCCCTCTAGTCGGCATCCTCGATCTTACAGGCATACGGTGGGGTCTCTTAGAAATAGGAGTTGTACCTGGGACTAGTTCTATGATAAACTCTACTTCCCGATCAGGCAACATACCTAGTAACTCCTATGGAAATACTTCTAGGTATTCCCATACCACGGGCATACTTTCAAAGTTGTTTCATCCAATCTATTCAGAGTGCATTTCTCACTTGAGGACTTATCAAGCATATACTCCACTCAAATGCCTTCTGAATTGGTGAGGGTAATGGCTCTATTGGCACAATCTATTTGACCTTTATACTTGGTTAACCAATCCATCCCTAGGATCACATCTATTCCTTTTGAATCCAAAATAATAAGATTCATTAGGAATTCTACCCCATTGATTTTTATGGTTGTACTCGGGCATATTGAACTAGTTCTCAACTCTTTCCCAGGTGATTGAACTATCATGAGGCTCTTAAGGGTGAAGGTTTCCCAACCAAATTCTTCGATATAAAAGAATGTGATGCTCCAGAATCAAATAATGCTGAGTCATGTATTGAGTTTACAAGGAACTTACCCAAAACCACATCTGGTGCCTCCTGAGCTTCTTCTATAGTCACGCAGTTGACACGCCCTCTTCCAAAAGATTGCAAAGCTTTTTGCGTCTGAGGTGCTCCATGTCCTTGTCTTTGCATAGGAGCTCTAGCGGAATTGGATCCCAAATTGAATGGCACTGAGGTCGCTGGCTGATGCTTTTAAGGACAGTTGTTGGCATAGTGTCCCATCTGATGGCAGTAAAAGCATTGAACTCCTGTGGCATTTGAGTTCCCTTTTTTGAGGCTAAGCACTAGCATTGTGTTGGAGTCTTTATGCAATTGGGCATAGTCTAGAATTAGGAGTGCAGGGTGCTCCTTATACAAGTGTCCTGTTGGCCTGCTGTGGTTGAAACCACTGTCGAAAACCACTTGCTCCCTACTGGGCTTGAAATACCATCCTTCTATTATAGGACTCCCATTGTTGCCTCTAGGCATCCTCCTGTACTAGTGCTTTGTTCACCTTGTGCTGAAAGTTTGGAAAATCCAAAGCAACTAGTAGCACCTTGATGTCATGATCAAGTCCCTCTATGAATCTCCAGATGTTGGCACTTTCAGTTGCCACATCTTCTAGTGCATACCTTGATAGTTAGGTGAATTGGTTAAGGTACTAGAAAACAATCTGGTTTCCTTGATGCAACTTATGGAACTCTCTCTTCTTCATCTCTATAATGCCCGCAGGTACATATGCAGTTTGGAAGGCTTCAGAGAATTTCTTCCAAGTGATTGCATGAGCGTTCTGATGGGCAGCACAAAAGTTATCCCACCAGGTTGCCACTACTCATTTTAGCTGATTGTTTACATAGAGAATTTTCTCTTGGTCATCACACTAAGCCAACTGGAGTTTCTTCTACACATCCTTCAACAATCATCTGCCTCCAATGGTTCACCTACTCCCATGAGCATAGGCGGTCTAGTTCTTATAAACTCCCCAAGTTTCGACTGGGGTGGCATCAGTAGTGCTACGGCTGGTGTTGGCTATGGATTATTCATTATATTCTGAGCAAGAGCCTACAATAACTTAAGCTGCATTACCATCATCTGTTGGATATCTATTACTGGGGGTTGAAATGGTGGTAGCAGCAGTACTTGCTGCTCTAGCTATTCTTGCTATTTTGGAACATCCTGCTGTTCTTGTGGCACTACCTAACCATGACCACAACATCCTACACGACCTCCTCTACAACTAGCTCCATAACCTCTTCCTTGACTCTCCATCTAAAGCGATGATCATGGGTAGGTTAGCAATAGGTGAGAGGGAAAAGAGCAAAGATAAAAAGACTAAGGAGGTAGCCATTCCAAGACCAAATAAGCAATTAGACTCCAAATGAAATAGCTTTATTCCAAGCAAGAGAAATAATTTTATTATGGCGACATCACAAGTGCACTAAGGCTTGATGTCATCCAAACACACCAAAATGAATCGACTACCGATAAACTGAACTACAAAACAAACTAGACTAAAATTAAGCTAAAGCTGGAAATGAAACTACTTCTCATACTCGGCATCCTCCTTTGCCTCAACTGGCTCTTGGTCTTTCTCCTTAGGCTCTAACATGTCTTCATTGGTGAGACACATACTAGCAGTAATGGTAGTTCCTGATCCTCCTGCATGGGTGAAGAGACTTCGATACTTTGGTGCAATCATGCGGACCTCTGGTGGATAGAAGACCTTCTTGTGGGGAGTGGTGCAAGGACAAGAGTGTTGATGCTTCCTACTCCAGGTCGCTTCTACAACAGTAGCCTGACTCTCCTTGAACTGAGCAATCTCCTGCTGAGCGGCCTGCAACTTGTCATAGGTGTCCATCAGCTCCATGGCCACATGTACATAGGCATTGTCCTACACCTCAATGAGGGCTACCATGTGGACCACAGTAGTATCCTCCTCTTCATTAGCACTCCTAAATCGGCTAAATGACTCATTCTCCTCACAATCAGGAAAGTAGCGGTAGGCTATATATTGAAGCTCATGGCGGAAGATGTATCCAAGACAAGCAATTGCCTCTCTAGTAGCTTTCTGGCATCCCAACTTGTATGTCTCTCTATTCACAATGAAACGATAAGATCTATCGCCTCTCAAGTGGTTCTTTGAGAAGATGGTGATTTTAAACCTCCAAAACTCATAACCATCCTCCTTGACCGTGATCCCTTGGTACTTTGGGCGATGAACAAGTCCAAGCTCCTGGAGCAAGAACCACAGCTGCTCCCAGAATCCTTCGTCCTTCTCAGCAAAGGAATTGATAAATGGTATCTATAAATTTTGAAGTAAGAGAAAGAAATCAGCAAAATGATTATTAAACAAAGAAGGGGAAAATGAAAGCAAAAAATTAAGAAGGGTAAGGTAGTAGCAAAGAAACTTATAATTTTTTATAAATACTTATTTTTAATATAATCCTTAAGGCTTGCCATTCTAACTAGACTGCAACCTACAGTCGATATGGCTCTAATACCACCTTTGTCGGGACCGGATTTCTAAATTTAAACCCTCTGTGTACAACCGTGCTAGTCTAAAAAAAGCTAGCACACACAGTAGAAACAGTGATGACAACATATCTAAGTCACGAATCAAATAATATTAATTAAGCAAAAAGGTATTAGCCTTATAGCCAATTATTACAAATAAGCAACCTCATGGCTTGAGTTCAACAAGAAGTAGCGGAAATGAAATAACAGTAGCTGGGTAAGCCCATCCATTTGCCCAACAAGCAATCGACTAGGGATACGCATCCTAGTAATCCGGATCGCTTTCATCATAATCACAAGCATAGAACTCTTAGTCACCTTCACCTTCTGTGCACTCCTCTGTGGAAAGTTGGAATGTTGTAAGGGTGAGTACAAAATATACTCCGTAAGTCTTAGAAACGTAATGCATGATAACCATATGCATGGCTGAACAATTGAAGACATAATATGGCTCTTTTAGCATAAAGCAATGTTTAACTTTAAATACCCATAGTAATTTCACAAAGCAACATTTGATCAAAATGTAATTGAATAATAATTGAATTTGAAAAGATAACTAAACAGGCTCCAACCACCTAACTGGCTCCAACCGCCAAACCACAACCCAAGAGTTCCATCCACTCACGGATTCCCAAACCATCATTTTTATTTAAAATAAAACTATAAAATCTACATTGTGCAAGCGTTCCTCTCCTGCCCTTGACCGTGGGTACAACTACTTAAGTAGTTTTAACTCTACAGAGTGTTTACAGCTTTACCTATAAGACATAATCGTCTCTTTTTGCCATGCAATTAACACACTACCTTGGTGTGTCGACAAAGAGATCATGACAAGGTCTTTACAATGTACAACCCCGATATTAACCTCGCCCGCTAAGATTTCACCACAGAAGGGTTCCATCCACCTAGTCAAAAGCCTCCTCTTGCGCCATGTTGGGAAAAACTGTCTCCATCCGACACCTACATTCCACCAAATAGCGAAGCCAACAATGAGATGCACAAATTAATTACTCAGAATGTACCCATATAGACTCGGCAATGCTCGGTCCATAGTAACACATGCTTTGGTCCTTAATCGACTAGGGAAGAACAATCACGTTTCAAGGTCTCTTGCATCCAGCTCCCACCAAACATCCATCCACCCTAGTCTAAACCATTTTCCACTTTGTTTTACAGAAATAATAGTAGCAATAACAATCATTGCAACTTCACAAATAAGTTTAAATAGTAGTTGAAAAGATTTCCAGAATGGCATAATACCAAAACATCTAATTTGGAATTTAACTAAACCTTAAAATCACGTTTAAAGTACATTGCGTAAAAGTAAACATGCATAATTTAAAAAAACATAAGAATTTTATAAAATTTAGGATCAACACATTCAAGGAAGACTTGCCTTTGTTGCCTCCTATTGGTTCTACCTCTGTTTGATTATTCAACTGATCTTCGACAACATCGCATACATGCAAAACGAGATCAAATAAATAAAAAATCAAACAAAATGAATGGTACTAGAAGGGAGATCTTGAATTTAGATGAATTTAGAAATTTGAATTACTAGAATCGGAGCTTGAATGAAGGAGAACGGGCTCCTAGAAATTCCTTGAATAAAAAATCAGAGAAAAAGAAAAGGGCTGACACATGGCACAACGTGATTAGTAGGAATTTTCAGGATTTCTGAAAATCAAAAAAGGAATTGGAAATTCACTGACATGTGGGGCCCACATGTTAGTGACTCTGCTCACGATGCACCACGTCTACCAAGGAGGCTAAGAGCGATGTGGCGGCCCTACTAACATGGACGCCACGCCTAGGGCTAACGTGGTAGCCACACAACACGGCGCGGGAGCGGGAGTCGAGGTGAAGCTGACGCGACGGGAGGCGTGGCGACACGTGGCGCTGAGGTGGCATGGATGCAGGCGATGTGACCAACGCATTGGCTTTTGCGTTGAGGTGGCACCGATGCGGTGCAATGCGGCGGGACATGGGGCATGGATGTGGCACCACGCACAACATACTAGAGAAGGCTGGCATGAGACAGTAGTAGCGCAGCTGCAATGACACTTCACCGGATGCAGAGAAGACGGCTTCGGCCGAGGGGCAAAAGTTGATGAGACATGCACGAATCTGGGGCAAAAGAGAGCGCACAACACATGGGACTCGTGGCACCAACAGATGCGGCGGAGGATCATCGTCGGTTGATATCGACGGCGTCAAAGCTCACAGGCATAGCAGTGCTTGATATGAGCTCGGGGCAGCAGCTCTTTGCAAGAAATCTCAGAAAAAAGTGGTGAAATGGGGCGACGGCTTAAATAAGCACAGATCCCCATGGGTTCGGTGCAGATACGGCCGCAACAGCCACGAAAAATGTAGAGACAAGTGTGGAGGTTTAGCGGCAACAGGTGTGGCTAGAGATGAATGGAGCCAACCACTGATAGGTGGGCCCCACTCTTCAGTAGGATTGGGTGCGAGGCGGGCCGTGCGGCTGGTCTAGGAGAAAGCGAAGCAGGCTAGGGAGGCGGGCGGTGGACTAGGCCAGAAGGAACAAGATACGGCCAAGGGTGACACAACAGGAGTGGGCCACAAAAGAAATGGCCCTCACAGAGAGATGGAAAAGAAAAAGATTTTTCTATTTAAGAAATTCAATAAAACGCATAAATGGTAAAAGAAATAGCAAATAAATTAGAAAAATCCCAGAAAATTCTCATAAATACTTTTAAGCAATTAGAACCCAATTAAATTATTTTGGACTCATTTAGACCTATACTTTTGATTCAAATAATTTGCTTGCACTAAAAGAAAATTTTAAATTCTCCAAAATTTTAAAAATGGCTCAAAAATGGAACGTTACATGGTGCAATGTTAAGCCTAGGTGATGTAATAGTTATATCATGACCTCTTGGCCACACACTAATGGGAGAATGAAAATAGCTGTAAAAAGAGAATAGTCATGTCTTATAGGTAAAGACGTACACCTTTGTAGAGTATAAAACTTTTTGAAAAGCTGCATCCATGGTCATGGGCACTTGGTAAAGTCACACATAGTTAGAATCTTGAGTGCTTTACTTATTTCTTATCAATCAAACTTTCTCTTATAAATTCTATTTGCAAATGACAACTTGATTTACAAATTCAATATCGCTTTATGCAAATTAACCGTAGAAGCCACCTTTGATTTAACCAACATTACTGCATTTGCAAATGCCACTTTAAGTCTTGTTGAGTACGAAAATACTCAACCTTGCTTATTATGTTGTGTTAGGTGGATAAGAAAACGAGGCTCCAAATATTACTTTTCGTCGCAAAATACGGGAACCTCAATGAAACAATCTTTCTAGAGATTATGCCTTGTCAGTTGCCTGAGGTTTCGATGGGCACACTACAAGACTTTGCTTCTTCTGTCGCTATTTACACTGAAAATGTAAAAATACAATGCATAAATAGCTTCCACTTTAATAATATGATGTATGGTTGTGATTCCAATTGTTGTATTGTTCGTACTAGCCACTGATCATGGGACTAGTACTGTATGCACATAGATTCTTATTTTCGCATCTTATGTGAAAATGAGGGTCGTTATAGTGCATCTCGAAGATTCGTTGGAAACATCAGAAGTGGCGATCCTCCACGATCTCTACATGTTCTCGCTCCTTTACGCTTTCCAAAAGTTCCACACCATGTCCCCCAAGATCCTCAGAACCTCTACACATAGAATGCGAATGGATCTTTGTTTGGACACACAGATTGACGATGAATGTAAAAAGATGAGGGAGAGGGTGTTGGGGCATGCCCTGGCCAAGGCTGATGTGGTGTAGGCATGCTTCGGCCTAGCGGCTGGCTCAGCGGTGTGGCTATGGTGTGGGTAGAGACCAAGAGGTGGCGGCGGCTCGAATGGGTGGGGTGTTGGCCCAAACAGTTTTCCCCTAAGGTTAATAAACCACAAAAATCTCAGCCAAGATTTTATATTCCTGCCGGGGATGGGATCCAAAATGTTGGCTAGGTAAAAAGATTTAAAAAAATAAATTGCTATAGTAATCTTTGAAATTTCGGTGAGATTTCACCAAATCTCTTCGAAATCTTGGGTTTTTGACTTTTTATAGCTGTATTTGACTGGATTTGGTCTAATAACCCTTAAGAAAGTCATCTTCCAAGAAAATTTGTTGAAAAACTAATTTTTTGAGACATTTTAAAATTTTAGTAGAAACACTCTCAAATTTTTATAAAATTTTCCTTGCTTAATCATGATCTTAAAAATTTATGGTAATATATTTAGTACTGTGTAATCATACATAAAAAGTTTCAAAACAATTTAACTTCATTTGTTATCTTTCAAAAATCAAAAATATAATGAATATAATTGGGACAGTAACCTTGTCAGAATTTTATAAATTTTCTCACGTGTGATCATGATCCAAATTTTTTTTGAGAGTTTAAGAATTGCCTTAGCACCATTTTCTAAAACTTTCAAAAATATTAAAATTTTTTGTTTGCTCAATCAAATCTATGTCTGAATTGAACTTAATTTGTTATATTTCAAAAATCAAAAACAGAAAGAACATAAATAGTATAGTGCCCTTGTAAGAATTTTATAAATTCACTGGTATGTAATTATGATTCAAATTTTTATGAAATCTTAGGCATTTCATTATCACCCTTCTGTAAAATTTTTAAAAATTTTAAACTTTTTTTAATTGCTAAAACAAATCTATGTATTTATTATCAGGCTTTTATCAAGGTGTAGTACTTTCTAATTTTTTTAAAATTCTTGAAGCTTGAACATAATTTAACAAATATATAGAAATATTAATAACACATCAGGACTGTCCACAAAAATTAAAAAAATAGCATGGTTTGAACCATTCATTTAGTTGAAGTTTGCTGGTAAGGCTTTTATCAGGACAGTAGCACTTTCTGAATTTTTATAAATTTATAAATCTTCATCATTCTTTGAAAATCTTGAAGCTTGATCAACATATAAAAAATTTATAGAAATATTAATGATACAACAGGACCATTCACAAAAAATTTAAAAAATTTAGCACAATTTGGACCATTTTTCATTTAGTTGAAGTTTGCTTGCTGGTAAGACTTTTATCAGGATAGTTGCACCTTTTAAATTTTTATAAATTTATGAAGCTTGATGATCATATGAAAATCTTAAATCTTGATAATTATCTAAAAAAATTATAAAAATATTAATGATATATTAAAATTATGTTTAGCATGGTTTGGACATTTTTCTTTTAGTTGAAGTTTGCTGGTAAGGTTTTATCAGGATAGTAGCACTTTCTAAATTTTTATAAATTTACGAAGCTTGATCATCATCTAAAATTTTTATAAAAATATTAGTGATGCATCATAACCATGCAAAAAATTTAAAAAGTTTCTAACATGGTTTGTTCTATTTTTCATTTAGTTCAAACTTGTCAGTCAACGCTTTTTTAGGACAGTAGCAATATTCGAATTTTTAAAAATTCCTCAAACTTGATAATTATCTAAATTTTTTCTAGGAATATCATTGATTTGTCAGGACCCTACACAAATAATTTAAAAAATTTCAACATTGTTTGTGCTATTTTTCACTCAGTGCAAATTCACCGAAATCAAGACAAATCTCGTTGAGATTTTGAGAATTCCAGCGAAATTTCGGTTTCCTCGATGCAAAAAAAAAACAGATTTGAATTTTTATTTTTATATTTTGTCTGAGATTTGTGTCCAAAATCCGATATCTCGGCAAGATTTCGAATTTCGGCCACCTCGGTTTCAAACCTTGTTTTGCCCTTTTTTTTAAATTCGGATATTACAGACCGTGCCAAGGTAAATCATGCTTTATAAAAATCAACGGTGGTAGTATATACATTCTCCGTTTCTTCTTAAAACATTTTTCGTATATCAGTTTAGACAGATTTACGTCATTGAAGCGTTGGATGTAGTTGACCTGTGCACCTGCGCTAGATACCAACCAAATTTCCTCGGGGAAAAAAGATACCAACCACATCTACAAGACTACAACCGGTGAAACCCCTCCGGCTATTAGGCAAGCTACAATAACAGAATCGCTGCTAACTGCTTATCCATGGGCTTTTTGGCATCCCGTCAACATCTCGAGTCGATGTACAGCATGCGTAAAGATGAGCACGCACCGCTTCTCGAAAGAAAAAAAACATAATGACGAAAAAAGAGGTGATTACGTGTCCGTCCGAATTGATTTTTTAAGGAAACCTCCGTCTGAATTGAAACTTACTAAGGATGTGTTTGGTAAAACTCTAATTTTATTAGATCTGTGGATCTGATAGAGCTGAGTATTCCTAACTCTATAGATCCACGGAGTTGGAGCTGTGAATATATTAAGAGTGTTTAGATGGATGATCTTGTTTACATTTTTGACCAAAAATATAAACTTAATTCACTTTATTTTAGTATATAAGTTTCAGATCTAACATAAAACTGAGATCTGGAGCTCTACCAAACAGGTTCTAAGTGTTGTAAAACGTAGTTGTTCCTCGTACAAATCAACAGCACGCAAACAGAACCTACAAATCAAGAACGGGAGAACACACAAAGTAGAAGACAAATTTCTCTCTTTTACTAGATTGATCTTTTGTACAAGGGGTTGCCCAATGTATAGAGAAAGCCGCAAGAGAAGAATACGGATTTGTCCACACATAAGATATAGGGTCTAACCGAAAACGGTTACAAATCTCTTATTCCATAACACTCCCCTTGGACGAATATTGTGTAATGCACATGTTTCATCAAAAACTCTACTCAAAAACCCAGTAGGAATAAGGAAATGGAGAAAAGAGTACATTACACTCACACTCTGTGTTGCACTAGTTGCCTCATTAAAAACCTTTATGTGAGAAAACTTCACGAAAACTCACTAAGAAAAAAGAGTACAACTTATAATCTTCAGGATTTAGAATATATCCTTCAAGATCATATAAAGGATCATGGTTCAGGGATTTACTCCCCTAAACTTTGCGTATCTCTCGGCAATGGCAGAGGCAGTCAAGAATTGGAGATGTTCCGGCTAGAGGAGGGTAGGGAGAGATGAGGGGAATGAGTGCACGGGTTCAGGTGATCATTTGGTGCAATTTATAGCTGCGGATGGGGGAGGATGAGCTCAGCCTTGGTTGTGATCTTCACTTGTTCTTGCGACGCGGCACATGAAGGAATAATGGCTGGTAGCATGGAGTGAGGAGGAGGAGGCTACATGGAGGAGACGTGGGTGATCGGCACTAGCTGGACGTCACCGGTTTGCAGAGGATTGATGTGAGCTACAGTTGCACATGAAGAGAATTGGCTTGGGGCGCAAGAGCTGGAGGAGGAAGATGACACAGAGAGGAAGCTGGTGAGTGGGCCTGCACAGGAACATAGCCCCACATGGCAGAGAGGAACGGTGGAAGCAAAGCATAACTGAGAACCGGCTGTAGGCTAAGTAGGATAAGGTTGGTGGAATTAGTTAGCTCTCATGTCTGAAATTTAATTAGGAATTTATTGTGTGATTATTTGCCAGTTATCTTGATATTGTAGAATTTTCAGGTAAAAATATTATCCACAAAATTTGTAAAAATTCTGACAAGACACTCTGCAGAATTTCTAGTTTCTGTTTTTGATTTATCAGACCATTTAAATCTTTTCAAAACTTCTTGAAACTTTTTAGATGAGTTACTCTCGATCAAATGACACTTCAGTAAAATTTTAGGATTTAAATATTTTTTTAATTTATTAAAATTCTGACATTGAGATTCTTAAATTTTTAATCTTTCTGTTTTTGAATTTTTAAATATCACCAAAAAATAATTTATTAATTTCTGCAATTTTTTACTGTAGATACATTTATTACTTTAGAAGATAATGTAAAATTTTCAGCTCGAGATAAACTATGATTATTTTTATTAAATTCTGACAAGTTCACTATTGCTAGTCATGGTTCAATAAATAAGTTTGTATTTAATATATAAATGTTGGATATCACATTTTAAAATTCATAATTGAGTTTATAGTGAATTCTTGAGATTATCCAAAATTTTACACATTTTATTGTTATAAGATTTTACTTTTGTTATTTACCTATTACTTGTAAACATTTTTCCATTGAAGCAAAAATCATGGAAGATCCAAAAAATTTCAAAAAATGCATAAAAAGTATCAATAAATACAATTAAATATTTAAAATTTAATTCTTCATTATATTTTTCATTTTGTGTTGACGAGAAAAACAAATCAATGCAATAAAATATTTTCTTAAGAACCAAAATTCAAGAAAATTTATGATTAAATGAAATTTCTAAATAAATTTTATTTTCAACTTATTTTCATATTTTAATTGATTTAAAGTATTATTTTTGTAGCTCATCCTTTGTTAAGGTTGGATTTCCAAATATTGAGATGAAAGATAATATTTTAATTCATTCTCTTAATTTTAATTAAAAATTTTATTTAATTTTATTTTTAAATTTTAAATTTTTATTTTTCTTATTTTTAAATTTTCAAGATGTTACAATATCACTTTGAATTTTCTTTAGAAAATTCAATGATTCTTCTCTAACTTTTTATATAAGAAAATCTAAGTATGAGCTTTCCTTTAGCGCAACTAGAACATAAGAAAACTTCAGGTCTAGGAAAGTCTTTATACTATGGCTAGCAGAATTATAATTATTCTTCTCATAATATTCAACTCAAGATAACCCAATCGATCTGCTAGATCTTAAATATTTCTGGGTTTTGCATCTCAACACAAACTTCAGGTTTTATATGTGTATAGTATAACCCAAAGGAGAATGAATAAAGTTTTTCAACCACACGTTAATTACACTCATTAAACTTGGTCATGAGTAGATATTCTGTACCATCCTCATTCTTTGTCTTCACATGGAAACGATTCAGACCAATATCTTTAAAACTTAAGGGAGTACGATTGGACTTATGGTATAATATGGGATTCTTTCGGTGTTAACTGTGAGAGTATCACTTCTAGCGATATTCATAATATTTTAAATTCACTTAGTGTGGTAAATTATCTTCTAGATAAATTTTCTCCTCCGCTATTGGATTATATTTTGTTCTATATTAGAAGTATGATTTATCAATCAAACAATTGTTGCATCAGGAACAAATTGTAGAATATAGAACAAACATAGTACAATTAAACAAATATCTGAGAAATATCAATTTATTCAATTTTTAATGATAATCGCTCAATAGGAGAGTAGACCAAATGTTCATTCAGGAACTAGGTTAAACTGACAAGGAAACTTATAAAGAATATGTGACATCAACTAGCAAAGTGAAGGAATACTTAGGAGACTAATTTAGGTCTCTATATAAGTCATATATGTCCTTCTGGGACCCCTCAAACTTTATAATTTTAATAACCATATTATCACACTTCTCAGCACCTATGTCAACAACAGGTTGAACGGTGAAGTATGATTCAACATTGTTTACCCCAGGTCTTATTGATTTTTTCAGTGGATTTTGTGTAAAGGTCTATCACATGCTTGGGGATGCAATAGTTGCATGACCAATGGTCAATGCATTCATACCTAAAATAGGATTATTCAGGGTTTGAAGCCTTACTTCTGAAAGTCCCTAGCCTTTTACCTTTACTTTTCCACTATGAATTGCTCTTTCCCTTTATTCCATTTTTGCCCTTTCTGCAGCCACGACTATTGCTAGCCTGCTGACCATTTGCATATGCTTTAGTTAGGAAGTATGTGATCATTCTTCACTAGAAGTTCATCATGTTTTTCTGCTTCTAGCAAAATGCATATAAGCTCGAAGTACTTCTAGTACTGAGCATGGCGATACAGTTACAACAGTATCCTCATATTGGGGTAGAAGTTGAATAATATCTTGTCGATTTTTTTAGCATTAGTAACTTTCTCATCGTATATTGTTAGATCAGTGACAAGCTTGTGTATGACAAAAATCATATGCTGCCACAGCCTTTAGAATCCTGAAAACGCGGAAGGATCCATTCGCGCTGTGCTTCTGGCAACAGAACTAATCTTTACTGGTTATATATTTTTTTCTTCAGAGAATTCAAAAATACCAGCTAGTCATCTTCTATCAACTATTTATCCTTCAGGTCCGTATGAAGATGGTGCCTCAGGAGGTGCAGAGCCGTATATCTAACGGCTTCAGGAAGAGTAGGGGTACCAGTTTCAGGCTAGAAAATGGTAGCTGTAAAAGATCGAGCTATCAGATTAATCTTAGTATTCATTGTCCGGGTAAGGTAATTGTTGCCATTCAGAAGAAGCTTGATAAGTTCCCTCTTTACAATGTCCAACATATCCTATTTTTATTTATGCAAAATGACTTTTACTACTGGTAAAATCATTATATTGCATACTCACTCTTCAATTAGTAAAGCTTGGTCTATATATATTCAATAGATAATTATCCAAAATTTCCTAAAATCTTTCTAGCAATTTTCATGGCTTTCTGCTAATTATTCAGCAATTTTCAGAATTACCATATAACATGAAAATAAATTTCAACATATATCAATATGGAATTATCCTAGGACAATAAATCCATAGATGTGGAGCTTTCTATATGCTATATAAAATTTTCCTAGCATTTTTATGATTTTTTTCGTTAAATACCAAGCAATCTTTAGAATTACCAATTAACAGAAAAATAAATTCCAGCACATATAATCATGGAATAATGCTAAGAAAATAAATACAGCAACATGAATCTCAGCAATGGGTCATACATAATTTTTCATAATTTTATAGTATTTTTTGTTAATTTTTCAAGCAATTTTTAGAATTACTGAATAACAGAAAAATAAATCCCAACATGAATTAATCATGACATAATACTAAAAAAATAAATGCAGAGGCATTAAGCTCCTAAAATTCTATCTATAATTTTTCTAGCATTTTTTTTCATAATTTTTCGTTAATGATTAAGCAATTTCCATAATTACTTAATGACAGAAAAATTAAATTCCAACACATATTAAATATGGCATCAAGTTAGAAAATAAACACAGAGTATGTAACTTCCAATGTGTACTCAAAATCAATTTTCTAGATTTTCAAAAACCCACATACCTAGAAAAATTAATTTCTAGGATTTATCATCAATTTTCTAAATATTTTTTAATTTTATTTTCGGGCTACTAGGCCATACGGCCATTTGGCCCATATGGCCAGCTGGCTAAGACAAAAAAAAGTGATGGCTAGGATTCCCACCCCTAGCCGCCATTCTGCCCGAAAACGCAAAGGCGCAATCTTGCAGGCGCTTTGCTCCATGCGAAAGCGTTGGGCCCTCCTCCATGTGGACGCGCTGGGCCCCTGAGTGGTTGGCGTTGTGGTGGGCTCGGTCCGGAAAAGGCGCGACTTCGGGCGCGGCGAGACCGGCGGCGCCACCAGGTGCGTAGCAACCAGCGGGAAGCTAGGCGATCGTGCGGCGGTGCAGCGGCGAGGAGCCATGCCGACGCGGATCTGATGCAACACCGCTAGTTGCAGTGTGTGAGACATCGCAACCGTACGCGATACACGCGGCATCGGCTTGTCGTCTTCCGACGGACGGTGGAGAGCGGGTCCATGCCTCGGCTTCTAGCAAGGCTCGTGGTCACCGCTTCGGTTTCTACGCACACAGCAGCCATCTCGGTGTGGCGCGGTGCAGCCGGGCGCGGCGGTTCAACTACGGGCGAACGGCGGCCGCGGCGGGAAACCGATGCGAGCTCGCTTCGGACGAGAACGTGGGGAGGCCAAGGTGTCACCAGCGAGCGGTGCATCCGAACGGGCATCGCAGTGGACGACGCGGTGCGGCCGAGGGTGGCGTCACGGCTAGCACTACTGGTGGCGGGAGTGGCTTCGGGTCGAGGCGCAACCGGTGGTGTGCGAAGGCTGAGGCGACGGTGGCGCAAGCCGTTGGCAATGGGGGCGTAGAACTGCGCCATGCGGCCTTCAGGGCCGACTTTTTTTAGGGATGATAACTAGTAGCTCAACAGCAGATCAATGTAATAGGTGATTTAGATTAAGCAATTGATCCAACGATGATCTGCGGGATCATAACATGCATATAATCTCTTACGTAGGGTTTGATGTAGAACGATCGCTTGTAGCAGAATGAAATTTGATGCCGTGTCGATTGTCGTAGGCGACGATCATAATCGGTCTCGGTAGAGTTTCGTGCTGATAACGTATTGTAAAACGTAGTCATTCACCCATACAAATTGATAGCACGCAAACACGAACATGTGAATCAAGAACAGGAGCACACACAAAATGGGAGGCAAAGTTCGACCAAAAACGGTTACAAATCTCTTATTCCATAACACTAAGAATATTTCTTTCTCTAACAACAATGTTTTTCGTCCTTCTACACGCACCAAGGTTGGACTTTCGGTAAAAAGCTACGTATTTCATCTCTCCCACCGCTACTTTGATTTGCTTCAAATAACAACTAATATTTATGTTATCAAATTTTAGTAGCATTGACTAAATTTGATAAACATTTGATATGTTACTAAATTTTAGTAAAAATCCCTTCTCCTTTAGTTCTCTATTTCATTTTTTTTATCAATCTTTGACCAAAATATTGATATCCAATTTGGTAACCAATTTTTGATAATGCTAAATTTTAGTAAGATATAGTGATGTAAATTTGTCATCAAACCAAATAGACTCTTATCCTATTTGGATTTCTGGCCAGCTGGCCAGTATATACCTACGTACAGTGAACTTCGCTCCACTCAATACTCCCATCGGTTAATGAACGTATCATTTTGAACATCGCTGCAGTAGCTCGATTTCTAATGTACTATGTATATAACTAAAAAAAATTCTAAATAATCTACACATATAATTTTTTATATGTCCTATATAAATATTAAAAATATCAATTGTCAAAGTTGACTATGACCGGTATCTCAAAACAACACATATTTGATTGTCTCAAAACCAAAAGAATTGGCCATCGTTTTGGCCAGTGATGATCATCAGTACGTCGTGACGTGCATCACTTCGTTTCGTTGTTTCATCGATGCAAAGCAGGCTGGCAGCTGGCTAGCTAATTAACAGCCATGCCAGCCGACCAACACCAACGGCTTTATTACCACCCACCAAAAGAAGATTATAAAAAGGAAAAAGAAAAAGACGAAACGCACCCGACTAGCTCAACGGCTAGTTGCCGTAACCGGAGGGTGTCTGCACCCTCCCGGTCCGCCCCGTCCAACGCTGATCGACCATCACTTGTTTCGCCGCGTGTCCCCATGCCACGAACCTGTTTGTTAGGGAAGCGATTAGTTTTCTACCCTTCTACCTTTTTATTTCAAGTCTAATTTTTTCCTGAGCATAACTATAAATCTAACCTCTCTCCACCACCAAACGTACATTCTATGCTCATCAGTTGCGATAGGTAACCGCACTTGAGTTTGCCATCTGCCACAAGCTGTTGCTTCCCACGCTGCTCTTACGCTCTTCGTCGGCTGCTATGCTTTCTAAGCACAGCTTCTCTTCTTATGCTCTTCTTATGTGGCGGATGACCTGACGTATCTTTTATCTTTATGGCAGGAGACAGGGCTGGATTACGTAAATTTGAAAAAAAAACAAGGAAGAGGCTAAAAAGTGATCGCTTCTTTGGTTAGGCACGTTCCTGCCTGCTTGGTCCCCGCTGTCCGGCCAATTCGATCGGCGCCCCAACGCTCGGGAGTCGGGACCTGTACTATCCACACTGACGCGTGGGTTCAGCAGCTGACCGGACCCACGTACCAGCGAGGGTGGACGTCGTCCCAGGTGCTCGTAGGCTGAGGGAATCCACTCCAACGGCTAGAAAAATATTACGAAGAATTCAAACTTCCAGCTGTTACAAAACGAGAGATGAAGGAATAAAGCCATCAGCGCCTATATATACCGCGTCCACTACCCCTTGAGTTGCGATCCTCTCACTTTGGACGGTTTCTGGCCGTTGAATTAGAGAAGGACGGTGCAGATCGAATACCACAGTGCTTTGCAGTTCTTTCACACTATTTTGTACTGTTTGCCTCGGAAGAGGATCCGATTTCTACCCCCTTCGCCGACCAGTACACATCTCGCAGCGACACAAATCTCAAAGCACTTCGCCTTCTTCCGTCATTCTCCTCGAAGCCGTCGCTCCACGAGCAGCAGCAGCCCAAGCAGCAATGGCCCGCCTCACCGTCCTCGTCGCGCTGCTCGCCGCCGCCGCCGTTGTGGCCGTCACGGCGCAGGCCCCCGCCGGGTCCCCCGTCCCGGTGCCGAAGCGGGCGCCCTCGGCGCCGCCCAAGATGGCCCCGCTGCCCCCGCCGACGATGGCCTCCCGCCCACCCCACAGGCGGAGACCCCGACCGCCGCCCCCTCCACAGGCCCGGCCTCTGGCCCAGCCGGCGCCGGCGGCGCCATGGCCCCGGCCAACGCCCCCGCCGCGGAGAAGAGCGCCGCTGGTGTCGTCTCTGCCGCTGCCAGCTTCGTGGCCGTCGCCGGCGCGGTGGCCGCCGCTCTCGTATTCTAGACTGTGGTCGGCCCGGGGAAGTTGCGTGATTTTTCTACCGTTGCCGTGCTGCCCTACTGTTGATACCTGTACTCTGTTCTTTTTTGCGTTTCTTTAATTTATTTGTTCATTCGAGGCTGAGAGGGCAATGGATTGAGATGAGCTGTATGCATCTTCTTTTTTACAATGGAGGTGATTCGTTGGTCATAACGAGAATATAATTTTACCTATATTATTTCATTTTGATTAACGATTATGTATGGCTTTGCACAACAGCAAGGGAAAAAAGAAGGAAAATCGATTCAACCAACCAAAAAATTGAAAAAGATGAGGCATAAAAATTGTTCCTTTATTCTTATTTTCCTCTTTAGAAAATCGCGACATTATCAACCAGCCATTCTACGAATATTCACAGGATTTTGCTGTCTGTACTGACATTACATGTTTGGAGATCTCATACTTATCCTAATGGTTACTGTTGTGATGTGCCTTCCCATCGCCGTGCCTACCATGAGCCACAATCGGTTCGATCATCGCCTTCACGTCCTCCTCGATTTCGTCAACCTGAAAAAAAATCATTTGGCTTGGTGAATCATGTAATAATACAACTTCCATCAGCATGTTTACCAGTTTTTGTAGTTCTAGCTGGTTTCGAATTGGTGGAATTCAGTTCTTTCGTTGGGTTCTAAAATACACTTGTGCGAGTTATGTTCGGTGGGTTCATTTGAATTTTGTTTAAAAAATCAAATCTAGGTGAAATGTTGTAAAACAATTTAAATTTTTGTTCAACCATTTTCATCCAGAAATTACATCGAAATAACCAAATTTCAGCGAGTTTGGTGCGTGAAAAAATAATAAAAACGAAGTTCGAAACCGGAGTAGTAATAGTAGATTATGTTCGGACAAGAAACCTAAGTAGTAGTAGGGAAGGAGTACAAGTTTATTATGCCTGAACAAGAAACAATAGTAAGACAATATTTGGATGTTTCTTCTAAGTCACAGACCGAAGGAAGAAAATGGCTGTTGCTTATGAACTTTGTTATCGTCTTTAAGAGGTATCAGATATCCATTGAACTAGCATATAGAGATTCCAAAAGTTTAAAAATATATTAAAAGTTTAAAGAGTAGAGGTATTAGAAGTTTAAAGTAATTTAGTGGTACCTTTGACTACCTTCAAAGGGGGGATATATCCAGTGCAATCAGCACTTTGGTGCAATCACCGTGCAATCCAACTAAGAAAAGTTTCAAAAAATTCTGAAAAAAATTGTGGATGTACATCTCATCTTACTCCATCTACATATAAAATTTCATGATCAAATTCGTCCTATGTTAAGAGTAATAAAAAAGACAAATTTCTGACAAACTTGAATAGTTCAAATGTACCTCAAATTTGTCTTTTTGTAACTTCAAGCATAGGATGAATTTGATCATGAAATTTTATATGTAGATGGGGTATGATGAGATGTACATCCACGATTTTTTTCAGAATTTTTTGAAACTTTTCTTAGTTGGATTGCACGGTAATTGCACTAAAGTGCTGATTGCACTGGATATTAAAAACACTGGTTGCTTATGGTCGCAAGAAGACCTGGAATTCAAGGAAATCTAGTGGCAGAAGTAACAAGAACCATGCATATATGTACGTACCATGTGGAGTATGTCTCCTGCAAGATGAGCCTCCTCCACGATTTCCCTGGACGCGTGCTCCACGAGCACCGCCGCACGCCTCAACCTCCCGTCCTCCGGCAACTTCTCGGCCACTTCCGCCGACAGCTTCTCCGCCGCAGCGGCCACCTCCTCCACGACCTCCGCCGCGTCCTCCACCATCTCCATCTCACCTGACGAGGAAACAAACAATTGCAGCCACAAAATTGTCCATGCTGTTTCAATATTCGGAGCTGCTTGATTGATTTATTACTTACTTCGTATTCGCAGGAGCGACACCCATCTGGAGTGCAAGAACGGCGCCGCGAAAGCAACAATTGAACCAATTGCCAATCTTGCCCTGACAAGAAGAGGAAACAAACAAGAAGGAAAATGAGAACTGTTTAAGCACAATTCGCCCGTTTCGACCTGCAATCCGTACCAAAACCACTGCGAACACCGGTCGATCAAACTCGTAGGAATGACTCAGTCACAGTTTGTCAATTACCAGGTGAAGAACGGCGCTCGTTCTTGGCCCTGCTGGCGCGGCAGAGCTGCTGGTCGTCTTGTGCAAGCTGCAATGCTGCTGCTGGTTTCTCTGCGACACATTCAGATGTTTTTTTTCCAGATCAGCTGACAGGTCTAGATGTATCAACAGTTCAACACAACAGTGATGAAATCCACATATACAAGAACAAACGCGGAGCAGCAGGAACTCAATGATCTGAACAGAATTCATTCCAGCGCTTGGGACATATGTACGTACATGTACTCCTTTCTAGCGCCGCCATGCGGGCCGGAGGCCGAGAACGATCTCCGTCGATGGAATGCCGGGAAGCGCGCCGCCGCGAAGGCCGCGGGCAGGTTGTCGCGTCCTAGACGGGTGTTGCAGCGGAGCTTCTGGCAGTAGAGCGACGCGAATGACCTGACGAGGGACGACATGCTCTATCCGTTATTTGCTCTGAACTAACTGCTGACGATGATATGATACGGTAAATGTGATGATGTCTTATGTATTGAGCGATATGTATGGCCGTATGGGTTTATATGGGACCATGTATATCTTGTCATTTTACGCAAGCTGAAGCTTGCAAGATTCTTTGGCTTGTAAGTTGTAAGCCATATCTGAATGAGCTGGTGATTGCTGAATGCATCAGTGCGCGGCGTGCACGGCAGTACATGCGCGCGCACACACCTAAGAGCTTAGCTCTCAAGGAGCAGTTTTCAATTTCACCGAAATTTCACTTAAATTTGGTTCTTTCGGTGGGTCCCGAAATACATTTGTCTTATTTATATTTCGGTGGGTTAATTTGATTTTTTCCAAAAATTCAAATTTTGTCCGAGAATTCAAATATCGGCCAACTTTTGTCAAACAATTCAATTTCGGTGATTACAACGGTGGGTGCAGAAAATTTTTTTGAAACGAAATTCGAAACCCGTGGGCCGCGATCCATGTGGTAGCATCTTACGGTCTAACAATGCTTTGAATGATCCAGATCAGTATTATGAAATAATGGTCCAAATCTTACGTAGTAACAATTTCTGAGGTTTGATAATCCTATGATCCTAACCCTACTACACTACTACAGAATTAGTCTTTGATACCGACTCATCAAGATCTGGTTGGGCTCGAACCGGACCGACAGAAGAATAACAATCCGGCTCAACGACTCTTTGGGCTGCGAGGGCTCTTTAGTACCGGTTCAAGGCACCAACCAGTACTGATGATATTACATCAGTACCGGTTCGTGTAATGAACCGGTACTAAAGAGCCACGGCGGGCTAGCTGGCACGGGGTCTTATTAGTACCGATTGGAGGCACCAATCGGTTCTGATGTTAGAGCATTAGAACCGGTTGGTGCCTCCAACCAGTACTAATTCCCAATTTAAACTTCTTTCTCCCCCCACTGTGCTCGACCAAGAACATTGCAGTGCGGAACAAGAACAATGGAGTTTCGGCCAAGAGCTTCAAGGGAGGAGAGGTGCTGCCCAAATTTTAAATTTTTGGTCATTTTCCACAGGGACTGAATTTTTTGTCCAATGTAACATCGTGTATGATCTATACCAGACAAATGCCCTCGACACGGCCTTGCTAGGTTGTTGGACTCTGTAAGTATCTTATTTACAAAAAAACCATCGTGCGCGCTCTTGTACTATACTAACTTGCAACCTTAACTAATTTCTTCTTATGTAGAATAGAGATACAAAGATGCAGAAGGGTGCGTATTTTTGACATAGGCTTCATCGATCTAGTAGTTATCAACGAGACAACCGTTATAGACTACCCAAGCGAAACAGAGACCAACATATACAGAACGCTAATAGGATAGAGATATAAGTCAAAGATATATCTATCCTATGCATTTGAGTACGTGTTTTCGTACCGTCTCGTTCTACTCCTTTTTCATAACACGATGTTAGAACTAATTAGTTATTTACGTTGACATATATATGTACAGTTTTCACTGGATTCTTCTTATGATTAAGCTAGATCGTAGGCTGATCACAGTTATGGACTCGAAAAGGAAACCAATTGAAAAGTATCAAAACTTGATCAACATGCTCAACCGATATTCTTGTTCCTTTCATTATTGTACTAGTTCTATTTCCTTCCATTTGAAACAAATTCTAATCATGTATAATTTGTAATCACGTGTGTAGTGCATTTGCACGGTTTCGTGCTAAAACTAGGGGCGTATTCAAGGAGCAATTTGATATTACAATTGTCTCTCGAGTATGTATATCATAATGCTAGCTTTTTAGTTACTTAATTTAATTTCTTTACATCCATTTCACGCTTTCAACTTTTTTCACCGCAGGTTTTGAGTCAGCTACTGGGCAACAATTTATGTGGCTACTATGTATGTGAGTTTATGCACACCTAAATCGGAGGTGCTGACCGCATGCTAAAAGGTGACAAAGGGGTCAGTAAATATAATTACTAGCTTAATGATGTCTAAGTACTTCTTATATCTTGTATAAATTTAAGGATTGATTAGTTAATGACTTAATGATAGGTACCTCAATATTTGGCAGAACAAGGTTCAGAATTCTCGCCAACGCGAGTGAGAGCAATCCAAGAACAACTTGTCGACTTCATTTACGATGAGGTCATAAATCCGAAAGGCGAGTTTCACAAACCAAATGTAAATAGGTGGGGCCCTTTGATAAGGACCGGTGAACTGTCGGGGTCGACATCTACGGCTAGTAAGAGCGATGCACGTAAAAGATCCCGATGAACAGAAGGAAAAGAAAGACTAAAGTTGTAATTAAAGTTGTTAATGAATGTTCTGTGATCCCGATGAATAGAAGAACTAATATGTGTACATATTATAATACATTAGTTGTAATTAAATTTGTTAATGAATATTCAGTTATTTAATTATCAGTCAATTGTGCCTGATTGATTATATGTGCTTTAATTAGTTGTACACACATATATATTATATATATAATATAATAGCTAGTGGGGACACACACACACACACACATATATATATAGCTCATAGCTTATCAGTACCGGTTGAAGAAGCCAACCAGTACTGATAAGGGGTTTAGGGGACTCACGGGCTAGTGCTACGTGTGGCCTTCAACCTGTCTCGATACTCTATCGATTACTAGGTGAACCAGGATTGATGCCCTTGAGCATCGGTCCGGATGGCTCAGACGGTTCAAAAACGGTACTAAATACCGTTTTTCATCCAAGATCAAGGTCGATTCGTGAGTGCTAACTTTGAAAATAGTCCTAGCTAAGATCTAGATCCTAATATCCTCCATTCTGTGCAAGTAATATATTATACCCCCATTACAAGCGGAAGAAATGGAGCTCATTGAGCCCATCCACGTGTCATGCCGGATATTTGCGGAAAAGCCCCTCTGTTCCTTCGAAATTATGGATAGGTCCCTGTGTAATTTTCTGTGAGACAAATATATATTTTTTTCCTTCGCGTTTGGGTCCCTGACGCGGAATTTTACGGAAAAGCCCCCCGTTAATTTCAAATCGCGAACAAGCCCTTTTCGAATTTTTCAGGATAGCGAACAGGTCCAAAAAAATAACAAATAGGTCCCTCGCTTCTTACGTTCAGTCCTTTCTCCGTTTTTCAGGAAAAATGTTTTCATCAAAAAAACCCGGAAAAATGTTTTGCACCCAAAAACACGGAAAAAATGTTTCGCACCAAAAAATGTTTTCGCCTAAAAAACACAGATTAAATCGAAGGTTTATAGCAACTTATGGATTTGCCAGCAGTCGTAATCATGGGTTTTTAAAAAATGTAGATTAGTCCGAAGATTTATAGCGGCCCATAGATTGGCCGTGGTCCTAACGACCCATTTTTTTAACAAACAAAAAAAAACCAAAAACGAAAAAAACATATTAAATCGAAGGTTTATAGCGGTTCATGGATTACGCCATGGTCCGAAAGCGACCTTTTAAAAAGGAAATACATAAAAAACCGTTTTCCGGAAATGTTTTTTGACAAGACCAGAAAAATGTGCAGCTCTATATCTAGACTTTTCCCCCAACTCGATTTCCCATTTCGATCTCGATATTTTTTAAACGTGTATTGTTACTCGATGAGCGTGTATAGTGTTAGGCTCGACAAAAGAAGATTGTCGTCTCTAATAATTTTTCGCCCTTTTTCCTCTAGACTATTTTTGGCCGTGGGTGGTTTTGCGGAAATAAAAAATGCATCCGGTCCCTTCGATTGGTGGTTTTGCAAAAGCGCCTATCGTTTAAATGGATCGTCGAACGTTTATAGTGGTTCATGGATTCGCGGGTCCGAAAGCGACCTTTAAAAAGGAAATACATAAAAAACCGTTTTCCCAGAATTTTTTTCAAAGACCGAGAAATGTGTGCGGCTTTATGTTTAGACTTTTTCCCCAACTCGATTTTCCATCTCGATCTCGATATTTTTTAAACGTGTATTATTACTCGGTGAGCAGCGTATAGTGTTAGGCTCAACAAAAGAAGCTTATCATCTCTAATAATTTTTAGCCCTTTTTTCTCTAGACTATTTTTTTCCGGTGGGTGGTTTTATGAAACAAAAATGCATCCGGTCCCTTCGATCGGTGGTTTTGCAAAAGGGCCTATCGTTTAAATATATTCGCGTCACGGGTCATTCGCCTTTATTTTTTCGTTTCCAAAAAAAATCCGTAGTTTTTTTTATTCGCGGTTGTGTTCTCTGTTTTTCCTAGAAAAAATGTTTTTGTCACTAGAGATATGTGTGCAGCTTTAGCTCTAGACTTTTTCCTCAACTCGATTTTCCATCTCGATCTCTGATATTTTTTTACACATGTATTATTACTCGGTAAACGCATAGAGTGTTAGGCTCGACAAAAGAAGGTTGTCGTCTCTAATAATTTTTCACCCTTTTTCCTCTAGACTATTTTTCACCGGTGGGTGATTTTGCGAGAATAAAAAATTACATCCAGCCCCTTCGATCGGTGGTTTTGCAAAAAGGGCCCTATCGTTTCGTATATTCGCGTATGGGTCATTCGCCTTTATTTTTCCGTTTCAAAGAAAAAACTATGGTTTCGTATATTCGCGTGCGTGTCCTCCAGCTTTATTTTTCCGGAGAGGATCAGCGAACCAAATTCCGTGCGGAGCGGCGTAGCACGGGTTCCTATCTAGTCTAATCTATTAAAGGCGGAAGATTTCGGGCCTCCTCAGCCGGGCCACGTCATCTGGATTTTCCTGGCCGTCCGTCCCTCGCGCGCGTGCTTGCGATCCGTCGGATGGGTCCCGAGCTCCCGCACCAAAACCCTAGCGCTGTGCCCGCACCAAAACCCTACCTCTTCTCGTTTTCTCGGCTTCGCGAGCTCCGCCACCCCGCCCATCCCCTCCTCGCTTCCTCCGCTCGTGCTCTCGCGGGCTTCTCCCCCCATTCCAAGAGCCGCCGCGCCTTCCTTCTCCGCCACCCGGATCGCTCTTTCCGGAGCCCTCCACGCCATGGTCCTTCTGGATCCCAAAGACCTCTCCACACGACGCGACGCCTCCGTCCCCGTCTGCTCATTGCTTCCGCGCGCTCTGCCCGATCATGTTCGCCTCGTCCTCATAACGCCCTCCGTCCATTCCCCTCGCAGAAATCGCTGCCCCCGCCCCGCTCTCTCGCCCTCGCCCTCTCCTCCTCGCCCATGCCTGCCGAGCTCCTAGCCCTTCCCCTTCCCGCTCTCGATTCCTCCGGCCTTTCGCCTCGCTTCTCTCCGCTTGACATCATGCGTCTTGCCACCTTGTGCCCTAGCCCCTCCTGTTCCCCTCATAGAAGTTGCCGCCCCTTGCATTGTTGTCGCTGCCATCCTAAATCGGTTGGTTCTCCGGTTGCTCTTCCATGTTGTTCGGCCTTGATCGCGCCGTCAGCTTCTCAATGCGTCATTGCTCTTCGCTCGGTTAGCTTTGCCTCCCCGTCTTGATTATTTGCTTTTTCCCTTTTTCTTCAATGGATTCGATTGCCTGCATGTGTTCAATGACGATCGGTTTTCCTGAAGTGAGTGCTTGCGTTGTTGAATCGGGTGCTCCTTTCATCATGTGCATCGGCTGCCTGTGCAGCGCAGACTCCCCCCCAACATATTAATATTAAAAGGAGTCCACAATTCCATATTAATAATTGTTATGTTCATAATTTTTACATCATAGTTTCTGATCTTCCGTTCTAATTATTGATGTGGATGGAATTGTGCATATTCATGTCCTTTGTTAATGGTTCGGAATTAGAATGAAGGTTCGGAGCTTGCATTCAGGTTATGCGCTTCAAGGTACAGCTGATGGCTTAGCACATCCTCTTTCATCCTTAGAGTAGTGCTCATCGATTCCTTTGCATAAATTCTATAAATTAGTCTACCTGTTTTTCCTCCTATAGTTTTTTCTTGCTTTCATTGAATAATAGCAATGCCTATAGTTTCTCTTGCTTGCCCAAATCTCAATCAGCGTTGCGTTTAGGTTATATTCATGGCTGAGTTAGATGTGTGTTATACAGAAGTTGCTTAGCAAGAATATGGATCAGATTATCTTCATCACCTCTCCTAATGGTTCATATGAGCATGTCGAGGTGTAAGAGAAGATCGAGGGTGCCACCGCCAACAGGGAGCCACCAGTTATCCAAAGGCCTCCTGCTTCGATAATTTAGAAGTGCTGTTAGATTATCAATTACCAATAGCTGTGGGTCAAAAAAGGAATTAATGTTAGGGGTATTGTTGTTTATTTCATGGCCTACAGTTGGATAGCTTCCTATATGTTTTTGCTCGATTCTTTTTTGCTGCAGTAAGAGATAGTTACAGCTTACAAGAATGTGTTAGCCTCTAAATTCTTTCGGACTTTACTACTGCGGATTCTGCTTGTTGTTGTTCCTAAATGTTCTTCTTTGCAGACCCTAGAAGTGATAGGTGGCTGAAAAGTGTAAGTAATCCCTTAAGGAACTCCGAATATTGAGCAAACAAAAAAAAACAAGAAATATTGAATTCCCATAATGCAGTCGTTGTTTCTCACATGGTATGTTCCTCCTTTAAAGGGATCTCTTAATACAAATGCCTCTCTACATATTATTTTTTGTTGCATGCGGCTTACACCTAATTTCTATCCTGAGTATTCGTTTTAGTAGTTCCTCTATTCGTGATTGTATACTGATTTACAGCATCCTACTGCAGTTTAAATTAGCGCAGACAAATTCACGATTCTAAGAGCTACGCTCAAATTTCATGTATATTATATTGCCTTAGATAGCTTTTTAGTCATCTATTTCAAAAAAAAGAGGAAAACCTGAAGCTGCTGCATTGGCACGTGATTGTATACCGATTTACGGCATCCTACTGCAGTTGTTTAGATTAGCGCAGACAAATTCACAATTCTAAGAGCTACGCTTATTCTATTTGTAAAATTGCAGCAGTACCCACCGAAAGAGATGGGTGCCCCAGCTCATCGTCGACAATAGAGAATTGAGGTAATTCATTTTGTAGCATAGCTGTTACATATTGTTGTGTCTTGTTTATCTTTTCTGATGTGAGTGAAAGTGCGATACAATCAATACCTTCACCTGGGAGAGTAAGGCCTACCTCTGCTCCAAACAACAGAGTTAAAATAGAAACCAACCCTCGGTGTGTTCCTTTTGCTGATATTGTGAATTAGTACCACAAACGCCCATGTAGTCCAGATTATCTATCAGAATTTTTCAAACAAAGAGGTTATCTGTCAGCTTACCGTTCCTATTAATATAAAGAGATGTATGCTACCGTTCGTTCTCTTTGCGTAAGCAGATTAGTTAGCGATCTTTGCGCTATATTGATCTTCTGATTAGCAACACCATTTAAGACTTTGATTCGCCAAGTGGCTGTTCACTTCCAGAGTCAGGAAACAAATTATCCCAATAAGAGAAAAGCTAAACTATTGGCAGAGCTAAACTATTGGGGTAGAGATAATTTTGCATGACATCTAACTCTGCTACATAGCTTTGTTATGTGTTATTGCAGGATTCACAGAAGCAATTGCTCTCTGAGGGGAAAAAAATTGGAGCTCAAACTGTACAGCCACCACCGCAATTGTTTAGATGCCAGATAACTTGATATTAGTTAATCAGATGCCAGATAACTTGATATTAGTTAATCAACGCTTCTTTTTCGGTGTGACCTTGCCTATGTTTCATCCATTCACTGCTGTTTCATGCTCTGTTCCAGTTCAAAGAATGCTCCCACCCAACCTTATGTGGTTTTACACAAGCATTTACTGACAGTTACTTCCACTATGATTCAATGTACTCATTAGACCACATCCTGCCATTTGACGTCTGGCCCATGGGATGGCGATTGTTTACCCTATTGCCTACGCCTTTTGCCTTTTCCAGGTAAATACAGTTTATTTTTATTAATCTTATTTAAAAACACTTCATCCTATTTTATTTATATCTCTTTGGCAAAACCGTGCCATTATTAGCAGCTTCACACATTGCCAATGAATATCATAAAAGTCCCTATCTCAGTTTCTTGCATAGCTTAACAAATTTCGTTTTGCTATTGCTTCAACTCGTTCTTCGCTTCCAACTAAATTTAAGACTTTACTTGGTAATTTGAATATCTCTGGAACATATTGAGAACATAGGGTAAGCGGTACCAATTGCCAACCTAAATAGTACATCTTAAAAGTTAATATAGATCGGCTTTAGAGACTAGGGCGCAATGGTGAAAAAAGAATTGGAGTATCGCTTTTTTAAATCGCCCTCATAGCTTCTTTATGAATAGGAAATTTCCCATATAACATAATAACATGTTCAGGTATTATTCTTATAGATAGCCAAAAGCGCAACAGAAAGTTATCAGCTTCCTTTTTTTTAAAAAAAGAAAATAACAGATTGTTCTAGGTACATCTGAAATCAGAAAAATGTTTCGGTTCAGATTTAGTTCTTTTGCTTAAATTTGCTGGCTTATGGTGACGATAAGCAATGAGATACCAGTTGTTTACCTTTACCCTCATCTTTTTGCTTTTCCAAGTAAATACAGTTTATTTTTATTAGTCCTGTTTAAAAACGTTTTGTTTTAGTTTATTTATATCTCTTTGACAAAACCGTCACTGTTATTGACATCTTCACATTACCAATGCATAGCATAAAAGTGCTGTCTCGGTTTCTTACTTGACTTAGGGAATTTCGTTTCTGAGATACTTCAACTCGTTCTTCACTTCCAAGTAAATATAAGGCTTTCGTTGCTAATTTGAATATCTAACGAAACATATTGAAAACATAGCATAAGAGTACCAATGACAGCTGTAATAGTATAGCTTGAAAGTTAATATACATTAGTTTTAGAGATTAAGACACAATCAACAAAAAAGGGTCGACTATCCCTTTCGCAATCGCTCTCATAACTGTTTATCAAATAGGAAATTTCCCATATAGCATGGTGCCATGTTCAGTATTATTCTTATCGTGACCAAAATACCAACGAAAATTATCAACTCCTTTTTTTTCGAATATGATTTGTCTTATTTGACTTCTCGCTTCAATATAGGTTTACATAAGAATCCTTTTCATAGCTTAGTTATTGCCCGTATTCTTGGATGGTGAGAAGCAAGTAATGAACTTTAGCAATTAGCTTCGACTAATGAAGGTATCGTTCTTTTATCTTATGTGTTTTCCTTCCTTTTAGCCGGTATTTTAAATTTTGATTCCTTACGGGTTATCGCATATTGAAGGAACAAAATGTTTATGTAGAGACTAAAGCGATGGAATCTAATAACACGATTGCTAAGGCCTAGACCGGAGATCGCTTCTTCCTATCTTGGTGGCAGTGAAACCCCGAGTAAATTATCTCTACATAAAATGCTTCCTTTTCACTTCGATATTCACTTAGTACCTTTGTTTATCACATATTCAAATCAACATTTTGTTCCTTGGCTTTATCGCCTCATTTGCAGCACTGTCTGTGAATCCTGTTGTCTGTTTTTCTTTTGTTGTGTGGATCTTTTCCTTTTAAAGCTTTGCTTGTTCTATGCTGCAAACTAAGTGAAGGTTTAGTTAATCGTTCCCTGCACCCGTCACACAACGGAAATTATAAGATTTGATCTCCATGATCCACAACATTCCCCCATGTAAATGTTATTCCCGCTCTATAAACCTTCCTACTATCAGTTGTACAACCGTTATTCATTTCTCTGCTTTGTATTTGCGTGACATGTTATCTTTCCAATTACATCTCTTGATATTATCTATGGGCGTAACATTTTTTAAGCGAGAAAACTCTCAAAACTTTCAAAATTTTATGTTGAATCTTCTATATTTTTATAGCAGACAAGCCCTAAAACTCCCAACAAAATACATCTAGATCCATTTCTAAAATGGCAAAACCCTCAAAACTTTCAAACTTTGTTTCAATCATGCATGATTGTTTTCTAAAATTTAGTGCTATGTTATACAATTTTTCCCGCTTCGTTTTACTGCTATGAAATACGTTAAAAAACATTTAGATAGAGCTTTTTCAAATAGGCCCTTCAAACTTCTTACATTTTCCTTATAGTTCTTTTCTAGGTACAGTGACTAAAAAATTGTTCGTAGGTTCTCAATATTGAGAACATTTTCCTTATAGTTCTTTTCTAGGTACAAAATACATCTAGATCCAACAAATAATAGTGTTTTCTTAGTCTCTGTACATGACTACGAACAAATATTGACTATTGCAACGACTTTTAGTGCACCGGTACGGTAGAAGCGCAAAACAAAAACCATGTAACATCGTCTCCAACATTGAAGGAGACATGCTTCACCTGAACCGAAGAACCGCATTTGAACAACCGAGAAGAGCAATCCCGACAAATTTGATTTCGAACTTGAACCCTCCAAAGAAGAGTCACAAGCAAAATAAGAACAAAAGCGGCCAACCTAAATGCAGAACACAGACGTGGACCAACAGGAATAGCAAGAGTAGCACAATGAAACAAAAACAGCCAACTTCAGTTTGCAGGAAGGTTTAGTACCTGAAAGTTTACATACTTCTTACATTTTCCTTATAGTTCTTACAAAAGTATGTTCTCAATATTATATTTGTTCGTAGTCATGTACATTGACTAAAAAATAGGCAGGTTGGTTCGCAGGTTTAGAACCGTTCTTCTCTAGGTGCTTCTAACTGGTTATGTCATTGGTTAGGCCATATTATTTGTATTTTCAGCATGATGCTGGTTATGTCCTTGGTTAGGCCATATTATTTGTATTTTCAGCATGATGCTACGCTTGATCGACCAATTACGTTATCTTTGTTGCTCCATGATTACCGTCACCGGTGCCTATGTTGTTCCGGCGAGCTGGGTTCATCGTCTCCATTCAGATGAGCCTCCTGGTTCCCTTTCCCTTTTATACATATCTGAGCCGATTCTATGATTCTTAAACAGTATGTGCAATTCTAAGCTGGCAAAGGTATTGCTTCATAATGTTTGAATAGAAAAGATAGTTGCTTTATGGGCTGAGTGGTGCGCACCCAATGCCGCCTTACTGACTACTGGTGAAGTTCGTTGTTAATTTGTAGCTGAAGTGGCATTTGAGTTAGCTTCGAATGGTTTTTTGTTTGACTAAGGTACATCGTTGGAACTGACTTAATATTTTTGCTTCAGGATTGGATCTCTGATTAATAAGAACTACATGGCTTGCTGTTTTTTTAAAGATGTTAATGCCATACTCGATGTAAGATTAAATTGGTGAGCATAGTTCATCCCTGTGGTGGCCGTTTTAGATGCTAATCTATATATGAGATCTTCCTCTATCTTCCTTTACTATAATAGATCAGTTCGCATTATTGATTCTATGTCGGCTATTTTCAATGTGGACTGCTATTATATACCTTCTCATACCTTGTTCGTGTTGTTTTTTGTTACAAATTTACGCTTTCGGTGGCCTACAACCAAATATTGTGTGTTTTTTACAGGCCTGTTTTTTAATAAACAAAAAGAGGACTAGATCGGTTCAATTGTCCTTACTTACATCAAGATCTTTGACATGGCAATCCATATACGCGTGTGCATAGGTCCTCACTGCTACATCAGATTTGTGTGGAAGAATTGCAGGTTTGTCAAGCATAGGAGGATACTGAAAAGAACTTGTTCTGACAGTAATCATGCTTGGTTGTCTATTTTTAAGAATATCAGAACCAAAATTTAATGGCTGTATATATGATTCCATACGTTGAACCATCTAAGTTGTTAGATATGTAGACCATCAATTCAGCTTATGATGTACGAAACAATTCCAAATCGTGTCAGTGGAAGTGGCCTGGAAAAGAACTCCCCAAAAAGAACCTCGCTGCTACGAAGGTATGGGATTTTCGTATTTACCTCATGTCTCTGCCTTTCTAAAGGTACAGAATGTTGGATTCTTCAGTCACTTCAACTGCTCCCTTTAACTGCTACCATGTATTATCTCCTAGATACTTCATTTTTTGTATTTCTAGAAATTTTTGTGTCTCTCCGACGTCTTTGTACTGGCTTCACTGCTCTATGTTATCCATATCGTTTTCAGGCTGTCCATACTAAGTGAATGATGTATCATGTTGCAGCTCGCTCATCAGGAAGTGAGTCTGAAGCTGTCAAGGAGCTGGATGCTACTGCTTCCAGAGAAGATGGTCCAATAGCATCCACTCTAAATCAAGCAAGCAAACGGCTTCTTTCTCACTCTCAACTTCTTCACAATCTTGATTCTTGCGTCGGTTAGTTTGTGTAATTCTGCCATCTGCCATGTCAATTTCTTTGTAGTAATGATTTCTTAAAATGTACATATAATGATTTCGACCAAAAAAAACCATGCCTGTTGTTCATTCGGTGTTTCTTGTTTCAAGCGTGCTTTGAAAGTAGATGGTTCACATAAGCTTTGTGTGTTTGCAAGCTATAACACTATATCTTTCCTATTTCATACCAAAAGGAAGCTAAGGGGCATTCTCCATACCACAATGAACATAGGGATAATCTTGGATGTAGTTCCAAGTACTAGCATCCAATGGATAAAGAATTTACCATAAAATTTATCTCTGTTGTTTTTACGGTCCCAAACCCACTTGTTTGACCTTCTTTGGTATTATGTGTGGGCAATTTGGCATACCCTTCTAGGAGTTCTTCTTTGCAACTTTGATCGGAAAGCCATCATCAAGACTCATATTCGGGTTTGGCATCTGTCTATTCTTTTGTAAATCTTTATGTTTAGTTATTTCACAACTTTCTTCTTCTCTTGTTGCCACGTGCTTCGTTCTTACTTGTCACCTTTTACTTGGTCTTTGGAGGGCCTCCTTTATTGTGAAAAATTTGGTTTAGTTATGCCTTAAGCTTTTGTAAGATGGTTATGCACTCATTTCATTACATCAAAGTCATCAAACTTTTACGAGGAGTATTCGTGATATTGTCTTATTGGGTCCATCCGGTTGGAATCGAAATTTGAAATCTTGCAGCTATCTCAACCAAAAGCCCATGCGAAGTTAATCTGCGACCTACATTGGTGTTAAGATGTACACATGTTAGGCTTTAGATTTGGTTCTTTCAATATAATTTACGCATGAATATGCGAGGTATCTTGCACGTCTTCGTCTTGGCTTCTTTGCTCCGTGTTAGGTTCGATCCACTTCTTTGTGGGTGTTCAATAGTTTTACCTTTTCTTGAGATGCATTCAAGGCGAGAAGTGCAGAGCATGTATATGTTTTCGTTTCGGCTCTTTAACCTTTTCATTGCAAAATTTCAGTTCTCAAAACCAATCAGGATTGTGCCATTTGCATGAGTGAATCAATGCATGTTTTGTAGCATGCCTTGGCATTATTAGATGTGTGCTTCCTCATAAAAGTTGCCTACGAAGAATATGAATCAAGGTGGTAGAGCAGGAAATGGATTAGGCCATACTTATATTACAGATCAGTGGGCTACAACCAAATCTTCTGTTGCCTTTTTGCTAAAAATGTTTTTTTGGTTGTATGGTAGCCAGTAACTTAGTGTTTTGCAAAAAATTACCTTTTGTTGTTTTGAGTGCAATATATACTCTGTGTTTGATTGTTAACTCATACTTATGTAGATATGTTCCTTGCACTAGATAAATATACAAATGGCACATTGAGCAAACAAGAGCTTAAGGAATACGCAGATGGCACATTGGCAGATATCTTCATCAAAAGAGGTTAAAATCTGTTCTTTGTTCTCATGATTCTATCGTTGTTTCCTCTAAACCACCTTAAGCAAAAAGGAAACAGAAAATCTCAATATGTTACTCCAAAGTTTTTATGTATTTAATACATAGATCATGGATAAGCCGATGAATCTGTAATAATAGATAGAGAGTAATAATGTTGCTCTACTTTTCAGTATTTGATGAACATGTGCGTTGGAGCAAAGTTGGAGGAGGTAATAGCCGTCAGATGGATTTTAAAGGTTTTCTTGACTTTGTTTTGGCTCTGGAAAACAACGATGCTCCTGAAGGCTTGGCATACTTATTTAAATGCCTTCATCTCAATGGAAGGGGATTCCTAACAGCTGCTGATATCCATACTCTATTTAGGTATGATGATCTTTCTAACAACTGCTGATAGAAACTGAATAGGTATGTGATTCATAATTTTTTGGACTATCGGGACATACACAAAGTATAGCTATCTGTTTCCAACAGTAGCATGTTTCTTATCTTATTCTGCATGCTATTTGTCTTCGTATGTGTCTGTGCGTAAGAAAATAGGCACAACTTTTATGTTTGTGTTCTAAAACATCGATGTCTGCGAGTTTAATTTGTTTCTAGGTGCATGTCTCTTGGCTAATCGAATATTTTATTGAGAAAATCACGATTGCGAGCCAAACTTACTTTGATATTTTACCTCTGATTCACAATTAGATAAGTTATCAAATTATCTGCATGTAACTACTTTATAAGTATGCTCCATCAAAATACAAGCGATATTTCTTCATGTTACAATATTTTCTTTTCTTTCAGAATGTGCAACACTCCTAACAACACGTTTTTGTAAAGAAAACGAAAAGCCAGCTTACAGTTTTCCCGTAAATATCAAGCGATCGAATTTCGCGCGACGATAGCGAATTTCATCTTGTACGGCCACAGCGCGCTGGTTCTTATCTAGTACTTATTATTAAAGCGCTAAGGATTGGCAGAAGCTCATCCATGCCACCTCAGCATAATTGCGATGAGGCCCTTTGCAAAATGCAAAATCGCATTTAGGTCCTCCGATCGATTTTTAGTAAAAAAAGACCTAGAAAAAATAATATTACGTTTGAATCCCTTTGCGGTTTACATTTAAGTCCTCCTGATTAATAGAATAGACCCAACAAATATCAAAATTATGTTAATATCCCTCGCGGTTTACATTTAGGACCTCCTGGTGCTTTTTTTCTCGGAACGAACCCCGAAAAAAATAAAGTACTTTATATCCCTCTACAGTTAAAAAAAATACTGATTAGTCAAGATTTATAACAACTAATGGATTAAGCTTTGGTGTTTTTAGCGAAAGCGGACCTGAAAAAAATAAATTACTTTATATCCTCTCTACGCTTAAAAAACATAGATTTGTCGAAGGTTTATAGCAACCCATGGATTCACCGACGGGTCGTAACCGCGGTTTTCTAAAAAAAACATAGATTCGTCGAAGATTTATAGCAGCCCATAGATTCGCCGACGGGTCCTAACGACCCATTTTTTTAAAAAAAATACAAAAAACCGAAAATGCGACCAAATTTTTCGAAATACGTAAAAAAAACAGCCACGGTTTTCTAAAAAAACGCAGATTCGTTGAAGATTTATAGTATCCTATAGATTCGTTGACGGGTCCTAGCCGCAGTTTTCTAAAAAAACACAGATTCGTCGAAAGTTTATAACAACCTATGGATTCACCGACGGGTCCTATCAACTTATTTTTTTAAAAAAATATGAAAACTGAAAATGCGACCAAATTTATCAGATTTTTCACGTTGTATCGTCATACACGGCGCAACATAGCGCGTTATTCTAGCTACCTGTGGTTTTCTAAAAAAACACAGATTCGTCGAAGGTCTATAGCAGCCTATATGTTCGCCGACGGATCCTGACGCCAAAAATAAAAATACAAGTAAGATTACATTTATATCCCTTCGCGGTTTTCTCCTGAAAACAAAAAACACTGATTCACCGACGATTTATAGCGGTTCACAAATTCGCCAACGGGTTCTAGCGATATTTTTTTTAAGAAAGCAAAATCAGAATTACGCAAAAAAAAACAAAAATATATTTGTTTTCTCCCAAAAACAGGAACCGCAGATTTACAGACTGTTTATAACAGTCCACAGATTCGCTAATGGGTCTTAGCGACCTATTTTTTCAAAAAGAAACACAATAAACTGGAATTACGCAAAAAAAACGAAAATATATTTAGGTCCCTCTACGTTTTTCTCTAAAAAAACACCGATTCACTGACAGCTCTAGCAATTCAAAGATTCGCCGATATCTTCTAACAACCCATTTTTTAAAAAAAAAACTAGAAAATCAAAATTACGTGGGAATTATGCAAAAGAAAAACCAACAAGATGTTTAGATTGGTCTATGTTTTTCTTTTAAAAAAAGATTTACCGATGGCTCCTAACAATCCAAAAATTCACCGACGACTTTTAGCAAACTATTTTTAAAAAAAACAAGAAAACCGAGATTACCCAATTTTTTTTGCAGAAATATCCGTCGAACAAAATTTCGTGCGAAGCAGCATTACGACCAAATATCCCAAATTTCGCACGATATGTAATGCACGTTATGAAATTTCATATGACGCGACGTAGCGTCTGACACTGACTGGTTAAGCTAGCGTCGATCTGGCTCTAGCTTATAAGGCCGGGCTGAAGCGTCAAGAAACGGGAAACACTCAATCACGGTGATGCCAATTCACATGTATAGCAGCGGCCGACATGTTGCTTGCCTAAACCTGAGCTAGGCTTGCAAGCAACAACGGGCGATCTACTTTCGACGGGATTAACGCCACTTTTGGGGTTGGGATTGGTGGGTGGGGGGTTGCGTCGGGCCAGCGGTGCTCGTACGTTTAATTTATCTTGCCACGCCGATTAATTACTCCTTTTGCCTAGATCTGGAATGAATCGATGTCTGAAATTGAATTGAGTAATTATGGTACCTTATTCTAGTTGAACCAAATGATGACATGGTAGCTTCTTGAATTTTTTTCCATGAATAGATGAAGCTGCATATTGTCCTAATTCTTGCATTTTGCAATGTTTTCTGTACAGTTTGCATTGTATGGCCCGATCTGAAATACTCATTTTTTGTTGTATCTTGCAGCAAGTCGACTTCTTGATAAAAATGCATTGCACGAAATCTTCTCTTCACAACTGCAAGTCGACTTCTTGATAAAAATGCATTGCACGAAATCTTCTCTTCACAAAGAAAATGTCCCTTTGATTTTTGGAATCAAATTGCACTGAGCTCAGAGTTATCAATGTTCAGATGGTGTGTTCAGAGTTGTCAGTGTTACGAGATATGTTTAAGTTTGTTTGACGTGAGAAGTCACTTAAGATTTCTATGCGCGGGGATTTAGGTTGAGGGCGTGCCAGTGTACTAAAGTACACAAAATGAATAAAACACAAGAAACAAAAGGTTAAAGAAGCGTGCATTTTCTTAGTTCTCATGGAATTACAAAATACAAGTCCCTTAATATTATTTGCGCTACATGACTTGGTGATGTTGTCTCCTCTTGTTCTTAGGGTCTCGAAAGGCTACTAATTAATTATTCTCACGAGGTGAACTCACAAGATACCTATGGTTAAATTGTGCGCTGGTCGTCATATTTGGTCTTCACAGTACTACAGAAATGGTCATCTAGCTCGGTTATTTTTTAGTCATTTGGGTCACTTTTGGTTGCGATACAAAAACCTTAGACAGTAACGATGAGCTACTATGACAGTTGGTTTTTGCCCGATAGAGATATATCATCGTCTCGGTCGGTTCTTAGTTTGAAACCGACCTAGAAGGCTAATTATCTCTATCGGTTCTGAATGTGGAACCGATAGAGATAATACATGAATCTCTATCGGTTCCACGCTCAGAACCGATAGAGATGTTATCCTAATCTCTATCGGTTATTAGCATTGAACCGTTAGAGATTTGTGTTATTATCTCTATTGGTTCCACTCTCGAAACCGATAGATTACACATCTGAGATTACGCATGTCTATCAGTTCTATGCGGGGAACCGATAGAGATAAATTCTAGGTTATTTTCTTGGAATTTCATATATTCACATTATATTCACATTCACGGTATACTCATAAATTGAAAAATTCACAATATATTCATAGATTGACAGTATATGCATAATTGACAAATTCATAGTATATTTACATTCATAGTATACAAACAAATTGACAAATTCATAGTATATTCACATTCACAAAACTATTGATAGTGTTCATTGATGGATACGTACTCAATACAAAAATTAGTAGCACAATCCTCTAACGTAACTCTCTTCAGGATACATACTCAATGCAAAAAACAATAGCACAATCTTTTAACGTAACTCTCTTCAGCAACCCCGACGTCCCAGTGGAAGGCTCTTTGCCTTAAGCAATTGCATTTAGAGTACCACAGAGATTGCTCACTAACATAAGGCACATACTTCTTAGTACAAGAGCAATAATTTTTGCAGTCAACTTTTGTGTGAAGTATTTTCTATTAAGTTACAAGGATACAATAAACTAGTTAAAATAATTTTAGATAACAACAAATTGAGAATATATGATACCACAAATATCAACAAGCATAAATTGAGAAACAACATTATTTGATAGATCAAGACAATGAGAGACCTTGGGACTTTTCTGTATCTACCTTCATATGTGCTATAGCTTCCACAACAGAGGTTTTTAGGTTCTCCTTGTAATTCTACAGCTCTAGTACAATGCTTATTTGTTTGACACCAATAATTGATTGACTTTCAGTCATATCCTTTAATCCTTACAAAAGCGATCATTTTATTGTAAAAATAGGTTGTCTTGGTATATTATCAGTTACCATCAAATTAAATACAAGAAACCTTTATATTATCTCTATAAGCTCAGCTTTGACTTCTTCCAGCTCTAGTACATGGTTAAGAGATTCAATAACTTGCGACTTGTCATCTATATCTTTCTTTTTTTTGTTTCATCTAATAAATCTTTTCTGTTAACTCAGACTTTTCCTTCAATTGTTCTATCTCCACCTCAAGTTTTGGTTTAGCATCGAATATTTTTTTCCATATCGTCTATTTTCTTTGTAGGCTCCATGATGCGTGGCCAGGGGTGGCCAGTGTGCTACCAGGGCATGGTGTGGCAACCCAGCTAGGCATGTTACGATAGGCTCACGACATCTAGCGCCACAGAGGCGGCCGCCCAATGCAAGTGCAGGAGGGTGTGGCAGAAGCGGAATGAGCGACCACAGTGTTGGCAAGGCAATGGTGCGGCATGAGTGCGAGGGCACAACAAGGGCTTAGGGTGATGTGTGGCTAGGACGGCATGGTGACTAGGGTTAGGGCTGCCCTATATAGATGGCATAGAAACCAAGTCTTAGACCCAGCCCACAAGGTTCATTGATATCCACATATTTTTTGAAATTTTGGAGCATTACACCATTGTTGTAATATGTCATTGTAGGGATGAGGTATCGAGGTACCGTCGGTATTGTTAATGGGTCCAATGGTGTTTTTGCCTGTAACATACCAATTTTTGCCCTTTATTAATTTAATATGTTATTTGTTCATTTTCTGAATTTTGAGAATTTTGGAATTTTCCACAATTTATTTGGAATTTATTTTGTATTTTTGAATTATGCATAATATGAATATTATTTAATTTTGTAAAATTTTAAATAAAATTTTAGCAAAAATATTTTATTTGAGTTCCAAATATCTCAAATTATTTTCTACAATTTTTATAATACTTTTACTATTTTATTTGGCTTGATCTATTTTATAGAATTATTTTTAAATGGAAAAGGCTTGGAAAATTTATATGTATAGTTTTGGGCTGAAGCCCATTTGACCCAGCCCACTTCTTTCCACATTAGCCACTCTGCGCCCATAGCCAAGCCCATCTTCTGTCGCCGTCCAGTCTAGATGGTCAAAGAAACCGTGGTCGTTGGATCTTACAATGAACAGTGGTGATTGGAAGGAAACCCTAGCCCATCGTGCCATTCGATCTCTGTCGTGTGGGCGCTCGAGATCCTATCATGTCACTAGGGGTGAAAACGGGTCAGATTTTATCCACCGGATCCGGATCCGTCGAGACCAGATTTGAGATGGGTTTTAGATATCTGATCGGATCCAAATCCGGATACCGGATTGGATTCGGAGCACTGAATATCCGAGAAATATAGGCCAGGATCCAGATATCGGATAATATCCTATTCGGATATCTGGTTTTGATTTTGGCCAGCCCATAGCTTCAGCGGTTCGGCCTCCTGGCGACCTGGCCCATCCGGCCATCCCCACGCGATGAATGGGCACTAGTACTCTCCCATCGCAAGCGGCGGCGCAGCTACACAGCCGCGGCAGAAGGAGCAGAGGAGGAAAGCCACAGCAGCCGCCATGGGTAAGCCCCCTCGGTCCTTGACCGCCGCCGCCGCCAACTTTACTGCTTCTCCTTGTCGCGGTCAGTTCCTGATGATTGCGCTGGTTCGATGCATTCCTCGTAGGTATCTCGCTTGACTCGATGCACAAGCGTCGTGCCACTGGCAGCAAGCAAAAGGCGTGGCGCACGAAGCGAAAGTGAGTGCTCCATATATGTTTCCCTCCCTCTCTAGATTCGCCTGATAGATGCTTGTTCTTTCTAGATTATTATTTTGTATACATTTGAACGATACGTGGTTGATACATCACTCGGCTATGGCTAGATCGCACCGCATGGTTGTTTCTACTCTAGCTTGTGAATGATTCTTTTGTGATTTTGTTGTTTAAAGGGTATCGCGTGAATTATAGAATGACCATAAACTTATGTATATCTTTTCGTAGGTTGTGTTGTTTCAAATGACCATTTAGATCTATGCTAGAATTCTATAGAAGTGATGTGTTTAAGGTAGTGACCTGATTGGAATTGTGTTTAGATGTGTTAATCGTAGTAGGCTTCCTCTCCTTTTGTTGCTTATGTTTTATTGTGCGCAACGGTTGTCCAAGAAATTTAAATCTGAAAGCCTTTTTTTAACAACTTTTGTGAGGAAATCTTTCGTAATGACTATTTTGACCCTTTTGTCAAACACTAATAATGATGGTTTTCCTAGATTAATGTCGCCCTTCCATTCATGTTGGGTACTAGCAAATATATCATGTAAGTTTTGTTATTGTTGTTTGGTGGAATTTGGTTAGCCATGTTGTTCAAACTTTGTTCCTACTCTTTTATGTAAATGTAACATCCCAAAATTTGTCTTAATTTAAATTTTTGGAGTTATTTGAATTTATCTGAATTTTTGTGAATTTTGGGATTTATTTGGATTTAATTGAAATTAATTTAAATTATCCTTCTCTTGAATAATTAAATTTCAGAAAGGTAATTATCAAAAATAAATAAAAATATTTTATTTGAGCTATAAATGCCTTGAAATATTTTACGGAATTTTTCTAAAATTGAGTATTTTTAGTGCCTAATTAATTACTTTGATTTTCTAGAATTAATTTAATTGTTAAAAGTCGGAAAATATCTCGCTTCTGATCTTTGGTAAGAGCCCAACAACTGTGCGTCTTGTCAGCTGGAACCCTAGCGCCACAAGGCCTTTCGTAATCTGATCTTCATCGGACTGACTAATAATGGCGCGTCGCCAATTCACGAGAGTTGTTGGATCGTAGTAACTTGCGCCGCCAGATTTCGCCACGTGGCATTTGGGTAGCCGAACCGTTATTAATACTGGTCATTGGATTGCAATCGGACGGTGCGGCGGTGGATTCTTGCTGCGTTCAAGGCATCTCGACGATCCGTCTTTGTGGCGCATTCATCGGTCCCTTCGCCCTTGACATTTGGTCCGTTCGCTGTTAGCGGTAGTGCCCGTAGCTCTCCCACTCACTCGCGGAGTTAGCCCAGTGCCACCTCGGTTTTCTCACCTTCCACCGTGGCCGTCACTTTCGCCGCACCCAAGAACCTTCTTAGGGTTCGTGGTGACGAGCTCACATCGCGAGGACCACTTCTTCCGACCGGAGACGCCCGGAAACGCCGTAGACTACTTCATCTTCCTCAGCTCCGGCGACAAGCAACGCCGCCTCTTCTTCAAAGCATCGCAGCTCACCGCCACCGTCGGATCACCATCGAACGTTCGAGGTAACGCCACGTCCCCCTTTCCTGTAGCACTAGACTCGCATAGCCTCGGTAGATCCCGACCGTAGGATCTTGATCGATCCCACCGCAGCGTAAGCGTGGTAACGCATGCATTTGAAAATGGCCAGTAGATCGTCATTGTGTGGCTCTGAGAAGTCCACGTAGCCGTCGTGGGGATGCGATGATAATGGCCGTTGGATCTCGTCTCAACGATGCCGATTGCATCGTGTAGACCAATAGTGGTAGATCTTCACCGTTAGATCTTAGATGTTCGGCTCGGATTAAGCCACATAGGTTCGGTGAATAGGGTATCGCTCGGGTAGCTGCCGTCGTCGGATCTTCATCCAGCCGTGGTAGTGAGCCCACGTAGCCGTAGTTGGTGCGCTTGATAATGCCCGTTAGATCTTAGATCTGCGGTCAAGTGCTCGCCACGTAGCTAACCTTGATACGTTTGATAATGTCCGTTGAATCCTAGATCTGTGGTCGAGATTTCGCCACGTAGCTCTCTGGTAACCTAGCCGCGTTGAACCGTAGCCGTCGATTCTTGGATGACCGGCCGTGATGCATGCGCGTGTCACTCACCGGGATGTCCACGTCGCTAGGTCAAGGCTGGTGGTTGAATCAGATCCAAGCTGTAGGATTTTGAATGAGCGGCTCGGATGATGCCATGTGGCGTAGGTTGACCGCGTGTGGACCGATCGTTGGATTTGAATCCAACGGGCGGGAACGGTTGTGACCGCGTGGACCAATGGGGTCGCGCCAAGTGTCGCTAGCTGAGGGGACCGTGTACTGTGCAGTCGGGCCCACCTGTCAGTGGGAAGCCGTGAGGGCTGACGTCATCATGACGTCACCATGGGAGCGGGTCAGCAGCACTGTTCGGTGAACCGAGTCCACCGTGGACCCGAGCAAACCGTGCGCTCGATCTATAGACCCGAGGCAACGTAGCTGGCTCCTGTGCTGACACGTGTCACGCCGAGAGAATTTAACTGGATTTCCAGTATGAAAATAAATAAAGTAATTCGGTTTTCTTTTATTTGAATTTACAAAAATTGTAATCACTATAACTTTTGCGTATTAGCTCCGATTTGAGCGATTCCAGTTCCTAAAAATTTGTAAAAATGTGAACTATTTATTGGTGAATTTTATTTTATTTTTAGTGTGATCTTTTTGTCTGTTCAAGTATATTTATTGTGTGTACGCTTATTCCGAGTAGACTCCGAGTTGTCGGGAACTGTCGGAGAAGAATTCGAAGACCCATCGCAAGTTTCAGATCAGGATCAACTACTTTTCGAAGGCAAGTCATGCTTTGACCATATTGCCCTAGTTTTCAAATGTATTTCAATTCAAATTATGCATGCTATGTTAATTAAAAATGACCTTTGAATAATTTGGGTAAAATAGATAATACACCTACCTTGTTTATGTCACCTTGTTAATATTATTTGTATGCCCTGAAAACCTTGTCACCCTAAGAGATTAAATTGAGTTGGTTGCTATTATAAAGCTAACACGGGAGGCTAGACCGTGACTAGTGCTTAGTGCCTTGTATCTTGTTGAAGGACTTTCAAATTGCAAAAGAATATTGATTAAACAAATATGGAGCGATTTTGGAATAATGCGATGATGTCATGAGATGAAATTGGGGGTAGCGACTGTGTGGTTCTACTCATGCAATGAAGTGGGCATTGGCATGTGTTGCATAAATGCCAACCTGGTGGGAAATAATTTGGGCCGGCAAGTGGCAAGGAGGCTTCGTGCTAGGTGGGCTGTGTGGCAGCAGGGGCGTATTGAGATTGTAAAAGGCTGTGTCGAGAAATATAAAGCGGATGTCTTGCAGGGGCAGTTAAGGACTTCACCTTGCGAGCCTTTGAACTGAGTTACTCGTACAACCACTTGTTTGGAATGGGATGAGACCTAGTTTAGTAGGGTTCGATATCTTTCCTTTGACACCTTGGGGTGTGATTACACAAGAGTGTAACACGTGTGGAGGCGTACACGTGCTCTGACTTGGTACCCATCCAATGTATTAGCTTGTTCTAAACTCGAGCTCTGAGTGAGGGAGTATTAGGAAGGCAATCTTTGAGAGGTTCCTGATTAAGTGTTAGTCTCAGAAAGACTTTGTTGCAATCAATCGCTTTGTGTGGTGGCGATCAGTATCTGTGGGTAAAGTGTACTGACCTCTGCAGTGTGTGTTAAATCTATTGAATAGCGCATCATGATATTGGACAATGCTCGGAATTACAGTCAAGGGTTAGATTTTCAAAATAAAAAGTGGAATGGGTGGTCAGTGTGCCAAAGATTAATGAATCAAACTTAGGTACGTGTGCCAAACTTTTGGGAAAAAGAATTGAGAATTAATTATTATAGTAATGGTTTTACGCTTTTAATCTAATTAAGACTATCTATTAAAAGAAATCTTGCTTCATGCAAAATGACCATTTAAGCCTTTCCTTGGAATAAGCCATGCATGTAGTAATAGAGCGCATTGTGCATGACTTGTTGAGTATGTTGTATACTCACCCTTGCTTCAACAAAAACCTCAGAAGAAGAAGCAACACCAGCTTGGGAGGAGGAGTTCGACGAAGGTCAGGAGGATTAGGGTTGAGCCTCGTCAGTTGCCTGTGGCAGAACGAGGGGTTCATTGACGTACTTTTGCTTCCGCTATTGAATTATGCTACTTTTATTTATCGTCCTGCGTGACGAATTATTGTAAGGTGACCATAAGGTCGTGTAACTCGTTATAATTATGTTTGAGGTACTTATCTATTATTTCCGCTGTGTATGATTGTGGTATATCAACCTGTTTATCCTGTGTGTACTAGCGTGATCCTGAACTAGTACAGAATACATAGAGGGTCCGGATTTGCAGATTCGGGTCTCGACAGTAAAGATGCGTGCTATAGATGCTTTTCATATCGTCTTGGTTAAACAGTGGCATCTTGCAAATAGTATTCCTTTAGTTAAAAGTTGAGTCTGGTAGATGGTCGAAAATACTTTGATTAATATGTAGAAATGTAGAGAATGAGGTGAATACATTCCCGCCTATTATGAGGATAAATTCAAATTACAAATGTACCGTGTCAAGTTCAAATTCAATTTCTTTCCCTTTTTTGTGTATGCTTGGTACACCCAACATGTGCAAAACTAAGGTCGATCTTTGCATTTTCTTATTCAAGCTTGTAATTGCAATTGAAGTAATTCTTGTAGCAATTGCTAAAAAATTACCTTAAGACTCCATTCATAAGATCTTTGGGAACCCTTCGTTGCTTGATTTTCTAGGCAATTAGTGTAACTAGTCAGCAACCTGAGCATTGTGAAGGTTTGTTGGTCTTGTGGCTTTGTGAAAGGATCGGGATGTCGCCTATAGAGGGGTGAATAGGCGTTATAAAATTTAAATTTAAATCACAGCGGAGATTAAATCTTCGGAATATCCGAATTAACCTTCGGACTGTCTGAGTGTTTCGGATAGTCCGAATGGAACTTCGGATAGTCCGAATGCTTCAAAACACAAAAACCCTAGAAAGTAGATCTAGCCTATCTAGAAGATAATACTAGCACCAAATGAAGTAAGTTAGTTTAGGAGACTTACAGTAGCTGAAATCCTACCAATACCTTTCACAAACGAGCAAAATATCACTTGAACTCCCCAAGATTTGAACAAAAAGGGGAAAATGAGGGATTCAAGAATCAAGAACAAAACACTCAAAGATTTTTACCTGAAATTCGGATCCTTGAGGGGATCCTACGTCTCCGTTGAGGCGGCACCAAGCCGGGGTCTCTTTCAACCCTAATTCTCTAGGTGTTGCACCAAGCACTCACCTATTTTCTCTTTGAATCATTTCCTTGCGGAGGTGGATCCAACTTTCACAAACTTCCGGTAGCTTTCCACACCAAGATTGGGAGCTCACCAGCAACTCTTAGCCGTCTAGGAGTCCTTAACCTCCAAGAGTAAAAGATCGGTGAGAAATCCGCGAGAGAATGAAATCGGTGCTCAAGATGGAACTAGGACTCTCAATCTCTCAATTTATCTTCTCACTCTCCCTCCAAAGATTCAAGAATTAAGAGATCTAAGGGGAGTGAAGGCTTGAGCTCTAGAGAGTGAGGAAGCACAATAAATGTTTGAAATGAATGCTGTGGCTGATAGGTGGGGGGCAAGGGGGCATTTATAGCCTTTCAAAACTAGCCATTTTGTGCTCAGCCCGAGTTAGTTCGGATAGTCCGAACAAGCTACGTTCAAAGGACCGAGCGCCTTAGTTTAGATAGTCCGCACATTTCTTTGAACATTCCGAAGTGTTCGGATACTCCGAGCATTCGAATACTCCGAAAAATATTCGGACATTCCGAACCCAAATGTCCTTGACCCAACAGAGAGGGTCCACTCGGATACTCCGAAGATAAATTCAGACATTCCGAATGGATAATTTTCAGAACCAACAGAGAGGGACTACTCGGACATTTCAAACTGGAGTTCGGATACTCCGAATGTTTTTGGGCAAAATACTTCTAGAACTTGACATTTTGACACTTTTTGAGACTAAGATCCATCATTGAGCACATAAAGTCATTCTAAGGCTATTTCTCATCATATCCCTCTTTATAATACGGCAATTCTTAAACTCAAATAAAAAATAAACTAGATACACATAATTGAGTCTAAACAATGCATTTTTCTCCTTTGTTTTGAGGGTGACCTTTTGCTTCGTGACTTTATCACCGGATGCGATAATCTGTTAACAACGCTTACAAATCTCGTTAGTCACTTAATCCTGTTGTCATTAATCACCAAAATCCTTAAAGGGCCTAGATGCACTTTCACTTTGTTTGAGATATATCTTACTATTATTATCATGTGTTCGTGTGGTTTGATTCAACGTATATTATTTTATGTATGCGTGCATTATCCATTCTTGAATTATCCGTTTTCGATCCGAATCTGTCATATATCCGACCTATATCCGTATCCCGAATTATCTGAATTTGTATTTGGATCCGGTTAGGCCGTATCCGGTTCTGAATTTGTATCTGGATCCAAGTACTGATGTCATGTTGAGTCATAAATTAAATGTTTAGTATAAAAATAAATTGGAAAATTGGTATTTTTCTATTTTCTGTATTTTCTTTATTTTCAAAACTTTTGAGAGCTCGTTCTTCCTCATAAGAGCTCGATTAATACAATTCAAATTTCTAAAAATTTATAAAATTGATATCTATTTAATAGTGAATTTTACTTGATTTTTTAGAGTTTTTCTCTATGATTTGGTATTTATTTGGTGTTTCATTTTGATTTGCGTAAAAATCGAAGTACTCGGATCGTGCAAGAGTGAAGAGTTGATCCAAGACCAAGGTCCAAAGTAGAAACAAGAGCTTTTTCAAGGCAAGTTGTGCTTTGATCATGTTGAACCTAATTTTACAAATACTATATTGTTTTAATCTACTACATGATATTTTATGCTTAGATCTGTTTCAAAATAGTTTGGGATCTTATTATTTTACCCAATTGAATTATTCCTACCTTGTTATTTGTATACTATTATTATTTTTCACCATGGGATGGTTTATTATTAGTTTGTTATTAATAGATGTTAACGTGGGTTGGTTAGATTGTGCTTAGTTGCTTACCCATACCATATATAACTCATGTCTTTTGAAATATCAAAATCAATCTTGACTAATATGGAATATGGAACTTATTTATGCAAGGTATGTTAGGTGTTGTCACACAATGATATTAAGTTGTGGTGACATGTATTGTCACACAATGATGTTGAGTTGTTAATGGAATATATTGCATATATAGTAATCAACTAGAGTGGTAAATGATTTAGATTGGAACAAGTGGCTAGGGATCGTATGCCAAGGTGGGCCTGTATGGTGGTTGGGTTATAAAAGTCTTGCCTTGATAAGTTAAGGACTTAACTTTGCAAAACTTTGAATTGAGTTTAACATGCAACCACATGTCTGGAATAGGACGGTAGGTTATCGATGTCTTAATATGTGATACCTCAGGTGGATAACCACACGGTGCGTGAGGTTAAGGGAGGATGTGTGCTATGGCAACAAATTAGTCCAACGATAAGTCTCTCCTATTCTTCTACTTAGTGGAGAGAAGAAGTAGTGTTTCGGCTTGTCGGCAGGGTCAGCGTTAGTATAAAATCTTTTGAAAGGTTTGTCATGACCTCTAGGTCGATCGACAAAGGAAGCATGAAATTAAAGGCAAAAAGAGATTGGTCATGTCATGTGGGTAAAGTGCGTAACCTCTACAGAGTGTAAATCTATTCAGATAGCCGTGTCCGCGGTAATCACTACAGGAAAACCAATATTTTTCGTCGGCCAAAAACATATTTTAAATCGGCCTTACAAAAGCCGATGATTAATAAACAAGTTTTCGCTAAAACTAATCGAGCCGATGATTAATAAACATATTTTAAATCGGTTTACATTAGCGATGATTAATATATATATTTTAAATCGGCTATCACGGTTAGGCTGACGAAAATAATCTAACTTTTAAATCGGCTCTTACATCTGAAAGCGAAATTATAGGCGTTAGGCGAGGGCCTTCGCCAAGGTTACTAAGTTTTGGCGGCATGATGTGGACCGATTTAACATACAGTTTAGGTCTACTCAATCCCAAATTCGGCCGCCAACATTGAGCCCTGCGCGCCTGTTTGTAGACTCAAATCACAAATCCGCCGCCACAGCTCCCTCCCGGCCGCACCGCCCGCTGGCTGCCTCTCCGGCCGCGCCGCACCACGCCATCCCGGCCGCCGCCCCTCCCAGCCTACCCTCCCGATCGCCCGCCTCCCCCCATTCAGCCGCCTCCTCCCATTCCGTCGCCCGCCCGCCATCCCGACCGCCCTCCGCCACTTCCCTCCCCGCTGGCCGTCGTCTCCCAGCGGCAGTGTGGCGTCCCCGGCCGCCTGCGCCGCCCCGGCGACCACCTCCCTAGCCGTCGGCGCCTCCCCGTGGGGACAAGAAAATCTGTTGACAAATCGGGTGAGCTGAATTTCTCCCAATGCTACATTACTATGCTCTCATTTTGTTAGTTTATCTTTACCCAGAGATGGTATTGAGGGTTAGACAAGCATGTACCAATCTATGAGTGATGTGGGAAATTTTGTCAGCACAGAGCATTTGAAAATGTTCACAAGTTGTGTCAAACTGTCAAATACTAATCTGTTGGGGCAATACCTGTTTGGCATTAAAAAATTAATTTGAAGGCAATGGCTGAAAACTGGACTCTTGTTTATCTTGTGCCTTTATTTACAGGTCTCATTTTCTTGTTTAGTTGGTAGATGTATCAGTAACACTATTAGTGTTGTTAGTATAGTGAATTTAAACAAAGCTACAAACCTGCAACCCATAGGCTGAACATTATACTTCATGTCTTATTCAGCGTCCATTGGACATTTTACCTGAAACAAAAGATGGCTACTCACTTGTACACTGGCATTGGGAGGACTGGCAAAACAGAGGTATTTCTAACTAAAATTAACTATTTGACTACTTACCTTGAGATCCATGATTTGGTTAAATGCTTAAACAATCCTTTATAGGAGCCATCACTGGCTTTAAAAAGCAAGAGTAGCAAAAAAATGGTTTAGTATGACACTATATTGAAATGAAGATGCTGGACCTTCCGTTCTTGTCTAGATCTTAGTTTCCTTGCCAGTGTTATATATGGCCTCTTTATTGTTGTTCTATTGGTCAGTGTTTTAAATGTCATGCTATTCATTGATGATTCTTGCACAAATTATCCAACTAAATTGATCATGATCAGATGATGAGACATGGAAAACCTTATTTATGTTGTGTTTTAAATGTCATGCTATTCATTGATGATTCTTGCACAATAACTAGCATATTTGATGTCTGAAATTGAGATCTGATACACACGGTTAGCATCTTATAACCTTGTTTAGACAGTTCATTCCGGCGGGATCCTGTGGATGGGCTGCATAGAAACTAGCGAAGACTTTTAAGGCAATTGCTCGTTGGATGCGTGATTGTTTAACTAAGGATCTGCTAGAATATTTCATCTGGTATGGGTGATTGATATCTTATAAGCTACAAGCTGTTTATTTGTCTGTGAGTGGATGTCCTCCTTTCTAGGAGGTCATGCGAAATTTTGTAAATTCGGTGGCTTAGTTTTTAAGCGGTTTTAAGAGTTTAGGGTTGATTTGGTCTTTTAGTAGAGGTGATAGGTTTTATGTCTTGTTAAGAATTCTTCGTTCAATTGAACTTGCTTGTGGAGAATTATTGTTTCTTGGTAACCTTCTAGACATGTGTGGGTCCGAGGTGTTACAAGAACCCACAAATAAAAACGAACACATGTAGAACTTTGTTTGTAGATATTCCATAGGATAAGACTATTTAATTTTTTGCAAAGATATTTGTATCTCGGCCATAGTTTGTATTAGTTTCCCATTTAAGTTGGATCATCATAATTCTTGTATCATCATTTTTAATAGAGTGGTATCAATATGGGTGATAATCGAGCATGGATGTATGTAAATTTGGAGAACAACGGGGTCACACGGACGAATGGGTAGAGAGGACACAAGCATTTGTGGATCATATTTTCTCTTTGAATCCACGGTGGTGTAGTGAAGTGTCCATGCGACAAGTCCGTAACCGCTCGTGGCGGAAGGAGGAGATCGAATTAGACTTGTGCGGATATGGATTTATGCCCAATTACTTAACTTGGTTCGAGCATGGTGAGTCACGTTTGGGTTCTACATCTAACATAGTCCATGATTATGATGACACGGAGGATAGATCTTGAGATATGGTGGAAGATCTTGATCGATCTGACAGGATGAGCGGAAGAACGACCACTTGAGGTCGAAGAATTTTATAGGCTTCTTCTTCGCTTCAATGAGCCTCTCATGAGTTTACCAATGTCACCCTTCTTGTTTGTAGTGACACGGTTGATGGCTATCAAATCGAAATACAATTTGAGTAAAGATTGTTACAACGATCCGGTCAAATTGATATGTGATGTTCTTCCAGAGAATCATAAGATGCCGAAAGATCTTTATCGGTCGAGAAAAATGTTGGCGTGTTTAGGGATGCAATACGAGAAGATACATGTGTGCCCCAATAAGTGTATGTTATTCTAGAAGGAGAATGTAGAACTAACACATTGTCTATATTGCAATGAGTCCCGGTATGTTCAAGTAACTGACGAGGAGGGAAACACGGTAACAACAAAGTCGTGACCAAAGTGCTCGCTATATGCCCCTTAAACCAAGGCTACAACGAGCTTACCTATCAAAGGATCTTGCCATGCATATGAGGTGGCACAAAGAAGGCATGCGTACATACGAGGGTTCCATGGGTCATCCTTCGATAGTGAAGCTTGGAAGACATTGAGCAGTTCGATCCAAATTTCGCCAGAGATCCTAGAAATGTTCAGATTGGCTTGGCAGCAGACGGCTCCACGCCTTTCACCACAAGTCGGCTCCGTACTCATGCTAGCCCGTGTTTGCAATATCAGTATAATCTCCTCCATCATTATGCATGAAAGATGAATATGTGTTTCTAACACTTGTTATTCTGGGCCGAGCATCACAGAAAGCATTTGGATATGTACATGCACCATTGATTGAGGAATTTGAAGAGGCGTGGGAAGGTGTTTTGACATATGACAACAGAGAAAAGAGACCTTCAACATGCGTGTGGCTTATCTTTGGTCTATCCATGGTATCCCCGCCTACGGCATGTTTTGAGGTGGAGCACGCATGGTCGGTTGTCTTGTCCGATTTGTATGGGTGACACAGATGCATTTCGTTTGAAGCATGGTGGCAAATTCGGTTTCTTTGATTGTCACCGTCGCTTTCTTAGTCTTAGTCACCCATTCAGGAAAGATAAAAAGGGATTTAAGAAGGATGTGACAGTTAGTAAGGGTCCGCCGAAACGTTTAACCGGAGATGAGGTTGTGGCGTGGCATAGTGAGTTGGTTGACACGGAGAATGGGTATGAAGCATTCAAAGAGACACATAATTGGACTCACATATCTAGCATATGGAGTCTGCCTTATGTCACTAGTTTAATCCTCGCGCATAATATTGATGTTATGCATCAAGAGCGCAATGTCGCGGAAAGCATCATTAGCACGTGCTTCGACTATAATGATAAAACAAAAGATAATGTCAAGGCTCGTAGAGACTTGTCTGAAATCTGTAACCGTCCCACCTTTGAAGTGACGGAAGGTGGAAAGAAACCTCATGCTCCTTACTGTCTTAAAAAGTCAGATAAGAAGGAGATTCTTAGATGGATGAAGAATATCAAATTTCCGAGCGGATATCACGGCAAATCTAAGGCGTCGGTGAACATCTCGATTGTAAACTACATGGCCTAAAGAGTCATGATTACCACATCATCATGGAAAGGCTACTTCGGTGATGTTGGAGGATATATCTGGGAAGAAGTGTGAATCTTGTTTGCGAGAGATCGGTTTCTTTTATAGGCAGTTGTGCTCTAAGATAATAAAGAAATCAACGATGAAAGAATTGGGGAAGAATATACGGTGCTTATATGCAAACTAGAAAAGGTGTTTCCACGAGTTTCATGAACTTAATGCAGCATTTGTTGGTACATTTACAGTATGAAGCGAGAGATGTGTGGGCGATGCAATACCGATGGATGTATCGAATAGGCGCGGCCCTGAAGAAACTTCGGGGCCATGGTGGGTAATAAAGCACGAGTTGAAGGGTCCATCGCGGAGGCGCATTATCGAAAGAAATATCCTACTTCTCGAGCCATTATTTAGCGAGCAAAATGATGTCATTGCTAAAACATCGCGATACCACACCTCTTAGGAACAAGCGGCAGTCGTCTTGATATATTCAAGTGGAATGGAAGCGATTGGTGATAGTTCCCCTCATGAGTTGACTCAAGAGGAGTGGAATCTTTGCCATGATGTATATGTTCTACAATATTGAGGAAATGGACAAGTATTTGAGTAAGTACAATTCATTTAGGTGTAAATTAGTTTTGATAACTATATTGCAAATAACTCATGCCAATTGTAGGTTGTTCGACAAACAAGAATGGAGGTCAACCCAAAGGCTCTTGAAAAACAACTAGACAATTTATGGCCTTCACGGTGTCTGCGGTGGCCCAAATTTCGTGACTGGTTTCAAGACATGTATAGATCCTATCACACTTGAACTAAAGATATAGCCATACGATAATGTTTGTAATAAATATCTAACTTTTGCGATGCGGAGAGATGATAGTGTTCAAGAAGATTTATGTCAATTGTCTCGTGGGTTCACAACCACAAGGAAGTTTGTGCGATATGATATCAATGGGTTTCGCTTTAAGATGCGGCACCCTTTGAAGCTACCCGTCCGCATGCGACCACGGTGAATAGCGGGGTAGTAACTACTGGTGTGGAGTGCGGATGGTCGGCAAACCGAGTACTACGGTGTTCTTCAAAACATTATCGAGATCAAGTTCGAAGGACCAAAGGATTTGAGTGTCGTTTTCTTGTATTGTGATTGGTTTGACAAAGTAGGGATCTGATGTAACGATAAACTTGGCTTGGTAGAAGTTAAACACGAATCACGACTTTCACTTTTGATCCATTTGTGCTTGTTCACATGCCAAGCAAGTGTATTACCTCCCTTATCCGTGCTCTAAGCCAAGTCTTAAACCATGGTGGGTTGTGTATAAGGTGAATCCACATGATCAGCTGCACAACCCTGGTGACGATGAGTACATACCAAGTGAGATTGATGCATTCCAAGAAGATGACCTTCCAGCAACCTTTGAAGTAGATGTCGGAATACAACTCGATGATTTAGTTGGTGACATGCGAAGTGAGGAAGATAGTCCTGTACGGAAAGTTAGGAAGAGAAAACATGGACGATCGACTACAACAAGTAATATTTCATTTGTTATGTCTATGTTCTAATATTTCATTTGTTATGTCTATGTTCTAATATTTCTTATGTTCATATATATATTGCATTTTTATGTTCTAATATTTCATTTGTTATGTCTATGTTCTAATATTTCATTTGTTATGTAGGATGAATTCATTTTACACCATTCGAGATCAAAGAAGATGGGTCTTCATCTTGAAGAACCCATCTTGAAAACGGCGGCTTCATCTTCAAAAGGCGCCACTAGCATTTTCAAAGGAAGTACCTCTCATGAAAGCGAAGGTGACAATTGGAGAGTTATCTCGAGAGAGGCTCAGGAGCAAGTACTAGAGGAGAATGATGAGGAGCAAGTACTAGGGGCGACAATGGAGAGGATGAGGCAGAGCAAGGTGGAGACATAGTGGAGGATGAGGCAGGAGGATAGTCTTGAATGGACCGGTCTTGAGTTTTATTTTTATGATAACTTACTTCATTGAATGTTTTGTCTCGCTAGCTAAGTAACTTCATATGGATATAAAATTTATATTTTTAGGTATAGAGGAATAAGCGGTGTTCCTCCACGACATGAAAATCGACAACTCGTAGTAATGTGATAAGACCAATTGGTGATAGGTTAGTAATGATTACAATTTATTTAACCTTGTATACATATATCGATTGTGCAAATATATTGGTTGTAGGTCATGGGAAGATTCTTCTTTCACGGGACAAATAGGACAAAGGCGAGTTAATGCCACATTGGGCTCTCTTTGTCGGTACCATTACCTGGATTGGTTGAGATCGACGGTGTGTCCCTTCCAGCTTTGAAGTGGGAACACTATAAGGTGACGATGAACAATAATGGACCGAATAAGCAAAGACAGAGGGGTGTGGACTGATTTCGGTAAACCTTTTCAAATCATGGTCATCAAGTTAGTTTTTCTGCTTTTTGTCACGGTAACTAATACATTTACTTGTATTGTAGGAGAGGTATCGCTTGATAGAGGGGAAGAGGAGGGTGGGAGCACATTCCAAGCGTGTGTTTGAGAATCTTTACTGAAGGTAGTAAAGATATGATGTCCAATGCTGCGCCAGCGGTGAGTGCATCTTGCAAGAGCATCGTGGAGAGGAAATGAATAAAAACTTGGTTCTTCAAAATCTACCTTCAAGCTAATGAGTACATGCGAGTTCCATTGAAATGGTTAGTCATATGAATTGTGTGTATTTCAGTATGCGCCATTGAATAGTTGCTTAATTTAACCGCTAACATTGTAGGTTTAATCGTGCCGATGCATGGTCGGCACTTTCGAGTCTTGGGCTTCAGGCGTTCATTGCAAAGTCGAATAGCAAGAGAGTGAATCGAGAGTCGGGCTCAAGTGTTGTTCATACATATGGTGCCAATGGTCATGTTAAGTCTAGCTAAGCGGTAGTGCGCTTATCATGCTATGTTAATAATTCATTTTCTTTTATGATCGATGTAGTATCGATTAACATGATTCTGAGGAAGCTCGACTTGGGAGGAGACCAAGTGCGATTGAAACTTACGTTGCGGGGCACAAGGGGCGACTCTATAGCCGGATCAACTTTGTAGCCAGAGGCGACGGGCCACACTTGGTTAGTCAATTGCCTTTCTTTATCGTGTTGCAAGTTATTGCTTTTCTCAATGTAACTTCGTATGCATCGCAGCTAGATATGGAGATGAGATGGCCCGAACCCATGGTGAGGATCGCAACCGAGGGAGCAAGATGTTGGCGTCTGCCGCCTTGTATAGGAGCGGCGGTGGCAAGAGCCATGGGAGGTTTTCCATGTTCAATGGCCGTTGATTCCTCTGCAACTCGAGACTTGACGAGGGAGTCTCGGACCTCCACAAGTAGTGCACGTCTTTGCTCGTGAGGCTCGAGATCACGAGATGAGTTGAGACAACAACGCGCTCAATTGGCTCAACATCGCGATATGATAGCCCGGAACAAGAATTCATGAGGCAACAACAAGAATCCATATCTTTTGGCACACACAAATGAATGTAAGTTCATTTCCATACTTCATACAATTAGTGATATGAGTAAGAGTAAGATGCTTTCAAATTGATTATGTGCAATTATTCCACAGAGTGTATGTCTGCGCTTTTGGAAAACCCTTCAATCTTCCAAATTTAGGCTCGATCTTTCCTACATTTATGACCGCACCATCTATGGTACTATATTTTCCAAAGATATTGTTCTATTATAAAAAATATGATATTCTTGTTCTTGTATGTTGTTGTAATGCACTATATGTGTGTGCATGTGTATATTTACATCCAATTGCTAAAAATGCATGAAACCTATATTATAATAGAAATTAGTGGTCAAAGTTTAGTTGTAAAATAGTTCATCATATTTACAAGATGTTAAGTTGGGTACAAGTTTTACGCAAAACCACTATCTTGTTACGACAACATGTAGATTCATCTTGGCTTCCAAACCGAAAATATATGAATTCTATCTGGGAAAACTATAGAGCTCATTTCACTTTAGTTTGTGTCTTTATCCATCAAAGTGGAGATGTAATATCTTCAACTATATGTTAATAAAGCAACATGTGAGGAAACAAGAACACCGAAAATATATGAATTACGTGATTCAATCATGGTTATTAAAACGTCGTTAAAACACTTGAGTGCTCTTGTCGATTTTGCACTTGTCGATTTTCTAGAGAAGGGAGAAATGTTTTGCACTTGTCGATTTTCTTGCGAGATAAGTGTGTGCGGCGAGAATCTGGTTACCTTGCCATTGACGTTGCATAATCAGAGGTTGACGATAAATTATATTCAAGGTTGTTTGTAACATCCATTATATCGAGTCTTCTCACTTGAGCTCTTGTCTTGATGTAATATCAAGATTCTCCACGTTACTATTTATAGCGAAGCGAGATACCCATATTTCTGAAAAGACAACATCTATAGAATGCTAGAAACAAATATAAATTTGCTCCCTTAGATATGTGCATCTCCCATTAGGTTCTATTTGAATCATGCTAGGCGGATGCACATACATCCTAAATAATTTGACTGATGTTACCACTATGCGCTTCATGTACACTGTGCATTGTATGCTTATTAGAAGATCCATTTGTGCAGGCAATTGCACGAAGATGGTGAGTTGCAAACTTGTTTGTACTACTCGTGTCATTTGATATGACTTGTGTGTGCATGTGTATATTTACATCAATTACTAAAAATGCATTAAACCTATATTATAATAGAAACACATCGTCCATGTTCTTTACATGTTGTAGAGCAATATGTAGAACTATCTCAGCACCGGTAAAGCATCTGAGATAGTAGTTTGCTTCTTTCTCAATTCAGATCAATAAAAAGTAGGCCTTTATCTTTGTTAAGCCTCTGGAAGGACACGTTTTTGGACATCTCTGTGTTATCCATGTGCTTTATAGCTCGAGTACATAATATCATCGATGGCCTATGAGTCCTTTAGACCTTGATGGGGTGGCTTTGTCTCTTTAGCTTTGTATTGATGGTATAGCAAGCGAGGCTGGACTATGAAGTGGTGCCCGAGAATGTACACCGAGGCTTTATATTGCTTTGCTAATTAGTTCGACGAGGAGTAACAACTGGAGTTTCTTTGTCCTATCATATTGTCACAACTGCTTTGCTCTTTTGTTAAGTTTATATCTTTGTTATACCCTTTTTTTCCCTGAAGACAGTTGCCTCTGCACTTGCGTGCATTCTTGGGTGTTTTGTTTATGGATGTTCTCTCTAGAAATGGCTACTCGTAGCTTCCTTGTCCAATAAGGGCTTGCCTTGATCACCGACTAGACCGAATTGAGCTTCTGTTCCATGTATTTGGTTCATTTGTTTACAATGCCTTCATAAAGATGTCACTGACAGAAATTGCTATTTCTAGATTGTTTAAATCAAATGCTTACACTAACTATTTCTCTCCTTATATGTTGTAGGGGCGGATGGCTCATTCCGCAGGCTCGATGGGAGGTGATGGGTCACAAAGTCTTGGCGACAATAGTATACCAACTCCGTGAATGAGCAATTTGATGATGTCCTAAACTTAGGTGGAGGCTCTAGTTAGTTTTTTTTCATTAGTAATTTGTTGGATGGATAGTTCGATCGTGGTGCCTTTGAATTAAGAAGTCAAGATGGAGGCAAAATCTGCAAGTATCTCGGTGCGGTTTTGTCGGGGATATGAGTTCGGTTGGACTGAGTTTTGGAGATGTTTCGAAAGGTGTTGATTTTCCCGAGTTTGTGATGAAGTGCGGTTATATCTGTTTGTGTAATGTCGGATTGCATGAATGTTTGTTCGTTTGTGCATTTATGCTATCTTGTTTGTGATATGGATCAATAGAATTCTGGTTACTACATATTGTGATCTGGTTCAGATATGATGTGGTTTGTATGGACCAAATAAATTCAAGATTTTTATTTTTTGGCGCACCCAAACTATTTTAAATCGGTCCAAGTATAGATTTGCTAGAAAAAAAGGCACACTATTCTCGTCAATCGAATCAGACCGATTTAAATGTAGGCTGTATTTTCGTCGGCTCAATTTCAGGCGATTTAAAATGTGAATCTATATTTTAAATCGGCTCAATTTCAGTAATTTAAAATATCCATGACCCACGTCACCGAGGCCATCGTGTCGTGACGCGAGAATATTTTAAATCGGCTATATGAGGCCGCGAAAATGTACTAATTTTCTTGTCGATCGATTTAAAATGGACTTATTTAAATCGGTTTGTTGTCGTCGGCCAATTTTGGTCGATTAGACCAGCGAAAACAACTATTTTCGCGGTTTTAGGCTTATTTTCGACGGTTCTTGGCGACAAAAAATATCGGTTTACTATAGTGAATGGATAATGCTTGAGAATTACAGGTCAAGGGTTAGATTTTATAAAACAAAACTTTGGAAGGAAAGCAGTATACCTTTGAAAGTTTGGAATATGATTTAGGACCGTGAGCCAGTTTACTCTTGAGAATGGTGCAAATTATTATTACTGTTATTTGTTTTACTATCATTTCAATCTAATTATTGTATTCATTTGTAAATGCTGCTTTACTACAAAATAACCATATCAATTATTCATTTGGAATAAGTCTTGCATAGAGCTATATTAGAATTTCATTCTGTGCACAACTTGTTGAGTGCGTTAAGTATTCACCCTTGCCACAACAAAATCATCAGTTAAGGAGAAATTTATGGCAGCTTTGGAGGAGGTGACGAATGTTTGGGGTACTGTGGGGAACCGTCCCCGGGACTCCACTGATTCACCCAAATGTGCGGTACATCTCAAGTGAATCAAGGGAACCTCGAGCGTTCCACGATTATACCCGTGTTGGTCCCAGGATAGTTCGCCAACACGAGCATTCTCATCCAACAGTTGACATCACAACACATATACAATTATCGAAAGCATAAACGTTATTACATTCCAAAAGTAGGACTGCTGTCCATAACGACACATTCAGAGTTATTACATCAAGTAGCAGCGGAAATCATAAGATAAACAACAAAAGGGCCAGCATGGCATGCCCCCAAACCCTCAGGTAACCAACTGGGGCAAGAACGGCGACTAAACGTTAGAATTGTCGAAATCTATCCTAAAAGTCCCGGGCGTGCCTCATCGCCACCTGCAGACAAGTGGACAATCCGATTGAGTACAAAGAGTGTACTCACACAATAATATACATTGCATGTTGATTTCTAGCTACATGTGGTTACTACACCAAAGGAAGGAAAAATGGCAATTTCAGCATAGAGCAATATTTGGGATAAATCGTACGCATGTATAGATTGATAAGAATTCGCATTTAGTAAATATTTGCAAAATCTAATACATAATATAACATCATCATAATCACATTTGTATCATGCCTTCAAGCATTCTCCGAACCATGAGTTCCATCGCTCATGTTAGCTACACACAAAGTACTCCAATACTTGTGTCTCTTTTCCACTCCCATCCCATTCTTACCAAATCCTTAATACTACCCCGATGGACGAGTTCAAGTGATCGCCCCAACCATGGACGCGGCTATTCAAATAGTTTAAACTCTGCAGAGGTATGACTTTACCCACACGACACGCCACACTCGCAAGCCAAGCTATTAACACATTTCCTTGGATGTGTCGGCCGAGGTGAACGTGACAAACCATTTTTCAGTATGCATGGTAGTGTATCTAAACCATCCGGAAGACTGTGACCCTCGATCCGGCGTGCCCAGTGCTCGGTGTGTGTGGATCAAGAAGTACACCCGTTGTTGGACATCCCCAACTCAACAAAGTTCGACGGACTCCGAGGATATTCCTTGGCGCTCCACTAAGCCCAAGGAATTCCGGCGGTCATTCCTTGACGCTCCACTAAGCTCAAGAAATCCGGGTGCACATGGTTTACACACCCTAGTCATACACAAGTACTTGGTTATGCGGTCCCATAAGCGGCGTGTGGTTATACGATAGTTACTCAAAGAGACGTCACGAGATTTGATCCTTAGGGTCCTTAACCAACATCTCTACACATTAACCAACATTTGAAACCAACATCATCATAATAATTCTCAATCATTGTGTAATATTGTGAAACCTCGCCCTAACCTTCGTGCCTTGATCAGGGCGGGCGGGCATATGGCGGTATTTTCAGAGCCGGTTGGTTTATCCGGGAGGGGGTGGGTTAGGTTTTAGGCTTGGAAGGGGTAATGTGTGAATTTCCCCTCTCCAACAACTTTTCACCTAACCTTCCCATGTGTGCTGCCATTTCTTCACCTTGGCAGGATTTTTTTCCTCCCAATCCTTCCTACCGGCGCCCATTGCTCTCTGCTCTGTCCTCCTGCTTTGGGGTGGTGCCGCTCTCGGCCGATCCAAATGGGCCGAGGTCCCCACGGCGCTGGCTTGACTCCGTCGGCGCCCGCCTTCTCTGAGTCTGCCCGTTCCTCTGCCTGAGTCAAGCCCGCCCTGTGGTCTCCTATGGCGGCCGTCGCCAAGCCTGCTTGGGCTTCGATCTGCGTGCCTGCCGATCTCCTGCTGAGTAGCCCTCGCCGATCCTGCCGGTGCTACCCGTCTTCTCCGGTGCTCTGTCGATCCCACGGGTCTTTGTCGGCGCCTCCTCCTAGTTCTTTGGCGCCCTTGCCGCCCCTCCCAGCCTCCCTCCCTGCTCGTGCCTCCCCATGCTAGCAAAGAGCCCATGCCTTCTTATGGTGAGAACTCAAGCAAGCTGAAATTTGTAGTGTTGAGTTCCTTGTGCACACCGTGTTTGATGGAATGCTTAGCTAGGGTTCTTGTTTTGAAATGTTTAATTGAAATGCTTGTCTTGCTAGTTCCTATGTTTCATTTAGGCCTCCATCACGAATTTTTTTGGTGCAATCGATTCTAAGTATATGCTCATTGCTTGTTTGGTTTATGGAGCTCATGGCATGAGATGTGAAAGTTAAAGAGTAGAAGTTTAGGTATCATTCTGTGACCCATTGTTGTATGGTTGTGAATCCTATCACGGTGACTTGATCCTTATTACCTTGTTGCATGACTAAATTCAAATGAGTGATTTAAGATTTATTTACCACCATTTGATTTGTGAGCGATCTATTAGCTCAATTTGTTAATGCATTGGTTAATCATTGAATATGTAAGATTCCAATTTGATGTTCTCTTATTTGCTTAGCTATGTGACTAGATATCATTTTTATCTCTGTTAGAAACCAAGTTGCTCATGTTGGTATGCCCTAAAAGAGTGTGGGTTGAACGCCTTTGTGATACATTTGATTGTAATCTTTCGTTATTGAACCCCAATAGTTGTTGAATCGGTGATTAATTTGATTTCATCGGTGCTTGACCTTTGTCTTGTGATCATGAGAAATAGTGTATATGTGTAGTTCTTATTGCTTTGTATGTTTTAGTGTTGCATCTTCACGAGATTAAATGGCACTAGTTCTAGAGATTTCATTTATGTGGTTTGTTGTCATAAGTTATATTATGTGTATGTGTTCTAAATTCAGGCTTTCTTTAATCACAGGGAGTCGAGCGGCGCTAAGATTCCAAATGCCACTCCATTTTCCGTTGGTTAAAGGCAAGTGCAACCCTAGAGTGTTATTAGGGTGTTAAATGCTTTTTTGCGATAAGATTATGAAACTTCTAATGATGTGGTTATGTTTAATAGCATGACTAGAAGTTGTTTTAGTATGGTGATGAGGATGGATGAATGTTAGTGTCGTACTATACGCCAGTACCCTCTTTGCCGCACAAAAGCGTCGTGTACGTGGCGTCTAGCAAGCGGGTGGGTGCTTACACCGTCTGTTGGATGCTAGTCCACGTGGCGTGCGGCAGGCGAATGGCGATCACGCCTGCTGCGCCAAGCGCCAACCAACGTGGCGGCTTTGGCGAGGCGGCGGCGGGCACGCCACTCCCGAGTGCGGTCCACGTGGCGTCGCGCAAGCGGCGGTGGCGATCACGCTACGCGCCGGCGCCCGGCCAACGTGGCGGCTTTGGCGAGCGGCGGCAACGCCGCGCCCTCGGTGCCGGTCCACATGGCGTCGCGAAGCGGCGGTGGCGATCACGCCTGCTGCCCCGGCGCCAACAACGTGGCATCGCGGGCGAAACACGCCTCGTTTATTCGCTGCCATGCAAAAGGGTGGAATGCGTGGGTTGGCCGTCACGAGTTTCTTCGCCGCCGTCTTGTGTCGAAGCAGACCTATTGTACGGCATGTCGGTCCCAAGGAATTACACTCTGAGCCGTTCCTCGACACCTCTCACCTACTGTCACCGAGAGGTCACATTCCGAAGAAGAAGCCCGGCGAAGGCATCTTGGCATTAATTAAGCGCGAGGAGCGGGATGGCGTGCAAGAGTGTAATAAATGCATGTAAGATAGGCATGATGACCTCTCTCCTGAATCTGGCTCATGTAATCCCGTGCATATAAGGGCACTGGAGGAAAGAAAGATGGAGAGGGAGAGGGAAGAGAAGAGCTGGTCACCCACAAACTTGGTAACGACCCTTTCGAGAGGCAATCCAACTTCAAGCAGGAAGTAAGGCTGTTACCCTTCTCCATGGGGGCCTGAACCTGGGTAAAAAATCGTTGTGTTCATCTGAATTTAGACATCAGAGCTCGTTAGTGTGAGAGGTGCTGGGGTTTCCCTCTGCTAGGGTTAGCCAACTACCGAAGCCACCCCCTATCGAACAAAACCGGTCCGTAGAGCTCAGACTGTCAGTGGAATACACCAAGCGGCGCGCTAAATAGAGGAAGGTAGTCGGTTTTTCCGATCATCTCTCCGGCGAGTTTGGGTGTTTTTCTTTCAGTTCTGTGCATTTGAAGATGTCGAGTTCGCGGCGACAGGAAGGAGAAGAGTCGGGCCATACTCAGAGTGTGTCCCGGCAACCTCATCAATCGCAAGACCGTCTCACTCCACCCCCGCAGGGTGCTGGTGATGCACCAGTGCCGGCGGTGGGAGCATCCGTCTTGGCGGCGCCCGTTATGGCCAAGGGCGACCACCTCGGCTCAAAACACGCATGCCTTTCGTCTTCTCTGGACCACCCTCCGGTGGAGCTTGGAGAACTCCGACCACCCCTGGGCTGCGGGATCTTGCCGCCTTGTCGTAGCGACCCAACCGGGTAGGGCCTCCCACCAGCAGAAACGGTGGTGATCCGCCCCGAGCGGTACAGGGCTCGCGGGCTCTAGCCGCCTCAAGCGGCAGCGTCTTGGCCCGATGGGTCGGGGCGAGGAGGAGATCTTGTGCTTGTCGGTCCGACTCGAAAGGAACCGTGGGGACCTAAAGCCATCTTGATGAATTCCGTCGGCGGCGGTGATCTTCTTGACGCGTGCGCGCTGCCGACTTCGGGGCGGGGAGCGTGTAAGCGGGTGGCTCCAGGGATGGAAGTTCCTCCAGGCATGGAGAGTCATGTTTCCCGCTCCGGATCGAGTTCGGGCGGCTGACTTTGTTTATGGCGTCGGGTGTCGCGCGTTCTCCGATGGTTACGGTGTGGATTGGCGAAAAGTTTAGCCGGCTGTCTATAGAAAGTTACGACGGCACCACCAATCGAGAGGAATTCTTGCAAATTTATACAACGATGGTGCGGCGGCCGGTGGGTCAAGAAAGTTATAGCCAATTATTTTCAAACTGACCTTGACGAGCTCTGCCGTTCTTGGTTGTTGAACCTCCGCTTAGTCGGTGCACTCGTGGGAGGAGGCTGTAACCTTTTGTGCGCCAATTTCGAGGGCTCTTTAGCAAATGTCGGGCGTGGAGGATGATCTGCATGCCTGGAGCGAGCATAAGGGGTCGTTGCGTGATTTCATCCCGGCGGTTCACGCCATTGCCGCAACCACGATTCCCCATATTTGAGCAATCGGTCGTCGCCATATACGAAGAAGCGTCCCGCGACCAGAAATGAAGGAGGAAGATGGCCACCGTACCATCGGCACCACCTCTCGAGTTGTTTTCCCTTGCACATAAGTGCGCCGGACGCCATGAGCGAGGGGTGGGTCGCCCCGGGTGGCGAGGCAAAGATGGCCGGAACCTCGAAGGGTTACGGTCCGTCAAAGCAAGAAGGCGGAAGCATGAGGAAGGAGAAGCAGGCGGGTCTTGGCGCGAGGAGTGTGACCTGCGAGGGCTCCGGTCGCCGGGCGTGGCGCCAGATCAGCGGCAACGCCGCGTGGCGGCGTGACAATCGCCGGGATAAGCGTGGCGATCACAGGCTGGCGCGATAACGTCATGACGTCGCAGGAGCGATCGTCGACGGATGACGAGCGAAGGACCTTGGTGCCCAATTCGCCGGACCGACACCCATGACTTGGACAATTGTCAAGTTGTGGATAGAATGGTGAAGCGGCGGATCAAGGCGCCGCCCTCGTGATGAGGCGTCACTCTCGTGGTGATAAGTGGTGAAGACCCATGCCCCAGCTTTCGGTAGGCGGATCATACCTTAAGCGTATATCTATGGTGGCTCGTCCGCGCCGCTCTAATACCGCTTAGCGGTTGAAGAGGTGGTGTCTTCTGAGGCGAGCTTCGAAGTCGCGTCGGATCTTTGAAATGGTCGGAGGAGCGATCATCTTGATCGGTGACCACCTGATTACACCCCACCTGGACATCTCCGTTGTGGTGTCATCTGACCGATCCGGAATGTTAATTTGGGCGTGTCTTTGAGTGGATGGAGGGAGTTCTCTCGATATCTTGTCCTCCACAGCGTTCCTAGCTCTCCAAATCCCTGGCAGGGATCTCCATCCGTCGTTGCCCTTCTTTGGAATAGCCGGGGGTTAGTGCAATCCTCGTGGGCAGTCGTCTCCTGTCACCTTTGGAGAAAAGGATAATTATCGCACCGAAATGGTGGATTTTGAGGTCCCGATTTTGATCTTCCCTACAATGCCTTGCTTGGCGGCCGTGGCCAAGTTCATGGCGGTGACCCATTATGCATATATGGTGGTGAAGATGCTGACACTGCCCCATAACCATTCGAGTGGACCAATCTGAAGCTCTGCTTCTTGTCACAAGTTCGCGCTTGATATGAGTCTGCCCACTTGTCCCGGGCGTGCCCGATGTCGCCCGTCAGGAGCCCTCGGTCCGGACCACGCCTCGCTGGCTCTGCGGCGAGTTAAAATGGTCGCCTGAGTGAGGCGAGTCGACAAAACCGTCAACATTGGCGCCCGACCTCGGCGCCAAATAGGAAGGCGCTCGTCACCTTCCTCCGTAATTACGGCGTGTTAGCCCGGCAACCGTCCGATATGACCAGGGTCCCAGGAGGTGATCGAGCACCGATTAACTTCGCTCCCGAAGTGTGCCCTGGTTGACCAGAAGATCCGGCGGCAAGCTCGGAGCGCGAGGATGCCATTCGGCGAGGTAGAGAAGCTATTGGGCGCGAGGGTCATCAGGAGGTCACTCACCGGTGGCTTGCCAATCTGTGCTTGTTAAAAATCAGCGGGAAGTGGCGAATGTGTGTCGATTTTACCGACCTCAACAAAGCTTGTCCAAAGACCCTTATCCCTTGCTTGCGAGTCGACCTTATCGTTGACTCTCTGCGGGTTGTGAATTATTATGCTTTACGGATGCGTGATGCAGGTACCATCAAATCGATATGGCGATAGAGGATGAAGAAAAAAGCGCTTTTGTAACCCCTATGGGTGTCTATTGTGATGTCGAGGATGCCTTTTGGTTTAAAGAATCTTGGATCCACTTACCGGCGTGCTATGCACATTACTTTTAGATCCACGAATGGGGCGTAATCTTGAAGTATATGTTGATGATCTGGTGGTAAAATTAAAAAGATGAGGACTTGATTCAAGACACGGAGGAGACCTTCTTCAACCTCCGGAGGAATGGTTTAAAGTTGAACCGAGAAAGTGTGTATTCGGCGTCCCCTCGGCAAGTTCTTTGGGGTTCCCGGTATCAGCAGGGAATTGAAGCCAATCCGGACAAGATAGCACCGATTGAGCACATGAAGCGCCCGGCCGGCTCAAGCAGGAGTTCAATGTTTGGTCTGGTCGCCTAGCCTCTCTTAGGCGATTCATTGCGATTAGGGAAAAGAGCCTACCCTTATTCAAGTTATTAAAGAGAACTAATCACTTTGAATGGGCGGATGAAGCTCGAAGGCCTTTGAAGATTTGAAGCGGTATCTCACCTCTCCTCCTTACGGTTTCCCTGTGCAAGGTGAACCATTACTCCTATATATTGCGGCTACTCACGAAGTAGTCGATCTTTGTTCTTGTGGCGGAAAGGAAGGTGTTCAAAGGCCGATTTATTATGTCGATGAGTATTACATCAGCGAAACCCGATATCCCCAAGCTCGAAAAATCTTGTATGCGATTACGGTGGCGTCTAGAAATTCTGCGGCATTATTTCCAAGGGCGAGAAATTACTGTGGTTACGGCCTATCCATTGCGAGAAATCCTGTTCAACCGTGAAGCAGAAGGTCGTATTGCTAAGTGGTCAGTGGAATTGGGAGAGTTCAATCTTAAATTTGTTCCCCGCACAGCCATCAAAAGTCAAAAAACTGGCGAGTTTGTTCTTTGAGTGGACTCGCCTGCGCTCTCCGAGCGGAAGAAGCCCCGTGCCGCCTCCCTGGACCTTATTCTTTGATGGTTCGTTCAGATTGGAGGGCGCAGGGGCTGGTGTTGTCTTAGTCTCCCCGACTGGTGACATCCTCCAGTATGTAGTTGTTCTTGATTTTAAAGCTACTAATAACATTGCCGAGTATGAAGGTCTACTGGCAGGGTTGCGTATTGCTTCGGCGCTAGGTATCCGGCGTCTTCAAGTCAAGAGTGACTCTGCTTTGGTCATCAATCAAGTAAGGAAGGAATTTCAATGCCCCGACCCCACCATGGCGGCGTGCTTGGCGAGTCGGAAAATGGAACGACACTTTGAAGGATGGGATATACTCATATCCCCGGCGTGATAATCATCTTGCGGATGGGCTCTCGCGGCTCGCATCCTCGAAGGCTCTTGTCGGTCGGGGTCTTGAAGAAAGACTATCGCGACCGTCCGCCATCGACCCACGATCAAGGTGGGAATGATGGTGTCATCCTTGTCGCGGCCGGTTGGTGGGGACGATGGTATGGTATCGAGGCCTCCGGCTCGAGTGGGGATAAGCGGCGTTCTTTATCCACACCTCGGTTCAGTGGAGGAAGGCGGTCGTTCGCCTCAGCCCTGTGTCGAGGAGGAAAGGCGGCGTCTTTCTTGATGCACGCCAGGGGAAATGTTTGCCCACAGAAGTGCCGGCGAACACCGAGTGCTACGCCACGCTTGGCGGGGAAGATCGATGGATGGATCCGATCCTAGCCTTCTGCGGGACCAAGTGATCCCAGACGATGATCGTTAATGAAAAATATACGCATAAGGCCAAATGCTATACTCGGTGGATGGGGACTTATCTGCAGGAGTAGAAATGGAATTCTCATGAAGTGCATCACTCGGGAAGAGGGGAGCGCTGCTCCTTGATATCCATGGAGGCATGTGCGGAGCCATATGTCGTAGAGCAACGCTAGTTGGCAAAGCATTCCGCCAGGATTTTATTGACTCATCGCCTTCTAGGATGCTTGCGGTGGTGAGGACATCTGGCTTGTCGGTTCTTCGCCAGGCAGGTCCACCGACCAGCCCAAGCTCTGCAAACTATCCCGCCTCACGCCGTTCGCGATGCAGGGGCTAGATATCTGAGTCGTTCTGCGGGCCCAGTGGGGTTTCACCCACCTCTTCGTCGCTGTCGACAAATTCACCAAGTGGGTCGAAGCTGAAGCAGTACGTGCCATCACGGCTTCCGCTGCTGTCAAATTCATGCATGGGATATTCACCCGCTTTGGAGTCGCCAACCGTATTATCACCGACAATGGAACCCAATTCACCAGTGTGGCGTTTCTGGAGTTTTGTGATGAGATGGGCGTCAAAGTATGTTTTGCTTCGGTCGCCCACCCCAAGAGTAACGGTCAAGCTGAGCGCGCCAACGCGTTGATACTGAAGGGCCTCAAGACGAAGGCGTTTGATCGACTCCTGGCGAGGCGCGCTGGATTGAAGAGCTCCCATTGTGTTGTAGGTCGCCCGCACCACCCCGCCGGCAGACTCTTGGCGACACCTTTCTTTACGGTGTATGGGCGGAAGCCGTTCTCCCCTCCGAAGTCATTTGGCTCTCCATGAAGTCTCGATTTTCAATGAGGAAGGCCATGAAGATATCCGACAAGAAGATGTCAATCTCTGGAAGAAGTTAAATGACCGGGCGCCCTTCGTGCCGCCCGGATACCAACAAAGCCTCGAGGCGATACCATGCCACCCGTCTTCGAGAACACTGGCGGCAAGCGTCTGGTCTTCTTGCGCAGAGTTGAGCGCATGCCGTTGTTATAAGCCGCCTCCGGTGGGAGGGCCTTTAAGGTGGTCTCGAGATCTCGACCGGCGGTCCGATTAACCACGAAGACGGCCGAATTGGCGAATTCCTACAATGTGGAGTTATTGGGAAGTTTTATCCTGGCGTCGAAGTACCAAGGATCGCCTTGATCACTACAGGATGAATCTACCCCTTAACCGATCGGCGGTCATTGGTTGTTAATAATGTTATTATCTTTGAGATTTTCGACTTATTTATTACTCCATTTCTTATACCCTATGGAATGGTTTGCGTGTGGATACTATTGGTCCCTACGCTCTGACAACTCCTTGTTGATCCATAATTATGCCTAGTGTTTGTGCCGAGTAAAGACGGGTAACTAGGAAGTGAGTTTGGCACGGTGTTCAAATGCAGTTTAGACACCTCGGGTTGGCTCTTTGAAGCACCGATGGTTGTTCTGCAAGTACTACCTGGCCTAGTACCCTTCACGGAATTCGCCGCTTTACTACACAATGCCATGGGCAGTATTTTGAGAAAGCGGCAAAGAACATGGAGGTCAAAGCGAGTGAACCAATATTTCAGCGCAATTCTGAACTATCATGATCTACATTGTATGTGATCTGTATAGTGTTCATCTACCTTGGCCATATCCGCATGTGTGCGCGGGTCGCACTGTAAAGTTTTGGCCCGATTCAAAGGGATAAATCTAATAGTGTACACGAGCTCCGGCTGGCCGCCCAGTCAGCTTGGGGATGGTCGCTCAAGATTCGGTGGCCGCCATTGGCCTTGATGGCAGGTCGCCCAAGATTTTGGCCGCCCGGTAAGCTGGGGGCTGGCCGCCCCATCACTTAGGGTGGCCGCTAATGCGTAAGCGGATAAGTGTTACGAATAACACTCGCTTGTGCGCTTATGAGAATGCTAAAATTAATCAAATTATGCATGGTTATCACGGATGTTGCAAATCTGACGGCTCCTTGGTGATAAAAGGAAAGTCTTGAGTGTGAGCGTTTAGTAAAGCTAAGTAACCAGGGTGTAAGTTGGGCACGGAACTCAAACACGGCTCAGACGCCTCGGGTTGGCTCTGAAAGCACCATTTGGTTGTCACCGTTAGTGCCACTGCCCAAAACCGCTCTCGGGACTTATCGTTCTGCCACCTGGCAGGGCACAATTCTAAGAGATCACAAGGATTTAAGTTCGAAGAGATTTCAGCCAATGATAACCTGCATAAAATATTGACGGCGGTTATTATGTGCTTAAATGACCTTTATGCTTCAAAGTTGCCTTTGCCTAAGTCCCATATCACTTATCGTGTGATGCTTCGCTTGTGGCTAGTTACATTCAACCTCTGCAGAATTCAGGACATTGCCCGGGCTTAGAAGCCTAATTGGTGCTTTAGCCGAGTTGGCATGACCGCCACCTAGCAATTTCAAAGATGCAATATCGGATGAGCATGGCAAAAAAGGCATGAAGGTAAAATCGGAAAACATCCATTACAACTAAAGTTTGTTAAAGTGTTCATGCGGGTAATAAAGGAAAGGGGGGTTGATCAACAAAAGAAATAAACACGAAAAGTGGAGTGGTGGCCCGACCCTTCACTCATCGCCCGTCGATATCGCTGCGTCTTCTTGCTCGCGCATCGGTGGCGACGTCCATGACCGCAATTGCTGCCTGCAATTGCCCGCCGATAGCACTCGGCGCGCGTCAGACGTGCTTCCGCTGGCGGCGTCTCCCGATGCCGCCTCCATTGCCGCCATAGGATCGAGCGAGGCGTCGCCGCCCGCCATGCCGGCCGAAGACGGGTCGCGGTCATCGCCGCAACCTCCTGCCCCTCCCTGGCGGAGCGTGCGGCCAGGGCGGTGGGCAGCTCGCGAAGCGCCTCTGCGGCCTGGTTGGTCGCGTGGGCGTACTGTAGGGCGGTGTCTTGGAGAGGTGTCTCCAACACCACGCCCAAAGGCTCTAGGCATCTTTTGATGCGCAAGAATGCTCCCTTGAGCATGGTGGAATACACCGACGAGGCACCCCGCTTAAACCGGCGTCCCCGCATAAAGCCGTTGTCTGAGCCGCCATTGCCGTGAGTCGCCGCTCTCTTCGACAAAGGCGAGTTCCGAGTTCTCGTGACGCCTGCTGTCTTGCCAGGCACCCCAGAGATCGATCTTGCTTGTCGTCATTGACGTCTGACCACTCGATCTTGCTGAGCCTTCCGGCTTTGACACAGGCCGAAGGGACGATAGTGGCGGCCATCCGTCCCAAGAGCGGAAGTGGCGGCTTCAGTCATTCGCCGTCGGAGGCGCCACAGAGAAGAAATGGCGGAAAAGTGGGAGGTTCAGCATCACCCCCATGAACATTTCACGAGGTGTGCGAAAATGGCGAGAAAATGATGGAGTTGGGGTGAGGTGAAGATGATGGATTTCGTAGAAGTGAAGGACGGTGAAAAAAAATCGAGAAAAAAAGCGGTACCGGGCCGCCATGATGCCCCACGAAGATGATGATCTCGTCGGCCAGAACCTTTGTGGTGTGGGGGTCCCGGCCGGGAAGAAAGAGGGCCCTCAGCACGATGGTGTGGAGTCTCCCCACTGTAGGAGTCCACCGTGGAAGCGGGAATGGATGGCGGCGGAGGAGCCATGAGAGCGAAGTAACAAGAGACAAGAAAAGCTTGGAGGAAGAAGGCGAAGTTTGCAAAGAGTACTAAAAGCGAATCGCCAAAAGGATGGATCTATATGTATCCCCCACTCATACCGACGGTTCACAAAGGACAAGGTTGTGCGCCGTTTGGTCCCAAAGAAAAATTAATGGATGCGAGAAGGAATCGAGGTCGCATCTGATGAGTGATGGCCCCATCCAAGAATGCACCGCATTTAATGTAAAGATTTTGAAAACCTATGATGTGCGTTCTTGGGTGGGCGGAACTCTTGTCGGCGTACTATCGCCAGGTACCCTCTTCGCCGCTAAAGCGTCGTGGCCGTGGCGATCTAGCGGTGGGTGCTTACACCGTCTGTTGGATGCTAGTCCACGTGGCGTCGCGAAGCGCAGGTGGCGATCACGCCGCTGCGCCCGGTAGCGTGGCGACTAACGAGCGGCGGCGAACACGCCCTGCCCTCCGGTGCTGGTCCACGTGGCGTGCGAGGCGGCGGTGGCGATCACGCCTGCTGCCGGCGCCCGCCAACGTGGCGGCTTTGGCGAAGCGGCGGCGAGCACGCCACCTCCGGTGCCGGTCCACGTGGCGTGCGCGGGCGGCGGTGGCGATCACGCCTGCTGGCGGCGCCAAGCCAGCGTGGCATGCGGGCGAAACACGCCTCGTTTATTCATTGCCATGCAAAAAGGTGGAATGCGGTGGCCGTCACAAGTTTCTTCGCCGCCGTCTTGTATCGAAGCAGGCCTATTGTACGAGCATGTCGGTCCCAAGGAATTTCGCTACTGGCCGTTCGACACCTCTCACCTACATCACCGAGAGGTCACATTCGGAAGAACCGGCGAAGGCATGCGGCCGGCTTTAATTAGCGCCGAGGAGCAGGACAGCGTGCAAGAGTGTAATAAATCGTGTAAGATAGGCATGATGACCTCTCTCCACGAATCGGCTCATGTAATCCCGTGCATATAAGGACCTTTGGAGGAAAGAAAGATGGAGAGGAGAGGAAGAGAAGAGCTGGTCACCCACAAACTTGGTAACGACCCTTTCGAGAGGCAATCCAACTAAGCGAGAAGTAAGGTATTACCCTTCTCCATGGGGGCTGAACACAGGTAAAAATCGTTGTGTTCATCTGAATTTAGACATCGAGCTCGTTAGTGTGAGAGGTCTTTGGGGTTTCCCTCTGCTAGGGTTAGCCAACTCACCGGCCACCCCCTATCGAACAAAACCGGTCCGTAGGCTCGGACTGTCAGTGGAATACACCGGCGAGTTAGTAACTATTAAGTAAGTTATTCAATTCCCATTTATTGCATTGCGTTACGAAATCGTACGAATGGGTATGGTTATGTTGATGCAAGTGTAGGAACAAGCTTGCACTATAATCACCTAGTTGATCATATCTGTAAATTTAATCTACTTTATAGAAATTATGTGATGCCTTTCCCTGAATTTATTCATGACTTTATTTACTCTCGAATGAATCACTCTGGGGAGATAGCAAGTTAATTGGTACTTCCATGTTGGTTATGGCTATGTGTGGTGAAAATGAATGAGGGATGAAATGCATTCATGTCAATTGCATAATTGCATTCATGATGGACGAGGCGTCCCATGTTGATGTGAACCTCGGTGCTCACCGTAGTGAGCACAAAAGTCCTACTGTAGTCCCATTCATCGAGGTGAATGGGAGCGAGTCGAAGAAAGTAGACCCCGCCACGGATGGGTGGGATTGAGGTGCACACCGACGGTGTGCACTCACTCTCTGATATCGCTATGACAATGTGCATTATGAGCATGCATGGTGCATTCATTTTATGATTCATGAGAAAAAAGGATGAGAGCATAAAAGCATTGCATTGTGTGTTGCAATTGGTAAATGTTAATTGATGAGAATGGAAATCATTGTTGAGGCGTGAGTAAGGTTTATTTATGTTTTCCGAGTTGGATGTGGTAAGTAGGGTAGTCTCTGTTTCTTTAATCGGATAATTTCAATTAAGTAATGGTTATAGCGAGATGGTGAAGTAGTCGTGTGGTTCGCGTTTTGAAGTTATATGAATTCAAATTGCTCCTTTATTTAAGGATGTCAAGTAAAGGAACTATTACTGTATGTCTTGAAGTCGTTGTATTCTAATCGAATTCATTACTTTTATGCTTGATTGCACTTTGCTGAGTCTTAGACTCACGCTTGTTGCTTCCTGTTTTTAGGTACTTTGAAGCTGGCTCGTCGGGTTGGGAGTAGAGCACATGCACGACTTCGGTCACCATCAACCAAATTCAATTGTTTCGTTAAGTCTGATTGTAACTAATGCTAATGTAATGTGTCGATCGTCGTTGCGTAGTCGATTAATTGCCGGTTGGATATATGATCGATTATCTAAGGACCTGCTAGATGGTTTCATTCTATTTCGAGTGATTGTTATATTATTCAACTGCTATTATTCTTTTTGTCTCTGAGTGGATGTCCTAGTTTTAGGGAGGTCTTTAAAATTTTGAAAATTTTGGCTTATCTTTAAACCGGTTTTAAGAGTCGAGGTTAATTATTGTCTTTTCACTAGAGGTGTCATTAGTTATTTGAGAGTCTTGGTAGCATTCGCAGTGCGTTTGGTCTTAGGGTATTACTGATTGGTATCGAGCGGGCTTCGTGTCCGTGGCGTCTGAATGTAGTAAGTAATTCTAGAATGAATTAAAATGTTCTTTGTGTGAAGGTAGAAACATGGTTTAGGTTGAACCTTTAAAATGTGGCCATAGGGCAATAACCTTAAAACTTGATGTAGAATGGTTAAATAATTTAAAACTTGACACACTCTGATGCACAGTAGGAAAGGGATGGGATATCGTTGCATTGAGCTGCAATGCTTACTTTGTTATTAATGCTATATTGATACTTGTTGATATGTTATATGTTAGTCTTGTTAAGGCTATGGTATCATTTATGGCTATGTATTTGAAGTGGTAGATTGATTGGTGGAGTCCGGTGGGACTCTTTGTGCCGAAGGGATTTGGGCTTTGTCGTGTAGCCGTGTCAGTCGGTGTGGCAGTTGAGAGCCAGCACCGGAGGATTCATAACCTCGTGTGAGGAGAGTCCCTGTTCTTCTGTCATAAATTGGAGTATGCTAATTGGGTTTTGTCCTCTTTTGGTCTTCTTGGCTTTAAGTCAAAGAAAAGAGTATTATGTCGCTCCTCTTTTGGTTGCTTTGTGGAGAAAGTTATGGATTTCTTCGTGTTGTCATTCTCCAAGTTGAAGTTTTGGTGAAAAGTGTTATTCGCCGATTAAGCTGCTTCGTTAAGTGTGATTTATTTGCGCAACTCCACGCCTTCGTGGAATTTTGAGAGTCGAACTTCTTTGGAAGTTTACGGTTGGATTTCTTTTTCTCGAAAGGAGAGTGCGGCAATCAGAGTGAGTTGTGGGTTGGTTGAAGATCTTCTCGTAAAAGTTTAATAGCAGGATGGTGTCATTAGGGTAGTTAACCCTAATACGATAGATGTTAAGGACTCAAATGTTGGCCTTGGTAATCCACGGTTATGAGTGGAGGAATGGACATGGTGGTTGTTGCGTGGGGCTAGTATTGATTATGGTGATGACAGAATGACAAGTTTGGTTGAGAAACTTGTTTAAATAAGTTGATGGGATTGCTTTGACTAGAGGTGTCCTCGATTCTCGAAATGGGTTGATTAATGTTAAGTTTCTACGAGGTGGCGATAAAATGACCTAGAATGGAATGGAGTTAAAATCTTGAAAAAATCATTAGATGGAGTATGTGGGAGCTTGGTTTGTTTGCTAGCAATGGATGGTCTTATAGCCATTTTGGACGATTTATATCTCAAGGAGATATTGTTTATTAAGGAGACCTAAATGGTTTGATCCAAATGATTGATCGTATTGCTAACAAATCGGAAGTATGGGTGGCAAGCGTTAAATCTCTTGAAATTGCTTTGAAAAGGAAAACTTGAATGTAACTTACTGAGTGGACTTTGATTTGGTAGGTTGATTATGGTTGGAGTTATAGCTTACTTTCCGTAATGAGTACCATGGGGAAGAATTGGTTAATGTTGGTGGTAACTCTGTCAGGGGTGATGTATTTAGGTGAAAGGTTGGATTTATGATTAAAATATATGGAATTGGATTGTCGATTATGTCTGTTGGGTGTATGCCTTTGTTAAGGCGTTACTGTTGGTGTGCAATGGGGAATTTCTAGAATCGTTGCGTTTAGCCAAGTTGCGAAGTTAGTGGATGAATGAAGATGAGGAAGAAAGAATGCTCAATCATGAATTGATGTGATGGTAGTTTGTGGATTTACTAAATGAAGGAAATAAATAGAGGTATGGAAAATGTTGGGAGTTCTTGAATGGGAATGATCTTTGGGAATGGTCTAAAAGATGAAATCTTTAGTTGTTGTTAAAGGTGGTTTTAGTTAGAAAGCGAAAATTTTCCCTCTCTTTGGAGGCAAGTGTTGGTTGTGAGTGAAGATATTTGGGTCCCGAAACGGGTTTTCTTTCTCGAGTTGTGTGGTTTGGGGCAAAAGTTATGGGATGTGTTGTTTCTTATTCAATTTTCTTGGTTGTGAGGTGGTACACCATGGATCTTGAGGTGGTGAAAATGGATTTTTTGTTGTTAAGGAAAATTCAGTTTTCTTTGGTTTAAATGGTCGCTCGAAAGAATTGTGCGGTGTTTCTCGTCTAAGCTGAATTTCCCTTTCTCTTAAGAAAAGGATGGTGGTTGTGTGTATAGATGTTGGATTGAAGATCGATTTTCAGTTTTCAAATGTTGTTGGGGTTAGTATGAGATGTTTTGCTATGGTAAAAGCGGTGATTTCCTTTGATCATTGTGATCATGTTTGTAAAAGATTTAAGTGATGTTTCTTTTTAAGGTTGAGTTTTTCCTCAATGTGAAATTTATTGCTTTGAGTTCAAGTTGAGGAAAATGGATGGCTTTGTTAAATGAAGCGAGATTCTCTTTGTTCTCAAGTGTGATATAAGAAAATCTTTGAGTAGTGAGTTTTGGTGGAGTATAGTAGAAGATTATACTCTTTAATTTATTTCCGAGTAAAGGTGGATAGTAAATGGATCCAGTGGGAGAGCATTGAAGGATGTGGCATGTTTTGATCCCAATCCTTTGTAGGAAGATCATTTCGATCGCGTTGTCCCTATGTTGTGTGGGACTTTGTTGCGGTGGGCGATTCATTTTGATAGTAAGGAATGACTTTGCCTGTTATTTCCAGCAGCAGCTGTTGAAAGGATAAGAATGGTGTTTTGGTTCTGGAGGATTTCGTGTTAAATGGTTAAAAAATAATGATATGTTCGGAATTGGTTAAAAGCTTGTTGGAATAAAGGATTCGTGTGTGGCTCTTTGGTTATGAAGGTCAATCAATGAGGAGAGATGTGAATCGGGGTTTTTCTTGGTTATTAGGGATTTGAGTTTAGAACTCCAACTGTTCAATCGAATAGAATTCAGTGATTCGGTGAAAATTGGATGGATGCTTAATAGAGTGATGTGGCTTGTGTTAATCATGTCATCTCAAGTTTGTTGATCTGTGAGGTAGATGTTGAGAGAGAGGAGAAAGATTTGGTGAGTGAAATTGAATAGGAAAATTAGAATTGAGTTGGAGGCTAGTGATATGATCTTAGGGGAGAATCATTGGTTGATTGCAGTGTAAATGCGTTGAAGCATTGAAGAGAAAGTGTCGAGTTGTCGACGGTGATGAGAATGGTATGAATTGAAATTTTGGTTGTTTGCCTAGATCTATTGGAGTTTAAGCGTGAGAGTTGTGAATTCTCCGGTTGAGAAAGTGCTTTTGGGATTCTGGTTTAAGAAAATGTAAAGTAGATTTGGTTTAGCCTTGGTCTTTGAGTAAGGTCAAGTTTTCGGGTCTTGTGTTATGCCATTTAAGGAGGTAAAATGAGTGTTGATTCAAAAGGGATGTAATGAGTTAAGTTCTTGTTTCTTTACTGGAAAGAGAAGTGGATTGAATTTTGGAGTTCCTCTTGCGTGAGAATACGGTTGTTGTTTGGATATCCTTGTTTTGTATTCTGCTTCGTTGTACTTGTTGGTGTTCTTGTTGTGGTCGAATCGAGGTCCAATTACATTAAAGGGGAAGAGTGTAATATCGTGAAACCTCGCCTAACCTTCGTGCCTTGATCAGGCGGGCCGGGCCGCATGGCGTGTATTTTCAGAGCCGGTTGGTTTATCTCGAGAGGGGTGGGTTAGGTTTTAGGCTTGGAAGGGGTAATTGTGGAATTTCCTCTCCAACTACTTTTCACCTAACCTTCCCATGTGTGGCTGCCATTTCTTCACCTTGGCGGATTTTTTTCCACCCCAATCCTTCCCGCCGACGCCCATTGCTCCTCTGCTCTGTCCTCCTGCGCCTTGGGGTGGTGCCATCGCTCTCGCCGATCCAGTGGCCGAGCTCCCCACGCGCTGGGCTTGAGCTCGATCGGCGCCGCTGCTGAGTCTGCCCGTTCCTACAAGGCCGCTGAAGTCCGCCCTGCTGGTCTCCTGCCGGCAGTGTCGCCGCCAGTTCGCTGAGCTTCAGTCTGGTCGCCTCGCCGATCTCCCTCACGGCATTTCGCGATCCTAGGTGCTACAGTCTCTGCGGTGCTCTGTCGATCCTCACGTCTTGTCGTCGCCTCCTCCCGATTCTTTGGCGCCCTTCGAATGTCCGAGTGGACCCTTTCGGTCTGAAGTTGAATTATGTTCGGACTATCCGAAATTGCATTCGGAGTATCCGAGTGGTTCGGACTATCCGAGTGGTCACCTCGGAATGTCCGAGTAGACCTTCTCGGTCAAGCCAAATCAGCCCTATTCGGACTATCCGAACCTTTATTCGGAGTATCCGAGTGGTTCGGAATGTCCGAATGAAACCTCGGACTATCCGAGCTGGGCTTCTCTGTTTCAAAACGACTACGTGACTATTGTCCTCTACCCTTCAAAGGAATGGGCTAGGGTTTAAAAGGGATGGACTAGGGTAGAACCTTACCACTACGAGGTCGCTTTTGCGCTTGGTAATGGTTGGTTTCGGCGAGGGAACGATGAAAAGTGTCGCAACGCCGGTTTTCGCGGTTCGTCTCCTCCTAGCTCGTGTAAACGACGATGACCTCACTTGCTCGTGCTTGCAACAGCAACTAGCCCTCCTCCTCAAGCTTCGATGTGGCATGCGCGACCCGATTCAAGGTGTGATGATGGATTCCATAGAGAGGAAGAAAATGAGTTGCAATAGCCAAAATTTCAGAACATGGAAGAATGAAAATTGATTACCACTCACCCAAAACTTGGTTCCTCAAGAATCCATTTGGATGGATTTGAAGCTCTTGACCTTGGCTTCAAAGTGGTATAGCATGCACAAGCTCAAACTCAATACTTGTGGAGAGATTTGTGGAGAAGAATGGCAAGGTGTTGGAGAAGAGGTGCTTGCTGTTTTCTGCAGGTTTGGATGAGCAAATGGGCAGGTGGGGGAGGAGAAAACAAGGTTTGAAACCTTATATATGGCTGCCCATTCATCTTACATGTGGGGATAGGTCCCACATGTCATAGGGTAAGTAAAAGAGTGGGTAGAAGTGATTGGGGTGAGAAAAGTCATGGAAAGGATGTGCAGCCCACAAGTTCCTATGCAAGGTAGGTCCCATGTGTCATTGATAGGTTAGGTGAGTGGGTAAAGGTGAGTAAAGTGAAAAATGGTATGTTAGGTATGTGCAGCCTACTCTCCTTTCTTTTTGTACATGGCCCACATGTCATTGACTAAAGTAAAATAACATGTGTGCAGTTTGGAAAATGATTGTTAGGATTTTGTTACTCTCCTTTATGCAAGATGAATGTCCTAACACTTGTATGATCACAATTAAATGAGGATCTAATTGACATTATGGAAGACATTAGCAAGTCAAGCCTCGCTTACCGGATTGATGAAAATTGGGCTGTTACAGGTACGAGTCTTATCAGTTACCTCTGGTATACTAACGGGTTTATCTACGTTTTCTTTCTGCTGCAGTTTCTTTTGATATTTATAGTTTAGTTCTGCGTGGCAAAGTCATGTAAGTTGACCATAAGGTCAGTCAATAGATTTGTATTTAATATATGAAGTTTTTTAATATGTTGTACGCTATGTATGATTATGATATTCATCTAAGTTGAGCCTATATACACTATCGTGATCCTGGATTAGTGTGTAACATCCCAAAAATGCAATAAAATGAAAATTCAATATCTTTTATATGAATTTATTTCTATATTTTCTGATTCTTCTTGAATTATTTTAATTCTTTTTGGCCTTTTGCTTTCAAAAGAAATTCAATTAATTGAAATGGTAAAATGGTAGAAGCATAAAATTAATAAAAATTTGAAAAAATCATATTAAAATATCATAGCACTCTAGAACCCTAATCATGCCATTTAAGATAATCTAGATGCATTAAAATAAAAGAAAAGATATTGTAATCATGAGGCATGATATCAATCAAGAGCATGTCAGATTTTTGTAGAAATCTCTAGAGCTTACCATGAGCTAACATTTTTACCATGCCAACATCGATTATTAATTATATACTCTGGTAAAAAGATAAAAAATTAAAACTTACAATTGTATCCTTTAAAAATTCAAAAATAGAAAGTAAATAAATCCTAAAAATCTCAATGTCAGAATTTTTAGAATTTAAATATAAATGATAACAATCTAAAAATTTTACATAAAATAAAATTTTATTTCAAACCTTTAAAAATCTACATAAAATATTGATCTCATTTTCTCTTCAATTAAATAAAAATCAGAAAATGGAAAATGTGGCAGCATGCATTGTTAGAATTTTATGAAATTTTATACAGCGAATATTACCATGAAATTTTTACTGGATAGTAAAAATATCTATCCAGAAATTTCAATAGTGCCTTTTTGGGTATACAGCAACCCTATTTCAGTTGTAGCTAGCTTTAGAGCGACCTTTTAAGCTTAAATCTCTGACCTATTCAAAGCCGATCTGTCCTAATCAGCGCTGCCACCCCAACCCATTTTCTTCATCACGGGCGACCAGTGCTTCTTCACTTCGGCCAACTGCTACCCCTCCGAGGTAATAAAATGAGCTCCTTTAGGTTTGCAGATGCTCACTCATCACTTATCTAGGCCTGAAAGCCACCCATCACCATCGCATCTTGCCGTCGGTGGCTTCACCACCCCTTCACGATGGACCGTCGACAACGGCCATCTTTGGCCGATGACCACAAGCCTACCTCTAGGTGTCGCTTAAATTGGGAAGCTTATCCCGCTACCCATTCACCACCTCCAGTGAAGGTTCACTGCCGACGAGCACGAATCGTGCCACCTCTGCTCTCCCTCTCTGTCAGTCGGGTCCCATGGTCAGTCTCTGAGCTGCACCGATACACTAGCACTTGGGCAATAGCCGGGTGTGCAAGGGACTTGCATGTAGTGTAGGGGAGATTATCGCTGGGTAGAATTAAGGACCGAACTTAGTGTTTGTTAAATCCAAGAAATACCGTACAACCACAAGGTTAGTATGGGATGGCCTTAACCCATTAAATTACTTAAAATTAACTTTGCACATTGGTAGACTGTAGTAGTACGGGCTTTCAGTGACTAACTGCTCGGAGGGGCGCCCACATCGAGGTGTTGGGAATAACGTTTACTAATATAACGGTGTACGCCATAATATGGATATGTTTAATCATTTATTGTACAGTGACTATACAAACATTTACATCATAGTATGGGTTTAACGTCACCGGGCTGGTGCAAAGTTAGGATTAAGTAATGCAATGGTTGGCTAGGCAAAAGAGGAGAATCATTTCTTGTGGGTAAAGCTGTACATCTTTGCAGAGCGTAAAACTTTTCAAAAAGCAGTTCCGCGGATGTGGGAGTCTTGGTGCGCCAACACTAGTTAGATGTTTTTATTTGCATAAAACACTGCATTCTACCGGGTGCTAGTAGAAAATGGTTTGTGGATGTGTAACACTCCGACCTGTTAATGTGAAGGCCCATGTGGCCCATATAGAGTGGTGGTGGGATTAATCCCACATTGCTTGCACAAAGTGAGTTGTAGTAGTATATAATACCTGTTGAGTCCAAATATAGTACCTCCAGGATAACCATTTTACACGAAACGAGGATAAAAGTGTAAGTAGGATGCTATGCATGAGTGGACTGGCCCCTCAGTGGCTAGGCCATAAGCGAAATTTAGGCCACGGTGTTACAGATGGTATCTGAGCACCAACCTTTGCTGCACGGGGACATGTGGGATAGGGGCATGGGTGGCGCATGGCGTGTGTGGGCCCGGAGTGGCCACATGGCATGGCATATGTGCTGGCACTAGACGCACGACCGTGTACCAAGGGGTGGTTCGGGAATCAAAACGTGTATACTGTGTGGGAATCTACTGTATATCAGCAGTCTTTAGGGTGTCAGCTCTTTAGGGGGATAAGTGTAATACCCCAGCCTGTTAATGTGAAGGTCCATATGACCCATGTGAAGTGGTGGTGGGATTAGTCTTACATTGCTTGCACAAAGTGAGTTATAGAAGTATATAATGCTTGTTAGGTCTAAATATAGCACCAACGGATTAACCCTTTTACACAAAGCGAGGATGAAAGTGTAAGTAGGGTGCTATACATGCGTGGGCCCACCCCACGATGGGCTAGGCCATAAGCAAAATTTGTGCTAGGGTGTTACAGGATGTGGTCATATCACCTAGGTTTGTGAATTTTCTTATTTGTACTTACATACTATTATTTTATGTATTAAATTACTTTTATTTAAATTCTATTTGCAATCTATTATTCAGTATTTATATTTTCAAATTGGCTTTATGCAAATTAACCGTAGAAGCCTTTCCTTTGAGTTGGCATGCATATATTATAGGATTTGCAAAAGTCTTGTGAGTACGTAAGTGCTTAACTTGCTCTTGTTGATATTTTTAGGTGAAGGAACAAATTACCCCGACAATTCATACATTGACACAGGATTTAGGGATACTAGCGATGAATTTTACTAGGGTACACCTTGTCAGTTGCCTGTGGGGATAATGGGTTAAAGGCATACTATAAGATATTCATCTCCACTGCAATATTTTACATTTTGGTATTGTAAGAATACTATGTAAATCTATTTCCGCTATTGTAATAAAGTATATGTATGGTTGTGATATCAATTTGTGAATGTGTGTACTGGCCACTGATCATAAGACTAGTACTGTATGTATATGGTACCCATTATTGATATTTATTATCAAAAATAGGGGCTTTTCATAGTGCAATATACATAGAGGATCTAGATTTGCATATTCGAGTCCCGATGTTGCCCCTCCCTGTCCTCACCCAATGCATTTGATGTAGGCTAAAATTAAAATAAAATTTTAAAAAGGATACGCCTAGCTCAATCCAAAAGTGTGCAATAAAAATAAAAGGATAATATGAGACCAACTTAATTTCTATACAAATTCTAAAGTAAAATCTATGGATAACTAAAATAATAAATGAAATTAAAATTAAAATTAGTAATTGGATTTGTATACATAATTCCAAACTAAAACTAAAAAAACATGTCAAACACAATCCAAAAACATGAAAATTCAAATCTGAAATACAAGGATAATGAGAGATCGATATGTATACAAATGCCCCATAAAATGACAAAAATATTAAATTTCCCAATAAGAAAAATAAAAAATTAGAATTTTGTTCTTTTAAAACTTAGAATCTCAAACTCTGTCATTGCCAAATAAAAACTAAAATAACATAACCAATTTGATTTGCACAAATGTATGTTAGGAATGAAAATTTACATTAAATGAAATATCTATGTCAAGTACAACATAAAATATAGAATAACAAACAAAATAAAAGTACCTAAAAATTTTAAATTTTGAATAACAAATGAAGGCCATATACTTTTCTTTATTGTAATGTATATTGATACTCATTACTATAAAATAGCACATAGGTGACACTCTATTTGTGGCTATTTTTTGGAACCGTCACAAATATAATTATGAGTGGCGATTTTAAAATTCAAAATGGTGAAAAGACTATTTGTGGCGGTTTTTGTATGGAACCGCAAAAAATAATGAATTATTTGTGACGGTTTTTCTTTGCAACCATCACAAATACTTTTAAGACTATTTGTGGTGGTTTTTGTTTGAAACCACCACAAATAATAGATTATTTGTGACAGTTTTTCTTTAGAACCGCTATTAATAATGATGAGTATTTATAGCAGTTTTAGCAAAAAAACCATTACTGATAATATGAGTATTTATAATAATTTTTGATTAAAACACCACTAATAGTATCTCTACTAATATAAATTTGTAGTTGGTGGCAGCGGTCCGTTCTTCCTTGCCCCCTCCCACATATCTCCAATAATGGCAGGTCATTATAGCTAATTATTTTTTCTTGATTTACGACCACCATATCTCTAAATATGATCGATTATTATAGCAAAATCCCGATTATTGCCGGTAATTAATAGCCGAGCAATCATTTCTTTTGTACTCTATATATGCTCATACTTTTCACGTAATCAATCAAGAGAATTTATTCAAGATCTCCCATATCGTCTTGCCAAGCAAATGAACTCGATTTAACCGATCAATAAGTGATGAACCGTACGACATGGTCCGAGGCCTAGGAGGCCGAAAGCGCCATGAAGAGTAATCGCGCGGAAAGGACAATAAAAGCGCGGCGTCCACCGGTGCCGTGACCCCAATTGGCGGTTGACGTGAACAAAACGTCTGACGTTTGGCACGGTTGTTCTAATACCGAGAGACGTCGTCGGTGAGAGAGTCATTAGCATACCCTTGAAATAAACTGTTGATCCAACCGAACGCCGCAAGAGAGAGAGAACGATGCGCGGCGGCGCCGGGCGTAGCGGCGCCTCGGCCGTGTTTTCTGGTTCACCTTCATGGGCTCCGACGTCATGGCCGGTGAAGCCAGTGATGGCTAGGTATGCCAGAGGCATGGAGACGAGTAGGCCGGTAAAGGCGAGAGGGTTATCTGGGAAGAGTAGCGAACCGTCGGTGCAGCGGACCACCGCTGAAGCGGAGAAGAACGCGGTGTCGAGGGCGGTGGCAATCCAGAAGACGCGGAGGTGCAAAGGCTGGGTGGCGGCGGTGGCCCCTTTCTTCGAGGCGACTGACCACGTGGCCTTGGCGTGCGCGACGAAGTGGGCGGCGAGGAAGACGAACTCCACAGTGCGCCATGGCGTACTTAGCAGGAGGAAAAACACGAGCGCAAGGAGAACGGCGGACGCTCTGAACATGACTACGTAGCGGCCAGTGGTCCGAAATGGCGGTGGGATCGGCAGCAGCGCCTTGTGCTCAGGGGAAGCCCCTCTGTCGCCCATGTTAAGGCGGTGGATGACGAGGACGAGCGAGGCGACGAGAAAGACGAGGTCAATGGCGCTGAGGAGCGCGCGCTGCGAGCATGACGAGAGGAAGAGGAACGCAAGCTGGTAATATGAATTGCAAAAAGGGATAAAAATGATTGATTGATTTTTGAGATTGGTAAAATATATTGCTACATACAATATATTTAGTTTTAATTTATACCGGAGAAGAAACCATAAAAACTTTTGTAATCAAGAGAAATAGATGTTTAATCTTGTAGCACAATTTTTTTTTATTGCTTGACCTTTATGTTTTATTACTAATTCTATTTTTCGTAGCAACGCATGGGCATTAATCTAGTTGTCTATGATTTTTGACCACTACAAATAATAATACCCAACCAATCCACTCGCGCGAAATTTCAGAAAATGACACTCAATTCGTGTGCCTTTTCGACTCTGTGTATGACATATGAATCCATGTGAATCACTGATACTGAACAATGGTGTCAAATAAAAAAAATGAATTTTAAAGGTGTCAAGAAATGGAATCTCTCTCCACTCGCCCCCCGCCCCCAACGGCCGCACAAACCCTCCCCATTCACCTCCCACCTTCGCCCCGCAATGGCCTCCTCCACCGCTCCCTCCCAAATGGCGCTTGGGTTGGGGGCAATGGGCCGCGGCCTCCTTGTCCCCACCGAACCAGAGCCGGAGCCGTTCCGGGGCGTCTTGCGGATGACGGAGCCGTGTAGCACTACGAGTAGGGATGCAGCAGAGGTGCCTCCCTCATCGCGTGCCTCGCCGGATGAGGAGGGGATGTGGAGGCTGACCCCGACCAGTCATACCCGGAGCTGTGGATGGGCACACACCCGTTTGCCTCGTCGTCACTGGCCTCCGAGGGCGTGTCGCTCAGGGAGTGGATTGCGTGCAACCCAGCCCCGCTCCTCGGCCGTGCCGTCGCGGCCCGCTGGGGCGGCGACCTCCCGTTCCTCTTCAAGGTGCTGTCGGTGGTGAAGGCGCTCTCCATCCAGGCGCACCCAGACAGGGAGCTAGCTAGGGCGCTCCACGCGCTGCGCCCCGCCACGTACCGGGACGGCAACCACAAGCCCGAGATGGCCATCGCCATCACTGAGTTTTGCGCCCTCTGCAGCTTCGTCGGCACCCAGGTGCGTGCGCACGTCGTGTTGTTGCGTAGTGCTGATTGGAGTTGCTGGTTAGATAGGTGGCAAAAGTTTGGTGGATAGCAGAAGTCAGCGTTCGATGCTTCAATGGGTGTAGAACAGTCTAGTGTTTATTATGGCTTAATTTTCAGTGTTGCAATAGAGATTTGAAGTGCATATGCAAGCATAATGGATGGATAAATGAGGGCTTATTTGGATTGTTTGTTAACTACTGTACAATATTTACATCAAAGTTTAGATTCTTGGCTAGCATGTAGATTGGGATATTTGCAGATGCATTCCAGCTTTCTTAACTGGTGGTTAAATAGGTGCGTTAGAGTGACTGTTTTAGAGTAGGAAGTAAGGAACAAAGATTGTTTGAATCCTTTCATTCTTTCCAAAAAGGAATGCTAAGTGTTGCAGACACTCAATTGTTGACAATGTGAACCATATATTAGCTCCGAGCTTTTTGGAACTGTAAACACTGATCATTTGTGTATCTAACATGAAATGGTCTTCATCAATGACTGTACCTAAGGATGACACTCAATTGAAAAGGATGTTTTGAAGACTGTACCTGAGGTTCAAGAGTTGGTTAGCAAAGAAGAAGCTGTGAAGCTTATGACTGTCAGAGCATGATGGAGGCATTGGTGTAAGGTCGTATCTACAATCAGCTTTTACTAAGTTAATGACAGCAACTAAATAAGCAGTTTCTCAAGAAATTACGAAACTGAAGGGTCGCCTGAATGGTGAGAGTAAGGTAAAAAAGTTTTCTGAATTAGTATTGACATAGACATTTTATGTTTGACTTACCTATAATTTGTATCAGCTGGGAGGTTGATGTCAGAGTCTTTCCTTCCCCAATGCTTTATTTTTGTGCAACTTGTTTTGTCCGTCTTTGTGTATCTGACATGAAAAGGTCTTCATAAATGATGATGGTAGTGAAAAGATGTTAGGAAAAGCATAGTTGAGTGCTGCCAAATCTGAGTGTTTTATAGGCCGATCCTGTGGTAGATGAAACCATGAATCATTAAGAGTTACAAGAAAATGCATACTGCTATAAGCTGCTGATATGCCTTGATTGTTTTTCTCTTTAGTGCTTTGTTGCATTCCAGGTTCTTGAAGGTGCCCTGGACAACCATATAATGTGAAGTAGATTAGATAGATAGGATTGACTTGTTGAATTTGAGAATGAAACTCCTCAGTTAATTAGTTTGAAACAGCAACTGTTAGTAGCGAATATGGTTGGATGTAGCTAGCATGGTGATATTGCTGCTTACAGAAACCAAGTATTAAGTTAGTAGTGTACTGGGTAGCAAACATCATGTTGGTTTGATTTCTGTTGCACTTCGGGTTATTGTAAGCCCCAAGTATTCATCAAAAATAGGTATCTGTTCCTCTCAGAAAGGTAAAACATGCAGTATGCTGTTAAGTCTTTCCCTGTCTTTTCCCCTGTGACTGAGGAACTTTTCTGATTGAAATGTCTTATCAAATTTAGCTTGCACATATAAAATATTTACAAGATAGTGTAGAACTGCTGCTACTTCTATGTTTGAAGAAAAAAATCCTGAATATGTTTAGGCAAATATGATATTCTGTAATTCACTGTTTGTGCTGATAATATCTTCTTCCATTCAGAGTAAAACCTTGACAAAGAAGGAGCAACTGGTTTTGTCATTGGAGAAGCAGTACCTAGAAAATGTTGGTGTTTTATCAGCATTGTTGGTGTTTTGTCAGCATTTTTTAAACTATGTCAAGCTTAGCCCTGGTGAAGCGCTTTACATTGGTGCCAATGAACCACATGCATATCTCTCGCGCGAGTGTATTGAATGTATGGCCACCTCAGGCAATGTTGTTCGTGCTGGTCTCACTCCTAAATATAGAGATGTCCAAACTCTTTGTTCAATGTTGAAATACAAGCAGGTCTCTTTTCTTCATTCCTTATTTATAAGAAACACCCATGTCCTTATTTAGTGGTTTAGTTGGTTACACATCATGCGTCTCCAATGAACACCAAAGGCTCCTAGTTTAGAAAACTAGTTTAGACTTTTATTATTTAAATTTTGTTTCATTACAAAGTGTAAATTGATGTTTCATAAGTGTAAATTGATGTTTTATTTTGGCTAATCTTATGCTACTTTATATATATATCTCATACAATGTGTATGATATATCTGTTCTTGGTGTATACTGTTTCAGAGGGTATGGCTAGCGCTGCCTAAGGCTAGCCCAAAATGCCCATTTTTTATTTTATAGTCTGGAATTATCGATGGCGGTTTTGGCTAAAATCATAATCGATAATAGAGTATTTGTGTCGATTTTATCCACAAACTGCCACTGATAATCTGAGTATTAGTGGCGATTTTTGAATAAAACCTCCACAGATTGTGGCTAGAACCGCCACAGATAATATTATCTATGGTGGTTCAAAAACCGCCACTGATAATCCTCGATTATCAATGGCACTATATCTGTGGCGGTTCAAAAACAACCACTGATAGCAGTTATGAACTGCTACAGATGACCTTTTTCGAGGTAGTGACTGCCTGCATCACCTAATTTTTGTGTTAGCTAAGAGAAAAGGAAAACGTTTGATCATATGTATGGTAATTAGATATATGTGAAGGAATTAAATTAGGTTTAGAAATTACTATGTCAGCTATTTGTATGCCATATTAACCGACCAACTCTTTATTCCTTAATTAATTAGTCATGCAAATAAAGGCCTGTTTGGTAGAGCTTCAGATTCCAGCTTCACATCAGATCCGAAAATTTTAGGCTAAAATAAAGTGAATTAAGTTTATATTTTTAGTCTAAAATGTAAATAAGATGACTCATCTAAGCACTTTTAATATACCCACAGCTCCAGCTCTATAAATCTGGTGAAGCTAGAAATACCTAACTTCATCAGATCTACGGAGCTGGTAGAACTAGAGTTGTACCAAACACAGCCAAAGTATCTATCTTTTTGTACCATCTCAATAATGATATGGTTTCTTCCCTGTTGTATTAATATGTGTTTATTAACTTGGTGCATATCAATCTGTCAATTAAAAAGCACTTTCTGCCCATAGAGCTTAGACATGTTCTCAGTCATTGGTAGCTAAATTTAAATTAGATTGTACTTATTCTACCATCGACAAATTTTATATTAGGTACTATTTTTATAATATAAAATTATTATTTAATTATTTTATCTTTAGATATAGAGACTAAATTCTTTATCTAACAATGTAGCTCGTGTGAATGCATGGGTTGCCAACTAATAGCTATAATACTCTGAGCAATTTGAATGCTAATGCTCGCTGACTATCAAGTAGCAAATTTGACAGTGTTTGATTGAAGTTCAGTTAAACAAGATGTCAATCTATTATAGGATTGATAGTATTTTGTACTTCGTGCAATTCACTACCTGTAGGATGGATGTAAATTCTCTCTAGGATGTATGTACGAAATAATTTACATGAATACAACAAGTACACGAAATTTTAGAAATTTATGTATAAATAAAAAAAAAGTTATCAATACAATTCGTGTTAAAAAATATCTTGTTACCATCAGTCCTATCTTTTGCTTTTGAGAGCCAATCTTTTACAAAACGCTTCCTTTAGCAGGCTCTAAATTCTTAGAGGAGTTAATTATTGACAATAAAAAATAGAACAAAAAATTAGAATCTAGAGCACTACCAGGTTCTAATTAAGTTCTATCTTGGAGCTGAAAAATTTGAATCGTGTGCAGTCAATGACTAGTTGATCGACGGACCAATTTGCAGTTCTACAGCCACACTTCGTTTTTTCTTCTTCGACACAGCATCCTCACCAAGCTGCTCCTCCCATGCGCCGCTCGATGAGACAATAGCCTAATCACCATTGCTTCTCTACTTTCCAGCCTCCGAAGAATTGACCAAGCACAATTCCAATGACAAACGGAGAAGATAACTTTGAGTGGGATACTGTTGTCGTAAAAAAATTTGAAGTAGGATTTTTGGCTTCAGCACATCAGATTTAGAGCGTGCCAACCGATTTTACTCTGCAATCGGTAAGGAGAAAATCGTAAATTCGCTCAAAGCCGATCTCGAACGATGATCGGCGTAACTCTGATCAGCCAAAAGCCGATCAGGATGGAAGACAGATTAACCAACTAAGGCTAATCGGAAGGTAAAGGCAGACCAACTTTGAAGAGGCGATGCGCAACAAAATCAGAGCAGATCAAACCTAGGGCGTAGTTGATGATGACCAACAATCGGCGATACGCAACTTTTATTGATCGAAATCGACTTACAAAGTTGAGCTACAAGACTAAAAATAAAGCTAACAAACAAGAAAATAAAGATGCAAATTTGGCTAAGGTGTCCTCTTTAGCCGGTCTAGGCTCATCTTTTATACCCTTCGGCCGATCCGAGTCCTAGTGCAATACGGTGTCTAACAGAATCCGTGTCAGCTTGGGTTTCCTAAACAATCTCATCTATTTCCAAATGTCTTCACCGTGCGCTATCCAAACTAAAGAAACTCTCTCAGTAGCCGCTGCATTAATGGCACCGTAAAAATCTCGGTGCGTTTTAACTGCGCGTGTCACTTCGAAACCTTTTCTCGCCGTTCCAAATTTTCACCGTGCTATATTATGCGGGACCTCACCGTCATTTTCACGCTTCCGAGCTCTCGAACCAGCAGTAATCAGCTTTTTCCCTTCTTGCGATCAAGCTCTCCGACCAGCTTCTTCCCAAGTCAGTTGAATAGACTCATCTCAGGTACTCATCCCGATTCCTGAAAGCAATGACCAATATTATCTAGAACCGGTAGGAAGTCTAGATGCCAATACGGTTATCAATCAGGAAATTCTTAGACTCCCTTTATCGGCTGCCGGTTATAATGTAGAGGAGTGGGGTAAAAGTTTTAGAGCTTGGCCAACAGCGCTTAAAGAATGGAGAAGTTGGTTTATCTGCATGTCGGCTCAAAAAAGAGAGGAATCGGAGCGGATGGGTATAGCTGAGTGCCTCCCCCTTTGTTTAGCTCATCCAGAAGTCAATGAGCCCCTTGTGGCCATGGCCTGCTACTTCTGGTCGGATACTTTTAGTGTTGTCTGTTGCATCACCCCATCGCCCAACTATTCTAGACGAGTCGAATTGTGTTGCCCGAGACCGCATAACAAGAGTTGTCGGCTTTTAGCAGCAAGCCAAAGTATCAGTTGATTTAGTCCAAGAGGGAAGGGGGGAACAAATATATCAAAAACAACAACAAAGTAAATGGGCTGGTATCGGATGAAGAACACATTGCTTTTCTCAACTTATGGCTGGAGTGATTTCTTTTCTGCGGAGCATCCCTTGGGTCATTGCAAGTTTATCAACTGGTGGCAGAGCAATTGGTGGAGGGCGCTACCGCGTTGGCAAGATGCTATCAAAGGATACCAGATGATGCATATAATAAGGAGTCACCTTTTCCGGCTTCGCCAAATTTGTCGTCGACAATGTAGGAGGACCCCTATGGTTTATCCAGATCTGGCTTTACTGCCTTTTAGCCAATCACTCATTTCTGAACCCTTGGTAGACTCCGCATTCCCTCGCGAAGACTACCCAGAAAATACTATCCTTCAGTACAGAGCTAGTCAATCTCAAGGAGAGCGGTATATTATGTGTTCATGCGGTGAGACAAAGATCACCCCTGCTAGCCTGAAGAAATATCTACTATTTTTCCTTCAATTGGACAGTACGGTTTTCGGCCAACAAGACTTTTTCAGTTACAGCAATGTGGCCGATTACCAATGCCCATCATTCCTCCACCTAGAAGCTGACAGCACTCTTATGCCCCAGTCAACCTTGGACCTGTATAGAATTTTTATTTCTCCAAGCATCCTCCATGTTGGCTTAAACACCAGAAATCAGACATTTCAGTCTTCGTATGAATTTTACTATCCATCAGTCTATACCCGCCAGTTGGGTTTTGGTCAAGTTATTCCTAGTCTATTGCTTCTTGATCGGCTTCAACCCGAGCTAGGGTGAGGAACGCAAGTGCGGCTAAGATTGTCCTGGAAATAGCCGACGAGCTTCAAATTAAGGCCTTGACGCACTTTTTAGTGAACTCGCGTCGGGCCGGCCAATTCTCTTCTTGGTGGTTGTCCATGCGGAGGCCCTTCTTTTGGATAGGACTCCGTCGGCTATTATTGATGCATTTCTGCCCGATTTTCATGAGCTGACGGTAGCTTCCAGCAGCAGTTTGAGTGAGGAAGATAGTTCCTCCGGTTACACGAACTCGTCACTAGCCATAGAGGTATCGGTCTTTCGAAGGTCTTTTTTTATCTTTCTTGTTTTGGTATTGACGACTAATCGGCTTGTGCGCTTTTTTGTAGACAAAGGTTGCTGGCAAGAAGGCCGCTGCAGGCCCATCGGGAAGTGGCCATCCTACCAAAAGACCCCATCAATCGATTGGCCTAACAGCTACACCTCTGGCAACCTTGGGGTCAAGAGTCCTTCGTTGTCAGACATTGAGAAGCAACAACCGCCGAGTAAGTATGCCTTGACCGATGATTGCCTTTAACTTTCTTCCTCATGACGCTTACTTTTTACCGATTGATTCTTTAGAAAAAGCCAAGTCCACAAAGGCCCTTGCTAAGAGAGGTCAGAAACCCAAGGAGCAGAGCGTCGAGAGCTCACCACGGGAATCGGCTTTCGAAGAGGTAACTTTTCTTTACCGAATCTCCTTTCCCCTTGACATGATTTCAGTTGCCCTGACTTCTGTTATTTCTTCAACCAACCATGTCGGTACAGGTAGCCGATATCCTGGCTGATCTTCAAGGCACATCATCAGTTGATCCTCCACAACCTCAACTGATGTTTCCTACATCAGCAGCCAAGTCCCCGGCCATTTCACCGCAGCTTCAGCCGATATCTCCTACTCCAGTGTCCCCTCTTCTTGTGGCATCATCCGACCACTGGACCTGTTGGGGTTTACTCTGAACGAACTAGAGGACCCAGAGATAATGGCCACGAATGACTATCCAGCCAATATTAGGAAAATCCTGGAAGTTTCTATGGAGGCATCGACTGCAGTCACATTAGAGCCAGGCATGCAAAAAAGACTGAACAAGCTTTTCCATGAAGTGATGCAGCCTGAAGCCCAGTTGTTGACCAATGCGCAACCCCTTCGGGACACCATGGCTGCGGTACAAGCCGACCTCCCTCCCGAAGCCATGAATGCCCTCTTGAATGTCTGTCACCTAGATGCCAAAAGGGCAGAGGTCGAGACTGCAAGAGTGAGGATCACTCAACAGAAAGCGCAAGTAGCCAATCAACGCACTCTAGATAAGATAGTGGCGGAGGCCAAATCAAGGAAGAAGAAATTTGATGAAGATGCCATGTCCTTGAAGTCTGACAAGGACGCCATCCAAAAACTAAAATCGGCCAAAAAACTTTTAGAAGAGGAATTGGCCAAGCTGAATGAACAACTCACCGATGGTCAAGCCAAGATCGCTACAGCCATCGCCTTTCTCAAGGATCAAAAGAACGAAATCGGCTTAGCAATTGCCAAGGTCAAGGAGCAATCGGCTGAGATGATTCCTGTTTTAGGAGATGCTAAGGCTGACCAGCAGATCGTGGATGAAGTCTAAGAGACAATTGCTAAAGCTGTTGGAGCATTGTCGGGCTTGGGGGCGAGGCTTCCTAGATCTGGCCTATAAACTATTGATGTAATGTTTATGATGGCTGCAAGAATTTTGTAACTTTACTATTGATGTAATGTTTATGATGGCTGCAAGAATTTTGTAACTTAACTTAATACCGTTGTCGGCCTCTTTTGCTGATTTACTTATCATGTGTTGCTTATTTAGCTTTTCATCCAAATCTCTGTGAAATGCTCTCTTGTCCGATTATGACCCGATCCACACGCTAGGATAGTACCTTTTTAAATACTTTCTGTTGATCGCTTTAGGCAAGGTAGCTCCCTCCAGTGTCTCGAGTATCTATGATTTCCCATTGACAAGCCAATTTATTTTGCACAGCCCTTCCCATGTGGGAGACCATTTACCAAATCGACTATCCTTAGAACCGACCGGCAATACAGTTTTCCAAACTAAATCAGCTTCACTGAACGATTTAGGCATAACCTTTTTGTTGTACGCTCTTGCAACTCCTTATTCTTTTTAAGCCGATCCAGCATGACTAGTCGTAATTTTGCCAGGTTGTCAAAATTATCAAACATTAAATCTTTGTACTCATTAGCTGACAAACTGTTTTGTCTGGCCACTCGTACCGAATCAATGTTAATTTCTACGGGCAAAACAGCTTCTTGACCATATACTAACTGATACGGTGACAGCTTGGTCGACCCGTGGTATGCTAGCCGATATGCCCATAGTGACTTTGATAATGTCGCGTGCCAATTCCTAGGCTTTTCATCAATTTTTCTTTTGATCAACTTGATTAAGGTCTTATTAGACGACTCGGCTTGCCCGTTAACCTGAGCGTAATAAGGCGATGAGTTGAGTAGCTCGATACATAGGCTTTTTGCGAAACTTTGAAACTCATCGGACATAAACACCATTCCTTAATCGGTCATTATAGTTTGTGGGATGCCAAATCGGTGAATGATGTGTTCATTAACAAAGCCGATAGCTTCAATGCTTGTAACCTTCTCGAGGGGTATGACCTCAACCCACTTTGAAAAGTAGTCTGTTGCAGCCAAAATAAACTTATGGACTTTGCTCGATGCTGGAAATATTTGGCCGTTCACATCTATCCCCTATCCTCTGAACAGCCAAGGCTTAATAATTGGATGCAAAGCCGATACTGGTACGAGTTGCACATTACCAAACTTTTGACAGGTCTGGCACCCTTTATAGCACCTAAAGCAATCCTCCAGCATTGTTGGTCAAAAGTATCCGGTACACCTTAGCATCCACTTCATTTTATGAGCCGACTGGTGAGATCCGCAAATCCCTTCGTGCACCTCACCCATTGCCATTGTAGCTTTGTCGGCTCCAAGGCATCTCAACAGTATTCCTTTTATTGTTCGATAGTACAACACCTCATCCAGTACCACATATTTTAGTGCCTGCTGCCTGACCTTGCGCTCGGTTGGCCTAGATGGATTATCAAATAGTCCTTTATCTTTGCCCTCCAATCATCAGCATCGGCACACATTACCGCAGCGTTGACCAACTCAAGTGTTTCATATCGGCTATAATCTTTGTACCCTGACGCTTGCTGCGCTAATGAATTAGCTCTGTCATTCTTTTCTCAAGGAACATGTTTAATGGAAAACGATGCAAACGAGCCGATAAAACTGAGGCATTGCTCTAAATATTTTGATAGTATCTCATCATTGCATCGATATTCTCCCTTGATCTGGTGCACGATCAGCAATGAATCACCATAAGCTTCGACATTGCCTACCCCGATACTTTTCAACAATTGCAGCCCTCTGAGTAGTGTCTCATACTCTGCCTGGTTGTTGGAGCATCGGCTAGTGAGCCGATATGCAAACTCGAAATTGTGCCCTCTAGGTGAGATTAATACTATGCCAATGCCGTCGCCTTCTTAGCACACAGACCCATCGAAACACAGCTGCCAAGGGGCCACAGCAACCAGTCTGGCTGTTATTCCACACCTAGTAATAAAATCGGCTACAGCGTCCCTTTTACGGATTTAGCCGATTCGTATGTTAAGGCGAACTCAGTCAAGGCATACGCCCATTTGCCGAGTCATCCTCGTAAAATAGGTGCCGATAACATGTACTTGATGACATCGGTTTTACATACTACCATGCAAGTTGATGCTAAGATGTAATGTCTCAACCTAGTGCAAGCTAAATATAGAGACAAGCACAATTTTTCCATGAAAGGGTACCTGATTTCCGTATCCAAGAGTCGTCGACTTAAATAAAATATTACCCTTTCTTTGCCATCAACTTCTTATGCCAGAACTACTCTGATGGTTTCTTTCTCAGCAGACACATACAACTTCAATGGAATCCCTTTCCTTGGCGCGGCCAAGACTAGAGGTTTCATCAAGTATTCTTTAATGTCCTCAAAAGCTTTTTGCTGATCGGCTCCCTAAATGAAATCCTGATTGTCCTTCAATTTTAACAATGGAGTAAAAGCTCGAATTCGTCCAAACAAATTTGAAATAAATCGTCGCAAATAATTGATCTTGCCGATCAGCTTCTGCAACTCGTTTTTACACGTTGGCGGCTTTGTGTTGGCTATGGCCTTTACTCTTTCTCGGTTAACCTCAATTCCTCTTTCATGCACCATAAAACTCAAAAATTGACCAGCCGATATGCCGAACGCGCACTTGTGGGGATTCATCTTTAGGCCATGCGCCCTTGTATTCTGAAAAACCCTTTCCAAATCAGCTAAGTGCTGTGAATCGTCTTTTGATTTTACAACCACATCATCGATATAGATCTCAACAATATGGCCGATTAGGTTATAGAAAATCATGTTCATTGCGCGCTGATAAGTCGCACCAGCGTTCTTTAAACCGAACGTCATGACCATCCATTCATATAACCCCAAGACACCAGGGCATCTAAAGGCGGTTTTAGATACGTTGGCTTCTGCCATGAATATTTGGTTGTAGCCGGCGTTTCTGTCGAGAAAGCTGATAATTTTATTACCCGATGCAACATAGATAAGCATATCGGCTATCGGCATTGGGTATTCATCCTTTGGCGTAGCTTTGTTCAAATCACGGAAGTCCACACATACTCGAAGCTTACCATTCTTTTTTATGACAGGAACGATGTTGAAGACCCACTCAGCGTATCGGCAAGGCTTGATAAACTTAGCCTCTAACAATCATTCTATCTATTCTTTTATAACATTGTACAAAGCCGGATTAAAGCATTGTTGTTATTGTTTAAACGGCCGATATCCTGGCTTTATAGGTAGCCGATGCTCAACAAGTTGTCGGCTCAAACCAAGTATCTCATAATATTCTCAAGCAAAATAATCTCTATACTTTCTAAGTATTTCAACCAACTTTGCCTTATATTCTACATCTAACTTCGCACTTACAAAGTTGGTCTTTTCCTATCACCTTCACCTATGCCAACTTCTTCAAACAAATCGGCAGAAGTGAAGCCTTGACCTAACTTTTCTTCCTGAAAATTTTCAATGGCTTCATAGAAATCTGTTACCCGCCGATAGCTCTGCTCCTTGTCTTGTAGAGCCTTCACTATTTATGACCCCATCTCCGTAAGACTTCGTTTGCCTGATCAAATGTGCCTGGCTTGACACTGATCGGCATTAGACCTGATTTGCTAATGCAGATGAAGTTGCAATCATCCAACGTCTTACTCGATATGCACTCAAATTCTTCATGCGTCCAATTCATGTCGGAACTAGCCATCGCCACATGAGCCGATGTATCGGCTGGCACAACTTCAACCTCATCCCCGTTCTATTGGATGAGCAACTGATGCATGGTTGAAGGTATGCAACAGTTGGCATATATCCAATCTTGTCCAAGTAGCACACTATAGTTGCCTTTGGCCTCAATGACGAAGAAAGCTGTCGGCAAAGTCTTACTATTGACAGTCAATTCTGTGACCATGACCCCCTTTACTTTAATGGAATCGCGTGCAAAATTGTTTAAAACCATATTAGTTTTGAGTAGGTCTTCATCAGACTTACCCAACTTCTTGCAGGTGGTATATGGTATCAAGTTGACAATAGCTCCTCTGTCCACCAGCATCCTTGAGATCGGCTTGCCGTTTATGTGCCCTTTTAGATATAGTGGCTTTAAGTGCCGATGAGCATCACGCGGCTTCTCAAAGACAGCGTCTTGTGCACCCAGACAAAGCTGGGCAAATGCTTCTTTAGCCAATTTAGTTTTAATTTTGAATTTGGCCAGTAAGGTGAAGACCATATTGATTTCCATAGGAGGGGTGTCGTCGCGAATCATCGGTGACCCTAAATAGTCTGAGGGATCAGACTCTTCATCGACTTGCTCCTTTCTCCTCCACTCCTGTTTCGCAGCCTTCACTGGCCGTAGTTCGTTGAATGTTTGATCTCTCAACTTTTCCTGTCCAGCCTCCCTGATCTCTTGAGTCCTCAGGCGCTGAAGTCGCCTACGTTGGGATCGGCTGAGTCCTGATGGACACCACCTAGGTTTGGGTTCGATCGACTTGCGAATCTTCCCTGCTAGATCGTTTGCCGCCTTAGCAGGCTCTAAATGCCTAGCCTGATCCGGCATAGATATCCTCTCCTAGACCAGCTTCCTTTGTTTTTGGCTAAGCCGATTACGTATCGGTCTAGACAGCCTTTCTTTAGCTGATTGCCTCGGCCAATCATTTTGGGGGTAATGCTCCATCGGACATGACTGTGGTGATGGTAGTGCCACACCCCTCTCCCAGCAGAACTGGCAAAATAGGCATTGTCGATGGGCTCTTTCCAAGTCGTTTGGCCAATATAAGTTATCTGGCCAACGAGGACGCTACCTTTGCCGATTGCTTATTTTCTCATATTTTTCAAGTAGCTAAGAAAATGTCAGCTTGGGCCTAAGTACTGGCTTCTGTGGTGGCGATCTTTCAGCCTTATACCATTGTCCGACTTGTGGCTCTCTCTTTGGTTTAACTGTCCTTGTGTTCTTACTGTTCTAATCGGCTTTTATTTGGAATGAGTCGATTGTTATCTTGAGGGTCTCACCACCCTTCGAACTAGATTGGATGTCAACTCATCGAACCTGCTTGGATTCTTCGTCCATAGGCTCCTTCCCTTTTCGTGAGCACTAGACCGTGTTGATCGAAAAAGGGTCGACATCCACCTACATGGCCGGCTCGTCTGCAAACTTTAGCTAACCGTCTTCAATAGCCGACTGTATCTGTTGGCGAAAAATATTGCAATCATTAGTGTTATGCGAGAAATAGTGATGCCACTCACAAGATCTTCGTTTCTTGATTTCGTCGATCGATGGTATGTCACACTTGGATACATCAAAGGTGTATTTGATTTCCGACTTATTTTTCATCGGCTTAAGCCATGAGTAGACTAGCGACTTTTTAGGACCCTTTATCCACTCGGCTATGTTTATTTCTACTTTATCATCCTTGGAGGCTTCGCTTGAACTATAGTCGACCATGTTTACCTTGGCCTTTTCTTTGCCATTACCATTTATCCTGAACTTGTCCTTAAATCCCATGTTATCAGGGTATCGACTCTCCTATGCCAATACACGGTGAAGCATATGACTTAAATCAAAAAATTCTTGCCCAACAAATTTTTCCCTAAGAGGCGGAATTAACCCCTAGAAAGCCAAATCGGCTAATTGGTCGTCAGGCAAGGTGACACTGAAGCACCGATTCCATACTTCCCTAAATCTTTTGATATAATCCGACACCGACTCACCGAACTTCTGTCGGACAGAACTCAAATTCGAAATCTGAGCTCAGGGCTGCTAGAGAAGAAATACTCATGGAATCAGCTTTCCAGATCGTTCCAAAAGTGGACCGAATTCGGAGGCAAATTAGTGAACCAAGTAAATGCAGTCCTCGATAAGGATAAAGGAAACAACCTAATTTTTAGTTTGTCGGACTGGGCTGCCTCATCGCATTGAGAGATGAATCGCTCGACGTGTTCGAGGGTGGTGATAGAATCATTTCCTGAAAACTTGGCAAAATCAGGGATTTTGAAATTGTGTGGATAAGGCATGCGATCTATGTAGTCCGGGTACGGCTTTCTATAGCCGATAACCCTTCCCTTCGACTGTAAGCCGAATTGATCTCTTAACATTATTGGTCGGCGGAGCATTGGGGTTGTGCCAATTGTGGCTGTAACTGGCATCCTGCCCCCTGAGTGCAAACTCAGGCTGCTGACAGGATCTATCCGATGGGTATTGATGAGGCAACTGATCATGTCCATCGGCCTTTACGACTAGTGGCTCTGATAAAGGAACAAAGGGCTCAGCATACGTGACTACCCTGTGTGGGCCCGGATTCTTCAGCGGAACCGGCCCATGCAATTGAGGACCCCTGCTAGATTCGATCAGCTGAGGAACCGATTGAACAAAAGCGTTGAATGTGGCCGACGGCAGCAGATTAACAGGCATGTTCAGCTTTGCAGCATTAGTGTACTCATGGTAATGCGTAACCCCGCCAGGAGGGGAACCTCCTAGGGTCAACACAGTGGGCTGGGTCGGCATTAGTGAAGGTGTTGGGGCCGACAATTTCAATGTGTTGGTGCTTTGTGCTACCGAATAAACAGGATATGTTAGTAGCGCTTGTAGCGGATCTAGTAGACTCCCAGATGAAGCCAACTCTTGAGCAATCGACTTTACGCTATTTTCTATCATCGTATTTAACGTTATAACCAATACCGATGATTGATTAATTAATGCATGATGCACAGATTGTTCAATCATGACCGACAGCTCAGCTTGAGCTGGCATATATCGACTTACCGAGTCGGATGAGATGCCAGCATCTCCGAGAGGATTCAACGTTGGAAGCGCCATCTTCTGGGTAACCCATCATCGGGTTTTCTAGTAGCAACCCAACATCATCTCTTCTAGAGCAGCTTTTCGATCTTCGATCTCTTTGCGTTGTTCTTGGGTTAAATCGTCCAATGTGGGGATGATTATGGCTTCATTATTGATATCGACTGGTGGAATAGATTTGCCTGAAGTCATCTTTCCGGCGGTTCCACCGGGCGTGCCAAGAGTGTGTTGGCGTCAAAAACTTGAAGTAGGGTTTCTGGCTTCAGCACACCAGATGAACACCTGGTTCAGAGCGTGCCAATCGATTTGACTCTGTAATCGGTAAGGAGATAATCGTAAATTCGCTCAAAGCTGATCTCGAACGATGATCGGCGTAACTCCGATCAGCTAAAAACCGATCGGGATGGATCGAAGGCAAATTAACTGATCAAGGCTAATCGGAAGGTAAAGGACAACTCTGAAGAGGTGATGCGCAACAAAATCAGAGCAGATCGAACCTAGGGCGTAGTCGATGATGACCAACAATTGGCGTTGCGCAACTTTTACTGATCGAAATCGACTTACAAAGTTGAACTACAAGACTAAAAACAAAGCTAATAGACAGGAAAATAAAGATGCAAATTTGGTTGAGGTATGTCCTCTTTAGCCGGTCTGGGCTCATTTTTTATACCCTTCGGCCGATCCAAGTCCTAGTATAATACGGTGTCTAATAGAATCCGTGTCAGCTTGGGTTTCCTAAATAATCTCATCTATTTCCAAATGTCTTTACCATGCACTACCAATCTCATCTATTTCCAAATGTCTTTACCGTGCGCTATCCAAACTCCGTTGCTCTCGGATTGCTGATTAATACTGCATCTGCCAAATTTCAGTGTAAACAGATACGAAGGCCACTTATTATATGGTTAAAACATGCAGAGTTTCCGATTTTCCAAAATGACCAACGCAATGCTGCCATTCCAACACCAATTAGTAACCTCAGGGCAGGATTCCGCAACGCAAAGCTATAGAGCCACGGCCAAAACATGCAAGTTCAATTATGTGAGCAATATGCTAACGCAATTATGTTAGCAGATGATTACATAGATTTTTTTTTCGAGAACGCGCAAAAGTTTTGCATGTCACTCGTTAGAAAGAAAAAAAGAACCAAAGAAAGGTCTTACAACAACGACTTGTGCAATAAAACACCCGCCAAGAGGAGGATTGCGTAGATGATTACTTGGTAACTATGGAATTTAGCGTCTGCTTGTTTTTGTTTTAAATTCTTTAAAAGTTGATTCTAAATTGCGGTTATAGAGAAGCTGATTCTCTAAAAACTGGAATCCAAAAGCATATATAAAGTGGATTGTGAATTTTAGTGTATATAGGTGGGCTGGATTATGAGGACGAATTCTAAAATTAAATTGTTTATTTTTTATTTTGCTTTTAGGATCATAATTTAGAATTAAAAGTAAAAAGAAATAGATGCTTACTCTTAAGTAGGAACTGAAATGGATTGCAGGGAGAGGGCGCGTACAGGCCGATGGGCACCCACGGCCGAAACAAAGGAGGTTAGTATATCCCGGAAAGACTACGGGCGGGCGCCAGCCATCTCTGACATGTATCGGCTGAGCCGTATTTGTCACGGTGCTCTTTCTTTGTTAAATTTTCTCCTAAAAAAATTGCCAGTAAATTTGAGGAGAGGAGGAAATTCGTGGAAAGAAATCCACAATCCTCGAGTCCTCTGGGTTTTGTCAGAGCAAACCTGTTAATTCTGCCTAACTCGTACGGTTAGTGCAATGCTTTTTCCCTCCGGCACAATCGGCAGCCAGGCAGGTAGAGGGTAGGTAATGGTCACAGCTTAATCATGCGGCCGGGAATCAAACCAAATCAAACTTTCAAATTTCATTGATCATCTAATCCGTTACAAAGGTACTACTACAGTAGATGAGCAATAAAATCTCTAGCTATTCCCATCCATTCAACTAACAGATTTTGAGAGCTATATACAAATGGATGGCGTTTTAAACTTACCGACAAATTGAGAAAAATGCAAGAATGAGAAATTTTACAGGATAATATAGGTAGTAAGTAGTGATAGTAGAAATTAAATCTAACAATCCATTTCTTAAGGATATTTTAGATTTTTTCTATTCATTTATCAGGGGTATTTTAGATTTTTCGTAATTCGTTCATAGTTTTGGATTCACCGAATACCTGGTGATCTTCAAAAGCTTCTTATCTATTCTTTCGTCATTCATCAGGATCACAGGACGTGATAGTATAACTAGATGTAAATTGATTTTAACCATTAGATTCAAAGGTATGGATGATTTACACTAGTTTTGATCTACTGTGAAAGAGCCCGCAAGAATACCTTGTATCCAATGAAATTTACATATGGTATTGTTGAAGTTGGTTTAACTCTTTGTGTGAACTGATCAGTTCATGCTATTTAATACTTACATTTTCGAAGAATTTGTTTCCACCACCTGAGCTAGCTACCCTAATCACAAATAAATGAAAAGATCGAACATAGAGTTTGTCGTACATAATCTTTTTCGGACATGTGGGCAGGGCTGTACTGCTCACTTCTGGGGATTTGCTTCCACGTCAGAGACACACAACATGCTCATGTGGCTGCAACTGCAGCATGCATGCATAGTGCGATTCCTCATATATTCCAAGTGCTTTGTATCTACTCTTTTCTACCGTACATGTAAACCATTAATTTATCGATCTCCTTATCGTAAATAGAATAATACGAAATGCTGTGTGTCCTGGTCTTTGCCTGAATGGAACTTCTCTACGGTCCATAGCGATGTAACAACACCTTTTGGACGTCTGAAAGTGATAAGATTTATGCTTCTGGTATTATTGTTCTGTACTTTTTTTTTTGGACACAACAAAGCTGGTTTTAGGTGTTGCAATATATAGTCAGAGCATTTCATTTCAAACAGGACAGCTAGCTACAACCTCGAGCAGTTTTGTGAAAAATTGTATGCGCTTGACGGATATACACGGTACCACTAAGCAATTAATCGTAATATAGCCAATTAATCGGAATTTAACGGACGATTATATATTCTTGATTAATTACAAATATTTTAGTTATCCAAAGTTATTGTAAATTATCACTCTACAAAATATATTTTAAATTTCATTGTTTATATTTCATCTAATAAAAGATATATACTATGAACACTATGACACAATATTATAAACTAATTTATTGTACTTCGTGAATGAAAATAAGCTATTTCGTGATTAAACGGGGAAAACAGATTATTAATTAGAAAATAGCTAATTAATCAGATTATGTTATCAATTAATCATTCGACTGCGTTAATTATACTCTGATTGGTTTAGTCACCGTCACTAGTTAATCAGCCGAGTCAGCTTTTTTTTTTCACAGCAGTGCTCCCAAGCACTGGCCAAGAGTAGTTTAATTTAAGTTCTCTTTAAGAAAAAAAAGGAGAATCTCTTCCAAGTAGATCCGCTGCGGTCGAGAGGATGTTCGAATGATGGATTGAACAGCTGACTGAGCTCGAGGAAGAGATTTCTAACCTGTGGCACTCGATGATGCATTATGAATGATGGACTGAACAGCTTCTTGGAGCGCACACGGTTTTCTATAATCAATGAGACTCAAACGGTCGTGGTAGATGCGTGTCGAACCTGATCGTGTTTTTTAACCTGGTTTACTCGTATGCTACCATCGGCATAAATCAAATTGCAAACCCCTCACAAGTATATATACAGCATGTCTATTTATCTATATCTGTATATATACTAATTAGGCAGTATGAGAAGATTACCACGTTAATCTAAAAAAAGAAAATATTTAGCCATCCTTGTGGTGGATCCGAGTTATAAAAACTTAGGTTAAAAGAAATAGTTCGTATCAACTACAATAAAAACTAACTGAAATTTTGAATAAATAATAAAAAAAAGTAACAAGTTGATCTATGTTTGCACCAGAATTTGACAAGACAGAGCTAAATTGTTAGGTTAAGAATAAAAGGATATTTTGGCCAATATTGGAAAAGGAAGGAAAAGTGGAGATGGAATTATAACCGATATTGATTCAAACTTAGAGATTTCTGTCCGAATAAAGATCGATATGGATCATGGTGGACAACGTATTAGAGACGGATACGATCGACCAATGTGATATAAAACATGATCAAAAGCAAGCGAGAATAACAACACAACCAAATGAAACAACTCATATTATTTTTTATTTACTTTCCTATCAACTAGGAATAGTCTTGTAACTTAGATTCTCTTGTAATCTGATTTTGATCAATAAAGTTATGCATCACTGATTGTTGATCGCCTTTTTCAGGAAGATCTACCTCTTACTATTTGATCAGCCCTAATCGGTTGTTTAGACTTATCATTACCTTAAATTTAATCTGCTTTTTGGTTGTTTAGATCTTTACCGATTGTTACATTATATCGGCTTTGAGCATATTTTTCATCTCCCTTACCGTTTGCAAGGTCAAATCGGTTAGCACACTTTGAACCCAGCATTTGTCGTGTGTTTTAGCCGATTAATCCTTCATCATATTTTTTAGTGCCAACAATCAACATATGGACTTCAAAATACAATCAATAAATATCTAAAATTCAAATTTGTATATGAATTCCAACATAAAACTAAAATTCTAAATGAAAAGTTATGGAAAATTAGCAGTTTGATTTCCATACAAATTCCAAATTAAAATCCTAAGTAGCTAAAATTAAGAATAAAAATTAAGCCAAAATTAGCAATTGTATTTGCATATGAATTCCAACATATACCAGAAATTTGAAATAAAAAATAAATGAAAATTGGTAGATTTATTTTTATACTAATTCCAACATAAAATCAAAATTCAGAATAGAAAATAAAAGAAAATTGGAAATTTGATTTCCATACAAATTCTAAATTAAAATCTACAAGTCACTAAAATCAAGAATAAAAATTAAATAAAAGTTAGTGATGGTCTTTGTATAAGAATTCTATCATAAACCTAAGAAAACACCATATTATATACAATCCAAAACATGCAAATTCAGAATAAAAATGAAAGGAAAATTAAGTGATTTGATTTTTATACGTTTTCAAATATCAAATTTATAGTAAGAACAAAAATAAATTAGAAAATTTCTTGTTTAGAATTAAAATTTGATGAAAATTCAAATTCAAAATAAAAATTAAAATAAGATGTTGGTGTTGTGAGTTATAATGGCTTAAGCTGAAAGAAAAATCCATGTCTGGTACAATAGAAACTAATTAATATTTGAAATAAATATTAAAAGAAAATAAGTTATTATATTTACATACAGACTCCAAAGTAAAACACCCAAATAGTTGAAGTCCGGAATAAAAATTATGTAATAATTACCAATTGGATTCGCATGTGAATTCAAACCTAAAACTGAAAATCCTTAGTAAAAATAATAATATTAGCAGTTCTAAATAATGAAAATTCAGAATAAAAAATAAAATAAAAATTAGTGGTTTTATTGGCATTCGAATTTCAAAGTAAAATCACTAAATTACTGAAATTGGAATAAAACTTAATTGAAAATTAGCAATTGGGTTTGTTTATGATTTCCAACTTAAAACTGAAAATATACTTTATGATAATTACAACCCAAAATTAATAGAAAATTAGTAGTTTGATTTCAATTGGAATTCCAAAGTAAAATCCCTAAATAATTAAAACTGGAAACTGAAATTAAATGAAAATTAGCAACAATGTCCGCAAGGTAGCTTTTTCTACCATATCTCCCAATGATGCTTTGGTTTGTTGCCTGTTGTATGAATTCAAGATTATTGGTTTGGTGTACATCAATTTTTTATTAGAGATCACTTTTAGTCTTTTGTAGAACTTGGACACATTATTAATAATTTTAAAATCAAAATTAGATTCTTCAATGTGCTATTTTCACAATCTGATATTTATATTTTTTATCTTTTGATATGGAGATAAAGTAGTTTATCTTTAAAGTTAGCCCGCATGAATGTTCGGGTTGCTGGTTAGTAAAGATAAATGTGTGGATATCCTATAAATGGCCAGAAAAGATTCGCAGCCCAAATATATATATTTGCTATGCCTTGAACAATGCCTGCACAGTCAAGTGCCATTACATACAAGAAACCCCCAGGACAAAGCTGGGAAGGCAGGCAGGCAGTACAATTCACAAGCCAGTTTTGGTTTCAACTAAAGCCGACTCCTGGATCCTCCCCAGGATCTCATGAACTGCAGTTGCAATCTCCTCCACAGAGCCAAGCTTGCATTCATCCTCTATCTACAAAATCCAAATCACAAATCAATCTTCAAATTAGCATCTCCAATATATCTTCTCTCACAGAAATACTAAAAAAAAAAATCAATGGACTAGACAAGGAGATTACTAGTTTGTGAGATGGTTACTGGCCTTGAGGCTGAAGGAGTACATGACCATGGCATCAAACATGGTCAAGTTCAGGTGCAAGGTGGTGAGCCCTAGCTGCTGGAGCCCGGCGACCAGCTTCAGCAGCTGCCTCGGCCGCCGCGGCGCTTGCACCTTGAGGTTGGAATGGCCCTCCACCATGCTCGCCTCGATGTTGGCGGTCGCCGGCCGGGCTGTCGTCGTCTCGGCCTTGATCTTGCCGCGGGTATTGTCGCCGTCGCTTCCATGAGAGGCAGCAGCGGAGGTAGAGTACTGTGGGAAGGTGAAGAAACCTTCGAGGGGAGATCGGGCGCCCTCAGCGGAGCAGCTGTGCTCCTTTTGGCTCTTTTGCACCTCAAGGGATTGGAGGTGCTGCTCAAGCTCCCTCACATAGTTGATTGCTCCCCCAACAATAGATGCTTGGTCACCCTAGCAAATTTGAAGAGATCAAATCAAGGTAAAAAAAAGGGCTGGAAACCGGTATTGACGGCTTTTTTAGAATAATCATCATGAATAATGAATCTTGTGACACTTTTTTGCAATTAAGTAAATACCCTTTGCGCGTAGGAAGGTGGCATGAGGGAGCGGAGCATGACAAGGTACTCATTCATCTGCCGCCGGCGGTTCCGCTCCACGGCAATGTGGGTCATTCTCTGGCTCTCGATCTCCTCCTTGTTCTTAACAATCTTCGTCCGCCTCCTCTTCCTCTTCACGGCCGTTGTGGTCTCCATCGGCGGTTCGCGTGCGGCAGCCGCCACCGCCTCGTGCTCCGACGAGGGCTTAGATTCCACCTTCCACTCCTCCACATTCTGCACGAGGGAGGTGAACAAGGGATCCCAATCTCCCCATGGCTCGCTGAAGCCAGCCGTGTCGCACCATGGCAACGTGTAAGGCGAGTCCTTGTAGCCATAGCCAAAATGGTCTTGGGGGTACACCACTGCCTCCAACGCCATTTCCCAATGGTCTTGGTGGTATGAACAGAATGAAGGCAGCCACCCAAGCACACGGTGACACACACACACACAACAGGAAACAAACAACAATAGGAAATGGCACAAACTTACAAGACAGAAGACAAAGCATTAGGATGACCTATGGGGAGGGAAGGAGAGGATGGTGGTTTTATAAGGGGAAGGGGAGAGGAGGGAGCTAGAGACAACAACGGCCCACGTAAGAGATGGGGACATGGGGTGCCTGTTTTTTGTGCTTAGGGGAATGTGACCCAATGATTTAACAAGTAGGGATCAACACTCAATGCAATTCGGTAGGGCAAGAGAGCCATTCTTGCATTGCATAGCTTCTTCTGGGTAGTTCATTTCTCCCAGTGTCAGGAATTCCAAGAGGGCTAAAATTAGTAAAAAAAATGGCAGTAATTTCATGTTATATATATGTGATAGTACTTGTATATGTATATATATATATATAGTTTTTCCATAAATAAGATGGAGATATATAGTTATATGTAGTTTTTCGGCATAATACAAGGTGTGTGTATAGATACGCATCGATCGGTTGGACACCTGTTTTAGATGCAAATTAATAAAAGGGTTCATTTTTGTTAAATAAACTCACGATACCCCCAGGTCCTATGCATTGTGGCATAGGTGGATGCCCATTGGTTGTCAAGTGGGACAAATAGGAAGGGCAATGCCATGACAAAATTTCTAAAATGCCAGCAAACCCAGACCATCAACACAATTAATACCCAAACAACGACGGATCGATCAATCACACAGCTTCACAAAACAAAAGGTTGCATAGAAAATCTGGGGCGCCCGGGGGTATATATTATTATATGATTTACCATATTGTTATTTGATTAATAAAAATAATTGCATACATTATTTGCAACTGGCCAATTATTTTCATCTATGGCAGCAAATATATGCCGGAGGGTATGAAGCTTCATTTCATTTTTCATGTAGTACTATTAATTGAAGAGAAGGGCACAAGTGGTGCATCTTTTCAGGAGGAAATAAAAAGCTGACATATATGCATGGCGCTCGAAAGAGATTGAGCGTGTGCAAGATCGTCGGTAGATTCTGCGATGTAGCTGCATGCATGCTTGCATTGGCACCCGAGCGATCAGAAAAAGATCCAACCCTCGGTTTCGGTGATCGAAAATTTCTAGTCCCCATCGTGCAAAATTATACTATTCATATGTTTTTTTGAGAGAGAGTACTATATGCACATGTAACGTAGTAGTCTATGTACATTTCATGTGTGCATCCACTGTTCATGCTAGCATCTATATCTGTAGAGTGGGAGAAGTGACCACTCGAACGACTTTGTAGGCTTGCAAAAATATTTGAGAACACATATAGGGATTGTCATGAGCCAAATAAATAAATTCCAGCCTTTTGAAGAAAAAGAGAGATCTTGCAGATTTTTTTTTTGAGAACTGATAGATCTTGCAAAGCTTGAACAAGCGAGGTTTGAACGAATATTTTTAAATAATATTACAGCAAAAATATATCAAAATATTATAAAATATAGCTCTATCTCTGTTTGAAATGGTAACAATCCTTTGTGGTTTGCCACGTGGGTTTCTCTCAACAAATGAATTACTGACATATAGCCTCTTTCACCAATTTAAAAGGCGATAGAGCCTCTGTCGTTAGAGGAAATGGCAACAAAACCTCTGTTGTAAATTCAAATAGTGACAAACTATGTTTTCATTTCATCTATCGATATAGCCTCTGTAGTGAATTTTTTAATTAAAAAACTATTACAAAAATTAATAGTGATCTTTTTTCTCAATTTCATTGTATGCACATAGAGAAGTTAAGTAACAATTTTTTGTTTAATGAAATAACGTCATGGCCAACAGAACACTTTGTAATGGATGTTTGCATTATATGGCATATACGGTTTGATTAGGTGTATATGTTTGTTTTACTACTCCTACGATACAAATGGTAACATACACGAACCATCAACCAGAAATACAAATAAGATACATCCTATATATGCATCAAGGTCCATCGATGCCTTTCCCTTGGAGAGCCGGCTGGCATAGTCCTTGGCCTTCTTCTGATTACTCCCGTATCAATCCACCCAAAACTCGTCTTTCGAGTCCAGCCTAGACTTGTCCCAGTCCGAAATAACCACTATTACAAAAAAGGCCAAAAGGCCGTCAAAGACAGTTCAAAATATCATTAGAGACGGTTTTCTAAACTATTTATAAGCACGAGATAGTGATAATATGGCACATCATAGATGAACCGTCTATGCATGAAACACCTACCATAGATGATTCTTGATATAGACCACCTATAATATCCTGCTGTCACAGACAATCTATATGAAGAACTATTTGTGATAGTCCATGATAATAGGCTATCATAGATGGTTTGTATCGGGAACCATCCGTGATAGTTCTTAGCTAGTAGGCATAGAGAACTACCATATGACACTATTCAAGCTCTGGACATTGCTCTTGGGGAATGCCCCACAGCAAAGTAATCATTGATGCTCAAGTTGATTCCAATAGTATGACCCTCCTCATCGAGCCCTTCGCCCCTCCTCCCTCGAGCCCGTTGCCACCACCTCCTCAAGCACTAAGGTCTCCGTGTCTTGATCTATCAAGAATGTTGTTTCTCATTGTATGCTTGTTGATCTTTGTGCTATCATAACATCTTCTCAATATATTGTCATATGAAAATATCCTTTGTTTATGGATATGCATATACCTGAGATGAACTTCAAAATTTATAAACATTTCATTGGTGTGCTGAGTTATCTTTAATATTTGCTCATCTTGAATGCAATTACTAAATAGTGTCTTCCTTGTTTGAACCAAAATATTGTATATATATATATATATTCTACTGAACAATTTATAGGCTAATATACTTTATGAAAGTTTTATCATAAGAAAGACAAGCATCAGGTTCAACTTGTTTTGACAACCTACTACAATGTTCTAAAGAAAAGTATCATGTTAGTGGAATGATTTATAGCCATAATAGAAAGTTAAGTACCTCCTTGTATTTGTGAGAACAAATGTTGATGTATTCTAAGGCAGAATTCAATTCCATCCACAATTCATCCTAAAAGTTTTCATGCTCTAATTTATCTTCCACTTTATCCTCATCCTCAAATGAGAATACCATAGGCAGTCTATTTTCACTCTGGTCTTATGCAAGAACAGGATCCTTTTGATGGTTCTCTATTTCATCAAATTTAGAGTTGACTAAGTCATCGTATATGCGTTGATTCATGAAGTAATAATGAGAAGAGAAAATTCAAATAATTGAAGCCTTTAGACTACACATGGCCACTTATGAAGATTTAATGGACAAAAAGGATGCTAACAACTATGAAGGAGAAGTATCCAGAAACAATATTAATTGACATGATTAAAATAATTATGTTTGCCTTTCCATCAACAGTGGTAAGTTTGACCATTCTGATTTCCTAATCTTATTTTGCCATTTCATGCACATAAGTGTTGTTTCTTTTTCCATGTCACCTCTTGCACTTTTGGTTCATAAGCCTTGATAAACACCTTTTGATTAAGTTGGCCCATATGTTTGACACTATTAACTGATTGACTTACACTCATTATCTTAATTCGTACAAAAGTGATCTTGTTGTTATAAAAAGGGTGTATTCGTATATTATCAGTAATCCCCATCAAATTAAATAATAGAAACCTTTATATTACCTATGTAAGGTCAACTTTGGCTTCTTACAGCTTTGTATTTGCCTTGTGCTCCTTAATGATGAGTACGTTGTTAAGAGATTTAGTATCTTGAGATTTGTCATTTATGTCTTTTAGTTTTTCTTTTATCTCATAAATCTTTTTTATTAACTCAGAATCATCTTCACTTCTATTCTGTTCCATTGCATTAGACTTTTCCTTCAATTGTTCTATCTCTATCTCTAGTTTTTGTTTAGCATCTAACATATTTTCTATGTCATATATCTTGTTTGTAGGCTCCATTTTATCTGTGCAATTTGTTGTCACTAGGACAAAGATTGTATTATTAAATATTTTGACATGACAATTGAAAATTACACCACCAATATATTGTTAAATAGTATGATATTGTTCTTGTATCAATGCTAGATAAAACTATAATTTTGTTTGTAATTGTTGGGATGTTTCTTATCAACTCCTCCATGATTATGTCAAGGAATATAGCTTCAGATGTATCATATGAAGATCTACTAAAATACTAATATGTATATATGTATATAGGACAATTAATTTGGGCACTATGGTGCCTAGGCATACTATGATTTAAAATAGGTATTCCCCCTATGTATTTGCATGTGAATTTTTTTTAAAACTTTCAGGATATTAAGTTTAACCAGTTTACTAACTAGTTCAAACATGTTTGAATTGAAATTCAAACTAGAGTTCACTTTTTTTATGATAGTTTGATTGTAGGTATGTGCTGATTTTATATATAAATCAGCAAAGCATGTGATCTAAATTCACTCAAATATTTGAATTCGAGTATATTTTTTTAAAGGTATGTGTTTCATTTGAATTGTTATAGATGGGTATATATATATATATATATATATATCATTAATTGGATTCAAGATGATCAAATATTGTGATAATTCAGCACACCAATGAAATGCTTTTGACTTATGAAGTTTACCTCAGGCATATGCATATGCACAAACAAAGGATATTTTCAGGTGACAATACATTGATAAGATATGATAGCACAAAGATCAACAATCATACATTGAGAAATAACATTAATATTTGATAGATCAAAACAAAGAGTCTTTAGGACTCGAGGAGGCTGTGATGGGCTCGGGAGAGGAGGTGATGATAGGCTTGAGGAGGAGGTGGTGATGGGTTAGGGGAGAATGTGGTGATAGGCTTGAGGAGGAGGTTCGCGAGGTCAAGGGAGGCAACATCAAGGATGGGGATGAGGCAACGATGGGCTCAAGAAAGAGGCGGAGGGTGGTGAAAGATTTTGTTTCAGTGAGGAGTGTGGTGGGCTAAAACCCTAGAATGATATATATAATGAGTGTTATCACAGTTAGTTTGCTACAAAAACTATCTATGATAAGCTGATATTGCAGATGATTCATCCCAAGAACTATATGTGAAATATCACAGACCGTTTTTACCACAAACCGCCTGTGGTATGTAGTCATATCATAGATGGTTTATGGTACAAACTATCTATGATATTTTACAAATGGTTCATGGGATGAACCATCTGTAATATCAGCTTATCACAGATGGTTCTTACCCTATATTGTAACTTTAATAATCATGCTAGCAAAACCATCTGTGATTAGCTTTAACACATAAGGTTTTTCAAAACCGTTTGTCATGAGGTGTCTAATATAAGCTTTTCTATAGTAGTGAACCTCATGTCCAATGTTGGTATCAGGACCATCAACACCCATTCGATGAATTTGTTTGTAATGTAGACAAGGTGAGGAGTGATACAACGATATATGCATGCAATTACAAATAGGACATGAAGTACTAAGTGTAACACCCCGAGCCAATTGCGCCACGGATGCTACCAAAAACCCTAAATAACGAATGACACCTCTACGAAAAAGACTGAAACTGAATTCAATCTCTAAACTCTTAAAATCGACTTAAAACTAAGCCACCGAAATTTACAAAATTTCGGCATGACCTCTCTAGAACAGAGGACATCCACTCAGTAGACAAAAGAACAATAGCAGTTATATGATATATCAATCACCCAAAATAGAATGAAACATTCTAGCAGGTCCTTAGATAATCCATCATATATCCAACCGCAATTACCCACCTCGCATAACGACGATCAACACAATACAATCTCATTAGTGTACTCGCTCCCATCCGTAGATGGGACTACGAGGTAGGACTTTTGTACTCACTCACGTTAATAGTACAGAGGCCCACATCAACATGGGTCGTCTCTTTTGTAATGAATGCTAAATGCAAGTGACATGAATGAACTACAAGTTTCATCCTATTTCAACTCCACATCAGTCATGGACATGTTTATAAGCACAACACAAACATGAATATAAACACGCACATTATCATTTAAGCACTTTATCATTTGCATCAACATAACCATACTCACTTGCACAATTCATAATGCATTGCAATAATTGAAATTGAATAACTTACTTTCCAATTGTTAACATTCATCCATCTTCATCATCATACTAAGAACAACTTCTAGATATGCTACTTAGAATTTTCATAGTGTGAGTATTTGGGAGAGGTGTTGCATGTGTTGCACACTCTCATTTGGTTCTTGAGCTAAGAGTGAACTAATTGCATGTGTTGCAATTAGGAGTGGGTTTGAGAGGCTCTTGTGCATGTGTTGCACTTGAGTGAGGTCCTTGTGCATGAGTTGCACTTGGTGATCACCGAGGGCATCTTGGCTCGGTGAAGTTCAAGCGGAGGCGGCTTGTTGCTCTTGGAGGTTGCCGACTCCTAGACGCGAGGCGTCGCAGAGCTCTCAAGGTTGTGAAAGCCCCGAGTTTGTGAAGATTCGGGTTGAGCCTACGCATGAGCGTGAAAACCACGACTAGTGGAAAGAGGCGGGTGCTCGGCGGAGCCGCGAGGAGGCTGTGATGGGCTCGGGAGAGGAGGTGATGATAGGCTTGAGGAGGAGGTGGTGATGGGTTAGGGGAGAATGTGGTGATAGGCTTGAGGAGGAGGCTCATGAGGTCAGGAGGCAACATCAAGGATGGGGATGAGGTGACGATTGGCTCAAGAAGGAGGCGGAGGGTGGTGAAAGATTTTGTTTCAAAGTGAGGAGTGTGGTGGGCTAAAACCCTAGAATGATATATATAATAAGTGTTATCACATTTAGTTTGCTATAAAACTATCTATGATAAGCTGATATTGCAGATGATTCATCCCAAGAACTATATGTGAAATATCACAGACATCGCTTTTACCACAAACCGCTGTGGTATGTAGTCATATCATAGATGGTTTATGGTACAAACTATCTATGATATTTTACAATGGTTCATGGGATGAACCATCTGTAATATCAGCTTATCACAGATGGTTCTTACCCTATATTGTAACTTTAATAATCATGCTAGCAAAACCATCTCGTGATTAGCTTTAACACATAAGGTTTTTCAAAACCGTTTGTCATGAGGTGTCTAATATAAGCTTTTCTATAGTAGTGAACCTCATGTCCAATGTTGGTATCAGACCATCAACACCCATTCGATGAATTTGTTTGTAATGTAGACAAGGTGAGGAGTGATACAACGATATATGCATGCAATTACAAATAGGACATGAAGTACTAAGTGTAACACCCGGAGCCAATTGCGCTACGGATGCTACCAAAAACCCTAAATAACGAATGACACCTCTACTTAAAAAGACTGAAACTGAATTCAATCTCTAAACTCTTAAAATCGGCTTAAAACTAAGCCACCGAATTTACAAAATTTCGCATGACCTCTAGAACAGAGGACATCCACTCAAGAGACAAAAGAACAATAGCGCTTATATGATATATCAATCACCCAAAATAGAATGAAACATTCTAGCAGGTCCTTAGATAATCCATCATATATCCAACCGGCAATTACCCAGCTACGCAACGACGATCAACACAATACAATCTCATTAGTGTAAGTTCAACCTTAATTAGTTATGGTTTTGGTGTTAATGACAAATCTAATCGTGCGTTAATGACAAATCTAATCTTGTGTTAATGAAAAATCTAATATTAAGTTTATCCCCTAATGCGATATTGTTATTAATGACAAATCTTATATCGAGACTAACTTGTTTATTTAGAATATCTTTGTTTAGTCTCATCGCATTGAAAAATGGAAAACCCAAGGTATGTTTGCATATTCATCTTAATATTATTTGCATACTTTGGATTCAAGTTAAAGTATGAATGTCCCATTATATTAACCACAAAATGTGCATCATGTTTCCCAATCCATATATTACATGGATGCACATATTTAGGGGGAGTTTGTAGTTTAACTTGAAAGTCTCTTTGTATTGATCGATTCGTTGTTGACACATATAAGGATCAAGACAAAGAAACTAAATCCTTGAGTATATATTTGAATTGCCTAGTTAAAGTATACTCATGGTAATATAGGATATACTCCAATATGATCAAATTGAATATGTGCATATTATATCCAAGTCAATCATGTCTATGCACATATACATGTGGGTGTATTCTATAGTTGATGATTTAGAGTAATGATCATTTCCATATAGTTTACATATAATGGATCATTACTTTTCATCAACATGAGTATATGAAAACTTGTGTAGTTGATATATACTCATATCAATTTAAATGATAATTTAAATTGAGTACATTTGTCTTATTAATCATTAAAGAACACTTCATCATGTGTTGATGGTATTTTGTGATTAATTGAGGACAATGAATAGTTCTTAAGTATAATAAAGCATGAGTTGCATTATTGTACTTAAGACACAATTAAATCATTTCAATTGATTTAGGTTGTGCTCAATTGATCTAGAGGCATCCATTATGTGTTAATGGAGTGCAAGAGATAATTGAGACAACCATGCATCTTGGACTAACAAGTTTCATGAGTTATGTTTGAGTTAGGTCCAAAGATGAATGAGATGATGAAAACAGGACAAGGACGGCATCACGAGTTGATGGGCGTCAAGAGAAGATCCCGGGGGAGTATCAAAGTGATGATCATAAAGACCCCAAAGGGGATTGCTTGTGCGCGGCGGCAAAGGTATAATTAGATAGGCTAAGGACTTTATAGTCTTTGAGTCTAAGGTTTTATCGCCGTGCTATTAAGAGGGTCGCTCCTCAGCTTGAGCTTCATCATGTGTTGGTGATCTCAATCCGCTGCTCACTCAAGCTCAACCATTTGGATTTGGTTTTTGCATGAGGGTTAACCATTTGGCATGTGTTGCGAATGGGTTAAACTTATGCTTGGTTGCATTTGGTTTTCGTGATAATGCTTTGATTTGCATGTGTTGCAAATAGGATAAGCTAATGCGTTGGCTTTTGCGTGGAGTTCACTTTTGCATGTGTTGCATTAGTTGAAGCTTCACGCTTTTGGTTCATAAAACAATCTTTATAAAACCTTGGTGTTGCTTGGAGCTAAGTTTTGCATGTGTTGCAAAAGGAAAGAGCTCAAGCATGATTTGGTGTTTGCATGTTTGTATGGAGCTAGAGGCTTGCATGTGTTAAGTAGTAAAGAGCTCATACATGTGACTTGATTTTAGTTGATGTTTGGTTTTGGTGTTGCATGGAACTAGAGAATTGCATGTGTTGCAATTAGAGAGTTCATGCATCTTGATTTAATGTTGCTTGGAGCTAGACTTTTGCATGTGTTGCAAAGAGTAGTGCTCAAGCATGAAATATGTTTATTATGTTATTTGCAAGTTCACAGCAGTCTAATAAACCGAGGTTTATGAGTCCGAATTCGAGAGCATGTGAGTGGGGCTTGCAACGGTGTTGGCAAGTTGACTGGGTCTTGTGTTGACCTTCACATGGCTAGGGGATTAATCTCATAAACTCAAGTTTGATTTGCTTAATACGTGTTAAATAGATCTTGAGTCGGTTGCGAAATGCGTTGCGGATTTGGTTGCTATTCCTTGAGCGTGAGCTAATTTGGTGCAAATGTGTTTTGCGTACGTGTATGATCATGTGTTGATCATTTATTGCTCAAGGAATGGTTTTCGGTTTTTGAGAATCGATGTTAGAGTTGAAATCTGAATTTTTCCATTGGCTCAAGGAATGGTTTTCGGTTTTTGGAGAATCGATTTTAGAGTTGAAATCTGAATTTTTCCAAGGGGAGGCAATCTGAATTTTTCAGAGGCGGTGCAACCGCCGAGGCCGGCCGGACCGGCGTAGGGTCGACCGCCCGCCGTGTGGATTTTCCAGAGCGTATGCGGCGGTCAGGCGGCGGTACATTGGCCGATCCGAGTCTTGGCCGGCCGGGCTGGCCGTGTGGGCGGGACCGCCGCCTCGCTGTGGATTTTCCGAGCGTATGCTTTTCGGGTTGGTGCGGGCGACTGCGGCGGGTCCGTCGGACCGGTCGGCCAAGTTGGTCGCCGGCCGACCTGTGGTTGGGCTTGAGCGTTAGAAATCTGCCCGGTCCGGGTCGACGAACCGGGCGCGCTGCCTCACCGCCGCATCGGGTCGCATTTTTTTCCGAGCGTGCTTTTCGTTTTTATACCCAACCAAATAGGTGCCACTAATCAATAGGGCTAGGAAAAGAAATGAAGTCCCTCCAAAAACCAAAGTCCAACTTTAAACCATTAGCGAACCAAACTAATTTCAAGTTTTGCAAGAGGACAATTGACAAGAAAAACAATCTTGCCGCCAAACTATACTGCTCTAAGAAACACTTTTTTCCGAAAAAGCTTACTAAGAAATCCAAAACTTTTAATAAAAATCTAGAAATTTCGACAACACAACTTATCTCCCACTCGAACAAATCCAAAATTAAGAAAACGAAAACAACACCGCCAAAACCCTAGCCAAAGCTTATGATACACTAAGGATGAATAGAGGGTAGAAAAAATGTTCTCCTAGGTTCCCTTGTCGCCCTCACGCCGAGTTTGTACTTGCATTACGGAGAGGTTCGGTTGGACCGGCGGTGCGATCGATGGCGGATTTCTGCGATCACTTGCGCGTGTGACTGCATGCATTTTTCAGCGAGCGTTGCTAGTTGCTGTTTTGGCTGGGCGGTGCGGCCGGATGGCGTCAGATGCGACGCCATGTACGGTCGGAACCGACCGCTGTTCCAGGAGGAGCCAGCGGACCGGGAGAGGTTGCTTGGACCGCAATTCACGATTTTTCGGAATCTTGCCCCAACGGCTAGTTTTTCTTTGTGGGCGGAAATCCAGCGTTGCCTGTGAAAGAGTCCGCGGTGCTTTGCTCACTATGACTGGATGGCGTGGCGGTGCACCGCTCCAAGCTGTGACTGGGCCGTTGACAGACGGGTTGACAGCCGTAAACGGTCGGAATCCACCATTCATATCATAACACACATGCCGAGACTTTACTACCTGGTCCTTCAATAACTACTAACTGCTGAATTGGTATCACAACCGCTTGAGCAAATCCACCCTACTCATCGTTAGGAACTTCATCATCCGACAATACCTCATACTCATGGTCTTCAACCTCAATTCATTCCATCGGTTTTGATCTATTCACCTTCATATAATGTCCATTGGTTCTGCCCCTGCGAAGGTTCTCGCGGAGGAGCCAACGGACCTGAGAGGTTCCCATGGACCGCAAATTGGCACGATTTCGGAATCTTGCCCCCAACGGCTAGTTTTTTTGTGGGCTATGAGTAACAATGTTGTACAACTTCATACCGAAGCACTTGGTCCAACAAGAACAACGAATAAGCATCTCATGACAAGTTTGCACATGATAGACTAGCCATCACTATGGAAAATGACACAAATCAACCCCTTCTACACCCATCTATGGAACCCTTTCGATAGTGTATTTTAAAGCGCTCCATCATCCATACCGACAATGATTTCGACAAATAATATGATGTTAATGATAGCTACAAATACTACACATCAAAAACAAAACTATCTACCCATCTTTTAAAAACACTACATTTTTATTAAATTTACAAAAATGAATGGTAAAAAGGAAATAGATGTTGATGCTTCTATGATAAGGAATAAATCACAGGAAAATCATTCACATTTGGGAATAAACTAATAGCTAGTTTTCTTTGTGGGCTATCCACATGATGGTTATGAAAAAATGAATTACAAATGTTCTAAAACAAACATCTCTAAATACCACTATCCAAATTAAACGTCTACCATAATTTTTAAATAATTCAATTTTTAATAATTTAATAGAAATTAATTTAAAAAATGAAAACCGTTGCAAATCATAAAGATAATCAATAGGAAAACCATTTCCATGTTGGAATAGAATAAATTGTGAAATTTTCAAAATTAACAGTAGATATACAGGTATATGAGAAATAACAAATAGCAATGATTCTAAAAAACACCCCAACCAATACCAAAAACTATACCCAATTTTTAATATTCATTTAATAATTTAATAAATTAATGTGAAAAATAAAAATGATTATAGTAGAGTTAAAAATCAGAATTTTAACATGACACTTAAACAAAAAACAATAAATTTTTAAAATTAATTACCAACAAACTCTAAGCAAATAAGATCCATCAATCATCTAAAATACCAAAATAACCATATCTCTCATTAGTTACAACTGCACTTAACGAAACAATTAAATGGGTTGTCGGTGACCAAGTCGTCGCGTGCTCTACTCCCATCCCACGAAGTCAGCTTCAAAGTACCTAAAACAGGAAGCAAACAAGCGTGAGTCCAAGACTCAACAAAGTGCAACAATAATAAAAAGTAATGAATTCAACTGAATTACTTTTACTCTAGAATTTAATATAGCCATTACTAATAGAAATTAACCAGTAAAAGAAGCAGTAACTAACTCCACTTACCACAACCAACTCGAAACATAACTAAATCTTACCCATGCCTCAATAATCATTTCTGGATGAGTCCACGCCTCAATCCTCAACCTGTCCTTTCCATTCTCATCAATTAACATTTATCAATTGTAACACAATGCAATGCAGTGCTTTTATGCTTTCATGCTCACACATGCAACCTTTTAGCCTATACCGGTATAGGTGAGTGCACACCCGTCGGCGTGCACCCCCTCATTCCCAACCATCCCGTGACGGGGTCTACTCTTATTGACTCGCTCCCATCCGTAGATGGGACTACGAGGTAGGACTTTTGTACTCACTACGTGTGAGTACAGAGGCCCACATCAACATGGGTCGTCTCTTCTGTAATGAATGCGCAAATGCAAGTGACATGAATGAACTACAAGTTTCATCCTATTTCAACTCCACATCAGTCATGGACATGTTTATAAGCACAACACAAACATGAATATAAACACGCACATTATCATTTAAGCACTTTATCATTTGCATCAACATAACCATACTCACTTGCACAATTCATAATGCATTGCAATAATTGAAATTGAATAACTTACTTTCCAATTGTTAACATTCATCCATCTTCATCATCATACTAAGAACAACTTCTAGATATGCTACTTAGAATTTTCATAATCTTATCGCAAGCAAAGCATTTAACACCCTAATAACGCTCTAGGGATGCACTTGCCTTTTACCGACGGAAAATGGAGTGGCATTTGGAATCTTAGCGTTCGCACGACTTCCCAAGATTAAAGAAAGCCTGAATTTAGAACACATACACATAGTATAACTTAAGACGACAAACCACATAAATTGGTTAACAACTCAATAACACATGGTCTACTTTCAATAAGCTCAAATGAAATTCAAAACACATACACCTATTCCGAGAACGCAAGATGGCAGCTCGAACACATAAATAAAATCACTAGAACTAGTGCCATTTAATCTCAGGAAGATGCAACATGAAAACATATGCATTGATCCTAGATTTCAATAGCATTAGAGCATGAGTAAGTATCATTCTACCAAGGCACAAAGAGTAACCCTCCAAATCTTATTACCTACAACCTGCTTGCCGACTAGACCCTAGCGCCTCATTTCAGAATCCCATACATGAAAGTTTACTAACCATAAAATTAGCCATAACCAAACTCCAAGTACAACATCATACAGAGAATTTGGGCCAAGTCGAAAGCATACAAAGCAATATGAACTACACATATACAATATCTCTCATGATCACAAGACAAAGGTCAAGCACCGATGCAATCAAATTAATCAGCTGGAATTCAACAACCTATTGGGGTTCAATAACTGAAAGATTGAAATCAAACGTATCACAAAAGGCGTTCGACCCACAATCTATTAGGGCCTACATCACAGCATACCACATGAGCAACTCGGTTTCTAATAGAAGATAAAAACGATATCTATGACTTTCATTTCACGCGACCCAATCGGAAACGATACTAGGGGCCTCATATTGAAGCCCTACGGCGGGAAGAAAATCTGCCCGAAACCAAGATTGCTTTAGACAATACTAAACTCTCCAATCCTTAACCATTGCATCTCAAAATCTTGAATCCTAGCTAGGCATTTACACAAACACCCTACATGCAAGCTAATTCCCCCCAAAATTTATACCTCAAATCTTGCTCATGGATTCACGGAGGAAGGGAGTGGAGGAGCCGCCAGCTGGAAGAGCTCGCCACCGGCCAGAGGTGCCAGAGCAGCCAAGGGCCTACTGGCAGCTACAGGCTGCAGCTGCTCTGCCAAGCATCTGCACTGCTGGCTTTCTTGCACTTGCCAGCAGGGGAGAGAGAGGGCGCTGGCCAAGGAGGGACAGGGGGAAGAGGCGCCGACCAGGGGAGCTCGCCGGCCAGGGGAGGAGGTGCAGGGCGGCGCCGGCTGGGAGGAGAGCAGGGCGGCGTCGCCCGGGAGGGGAGCAGGGGCGCCTGCAGGGGGAGCAATCGGCTAGGAAGGGTAGGGTGCTAGCAGGGGAGAATCGGCAGGAGGGAGGGGCGCCACCAGGGGAAATGGCTGTGGGTTGGAGGAGGAGCCGGTCAGATTTTTTCTTTTGCTCTAGGGTTCCCTCTCTCTTTTCTTTTTATACCCAACCAAATAGGTGCCACTAATCAATAGGGCTAGGGAAAAAGAAATGAAGTCCCTCCAAAAAAACCAAAGTCCAACTTTAAACCATTAGCGCGAACCAAACTAATTTCAATTCTTGGCGCGAAAAGACAATTGACAAGAAAAACAATCTTGCCGCCAAACTATACGGCTCGGAAGAAACACCTTTTTTCCGAAAAAGCTTACGGAAGAAATCCAAAACTTTTAATAAAAATCTAGAAATTTCGCGACAACACAACTTATCTCCCACCGGAACAAATCCGAAAATTAAGAAAACGAAAACAACACCGGCCAAAACCCTAGCCAAAGCTTGCAGTATTACACTAAGGATGAATAGAGGGTAGAAAAAAATGTTCTCCTAGGTTCCCCTTGTCGTCCTCACGTCGAGTTTGTACTTGCATTACAACCAAGTCTCAAGGATATGTGTGTAGTTGTGGAGGGGATTTCTAGAGGTGTAGAATTCACTAGTTTTAATTGGAAGATCAAGGTTTGGGAGATCACATTCTAAAGGATTGTAGATGCTTGTGTCCTCTAGGTAAGGGCCATGGCCTCGTCCCCTATCCAGTGCTTGCTGTCCCCTCCCTCACCTACTACTACTCGCTCTATTTGCCATGCTGTAGTTGGAGGAGTTTGTTGGAGATACATGGGTTCATTGTGTTGGAAAATTCATTTGCAGGCTCTCTCGGATGTGGGCAAGGGGTTTGAAGCACATAAAGTGTGCGGCAAGCAAGGTGCAGTATTGTTCAAACCCAAGTGCTGCTTGCACCACCTACTATGCAAATCAGGCTTTGGGTAGGGCTCGTCTTCCCCTTATTGGAATTGCACAATTGCCTGCAACACCACCTTTCATGTTCCTTACCACATCCATCATTTTGTGTTCTCACTCTCTACAGATGCAAGTACGAAAGGAAGAACTGAATTGTTGCTCTCCACTTCAATTGTACTCAACATCAGGAAGGTGCCGTCCACGCAGAGCAATGGATGAAAATGTATAGATGCCTTGATGCATGAACCAAAAGCGAAGAATACTCTCTTAAGTACCATCTTTTTAGGGAATCACTTTTCCAAAATGTCAAGATAAGACCCATGATTTCTATGCTGAATGACTAGGAGCATACTAGGTAGGTTATGGTAAGTGTTTTCAAGCATACCAAACCTTACTTCCAGCACTTTTTGCTTCACCCTCCAAACCTTAGCATGGCTTATTGTGTACGAAAAGCTCTCATCTACTGTAAGAATAATGGAACGTAGATCAAAATATAGGTTGCCTACTATCTCTCCATACACGACTTTTTCAACAAAGCGTAAAGATAGGTTTCTATGGGATTGCATGGACTCTTGTCACAATGCATGCGTGTGAAATGACTATAGAGCACTTCTAAAGAGTATCCCACTTAGGTTGGTATGTATGGACTCACCATGGACATTCCTCTATCACACACTTCATATCATACACACACATGCCGAGACTTTACTACCTCTGGTCCTTCAATAACTACTAATCTGTTGAATTGGTATGCGACCACTGCTTGAGCAAATCCACCCTACTCATCGTTAGGAACTTCATCATCTGACAATACCTCATACTCATGGTCTTCAACCTCAATTCATTCCATCAGGGTTTTGATCTATTCACCTTCATATATAATGTCCATTGGTTCTTGCGCCTCTGCCATGTGAAGGTTTACAGTCTTAGCATGAACCAAGTCATTGCTGCCTCCCACTTCTTAGAATTGTGGCTCAACTGCCCAACTTCATCCGCATCATCACCAATGGGATCTTTGTGCAGCACATGAGTGAAGGGACGTTCTCAAAAACTTGGGCCATGAAGATTAGGGGCCACCCTTCCTCATTCAACAATATCATTCATGAGCTTCACAAGTTTGGACCCTTCAATGGCACTTACTCCCAATACGTGTGTTATCGTGCATGAGTAACAATGTTGTACAACTTCATACCGTGAAGCACTTGGTCCAACAAGAACAACCGACATAAGCATCTCACGGACAGTGCTTTGCACATGATAGACTAGCCATCACTCATGGAAAATGACACAAATCAACCCCTTCTACACCCATCTATGGAACCCTTTCTCGATAGTGTATTTTTAAAGCTGCTCCATCATCCATACCTGACAATGATTTCGACAAATAATATGATGTTAATGATAGCTACTCTAAATAACTACACATCAAAAACAAAACTATCTACCCATCTTTTAAAAAAATACTACATTTTTTATTAAATTTACAAAAATGAATGGTAAAAAAGGAAATAGACTGTATGATGCTTCTATGTACTAGAGGAATAAATACAACTACGGGAAAATACATTCTACATGTTGGGAATAGAACTAACTAGCAAATCTAATTTTCTAAAATTACTAGGTGTGGTGCACTGCCACATGCATGGCTACTATGAGAAAGTAATGAATCTACAACGATGCATTCTACAAAACAAAACACTACTCTAAATAGCCACATATCCAAATTAAAACAGTCTAGCCATCAATTTTTTAAATAATTCAATTTTTAATTAATTTAATAGAAATTAATGTTAAAAAAATGGAAACACATCGTATGCCACAACTACGTGCTAGAAGAATAAATACAACTGCAGGAAAACACATTCTCCATGTTGAGAATAGAAGTAAATTGTGCTCAAATTTTCCAAAATTAATCGATGTCATGCACTATCACATGGCTACTATGAGAAAGTAACTAAATATAGCAATGCATTCTAAAAAAAACACTACTCTATACAACCACATACCTAAAAGAAAACTATCTACCCATATTTTTTTAATAATTCAATTTTAATTAATTTTACATAAATTAATGGTGGAAAAATACAAAAATAGACTGTATGCTTCGTGTTAGAGGTATAAATACAACTACGAGAAAATATATTCAACTATTGTACAAGTTGCAAATACAACTAAATACAATATATAATTTTCTAAAATTAATTGATGCGGTGCACTACCACATGACTACTATGAGAAAATAATGGATCTCCATCAATGCATTCTATGAAAACTACTCAAAATAACCACATATCTAAAACAAAACTATCTATGTATCTAGTAAATTAGAATGTATTTAGACATAAATGAGGTATCTATTTTGTATTTCCGCTATCACATAGCTATCATACGCCATAGTTAGGTATGGTAGAATAAATATAACAACACACTACTTCACAAGCCCACATCACAGATGGTTCACAAACCAAATCACAGACGGTTTTGTGAAACGTCTGTATCCAAGTGTCAGTAATGACAAAGAGTCATTACCGATGGTTTTCCATCCGTCTATGAAAAAACTCATCACAAACGGTTCCAAATTGGAACCGTCTGTGATGTGATATCATCTTAGACGGTTCAACTTAGGAACCGTTTGTGATGATAAGTTTATCCTAGATGGGTCTAAAGAAGAACCGTCTGTGAAGAGGCCCCCACCACAGACAGTTCCAATTTGAAACCATCTGTGATGATACCCTCATGACAGACGGTGTCGTAGTGGAATCGTCTGTGATACGTGCCTCTTCACAGATGGTTCTTTAGAACCGTCTGTGATGTTGATTTTCTATTTTTTACTAAATTTAAATTTATTGGCTAGCCTTAGGAAATGCTAGCCATGCCCTCTGAAACAAAAGACAATATACAGTACAACCAACATATTATAATGACATACATTTAAAAATTGAACTCCATTCAGATGTTACATAACGTACAACGCATCCATTTCATAAATCAACTCAGATTGCACATTACAATATATGTATAGCGCATCCATTTCAAAAATCAACTCACATATATACTAACCAATTGGATTCAGAAGTACAAATGACAAATTCACAGCACAAGGTTCACAAATTAATCTGAATGTGCAATAACTAACAAATTCACATGTCATCCGTTGAGCCCTGAGTAGTATATGCCTTTTGGATTTAAGACCTCATGCAACAAGAAGGAACAAAGATGCCCTCAAATACTTAGCAGATTAGCTTGTTCCAATGGAGATTCAGCGCATTGCCAAGCCTGTCGATGAGAAGAGTAAAGTCTTGAGTGTGTATAAATTGATAAGTGGAGACAATTGTTGCAAGATTGATAGATCTCTATAACATTGGTCTTCTGTGAACCAACGAGGAGTGCCATGTTGTGGCAAATGTAGAATCCACATAGGTTAGTGCCCTTTGTGGCATAGCCAAAATATAATAGGTTAATTAGTTTCAAAGGTATTATTATGAAGTGTGAAGGATTATTGCACTATCGGATACTAGAAAGTTATAAGTATGCTTTAGAGTCGTTGGGCCCTTTTTGTGTGGCCCTCCCCTAATTTTGTTGACATAGAAAAATGTGTTGAGTAAATCTTTGATAAGCTTCAAGTCGTGGGTGCCACCCTTTTTCGAATCAAGGTAAATTACTCGGTTCTGTCTTGATATAATTACGAGTAGAACCTAGTGATACCTACACGTATGTCATCATGGTCACTGAACTTAACTTCGAGGTGCTATATATAGTACAAATCAACAAGTATAGCATTTGGACGAAGCCCTTACCCTAGGTTGTAGGGTAAAAGTATGAAATTTTTGTCCGAATAAGCCAGCATTACTTTTTCCACGTACTCATGGATGACTTGTTTATTTTCGTCCATGGTTTGCTTGAACACCATGTGTGGGTTGGCGAAATCCACCGGTTGTTTCCTTGCTATTGCTTCCATGATCATGTATCTACATATACAAAATCAAGGATGATATATATATATATATATGGCATTTATCGGTGCATTAGAAATCTAGATGGTGATTGCACACACTTACATAGTCCAGCATCTTATGAGTGAGGTGTCGAGCGTTTTGAGGTTGTATAGATCGAACAAGTCGGTGAAGTCGACCACGAAGATGCCATCTAAAAACCAGTGTAAGAAGTACCCATTTAAGTCATATCCTTTCCATGTTACAACCGTAAATACTAGCCCTTTTGCCAACTATGTCAGCGTATCACCCGATGAGCTTACAATAATGGGTTGTCGCTCCTTGAACCATCTATTGAACTGAAGGTTATGCTGTCTGATAATCCAGTACTCCTACTACGTCGAATTCTCTTGCCGTAGCCAGTTCTTGTGCTCGTCGATATACGGGGCCACAACAGCCATGTGTTGCAAAATTGTGAAATGGGCTTTTGTACACGCAACTGGATCAAGCGTGATTGCTTTCCTTCTGATGGTCCCAATACCCTGGAGCTTCCCCTCATGGTGGGATCGAGACACACCTATCGATTTGACCTGAGTCATGCAATCCACGTAGAATTTGACAACCTTTTCAGTTGCATAACCTTCGATAATGCTACCCTCGATCGGGATCGATTCCGTACGTAGGACTTGAGAATTCCCATGTACCTCTCGAACGGGTACATGCTTTGTAGGAACATAGGCCCACACATCTTTGTCTCCCTCACAAGGTGAACAATGAGATGGACTGTGATATCGAAAAACGATGGAGGGAAATACATCTCAAGATTACATAGAGTCATTACCACCTCAGCCTGTAGAGTATCTAGTCCTTCGGGATCGATGACCTTCTAAGCAATTGTGTTAAAGAAATAACACAGCCTTGTGATTGTCTCTCGGAGCTTGCTCGGTAAAATACTTCTAATTGCTATAGGGAGCATCTGTGTCACAAGCACATAGCAATCATGGGACTTCATGCCAGTTAAACTCAAATCTTGCATCGAAACAAGTCTCTTCATGTTGGATGAGTAACTGGACAAAACTTTCACACCAATCAAGCACTGGCATAGTTCGGTTCTCTCGGCCTTGTAAAGAGTGTAACAAGTAAGTTCACAGTATGTTCGGCCTTTATTGGTCTCTTTTGGTGCTAACTCAGGCCTGATGCCTATATCGACCAAGTCAAGCCATGCATTGATACCGTCCTTTATTTTACTCTTAATGTTTAGTAAGAGACCAATCAAGCTATCGGAGACATCCATCTATATGTGTATCATGTCGATGTAGTGCCAAACTTCTAGGTGCTCTCAATAAGGTAGGTCCCAAAATATTGATCTTTTCTTCCACATGCTCTTCTCACGGGTCCTCGATTTACATCCCTTTCCTAGCACAACATCCAAATTCTTAACCATATCATGAACGTTTGTCCCGCTTAAAGGCTTTAGAGCTAAAGCGTCTTTGGTCGTGCCGTCGAATTGTTTCTTCATCTTGCGGTATGGGTGATTCCTTCAAAGGAACCTACGGTAACGCATGTACATGGCTTTGCGCGAGTGATTCAGCCATATACTCTTGGTATCATCCAAACAGTGAGTACATGCTTTTGGCTCCTTTTGTACTTTGCCCCGATAGGTTAGCAAGGGCAGGATAATCATTTATGGTACAGAACAACAGACAATGCAAAGTGAAATACTCTCGTTTGTGAGCATCCCATACCTACACCCCATAAGCCCACAATGTGTTCAGATCTTCCACCAGTGGTGCTAGGTACACATCAATATCGTTCCTAGGTTGCTTCGGGCCTTGGTGAAAGGCATCTAGGCCCCTCATTGAGTTTTGGTGATTTATGGCAACACAATTACGTATACTAACGATGCGAGTGAGATTCTATGCAGTGATCAAGACGATATCATCGTTGGAAAGGCGATTGGAGATCCCCACCATATTTAAAATTTGAAAAGGCGGCATCAAGACTTCGATTGTATATCTTTTATTTTATTGAGTCTAAGGATAGCCGTACTATTAAGGGGGATACGACGGAAAATCGCTTCTAGGATATGCTTGTGCTCATAGGATGAAAATTGCATCTCAAAAGATTTGTTAAAACTTTGCATTTCCTTTAAAAGGATACTCCTGGCCGAGGAGGTCAGTCCGGAGTATCCGGACATTTAGTCCGGACACTCCGGGGAAAATGTCCGGAGTATCCGGGGATTAAATCCGGATACTCCGAGCTAGGGTCCTCGGTTGCTTTTCTCTGGTAAGGCCGGAGTATCCGGACATTTAGTCCGGACACTCCGGGGTTATTGTTCGGAGTATCCGGGGTTATTGTCCGGAGTATCCGGAGATTTTGTTCGGGCACTCCGGGCTCACCTTCTCGGTTGGAAAATAGAGTTAAGTCCGGACACTCCGGACTAAATGTCCGGATAGTCCGGACTTTGCGCAGAATACCTGTAACGGTTGGATTTTGGGTGAGCTATTTAAACCCTCACTCCAAATCTAACCGTTGCCAACCTCATTCATTGCAGCATTCAAGTCTAAAGCTCTCTCTCACACTCTCTCAAGCCCTAGCTTCTTTCTCCCACTAAAATCTTCGATTTGATTTGCATCTTTGGGGAGAAAGAAGGGGATTCAAGTGCTTTGAGCTTGCTTTGTTGATTCTTGAGCACAAGGTTCATCCTCCAAGTTGACTTGGCGGCTTATTTGTTACTCTTGAAGTTTGAAGGACTCCTAGACGGCAAGGAGTCACCGGGAGCCTCCAAGTCTTCGTGTGGAGAGCCCGATGCGCTTGTGAAGGCTAGTCTCGCCTCCAAAGGAAAGAGGCAAGAAGTGAAGACCGGCGAGTGCTTCGTGCAACACCGAGAGGAAAGAGGTCAAGAGGGACCCGGGCTTTGTGCCTCCTCAACGGAGACGTAGGATTCCCTTCAAGAATCCGAACTTCGGTAAAAAATCGTTGTCTTTGTGTTCTTCACTTGCTTGAGCTAGGGTTTGTGGCTCTTAAATCTTTTGGAGCCCCGATCTACTTTATCTCTGTGTTTGGCTCTAGATCTATATTTTTCTAAGGTACCTGAGATCATTTAGAACATTTGTATTCAGCTAGATTGTTGAAAATTTGCAAGGATTTAAAATTCTCATTTTGAGGTCACCTGTCCGGACACTCCGGACATTTACTCCGGACTATCCGGACATTAACTCCGGACTATCCGGACAATTAACTCGGACAGTCCGAACATTGATCCTCGGGTGATTTTATTTAATTGCAAATTTTAATTACGCCTATTCACCCCCCCTCTAGGCGACATATCGGTCCTTTCACTTGGATGAGTATACACATCAATATGTACTTCCGCTTCATAGACAACCAAGGAGGCAGATTGTACACACAAAGATTCATGGGCCAAGTGCTATGACGGTTGCTCATGTTGCCGAAAGGATTCATTTCATCCGTACTCAATTCGAACCTTATATTCCTCGGATCCGCTGCGAATTCTTCAAACCTCCTATCGATGTTTCTCCACTGCATGGAATCAGCAGGGTGCCTAATCATTCCATCATTCTTATGCTCATTCGAGTGCCACTGAAGCAATTTTGCATCTTTTGGGTTCACAAACAAATGTTTCAAACAGAGAATTATAGGTAGATGCCACGCCACCTTAGCGGGAGATCCTTTCCTTACCTCCATGCCCTCGTCGTCATCATCCGATCTATTTTTATGCTTGTACCAGGATGCGTTGCACACCGGACATACATGCAAGTTTGCGTACTCTTTGCGGTAGAGGATACAATCGTTTGGACAGGCATGTGTTCTTTTTACTTCCATTCCCAAGGGACAAAGAACATTGGCTTTGTAGGTGGTTGTTGGCAACTCATTTCCCTTCGAAGCATATCCGCTAACAGACCTAACAACGCTGTGAAACTCTTGTTGGACTAACCAATACTTGCCTTCAATTTCAGCAGTTCCAGCATGGACGACAACCTTGTGTATTGGATTTACAACCTGGAATAAAGGTTTCTTCGAGTTATCCATCAAGCCTTGAAATTTTACGTACTCCCGCTCATCATAGTTCCTTTTGCATCTCTTAATATCTGATCCAGATTGTCATTGTGAAACCTATCATTATCGAAAGCATAGTCGATATCATCCGGGTATCGTTGACTTTGTTGACGATATCCAGAGTATCGTTGACTTCGTTGATGATGGTAGTAATACTTGGTCCCTGTATAATCTGCTTTTCACCATGACTGGTCTAACATGTATACCTCCTTTTGAAACCCTATAGAATTAAGTGTGCTTCGATCTGCGTTGAGTTTCGAAATATCCTCAGATTCTCATAGTCAATACATGGATAAGGCATAAATTCCACCTCCTTGTTCAACATATCTTCCTTTGCAGATCTTCTAAAAGCGGAGATATCATTAATGTACTCAACACTCGCACGGTTCTCAGCGTACATCCAGTTTCGATCTATCTAAGCTACATATGTAACAATAGGTGTTAAATGATGAATTAAGTAATCTAGGAGTGCTCATGTGCATATATGCTACATATAGGCTAGATTTCAACTTGCCGATTAACTTATATAGCTCCTAATATAAAAAAGAAAGAATGAATATGTAAACATATGCATGTAAGTTACATCTTCAGTGTAATGCAATTAGAACTAATTACTAATTTAGATAAAAAAACAAATGGATCTGCACAAAGCTATAGCAAATGTATCTACTTTACATCACAGAGAACAAATGTATCTACAACAAGCTAGATCTACAAATTAACCAGCTTCATTTTCCTCTTTACCAAGCTAGATCTTAAATATAACACAAATTTGAACCGGTTACTACTTTACATCACAAAGGACAAATGTATCTACACCAAGCTAGATTTAGAAATTAACCAGCTTCATTTCCGTCTTTACCATGGTAGATCTTAAATATAATGCAAATTTAAACTAATTACTACTGTACATCGCAGAAAATAAATAGATCTACACCAAGCTAGATGCAGAACCCAGCTTCATTTCCCTCTTTACCAAGTTAGATCTAAAATATAATGCAAATTTGAAGCAATTAATAACCTTAGATAACCTAGAGCACAAGGATCTACAATTACACCTCCAAATGTTCGGTCTCTTTCACCAGAACGCCTCTCAATTGTAGCCACCTCAAAAATATCTAGAAAATCCTAAAAATATGGAGGAGGTCAAGGCTCTCTATTCTTATATATATAGCAGAATTGATCATCACAGACGGTTTCACAGACGGTTTGTGGATAAAACCGTCTGTAATGATATAATCGCAAATGGTTTTATCCACAAACCATCTGTGATGTTCCCAAAGCCCTTCGCCTTCCCAAGACAGGTGCATTGTTTTCGAGTTGATCGTTTTATGTTCCGAGAGAATTAAACCATCTATTCAAATTCCACTTTGAAAATTGAGTTTCAGGCGTTTCGTTTCTCCAATGTAGATTGTTAATTTCACTTTCGCAACGATTTATACTTGATCGATCGATAGCATTCCACATCCCCTACTCCAACGCCGCCATGAGCAACAAAAAAGACATCCCCTCCTCTGTCAGCTCCGTCGCCTGGCCTCCGACGAAGGCTCTGCCACCGCCTTTGCCTCCAGTACCGCCAACTAACCCTTCGCCACCGTCACCGTCTTCGCCTTCGAGACCTCTGTGGCAATGGCTGCAGCGCCATGCTGGCTTCATATCAATGAATTTGCCGGCTAGTTCATCACCCGTCGCCTCGGGCATCGCTCCCTCTGCCTCAAGCGTCATTGTCAGGCAGAAGCGGCCGTTGCCAACATTCTCCTCCAACTCCGATGACGATAGCTATGACTTGTCGGATAGCTATCGTGATGGCTAGGAGATAGAGGATGACCCAGACAGAGCTAGTTCGAGCGAGGACCTTGACGGTCGCAGCGATGACTCCAACGACGACTCCAGCGATAACGATGATCAGATCGACTAAGTAGTATTTCCCAGTAGTCTTTCCCATCTAGAACTATTGGAGGGAAATTTTTGTATATATATTGTGATGCTTATATATATGATTGATGTTTCGTTTTACTGTTCTGAATGATTTACTAACGGTTTGTGGATTAAACTGTCTGTAATATTTTCTCATCACAGACAATTTTATCCACAAACCATCCGTGAAGCTCTCGCTTTCATCACAGATGGTTTGTAGATGAAACCGTTTGTAATGATCCGACATCATAGATAGTTTCAGCCACAAACCGTCTGCGATGTGTCCGAAACACATCACAGACGGCTTCCATAAAAAACGGTCATTGATGACATGTTTAATATAACTCCCTTTGTAGTAGTGACAGGAAAATACATTCTCTATGCGTCCATCATGATTTGAATTAGCAATTGGTTGCCTATGTCGTTAATTTACTTGGCGATTGGCGATAGATCTCTGTTGCCAAATAGAATGACGGTTGATGCTATGTCAAACGACATGGTAGTGTGTCATCCACTTGTTTTGTGACCAGTGGCGGAGCCACCGGGGGGGCGTGATGGGGCCTGGGCCCCCCCGGTCGGCATTTGCTAGCCTGTTAATATTGTTGACTTCAACAAAAATTTAATTGCTTACTTCTCATACATACTCCATCCATTAGTAATTAATTAATTACCTAATGGCTATGATGATCAGAGCAGACCATAAAACAACACTGAATCGATGTGTTTCAACAAATCACAAGGATAACCAAGAAGAATGTCTCCTAGCATATTTTTTTTGCTCCATTTCTCATATTAAAGAACCTAGTTTAGAATATTTGCTGGCGTAAGAGAATATAAGTAGGCTACTTTAAGAACATTTGGACTGGTATATATTTGTATTAGAATTTGAGGCTACAAATAGATAGTATGGGCATGTAGATATGTAGGTATATGTATCCTCTGTTTTCTCTGGTTAAAGAAGTCTCATATAGCATGTACAGGGTTAACGTCGGTGAGATCACACAAGAGTTTAATTCTTAAGCTGCAGTTATACCTTCCAAAGCGTTTATATATTGTACTTATCATATTAAGTGGTACGTTCTCTAAATCTTTGTAAGCTACAAGTGTTACATATTATACTTACTATATATTAAACTTTAAATATCAATGAATCAATCATTAGTAGAGGTTCATTTCATTCTTAGGCCCCCTCCTTCAAAAATTTCTGGCTCCGCCACTGTTTGTGACAGTGGCTCTATGGTCAATTGAGTTAGTGACAAAGATATATTTTTAATTTTTTGACATATTTTTTCTTAATTTGTTTTTTCAAATGTATTATTAAAAAAATCAAGTTTGAACTGTGCAGCTTAGCTACAGGAGGATCGGGCTACACTTGTAGACCAACCTCCTTGTGACAGTGGTGGACAAGCACAGTCATGCATATGTGTGTACGTTGTGATTGTACTCATGTGATTTTACCCTTCATTCTTTTTTATCGTCCCTAGCTAGCTATATATAAAGAGAGCAACTACCCAACGGTATACCGTTGCAACGGTATAGCATGTTTCATTAGTTTCACGGGTAAGTTTCATTGCTAGGTTTCGCGGGTAAGTTTCATGATATTTCACGGGTAAGTTTCATCAGGTTTTCGAGTTTCACAGATAAGTTTCAACCAAAGTTTCATGTTTCACGGGTAAGTTTCATCCTATATCGTTGCAACGGTATATCGTTGGTTAGTTTTTCTCATATATAAAAGCCAGGACAATTGTTGCATTCGGCGCTTGCAGCAGCAGATGCAGCATGCATGATCTCTATACTGGAGCGCATGTGATGTTTCACTGCAAAGTATGTCTTTCACAGGCCTACTATACATGGACGCCCTTGTTTGATGCGATGCGATGCGATGCGATGTCTTGTATTTTTCCAAACACGCCCCCTCCAGTGTTAGCATATCTAGCGCGTGTATATATATATATATTACTCTTAAGAGTAGTTACTCTCGTATCTGAAATACCATCTAAACGAATTTAAAATATTCCTTTATCGCTTTGGGTACACTCATACACTAATTATAAGATACTCCAATATAAGCCGTATGAAAAAATTGCAAAGGAGTTCGTGATTTTTAGCGTATTTTGCATATACCTTCATATACGCACATAAAAATGAGTATGTCAAAAAAATGCATACCACCTCTAAAAAATATACATACCACCAAGATGATCTTATATACTATTATATTACACGTACATACCTTTTGTCGCACAAGATATCCCATACGTTGTAAGATACGTCATAGGAGGTAGAGTAGAGAAAAGAGGCTTCCTATATATATATATATATATATATATATATTAGCAAACGTCTAGTTATATACGTACTGTACTATATAGCTCTACAGCCGTGCAAGCCAGTGTAAATTGTATGGAAGGTCCATAAACTTTGATGCCAGTTTGAAACGCGATCATTTTGTTAGAATCGATGCGGGTTTATATCGTATCAATATGTTCTCTAATGCTTTGAGCCAATGAACCTGATCCTCGAAATTGCATGATTTTGGTTTTTAAAATTATGTTGTACCTGTATAATTAAGGTCCTTAATTAGACCTGATTGATTGGTTCTAATTGGGTCACTGCTAGCTGGAAGTTTAGATAACTTATATTACTACGTATACTGAACTTGAAGTTAATCGACCTATAATCTAGCTAGGCGAGTTAGTTTATGGTCGCAAGTTCCAAAACGTCGACGTCACGTAAAAAATAATGAAAACTTGTATTGGTTAAATCACCTAATTAAACTACTCTCTCTTGTACTGAAAAAAGTGCATGCGTGAAGGGCAGTAAGTCAGGTAAATATTTCCATGCATGCATGGGTATGAGCCAAGAAACTTCCTCTCAAAAGTAACAAAAATCACAAGTCCTGGAAAAGCTTGTTTGGTTTTATATATGGAAGACTAATTGGGAAGATCTTACATGATGTTAGGTACGTATGACTATACTGTTGATCGTTGCTTTTAACTATTTTCAGCTTCAGCAACAACAAAACAGCCGTGCCAACAAACAACTGGAGGAAAGCTACCTTCCCTTTTTGGCAAATTAATGAAAAGAAGAGAATAAGCTTCAGGGTCAATTTGAGCACCTTAATTTCCCACTTTGGGTAACGACGATGGTAAAATAATTTTCGAGCTGAAAAACTTGTCAATCCCATGCATGCACGCTCCTACTTGCATCAGTTTGTACTAGCTAGACGATGAAAAGTGCACGTAAAGTGCACAAATTATTATTATTAGTAGTAGTAGTAGTTCTGCCAATAAAATGCTGAAGAATTGCACTTCGTTCACGAGCATTAGAACAGGCGGCCATTTGTTCCACATAACAAAACACCAAAGGAGATTGCAGACAGGAATTACACACGGCAGGCCATATAGTATTCTTTCCGCCTGACAAAACGCCATTCTCTGGCCACGGTGCCGACGTGTCCGCGTCTCTAAGTCGAAGAATAAGGAAAAATGTTCGCTGTTGCTAGATATAAAAAATTAAGACCAATTAATATTTATGAAAATTATCAGGGCACTACAGATGAATAGTATACTTAACTGGGACAAGTCCAAATGGAGAATTGAAACCGGTGACTGGTCATGTTTCCTGGGAAATGAGTGAAACTAGGGGCAGAACACCGGATTGGCCTGTTGATATTTTTCTGTTGGATCTCCAGGAATTGGAACTGGACAAAATAATTCCAACATGATTCTCTCCTCTATCTCTTTCTTCCCTCTCCTTTTGCTGCTCTGACACGCCTGGAATCTAACGTGGCCTGATTAAATCATTCTTTTCTGATGGCATCACTTTCTGATGCATGGTCTAGTGGTGCGAGTCATAGATACAGTATGACTCTAGCTCACATAACATGGGGTTGTGTTCTAGTTCACGCTAAAAGCTATGGTTGGAACACGGAAGTTCTTCCCCCCAGGGAATCTTTTTAAAGGAGGTAGTATTATTCTTGTCGCATGTTGAGAAACGGGATACGTGGACAAGGAGGCACGATGGCTGTTTCATAGGTCATCGTCACAAACCAGTTAGTGTTTATCTTTTACTATAGACCGTTTCATCTGCGACCCTATCACCATCGGGTAGATCTGAGTTGGCAGTGATAATATTATCACTGCCGATTCTAAATTCATCCGGCAGTGATATTCTTATCACTACCGGTTCTAAATTCAACCGACAGAGATAAGAACAGTATAATTTTTACGCATGAACGGTAGCAATATCACTGCTGGATTTAGAGATAGAATCGGCAGTGATGTATTACTGCCGGTTCAACAGTATAACCGGCAGTGATAAAGTGATTTGCGCGGGAAACGGCAGCGGTATCACTGTCGGCTTTAAAGATAGAAGTGGCAGTGATATATTACGTCGTTTCTGGAGAAAAAGCCGGCAATGATAATATGGCACTATATATATTCTGGCTTATTTCCCCAACCTGTCTAGAACAGAGAGGAGCTCTGTTCTTGCTCGGTTGGGGTGGAGAGGGGGCGAATTTTTACTCTTAAATTTGGTGGAATTTGTTTCTAGCTCATGATCTAAAGTTTGTATCTTGATGTACATTTCTTTGGTAGTTTGTTTAGTTGGATATTACGTTCTATATTGTTGTAGGTTATGAGAATTATTGATTGCATAGTCAACACAATTAGAGCTCTAATCTAGAGGCTAGATTTGAAATTACCAACTTTTATATGTATAGTGATTGGTGATATTATGATGTGGGTTGAATTTAAGTATTTAGAGGACTAAATTAGTGATTGCATTTAATACGTTGATTGAATTTAAATGTGGTAGCATTTCATAATTAACTATTGTTTAATCTAATTACTTAAATTGTTTCTTTATTTCATGTATATTAATTTAATACATCGTAAGTAATGTAAATTCTTGGGCGAACCATTATATATAACTAATAGCAATTATTTAATTGATTTTACAATTGAGATTCGGATATAGATTTATAAGTAATGAAAATTTCTAGATTAATTATTACTACATAATCAATTAAATGAATAAAACAATTTTTGAGCATTTATTGATTTACTGAGATTTTATTTGTTATAAATATTTGTAGATGGATCGAAGATGGATGTATGAAGCGGACCGTCGCGATAGAGAGTATTTTAACGGTGTGACTAGTTTTCTGAGCGCGGCTGTGGCATACAAGTCAAATAAGCTGATGGACTATATTTGTTGCCCATGCGTCGATTACAAGAATGAGAAGCAATTTTCTAACCTTGAGGCGATCCGTGCACACTTGCTTCGAAAGGGTTTCAAGCCTGTCTATACCTGTTGGATCGAGCACGGTGAAGATGAGATTGTACGTGAAGGGCATCTGATTGATGATGATGAAGACAACGACTCGACCGCAGTCGAAAATACGTTCGTCGACACCCATGAAGACACGTTCATCGATAACCATGAAGATAATTTAGAACAGATGTTGCATGATGGGGAGGAGGACCTCACGAGTGAAAGGGATTTTAAGAAGTTTCAGCGTATGGTAGAGGATTCTACAACACCCTTGTACCCAGGCTGCAAGGAGGAGCTCAGAAAGCTGCATGTTGTGCTTATGCTGCTGCAGTTGAAGGCAAACAATGGTTGATCCGATAAGAGTTTCACAAAGCTGTTAGGTTTCTTCAGAGATATCCTTCCAAAGGGTAACGTATTGCCAGCAACCACGTACCAGACCAAGCAGGTTGTTTGCTCGTTGGGACTGAAAGTGCAGAAAATACACGCATGTCCAAACGATTGCATATTGTATCGCAATGAGTTTGCAAATTTGGATGTGTGTCCCGTTTGTAAGGCATCTCGGTATAAGCGGGGTGATGACGACATCGAGGCATAGTGTAAGAAAAAAAGACCCCCGACCAAGGTGGTGTGGTATTTCCCTATAATCCCCCATCTGAAGCATCTATTTGCGAACAAAAGGCATACTCAATTGCTGCAATGACACGCCAAAGAGTGTAAGAAGGATTGAATGCTTAGACACCCTACTGACTCTGCACAGTGGAGGAATATCGATAGAAAATATAAAAAACACTTTGCATATGATATGAAGAATATAAGGTTCGGACTCAATACGGATATGATGAATCCTTTCAGCAACATGAGTAGTCGTCATAGCACTTGGCTGGTGACTTTATGTATCTATAACCTTCCTCCTTGGTTTTGTATGAAGCAAACGTACATTATGATGCCGCTGCTAATCCAAGGGCCGAGGCAACCTGGCAATGATATCGATGTGTTCCTCAAACCACTGGTTGAAGATCTTCTAGTATTGTGGAATGACGGTGTACGGGTATGGGATGAGTATAAAAGAAAGAACTTCATGCTACACGCGTTGTTATTCGTAACCATTAATGATTACCCTGCTCTTGGCAATCTTTCGGGCCAGACTATAAAAGGATTCAATGGATGCATCCATTGCATGGGTGATACAGGTAGCCGGTGGCTAAAATACTGCCGAAAAATGTGTTACATGCGGTATCGTAGGTTTCTTCGCAAGGACCATCCGTACCACAACAACAAAAGAGTTTTTGATGGTACAAAAGAGACTGCTTCAGCTCCGCAACAGCGTAATGGCAAAGAGATATTTGCAGCCGTAAAGGATATTAAAATTATCCATGAAAAGGGAGCCGGAAATACATCAGTCCTAAGTTCCGGTGATACAGCTCCTTTGTGGAAAAAGAGATCAGTATTTATGTACCTACCTTATTAGCAGCACCTGGATGTTCGACATGCGATCGATGTCATGCATATAGAGAAGAACGTGTGTGACAACTTACTTGGTATTTTACTAGACATACTTGGCAAAAAAAAGATACACTCAACGCACGGATGGACCTAAAAGATATGAAACTCAGGAAGGGGCTGCATCACGAAGACCTGGGTGAAGGAAAAAAGTACCTTCTCACAGCTTGCTACACTCTAAGCAAGAATGAGAAAATTAGCATGTGTGAGTGCTTACACGAAGTCAAAGTTCCATCCGGTTATTCTGCCAACATAAAGAGGCTAGTCTCAATAAAAGATTTAAAATTAATTGGCATGAAGTCTCATGATTGCCACTGATGATGACACAGATGCTTTCTGTTGCAATTAGGGGTGTTCTGTCAAAGAAAGTGCGAGACTCAATTATAAAGTTGTGTTCATTCTTCAACGCGATTTCACAGAAAGTCATCGATCCGTTGAAACTGGATAAGCTGGAGCAAAACGTGATCCACACTTTATGCCGGCTTGAGATATGCTTCACTCCATCCTTCTTTGATATTATGGTCATCTCATTGTTCATATTGTGAAAGAGATACAGTTTCTTGGCCCGTGTTTCTACATCATATGTACCCTTTCGAGAGGTTCATGGGGGTTGTGAAGAAATATGTTCGTCATCGACATCGGTTAGAAGGGTGCATTGCGGAAGGTTGGGGAACCGAGGAGGTCATCGAGTTCTACATCGATTACATGTATCTCAAACCGATTGGTGTGCCCGTATCTCGCCATGAAGAGAGGCTATAAGGGAAAGGGACACTAGGTAAGAAATTGATCCGTATGAATGATCGTGCTTCATTCACGCAAGCACATTTTACAGTTCTGCACCAATCAGTTGTAGCGGCCCCGTATGTGAACATGCACAAGAACATGCTAGGAAGAAAAACCCATGTAAGTCTAAGGTTTGGATCGTGAGAGAGCACAGAGATAACTTTGGAGATTGGTTGCTTAGACACATGATGCATACGCAGACAGAGTGTGCTCAATTCAGAGCGTTGGCTAAGGGATCGGCATATACAATTTTGACATTTGACAGATATGACATCAATGGATATACATTTTATACGAGAGCACAAGATAACAAGAGCACAAACCAGAATAGCAGGGTCCGTATAGAAGCCTCTGACAGCAATGGCAATATGCAGACGTACTACGGATTCATAGAAGAGATTTGGGAGTTTGACTATAGGCATTTGAAGGTCCCCCTCTTTCGGTGCCAGTGGGTCAGGTTACTTAGGGGCGTAAACATCGATAAGTACGGTATCACTACCATGGACTTGAAACACGTCGGATACAGAGAAGAACCATTCGTACTTGCTAATGCCGTTACACAAATTTTCTTTGTAAGGGATCCGGCTGACAAGAAACGCCACATGGTTCTTCAAGGAAAAAGAAGGATTGTGAGAGTTGAGAATGTAGTCGACGAGGAAGACTATAACCAATTCGATGAGCTTCCTTCTTTCGGTGAGAACATCGACCTAGGTCTCACGGAAGATATAGAGGAAGCTACATACATACATCATGATCATAACAAAGGTTGGATTGTAACTTAGTTGTATAATTAAGGATATGCTTTATTTTGTATGAAGGTCAAGCTTCAATTTGTAATATAAATATTTTGTACGAAGGACATGCTTCAATTTGTAATGTATGGAGTATTGATTATTATAATCATTTAGAAAAAATTTCAGAATATTTTGATATTGTTTGATACCTGTAGAAAATCAATAACAGAGAAATCAATAGTCAATTAGTCAGAATTTTACAAACCTCCTCAGGTCAAATCTTAAGCCAAACATTTTACAAAAACATCACCAACTCATCAGTATCCTCCTCAAAAAGTTTCAAAAATTTTCACCTCAATTTGGATGTTCAATTACATCGAAATCCGCGTGGCTTTCTAAAAATAAGAAAAGTCCTTTTCTTTTACCCTCCTCCCTCTGCCATGTCCTTGCCTCCCTCTGCCATGTCGTTGCCACGGTAGCAATTTCTGCCACACCAGGCTACCCAATCCTTGCTGTGGAAGAACCAGCACTTGGCATGCACACGAGAGTGGGGGGGCACAGGGACTATCACTACCGGTTCTTTGGTAACGCGGCACAGATGGTGAACATCAGTGTCGGTTAACATACAACAACCGACACTAATATAATACATCAGTGATCGGTCTTACCCTTCACCCGGCACTGATAGTGCCACATCACTGCCGGGCTATATTTTACCTGGCAGTGATGTTGATATATCTGTCGGTTCATAAATGAACCGGCAGTAATAGGCATACATCACTACCAGGTTATATTTCAACCGGTAGTGATGTTGTTATATTACTGCCGGTTCATAAATGACCCGGTAGTAATAGTCACACATCACTGCCAGGTCATATTTCAACCGGCAGTGATATTGTTATATTACTGCCGGTTCATAGATAACCCGACACTAATAGTCTTACATCACTGCTGGGTCTAAAACAACCCAGTAGAGATAATATATCAGTGCTGGATCATTTTATTGAACCGGCAGTAATAATCCTCTCTATATATACAACCTCTTTCCCGCACTTAGACATTTTACATCCCGTTTGTAATTTCTGTCCTTCGTCTGTATGCCCTAGCCGCTGCGAGCACTCCGCGTCCCCTCGCCAGCCCTCCCTGCGACGACCCCTCCCCGCCGTCTCCCCTGCAGCGCCTCCCCCTTGCGTCTCCCTCCCCGCGCCGGCCCTCCTCCGCATGTCAGTCATCATCTAGTCGTGGTTAGTGCCTCTGACGTGACGAACATATTTCCGATGAGACGGCTTCGTGGTGTGACCAATGTGTGTATGCAACTAAACTGGTTTCCTTTACATTCCTATCTGCGGAATGCGGGGGTAAACGTCGTGCGAGAGGGAGGATGGTTGATGTTCCAATAATTTTGCGGTAAATCACTTAATTGGTTGTTGAGTTCGATGTTAGCTTATTGGGAACTGATTTTGGAATTTTTGGTGACTGGTCTCAAGAATGTTATGTTATTATTTTGACCAGAGTGGGTTTTCTGAACCCGAATGACATATATATGATGCGCTGAATTAAACATATCGTGATACTCGGTGTGGATTGCTAAGGAATGTAGATGCACACAAGAACACATTCCAGAACAACACTGTAGAATACTGTATTTATGAGCATGCCTTGGTTCTTTTTGTATGATTGGTTTTGCTGCTAATTAAGCACTATCATGTACCTTTCAAAAAGCTATCGTTCAACATAGGATGAAAGCCACAGTTGAATTTATACTTGTTTATGTTATACCTGATAATCCTCTTATGCATGTTGCCTCCGTTATATGGCAACTATGGGATAATGTTTTTAACATAGATATGTCATATTCATATCTGACCTTTTTTACCCATCCTAGATATACAATGGAATGTATTTGATTTTTTTCACTGTTCACCATGGAATGGTAGTTCAGCACTCTTTAGCTTTTGTGCATAGTTTGTGTAAGACATGTATACTGACCTTTGTTGCCCATGTGACGCCCATGGCTCCCTAGAATTTAAATTGGGTGAACAAAATACACACTGGAATAATTCTTGGTGAATTTCAAAATTTCTATGTATATGTGAATTTTGAAGCAATTTCTATGTATCATGTATATGTGAAATGTAATGTATTTGAATTTTAAAATTTGTATGTATCATGTCAAATGTATATGTATCATGTGAATTATTCAAATTCTTGGTGAATTTCAAAATTTCTATGTATATGTGAATTTTGAAACAATTTCTATGTATCATGTATATGTGAAATGTAATGTATTTGAATTTTGAAATTTCTATGTATCATGTCAAATGTATCGACATCATGTGAATTTGTTCCACCGCTAGCGGGTAGTGCCCATTCAGGCCAAGTACGACACACGACATACATTGATATTAGCAACTGTAATGCATGACAAAATGGTGATTACGCCTTATATATGCAAAACGTTGATATTACGCCTTATAAATGCAAAACGTTGATATTAGCAACTCTAACACACGACAAAATGATGATTATACCTTATAAATGTAAAACATTGATATTACGCCTTATAAATGCAAAACGTTGATATTAGCAACTATAACGCACGACAAAATGGTCATTTAAGTTGTGCGAAGATTCATCTCATGACTTTGTTAATTTAAAATTTCAGACAAACTTTCTGCACATGGCCTCCAATCAGGCAAATGTGCCGGATGGCGCTGAGCGCGTGAACCAAATCCCGGAGCAAAGCCCGACAAGGTTCCTCAACCTAGAACAACTCGAGGCAACAAATGTACACGAGGTAATTCTTTAGTACCATTCTTGAGTAGGATGTGCTTTCCGATGAAATTCTTCACGTAGACGGGGTTATTCTCTAGCAGGGCCAAACGACTAATGAAACGGTCAAAATGCAGGGTCAGACATCAGGTGAACGAAGGCAGCGTCGTGGGCGAGGTCCCAGCAAGCTGCACACAGGTGAATGAAAGGTTATCATTGAGCTTAATGTAGTCGGGGAACCAACTATACCCGCATCATTGCTTGGGCCATATCGGACATCATGCGGGGTCCTGGCTAGAGATAATGTGCCCATAATCTACAAATCATGGACACATCAGTGCGATTGCCCGTCGTATGTTCTCGATGACATCAAGGAAACATTGTGGACAGAGTTGACAGCCAAGTTCTAGTTTCTCGAAGATCAGTTGAGCTTGCCAGGAAACGTGCACTAACCGTTATGGGATTCGCATGGAAGAACTGGAAGACAAAGCTGAATAAGGAGTATGTCAAGAAGGATCAAACGCTAGATTTTAATAGATACCCGAGGTTAAAGAAATTTTGGGATGAATTTATGCAGTATAAAAAATCTAATGAAGCCTAGGCTATCGCCAACAGAACAAGGCAAATTCGGACAAGAACATTTACCACCATATGCTAGGCATCGGTGGCTACGTGAGGAAAGTACCCAAGTGGGATGCACGGGAAGAACAGCTAACTCGTAGTGGTGTTATTATTGCGACGTCCGAGATAACCCCAAGATCAAAGTACTGGCTATTTGCGAGGGGAGCTAGTCTATTGAATTTGAAGAAAAGATACAAAAGATGCAAGAAATGCTAGCAAACGTCCTTAGCAAACGTCAGTCACCTGACGGTGGCCACCACTCGAGTCGCGGGGGGCTCGTAAGCAACCAGCGTCTCACGGGCGCTCTGAAGAGGACTCAACGTGTAGTTTTGCTGTGGACAAAATCGTAGAGCTGACACGCTACAGTCTGCACATGCCCGTAGCGAACATTACCATCAAGGTGGTTCATGGGGTGGCTTGGCCATGCATCGCGGGGCAGATGTTACATAACCTTCCAATTTCTTCAGGGATATGCCAGAGTTTCAGTTGACAGCGTGGTTGACCGATACCGCAAAGTGGAGGTTGAGATTCCGGGTGAGGAGGGGAAAAATAATCTTGGACAAAGCCTGGGCACATTCATCGCGTGGCGCAAGCGCTATATAAAGTTTGCCTCAGATGATGACAACGACGATGATCTTAATAACAATGACGAGGCGGACTCTCCACCTAGGAAAAGTCCTCCTCTTCCGGCGTCACCCAAGAAAGGTCCTTCTCCTGCTCCAGCACCACAAGACAATAATCAAAGAGCACCACGATCTCAACATTCTACATGGTCAGGGGGGAAAGTTCCTCATCTATGAAGCCAGTCAAAACTCTTAGCAAGAAACGAGCATATGACCTGACCGAAGAAGAAACAAGAAGGGAAGAAGACACCACCACCTGGTAAGGTTGAAATCGATGTTGCCAAACGGGATTTCTTCATGGGCTTAACGACAGTTAAACAGACAAGATAGGTAACTGAATCTCCTCAACTTAGCCAACGATCAGACTACGAGCGCATCTCTAGGAAGAAATCTAAAGGAGATGGTGGTACCTTTCCATACTGAGTGCTCTGCTGCAGGCAAGGAGATCGTGAAGGACTCAATAGAGCTCCACGCGTTGAATATTCTGAGTGGTACCCAGCCCAATCATTGGGATACTAGCAGTCGGCCCAACCTGGGGTGTACCATTGTTTAAATTGACTTGGCTATCGTGGTGCACACTATCATGGGCGGACCCTCGACTATCATGGTGTCTTCCTCTTGGCATGTGTTGCCCATCATGGGCGCGTGTCGGTTTCTAGTGCGAGTGGTACTCCTGCAGCCGAGGTGTGAGAAGCCCCAGCAAGTTTGTGAAGGTCGTGGTGCATAGCGTGACGGTGGCGGCCCATCATGGGGCGGACCCTCGAAATCAACTTCGTGATATCCGCTTCGACATTGTGTGCATTTTATTTCTTCTCCATAGCAAGGGTTAACGTTACTAGGCTGGTGTAAGGTTTGGTCTTGGTAATGTAACGGTTATGTTATGATCTCTATGCCGACACACCAAAGGAAGGTGCCAATTGGCCTGGCAAAAATGGTAGATCATTTCATGTGGGTAAAGCTGTACACCTCTATAGAGTGTAAATCTAATTAATTAGCTGCGCCTACGGTCAAAGGCACTTGGTAACATCATCACATAGCTAGAGTTTTAATATTTCCAAAATGGTTTGGTGGGAAATGGTGTTCGAAATATATTTCATGTCAGAGGATGACATGAAAATAGATTATATCAATCGGGTAGACTGCGATGTGATGCTCAATACTATGTCAATACTTTGTTATTACAAAAATTGCTCTTTTACAATCTCAGTTGCAATCTATCATATGAATATACTTTAACTTGCCAATGCCAAATAACTATAGAAACTTCTCTAATGCTATGACCTGCATTTTAATTATACTTACATTTGCGATACACTATAAGTCTTGCTGAGTACACATCAATGTACTCAATCTTGTTGTCGTTGTTGTTTTTAGGTGATGATACCAAGTACCCCGATGGTATTTACGATCATACAGTATACGGGGAATATGATGATGACCTTTTATATGGATTTACCTTGTTTGTTGCGTGAGGGTTATTGGGCATACTACAAGATAAATAATATTTTAGGTGCAAGTTTCAAGTTTTTGAACTATAATGATATTATGTAATCATAAGACACTGCTATGTATGTAATGTTGATGTGTATGGATGTGATTTCAATTTGTAAACTGTGTGTGCCAGCCACTGATCATGGAACTAGCACTACATGCATAGGGAATCCATTGTTGATAATTTATTATCACAAATGGGTGCCTTACAGATTGGTACCAGAACCATACAGACTGTAGGAAGACCCTAGTTAGTATGGCTGTAAACTAAAAAGACTAAAAAAATATTAAGTTTTAAAATTCATGCTTAAATTTACATATATTCTTCCATTAATATTCCTTTCCTTGTCTTAATTATCTAATAATATTCCTTATCTAATGGGAAAATTCTAATATTTTCTTTGTCTAAAATAGATGGACATTATTCTATGTCATGAGTCTAATGGTAGAGAAGAGGCTGGAATTAGGGGAGTGTTAGCCAAGATGATGGATATGGCACAGTATGGGGAGAATCCTTGTTATATGGTGTATTACATTCCCCTTAGCTCTTCTATAGTAGAGTATGTAGCTAGACTGCATATTCCAGCTCGCGCTTTAGTTGATGAAGGGGAACGCTATTTTGATGGCTATGGTTTGACTATGGATGTCACCATGTGTGATGCCACTTATACTGTTGTTCTCCGCCTACACCACACTCTGCCAAAACTGCATACTACCTATCAGCTATATCCTTCCTGATTGCTGCTTGGAGACACCACCTACCCTGATCCTTCAGATATTCGCTTGGATAGACTTCACATCTTAGTGGAGTTTAGCAATGCCACCAATGATCATCATCGCCGCATAGCCCAGGAGGCAGTTGACTACCGTCGTCATGTGGGATACCTAGAGGGAGTGATTGCCTCGTTTGTAAATATGGGGTTCATCTCTTGCTCGGTTTTGGGTAATATCACACCAGTTGCTCTACAAGTTCCAGTTGCATTTGTTGATACTACCATCGCTTCACCTCTTACCCCCGCTGCACCTACCAGTCCCTGTCGCATTGCTCGCATGTCGGTGGGAGCAAGTAGACCCCGTCTTGCCAAGCGCAACACCGAATCCAGGCCTTCTAGTTCTCGTCATCCTCCATCAATGCAAGTTTCTCACCATTGAGACACATCTCCTGTCACCGCAGAAAGCTCTTCAAAGAAGCTTCCACCGCTGAAAGATGATCGTCTCGACACGGGCTTATTTGCTGGTTAGCTAGAGACCAGCGAGTAGGATAGCTTAGATATCGTAAGGTTAAGTAGTGCCACTATGTAATATACATAGTAGGGCATACTTTTGGTATTGTATTATGTAAGATAATTAGTAAGGAGGTCTTTAGTATTGTACTGTGATGGGTGTAAAATATTATATGTAGATGAAAACTTTTGGGTTGCAAGAATTTTCTGTATTTCTTGGATTGCGTTCGTGATTATTTAGCATAAAAGTTAAAATTTTCACGAAATTATAAACCATATGAAAATTTTCATAAAAAGTATATGTATACTTTTGGACTAAAACATACAATTAAAACAAAAATGGTATGATGAGAGAAAAATAATTATTGTAATCCTTTCCTTTTAGTTTAAATCATTATCCCAATATATTGTTACTAATCATTTCTCTTTTAAAATAATTTTAGATGGCCAAAAATATAATTTGGACCGATATTGCAAGAGAGTTGGCCGAAAACTTTGGACATGAAAAGCATAAGCCTATTTTTTATATTAAGTGAACACAATTTAGATATAAAATTTATAGTCATGCCACTACAATATTTGAAAGCCAAAAATTGCACCATAATGTGAAGCACCACAATAAATCTAAGCATGAAGCAATTTAGGAATCAGGACGTAAGCTTCTACGTCGGATATGCAAAGCACATAATATTAATATGAAGGCATATGTCCGTACATATGAAGCCTACATGGAATACTAAATCTAGCAAAAGAACCAAGACGTTGACTTGGCAACTAACACAAATATTTGCTGCAATTCCAACCAGTTGGAGCACCAAATCCTCCATCTTTACCCTCCAACTTAGAAAGTAGTTGTGATATAAGTTCACCACCGTCCTACCCAGTAATCCTAGGTGTATGGATTATATCTAGCGATTCTGATTAGGGAATAGTAGTCTTATGTTATACATATGAATCAATAGTTTTATGTAAAAAAACTACTACAATAAAAAGCTGAGTCAGTCAATTTGTAATATAAACATATATATGTATATATGTGTGTGACTTTTTGGTATTGTATGACATCTTGTTGAAAAGTTCTTTCTTGGATATCTCTCATTAATATATAACTTTGAAGTGAAATTTGCCAATGAGATGATCCTTGAAGCAGTATGAGTACCTTATCTATTGTTTATAAAATCAACTATTACTCTTTTAATACTTGTCTATGCTAGTAAAATAATTCTTGTTTAAATTGCTGGATGTTGGTAACACAATGTCTTAGTCATATTTTGGAGAGTGAAGCCACTCTTGAAACCCAATCTCAAAGGAATGTAATTCCAACTCCAACTCAACCCAATCCATTGCATCCCTCCGCAAGAGCCTCATCATCTCAACCTACCAATCGTAATAATCTACCTCCTCCTCAAAGTCAACCAAACCCAATTTCAGAAGATCAATTACCTAAACCTCCGACAATGGCACAAGTGCTCGCCATGATTGAGCAGAATCGTCAAAGACATACTTTACTTCTTGAATAGATGGTTCAGAACACTGCCAATATTAGCGCAACCATTGCTAGAGGTGGCAATGGAAACACTTCAAATCATTCCAAGTTAAATGAGTTTCTTATGACTCGACCTCCCACTTTTTCTTCCCCAACCGATCCTATGGAAGATAATAACTGGCTTTATTTAGTTGAAAGAAAATTGACCATTGCTCAATGTAATGACCAAGAAAAGGTACTCTACGCATCCTACCAGCTGCAAGGATATGCAACAGCTTGGTGGAAGAATCATCAGGCAATAGTGTCTCAAGGTTAGACTATCACTTGGGAAGCTTTCAAAGTAGCATTTCGTAAAACTCACATTCTGTCTAGTTTGATGGAATTCAAGAAAAGGGAATTCCTTAATCTTCGCCAAGGCAATATGTCGGTTATGGAGTATCTCCATCATTTGAACTATTTGTCGAGATATGCCCCTTCCGAAATCACCATAGAAGAAAGGAAGTTTGAACACTTCAGAGAACATTTGAATGATGAGATTAAATGGACCCTGGTGGCACGTGATATCCATGACTTCCAAACTCTGGTGGATAAAGCCCTTCGAGTGGAGTAAGGCACTCGAACAATTGTGGAGCCATGCAAGCATAAATGGATGGCTCAAAAGAATATCAATGTAAATCCTTCCAAACCACGACTTGGGCAAGCATCCAATCCCAAATCTTCTGCTCCACTACATCAGCAGAGACGCTAAGGTAAAGCTCCTCGACCTCAAGTTCCTTGCTAACAACCTTCTGTACTCTCCACTACTAATGTTGGTAGATGGCCTTCTAGTACACAAAACTCGACGGCCAATGTGACCTGCTTCTTTTGCAATGAACATGGGCATTATGCTAATAAATTCCCCAAGAGAACTTTAGCTCACCCGCAATCCCAGGGAGCGCAGCAACAACCCCCTAGGTCGTCCACAAGGATCTAGCGGACCACAATCCATCAGGATAGCCCCAAGCAATGCTCTAGAACCTACTCACGGTTGCCTACACCATGTGACCACCGAGGAGGCAAGTGAAGTGTCTGATGTGGTGTTAGGTACGCTACTTGTCCACTCGGTATTGACTTTGGTGTTATTCGATTCTAGAGCTTCGCATTCTTTCATTTTCAAGAAATTTGTTGATCAAAATAAAATTCTTGCTTATATTTTGTTGTTTGACACGATAATTTCTTCTCCTGGAGCCAAAATTAAAACTACCAGTTTTTGTCCTAGAGTCAACAATGAAATAAGTGGAGTATTATTTTATGATGATCTCATTATTATTGAAACACAAGGCTTAAATATAATTCTTGGTATGGACTAGTTATCCAAGCATAAGAGACGTATAGACTATGCCAATAGATCTATTTCTCTTATTAATCCAGAAGGAACCCAAGTACACTTTTCATCTAATCAAAATACCCCTGAACCACAGTCATTTCTCTGTTCAGCCATAATTGAAAAGCTTAACAAAATACCCATTGTTTTTTAGTATCCTGATGTCTTTCTGTAGGAATTACCGGGAATACCACTTGATCAGGACATAGAATTTGTCATAAATCTTGTTCCTAGAACAGCACCTATTTCTAAACTAAAGGATCAAGATGGTGATTAAAAGGTGGTGAATGATCCCAAAATAAAATTTTCCCCACTCAAAACACTCCAAACAAGCTCGCAACAAAAATCCACAAAAGGAGGCGAGTCAATAGAGGCAACTATTCTGCCAGGCCATTGCTACTACTAGTAATCCAGTAGCACCGGAGGCCAGTAGCACTAGGCTGAAGAACAGCTGAAGAATAGTTCTGAAAAACAGCCCGAGTCAAAAGGGAATTTTGAGAAATCTTTTGATCGGTTGGACAAAACTTCACAAAACTTGGTAGATGTGATCCTAAGGATATCAGAAACTTGTTCCAACCTTCAATCGCAAGGATTGATGTCAAAGTTCTGACCTTTTTCCATTAGAAGGAAGAACACACCAAGTTTAGAAAAAGTTCATGAAAGACCATGTGGAGGTCTACACATGTTTGTGATGAGTATTTGACTGAATTGAGCTTGGTTTACTTTGGAATTAAGTTTGATTTGAATTAGATTTTTAATTTCAAGCAATTTGAGATTTGGTTGTCTTTTCCGATGCTACCGGCCATGGTAGCGGTGATTACTCTGGTGAGTCAGTAGCAATGGACCCCGATCAGATGTGGAAAAACTTGAGAGGGTGTTTTTAGGGGTTTAGGCAATCTGGTGCTATCGGCCATGTCAGACCGATGCTACCGGGGAGCGGTAGCACCAGCCCAATTGGCCCATATGAAAATTCCAGAGAGTGTGTATTTCGGGTGTTGCAGTAGTGCAGTGCTACCGGCCTGAGGGTGGTAGCACCAGCCTACTATGGGCGGTGCTACTGGCTTAGGGGCGGTAGCACTAGACGTTCTGAGCGAAATTGATTTAATTAATGTTTTTGTGATGATTAATTTATATCTTTTTGGACATTACTATGTGATGGGTTTTCCTTATTTTTGATGGTTGCAGGATGATGGTGCTTGACCATGGTGAGGCGGAGGATGATCAGGAGTAGGCGAGGTGCGTCGGAGGTCCAAACAGTCGAGGAACACCAGAAGATGATCGGAGACGGAGTCCGTGCATGCCAAGAAGACAAGGAATGAAGATGATGCTACCTAGATGCTGCGTGGATTAAAGAAGGCCGTTGGATAGTGGTCTAGTTGATAGGTTAGTGGGTCTAGGTAGTGTACTTTGAAAATCATGCAAGAAAACCCATTATATGTGTGGGTTTTGGGTTAGCCCTTGCATGGTAGTGTGAATGGGTTAATCCTACCCCTTGATGAGTGCTCTAGGGTTGAGGAACTCATCCAAGGGTGGTAGATGGTCCAAGAGTAGTATAAATAGGGGTGAAAAGGTAGTCTCCCCCTTGAAGGTTTTAGAGATTTTTGTGCTCCTTTGAGCTTTACTCACTTTGTTGTGAGGCTTTGTAAACCTTCCCTTCCTGAAATGCACATCATTTTCATCTATGCTTGAATTTACATTACACATTTGCATTATGTCTTAAATTCTGCATTTACGTTACCGCAATTTACATTCAAGCAATTGGGATTTGCCTCCCCTCCTTTTACATCTTTCGCTTCTTATGCTAAGGATGATGATTAATGGTTGAATTTTCTTCAGGTTATATCCCAATCATCTAGGCAATCCAAGCATTCTTCTTGCAAGAAATCGATTTTTGTGTTCTTGAATAAATGATCTTGTAATTCATGTTTGTGAAAGTTTTTACTTATGCTCTTGCTTGATGCAATATGTGGGAAGCTGTCCAAGATCATCTTTATCATCAAAATCCCACAAGCAAGTTTTAGATCGAATTCTTGAGTTCTTACACAAACTTGGTGTGTTCTCCCTTCCGAGGTAAAAAGGTTGGAACTTTGACGTCAATTCTTGCAATTGAAGGTTGGAATAAGTTCTTGACATCCCTAGGATCACATCTACCAAGTTTTGTGGGTTTTTATCTAGCTAATCAAAATATCTCTCTAAATTTGCTTTCGAGTCGCTGATTCAGGTTGTTCTTGATGCTATTCTTGAGCCTGGTACTACCAGACTCCAATCGGTAGCACCAGCCAAACAGAGCAAGTGCCTCATTTTGAGTAGTTTCTTCCGTGGGTTTTTCTTAAGGACTTGGTTGGTGTATTTTGGGGAAAATTTTATTTTGTGACCATTCACCCCCCTCTGTTTGCCATCTTAGTCCTTCAATTGGTATCAGAGCCGATTTTGCTCTTCTATAGATCTTGACCGGTCTCGAGAGCCATGGCGACGGACAAATATTTCACCAAGTCTCCTATCTTTTCTGGAGTTTATTTTCTATTTTGAAAGTCTTAGATGGAGTCATACATCATTGCTCAAGGCTTCCTGATATGGCAGAAGGTGAAGCTCCCGTATGAGATTCCTGCTGATGAGCACGCCACGGCCAGAAATATGGTGACGTTGAGGCAAATGCTAAGGCAAGGAACATCCTCACATAGGGCCTTAGCCGTAGTGAGTATGATAGGATTTCTCACCTGCGATCCACTCAAGAGATTTGGGTAACCCTCGACGCTTACCATGAGAACACTACCCAAATCAAGACTATGAGGCAAGATTAGCACAAGCGTGAATATAATAAATTTGAACAATAGGCTGGTGAGAGTCTTGACGAGTGTTTTGGTTGTTTTACGAAGATTTTGAGTGACCTCTGAGCAGTCGGTTGCACATACCCTGACTTGGATAATGCTCGACATTTCTTGACAGCACTCGATCTTCGAGTTTGGGAAATGAAAGTGACTACCATCAAGGACAATAATGACTTGTCAATTCTGACTCTTGATGGGCTCTATTCTTGACTCAAAACTTATGAGATCGATGTCATCTCTTGTAAGACAAAATCTCAGTTGATGGCCTTGGTCACTGATCCCACTCGATCTTCTCTTGATCTTTCTACTGGATTTTCTCTTTCCACCCTTTGCGAACTAAGCGATGACCAACTAAAAATTTTTTCAAAAAATAAGTTTGCTCTTTTAGCTCGTAAATTCTCTCATGCATACAAGAGGGTGAGAGAGAGAGGAAGAGAGGTGGCATGATCACCTGCTTCGAATGTGGTGGCCCCAACCACATTCGAGCGAACTGTACTAAGCTGGATAAAGGCAAGAACAACTTCGATGGTTCAGGAAAGATCGACTACACCGATAAGAACCGTAACAACAAGCCTCCAACTTGCGAGCCGGCACGTGAGAAGAAGTACCACAACTTCTCGAAGAACCAGAAGCTCTTCCACTGTGTCTTCACCGCCCTCAATGACATTAGCCTCTCAGACACGGAAATGTGGAGCGATGAAGGTGAGGATTATCTGTAAGAGAAGAAAGGTGGTGACAAGTTCTCTGGCATGTGCTTCATGGCAGACGCTAATGGCATCAGCAACTCTGAGCTCTACAGTGACTCAAACGAGGTACCCTCCTATGACCATCTCAATGAAGCTTTTTGCAATCTAGAAAAATTTCATGCAAGAGCTAGAGCTAGGTGTATACAGCTTGAGAAGGAAGTAGGTACCTTGATTCGGGAGTTAGCTTCTCTTAAATCTTCTCCCTCCTGAGTCACTGATGACTGTTCTTCGTGGGTTGCCCTGCTTGTAGAGTTAGAGAACCGAAGGACTATGCATGATATTATATTGTTTGAACTAGATAGTCTTAGGTTGAAGAATGTGCCTTTTCATGTGTTTGTCAATATAAGAATGCCCTTGATAGATAGTCTTAGCTTTTTAAAAATGTGCCTTTTTTTAGAATGGGCATTCTTCAACCTAAGACTATCTAGTTGAGACAACACACTATCATGTATAGTCCTTAGGTTCTCTAACTCCACAAGTAAGGCATCACACAAAGAACAGTTATCAGTGACTTTGGAGGGAGAAGATCTAAGAGAAACTAACTCCTGAGTTAAGGTACCTACTTCCTTCTCAAGCTTAGTACACCTAGCTCTAGTTTTAGCATAAAATTTTCCTAGTTTGCAAAAAGCTTATTGAGCTAGTCATAAAAGGGTACCTCATACGAGTCACTATAGTGCTCGAAAGTCGTTGATGCTATTGGCGTCTACCATGAAGCACATGCCAGCGAACTCGTCATCGCCTTTCTTCTCTTACAGATTATCCTCGCCTTCGTCGCTCCATGTCTCCATGTCGGAGAGGCTAATGTCGTCGAGGGTGGTGAGGACGTGGTGGAAGAGCTTCATGTTCTTCAAGAAGTTGTGGAACTTCTTCTCACACGTCGGCTTGCAGTTGGAGGTTTCTTGTAGTGGTTCTTGTCGGCATAGTCGTTCTTCCCTGAATAACCGGAGTCGTTCTTACCCTTCTCCAGCTTAGGACAGTTCACTCGAATGTGGTTGGGGCCACCACATTCAAAGCAAGTGATCACGCCACCTTTCTTTCTCTTTCTCACTGTCTTGTATGCTTGGGAGAATTTGCAAGCTAAAAGAGCAAGCTTAATTTCTAGAAATTTTTTCAGTTGGTCATCGCATAGCTCAGAAAAGTGTGGAGAGAGAATCTAGCAAAAAGATTAAGGGAAGATTTGATGGGACTAGTGACCAAGGCCATTGACTGAGATTTTGTCTTACGAGAGATGACATCAATCTCATGAGTCTTGAGTTGGGAATAGAGCCTGTCAGGAGTCAGGGTCTACAAAGTCAGTAGTGTCCTCTATGATGGTCACTTTCATTTCCCAATCTCGAATGTCGAGTGCGGTTAAGAAATATCGAGAAATACCTTAGTCAGGCTATGTGCAACCAACTTCTTGGAGGTCACTCAAAATCTTCGTAAAACAACTGAAGCACTCATCAAGACTCTCACCACTGTGTTGTTCAAATTTGTTGTACTCACGCTTGTACTGATCCTGCTCACGGTCTTGATTTGAGTAGTGCCCTCATAGTAAGCATCGAGGGTCACCCAAATCTCGTGAGTGGATCGCAGGTAAGAGATCTTATCATACTCATTGTGGTTAAGGCCCTGTATGAGGATGTTCCTTGCCTTAGCATTTACCTCAACGTCAGCCATATTATCGACCGTGATGTGCTCATCGGCAAGAACCTCACACGGGAGCTTTATCTTCTACCATATCAGGAATCCTTGGTCACTGATGTACGACTCCATCTGAGACTTCCAAAATGGAAAATCAACTCGAGAAAAAATAGGAGGCTTGGTGGAATATTTGTCTATCACTATGGCTCTCAAAACTTGTTAAGATCTATGGAGGAGCAAAACTGAGTCTGATACCAATTGAAGGATCGAGATACTGATTAGAGGGGGGTGAACGATCCCAAAATAAATTTTTCCCCCACTCAAAACACTCCAAAAAATTCTGCAACGAAAATCCACAAAAGGATGTGAGTTAATAAAGGCACTATTCTGCCATGCTAGTGCTACCACTGGAAGTCCGGTAGCACCAGGCTAAAGAACAGTTGAAGAATAGTTCTGAAAAACAGCCCGAGTCAAAAGGAATTTTTGAGAAATCTTTTGATCGGCTGAACAAAACTTCACAAAACTTGGTAGATGTGATCTTAGGGATATCAGGAACTTGTTTCAACCTTCAATTTTAAGGATTGATATCAAAATTCTGACCTTTTTCCCTTAGAAGGAAGCACACCAAGTTTACGAAAAGTTCAGGAACTTGATTTAAAACTTGCTCATGGGTTTTTAATGATAGAGATAATCTTGGATAGCTACCCGTATGTCATAGCAAGCAAGAACTCAAGTTAAAACTCACAGAAAATGTGATTCACAATAATCGCTCATTTAAAAACACAAAATCAACTTTTCTAAAGAAAAACACAAAGATTTGCCTAAATGATTGGGATATGATCTGAAGAAAATTCAACCATCAATCATCATCTTTGACACAAGAAGCACAAGCATGTAGAAGGAGAGGAGGTAAATCCAAATTGTGAGAAAGTAAATTGTGGAAATTTAAATGCGGAATTTAAATGCTGAATTTAAAATATAAAGTAAATACGTAATGTAAATTCAAGCATAGATGAAAATGATTTGCATTTCAGGAAGGGGGGTTTACAAAGCCTCACAACAAAGTGGGCAAAAGCTCAAAGAAGCACAAAACCTCTAAAAACCTTCAAGGGAGTCCACTGGATCGGTAGCTATACGCACATTTCAACAAATGGAATCACCACCATACAACATATTAATTAGCGGAAGCGCTGCATAAACTCCAGATAGAACACGCAGAAGAAAAACCCGCAACCTGCGATGAACAACCTCGAAGCTACGCATTCTCATCCACCTACATAATAATTAAGCAAGGGTGAGTACGTTGCGTACTCAGCAAGACTTGAGCAAACCTACAATACGTGCAGGCCATTTCAAAGGAAAGGCTACTACAGTTAATTTGCATAATGCGAATTTGAATTTGTAAAACAAGTTATTTGCAAACGGAATTTATAAGAGCATTTGATTGATAACAAATAAGTAAAGCATAATAACACTCACAGTCCTCCATGACGTGAGCGACGAATCATTTACATTCCTGAAATTCCATCAATGCCAGCCCTTTTGAAAATAATAAAACATTTAACATTGGAATGACTTCACCGAGTGCTCATGACCGCCTTGCGCGCTAATCGATTAGATTTAAACTCTGCGAGGTGTACAACTTTACCCACAAGGAATGATCCACCTTTTTTGCTAGAGCGTCGATTCGCACACTTCCTTAGGTGTCTTGGCAAAGGCGATCATCTGAGCCGTTACATTGTTCGAGACATGACTTTGATCCAAATTTCGCCGGGGCGTTAACCCCGCCATAGAACTAGAAACACACACCCAAGCCGTGGATCCACCTTCACACACAACACAACGTTTCTAAACATGGCGGGCGACACCGATTGCGTGGGTGAAACCGATCCAGCAGACCAAGCGGGAATGCTTGCGCTAGCTCCGCCTACCAATGAACAAAGCCATGTCCGAACAACTTAATAGGCTAAGGCTACCCCATAATAGCCCTCGTGGTTGCACGGAAATCTCGGATCAATAGCGTCCCATTGCTCGGTCCTTAATCCGACACGGGCGACACTTCACCCTACACTACGTGCAATTCCGCATGCACAACCGGCTATTGCCAACAATCGCCCGCATCAAAGCATAGTTTCATTTTGGGTTTTTAATCTAAGTACTCACAACCAACAGTGCCATTTTCAATATTTTCAGGAAACAAATATGGATTTGATCATCAGCTATTTTTATTCTAAAGCATGGCTAAGCAGGAATAATATGAACGCATATACCCAAGATGACAGTAGTAATGCCTATCCTCAATCTACGGTTATCAAGGTTCACAGGTACATAATCATCAAAGGAGATTCACGAGACAACAGGTATAACTACCAAATCCACAAGATAGCAATTTACATAAAGTAATCGCATGCATAAAACAATTTGATGCATAAAAGGAATAGAAAATAGTAGGATCAATATGGTCAAAGGAAGCTTGCCTTGCTCAATCATTGCTTGCGGTGAAGTCGAGGATTGAAGTCGACGGACGGCGGCAACGTAAAACAACAACGCTTGTCGGGTTCTCTGGCGTCGATCAACGGAAAGATAAAGCAAATACAAGACTTCAATAAGGCAAAAGAGAATAGATAGAAAGAACAAATAAAACTCTTCACAAGAACAGGGATTGCTCTTTTATGAATTTATAAATCTTATTTTACGAATTCAAGATGCAAAGATTGGTTAGATTGATGGAATTAATCATCAGTTGCAAGGTTTCATTGATTACTATTCATGATATGAGTTTCTGCCAATCCTTATTATTTACGGTCTTGCTCTATTAGGATTCACATTCAAAGCAAGATGAAATAGGAATATTTTCTTAGATTGCTGTAGATTATATCTTAAAGATCAATTCTAAATTATTCTGCACTAAATTCAGATTTAGATGAATTGCTTTGCGAGTTAATGAAAATGCTTAAATGATCATGTTGGACTATGACTAATTAGTTCTTTATCTTTAATTGATTTCGCTTAGAATTAGCTTTATGCAAGTTAGATCTACTGATTTAGGCTACTGGACTAATTTACACGATATTTGAGAAGGTTCTGGTGATAAAAATAACTTAACTACGGATTCCTTCATTATTACCTAAAGTTTATTCATTCGCATTAAGGCCTAAAGTAATGTAATTACTTAGGGTTATTCAGCTATTAAGATTAATATGCAAAACATGATGAAGTATGGTTATTTCTTCATACTAAGATGATTTATACTTTGTATAACAATCCTAAGCTGATTCCATAAATTTTAGGCTTTGGCTGATACATTATATTCATTGTTGAAAAGGCTTATGTGGCATTATATAGTTTACACTATTCGGAATCGGCAGGAAAGTGAAACTAAAGGTTAACACTTAAGGGTTTTGGGCTACTAAGAAGAATATGCAAATCTTGACGAAATAAGATTCTTTTTACAGAATATGGTAGTATAAACTTTGTACAGTGTTTCTAGACTAGTTTTACTGATTTCGGTATTTAAACGAGTTATTTTATCTATCGATGAAATGGCCTAAATGATCATATTTGAAACCTTAAATCGGCCAAGTTCAAACTTGATTTCCAACTACTCTATACATGATTCTTGATTCATTTTTCAGGTATTAGCAGGTAGCAATCCTAGAGTTGTTTTAAAGTTGATTTTGCATTGTTTTGACTTAAACTGCAACAGGTTATCTATTTATTTATCGCTATAATTATCATTCTCCTCTACTAAAAGAATGCAAATTAAGTTTGATCCTAAGCATCTTGATATGGACAAGCTCCTCGCTTTTAGGAATCTAATACAAATTACATTACCATCTTATGAGCTATCATGCTATTATTTTGCTAATGGCCATAACATGGTTAATTAATGATTGCAAAGCAGATATGTTAAATTGAGTTCAACATTAGATGATTTTACATATTTGAGTTTATTTCGATTCCAGAGACAACATGAACTTATTGTATAGTTATAAAAGTTATATTTTTCCATATATGCAATAATGACCATAACAAAGGTGTTTATCCCATTCTTGACTTTAAGAATTGTTCTATGATTCAAAAACTGAATGTTTCTGTATATTTGAACACTTTCTGATCCTAAATTCTCATGAATATTGATTTCATCATTTCACTACTTATTATACACAATTTCTCATCAGAAACCACACTAGCACCATAATCAAAGTTTAATTTGAATAACAATCCTGTACTTCAAAAATTAAATACTTTTGTATATTCAGAATGTTACTGATTTTATATGATTATAGAAACTTGTTCCACTGAAATTAAATCAAAACTACAAAAGATAATCAAGTTTCAATTATCAATTAGTTTGAAACTGAAAAAAGAAATACGTTTTCTTGAGTAGAAGCGCCTTTGGAACCTAGTCTTCTTCTACCCTGTGCTCGACTTCTACGGCCCCATTCTTGAGAGAGGGAGAACAGAGGTCAGGGCATGGCGGCGAGGGCTTCCGCCGGGTTCGGCGGCGGGCGCAAAGCTTCCTGAGGCGCACTTTCGAGGTAGAGTCGGTTCGTCGGAAGAGACACCGAGCGGGCCAGCCGAGGAGGGGCGGCGTTCATGGCGGTGACCCAACGGAGAAGACAAACAGGAGTATTAGGGATTGAATCGGTAGCACCTATAGCATCAGGGGATCACAAGGGGTCAATTTTTGAGGTTCACCTGGAGGGAGAATCTCCGAGCTGAGCTCCCACCGGCGGCCCTTCATGGAGGAAGATGGCGCACGGCAGCAGCTCCGATTCGCATGGAGGAGACCGAATCTTTTTGGGGGCTCTTGATCCTTATGAGCTGCAGATACTAATGCTGGAAGGAATTTGAAAATGAGCTGCTCAATCACTCGAATTGATCTCGGCTTGTGGCTCTGGAGCTTGGCAATGGAGGAAACGCAGGAAGTTCTGTTGCTGGCTTGAGAGGAAAGAGAAGGAGTGGAGGAGGAAGTGGAGCACTACCTCGGTGGTCTCAGAAGTGGCGTGATATCTGAGGCTTGGTGGCATAGATGGAAGGCTCTAGAATGAGGACCCACATGGCGATGAAGGTCATGGTGGAGGCAAAGCAAATTGAGAATTTGGCTACCATTTGCACGAGGTAAAGCTCAATGAATAGGTTATCTATCATATCTGAGTTTTTATGAGAAATTTATTTCGTGATGAGTTGCCAGTTATCTGCCTACTGTATAATTTTAAGATGAAAATACTATTCACAGAAATTATAATAATTCTGACAAGTTACAATATTTACATTTTTGATTTTGATTTATTAGACAATTCAAATATTTTTATAACTTTTGAAACTTTGTTTTTCAATTTATTTTGAGCTATTTGTTCTTAAGTAAAATTTTCAGCTCAAGACATTGCTCAGGATTTTATTCCATTGTTTTATTTTAGAGTTTCTATTTTTGAATTTTCAAAAGTGTTATATCTCATGATCAGTTCGAATTTTCACCAGAGGTAAATATCACTCTGAGGGTATTATGGTAATTTTCTAAATCTTTAATTCTCTTTATTTGATTTTTCATGTTCCAAGGAAATTCAAATAAAACCAATAATGCCAAGAAACTCAGAAATAAATATTTTCAAATTTAAAATATTTATTTTTACTTAATTGATTTTTAGGACTATCTAGACCTCATAATGGGTTTTCTTCCACGGACCCGCTAACCTATCAACTAAACCGCCTACTCATCTCATTCATTCCTTGTTTTCTTAGCTTGGCCGGACTCTGTCTCCGATCATGTTCCAGCGATCTTCGACTATCTAGACCTCTGACGGTCCTCGCCTACTCCCGGTATCCTCCGCCTCAGCATGACCTAGCACCATCGTCCTTCAACCATAAAAAATAAGGAAAACCCATCACATAGAAATATCCAAAAAGATATGCAATAATCATCACAAAATCATTAATTAAATCAATCATGCTCAGAAGGACTGGTGCTACCGCCCCTATGCCGGTAGCACCGCTTTGCTACAACACCAAAAAAACACCCTCTCTGGAATTTTCACACTGGCCAACTAGGCTGGTGCTACCGCTCATCGGGCTGACATGGCCGGTAGCACCGGATTGCCTGAATCCCCTAAAAACACCCTCTCGGGTTTTTCCACACCACTCTGGGGTCTAGTGCTACCGTTCGACTAGTAGCACCACGCTACCATGGCTGGTAGCACCGAAAAAGATAATCAATACTCAAATTGCTTCAAATTGAAAATCCAATTTAAATCAAACTCAAATCAAAATAAACCAAGCTCAAATTTAGTCAAATATTCATCACACACAGGCGTAGACCTCCACATGGCCTTTCATAAATGTCTATATTGCATGCCTCCAGATGAATTGAAGAATCAAATCAATGAGCAGTTAAGCAAAGGATTCATCCATCCTAGCTCATCTCCATAGGGTAGCCCTGTGTTGTTTGTTCCTTAAAAAGATGGTGGTATACGGATATGCGTAGATTATCGTGCCTTAAATGAAGTCACAATCAAAAACAAGTATCCCTTTCCTCGTATCGATGACTTATTTGATCAATTTAATGGTGCTCTTGTCTTTTCCAAGATTGATTTAAAACATGGATACTATCAATTGAAAATCGGGCCTAAAAACATTCCAAAAACTGTATTCACCACATGTTACAGATTATATAAATATACCGTAATGTCATTCGGACTTACTAATGCTCCAGCCAGTTTTATGTGCGTTATGAATAAGGTCTTTATGGAGTATTTAGATAAGTTTGTAGTAGTCTTCATTGATGATATTCTCATTTATTCCAAAACAGAAGAAGATCATGCACACAGTAGCAATGTTCTGAATTTTAAAAAAATTCTCGGGACAGTAGCAATGTTCAAATTTTTAAAAATTCCTCAGAATTGATAATCATCTGAAAGTTTTATAGGAACATCACTTATGTGTCAGGAACCTTCAAACAAAATTTTAAAATTTTTTGACATTGTTTGAAGTACTTTTTATTCAGTTGAAATTTGCCAAAATTTTGACAATTTCGCCCAAAATTTCGGATTTTTGGCCTAATTCGGAGTTTTTTAAATTGCAAACGGACCGGATTTGAATTTTGGTTGAGATTTGTATGAATACCGAGACAATGAAATTTCAGATTTTGGTCTCAAAAGAGATTTTATCTGAAAATGAAATTTGAATCCTTAATTGTACCTATCCACCATAAGCATACAGAATATAAATAATGTGGTCGCTGGGAACCGGCAGGACAACACTGATGTACACATGCATGCCTGCCTGCGTCCATGTGTACGTATATGTACATGTACGTGCTGCTACTTTACTACTAGCTAGCTAGTTAGGTTCAAAGCATTAGGCCTCTACGGCTCTACCCGCCTGCAAAGACAAATCTCGCTTTTGATTTTCTGCGTGTGTGGTGTGTAGTGTGTACACGCCGAATTCTGGAAGCTCGTGCCGACACACTCACCGTTTCTTGCGCTACAAACAAGTTAGATTGGGACAGAGCATTTACATACGTAACTTGATACAAATTGGCAAAGAAACATCCAAACCAACCAACAATACATGCCGCGCAAAACTAGCAAGGCGGCCGACCGTGGGAGCACACGGACGAGGACGAGCGGGCAGGCGTGCGGACGAGCGCATCGGCGAGCCTTGCTGTCACAGTGGGGCAGTGCGAAAGCTCTTCTGCTGTGGTAGGCTACGTTGCTTTCTGCAGGCTATGGCGCAGACAATCTTGTGTGCTCACTGGGCACAACAGAGAGCTTCCGTATTTTTTGGACACGACAGGACCACGTCTTCTATGGTGAAGAAGTGAATCAAATTTGCAAATATATATGTGAGAGATTAGATTTGCAAAAACTAAAGTGCAAGGCGCCTAGCTAGATAAGCATGAGTTCCACGTAGAGAGACCTATATCATATCTCTGAGCTCTGCATGTCCACACATAAAACCGGCAACTATTCTGCTCTTTTTGTCCTTCACCTAGCTAGCTAAGCACTGTCCGATTGTACAGATGCACGCATGCACCAAGTGCACTGAACTAATCAATCTTGGAAAGTTATTTATGCAGATAGAGGCGCTGATAAGTCGCCTACCAAATCTAGACGGCGGAGATGAGCAATGCGTCCAAACTTTGCAATCTCACACAATGAACCCATGAAATAATGAAATCCTTCCCCTACCGCGCACGCAATCTCTCCAAGATTCGCACCGATTAATTTGTCTTGTCTGCACAGATTAATATCCGTGTGTGATGCGGCGTAAGGATTTGTGGTTTTGCTGAAACCAGATAAAGCTTCAGAGGAGTCAGGGTCCTCTTAATGTAATTAGTCTATGTAACACAGCAGAAGTCCATGCATGGAACAAAGTAGAGCTGGCTAAATTAACTTTTCCAAGTTGAAATCTCTCTTTAAATCAATTAAGAGATCTGCGAAGTCATGATCTAAACCGCGGGATCGACTTTGGAAGAATTATCATCCGCTCGACCATAAAGACGCTGCCAAGGAGCATCTCCAGCATGGATATATAGATAGAAAAGTCAATGTTACTAGGACCCATATCACTACTATGTAATGGTACAACACTATTTCTTCATCTAAGTTGATTCCTAATTTTTCAGGAAAAAACTGATAGTGATATATGATATGATGTGGGTGAAAAATATGGCGCAAAACACCACTATTAGTTTGACCTTTAAACCAGTAGTGATGTCAATTATCATCTCGTAATCACTATCATTTCCAAGATCGGAACCCATAGTGATATTATACTATTGGTTCTGATCTCAGAACCGATAGTGATGTTATTAATATCACTAGCTATCGGTTTTGAGGTTGAAATCGATCATGATAGTGCATAACCCATTGGGTTCTCTTCCCGCGGTTGACTTCTCGGCTTTTCTACCCAATCCATTCAAATACCAAAAACGAAGGTGTCCACCTTGTGCTTGACCTCTCGGCTTTCCCTTCATTTCATAAAAAAGATGTTTACACCTATCCGCCTGAATCACCCCTCCATGTCCCCTCGCCTGCATTGCCCATCTACCTTCCCGAGCATGTTGCCCATCTACCTCCCCTCCCCCGTGTCCCCATCTGCTTCCCTGAGCATGTCACCGTCATCTCCTCCCCCGAGTACCTCGTTGCCGCCTCCATGAGCACGCCATTGTTGTCTCCTCCCAGAGCACGCCATTGCCTCCACCTCCCCTGAGCACGTCGTCGCCTCCTCTGATTCTCCCCAGAGCACGTCGTCGCCTCCTCCCTGAGCACATCGCCATCGTCTTCTCCCCTGAACATGTTGTCGCTGCCTCCTCCCTGACTCCCTAAGCTATATAATCATCTCCCTGTGATTAATTTTTTTATTATTATTGTAAAGGGGCAAGACAATTTACTTGTCTTGGAGAACTTGTATGTGGGGAGGCATTGTTCGATGAGGATTTGGGTTGGTTAGACTGTTTGTGACAATATTGATTAATCCTTTATATCTTGAAATACTTTGCTAGTTCAATTGGTATCATCTATTAATTAAGTGCTACTAGATATATATTCATGCTCATTGTGCTTACTGTTCTAGCTTGTGCTTGGCTTTTATTGTTTTGTTCATGGTATTGTGTTGTTGATAGCATTTTTGAGTATTGATTCTCTTAAATATATCTTGGTCCAACTGATTAGGTTTTATAAACTATCAACTATTAAATCTATTTCTAAAGATAAGGTTATCACAAATCAATTTAATATCTTGTCCCTTGTATTGAGGAGGCCTTTCTAAGGCATCCCACCAGCTAAGAACATCTTAAAATCAAATTGAGCTTGATTGCTAGTTGTATACCTCTATTAATGTTAATTGTCATGCATATGCTTAATTACCTGATTATAAGTATATTTACTTTGATATTGTCAAGTATCATATATAAAATGAAGCCTAAAAACAAGACAGACGACATAGAAAAGTTATTGGATGCTAAACAAAAACTTGAGGTGGAGATATAACAATTGAAGAGAAAGTCTGAGTTAATAGAAGAAATTTATGAGATGAAACATAAACTAAAAAACAAAGATGATAAATTGCAAGATTTTGAATCTCTTAACCTTGTACTCATCATTAAGGAGCGTGGGGAGAATGCAAAGTTGGAAGAAATCAAAGCTGAGCTTATAGAGGTTTCTAATTTTTAATTCGATATGGTGACTTATAATATACTAATATAGCCTATTTTCATAATAAAATAATCACTTTTGTAAGGATTAAGAGATATAACTGAAAGTCAACCAGTTATTAGAGTCAAACAAATGGGCACGGTGCCATGGTACTATATGGAGAACCAAAAAGGCTTTATTGCAGAAGCTTTGGCACATATGATGGTAGACATGAAGAAGCCTTAAGGTCCCCTTGATCTATCAAATAATATTGTTTCTCAATATATGCTTGTTAATATTTTAACTTGTTTATTGTGTCGTTGTAACATGGCAGGAAATACTTCAGACAAAAGTTGGCTATAAAAATGATACAAAAGACTGCTTTTGTGCCATGAAGTTCTATGAGGAAAAGGCTACCAAAAGATTGTGCAACTGATGTTTGCACTAAGTATGTTTAGTGGACAATCTCTGTGGTACTCTAGATGCAATTGCTTGGAACAAAGAGCTTAATTTCTACTAGGACGTTGGGGCTACTTGAGGAGAGTTGTGTTAGAGGATTGTGCTACTGATTTCTATATTGAGTATGTATACTGTCAACAATATAGTGAATGTGAATATACTGTGAATTTGTCAATCTATAAGTATACTATGAATGTGAATATACTATGGATTTATCAATTGTGCATATACTATCAATCTATGAATATACTATGAATTTGTCAACCTATGAGTGTGAATATACTATAAATGTGAATATATTGTGAATGTGAATATGCTGTTAAGGTGATACATGGGATTTATCTCTATTGGTTCCACGCTTAGAACCGATAGAGATGTTTAATCTCTATCGGTTCCAAGCCTGGATCCGATAGAGATAATTCACTAATATCTATCAATGCCACGTTAAGAACTGATAGATATCTTAAGGACTTCACTATTTGTTCTTATCATGAAACCGATACGAATTCCTAATTATATCTATCGGTTTCTAGAGATAGTAGGCCTTCTGGATCGGTTCTGATCTCAAACTAACACAAATAATGCTATATTTCGATCGGGCAAAAACTGACCATGAGAGTCGCTTTTCATCCATGTCTAAAGATTTTGTATCTTCACCAAAATCAACCCAGATGATGAAAAAAAATCGGCCTAGATGATCATTTATGTAGTAGTGTCTGACGCTGGTATATCTAATTTAACATCTCAAATCTGGTATAAGTGTACAAACTGGTAGTGTACAACTGTACATACTGCAAAGCTATTTGATCTTGCTAGCTAGCTCTTATACAGCTCATTGATGCAAAACAATAATATTTGCTTGTCATGTTGACCACTAGGTAGCTAGTTACGTTTTTAGGTCACTTGCTAGTTTCTAGTTCTCATATCACCCGATCTAGAAGATACTGCCTAATTTATGTAGCATATGCAGAGAGGCATATCGAAACACATAACACTACCATGACAATACTATAGGATTGTACATCAGAATCGGTTCTCTTTTGTCATTTCAGTCGATTATAGTGGCGATACAAAATCTTTAGATAGTGATGAGGATGCGCTATCACAATCGGTTTTGGCCTGATTGTGAGAGCCTCATCACAATCGGTTCTTTTCATAAACCGATTATCATGATGTGGTTATCAGAATCAGTTGCTATGTGGAACCGATTGTGATGATATTGTCATTAAAATCGGTTGTTATGTGAAACCGATTGTGATGATCTCTCATCACAATCGATTCTTATGTGGAACCAATTCTGATGACCCAATCATCACAATCGGTTCCACATTGGAACCGATTCTAATGAGGGATCATGACAATTGGTTCTTACATGAAACCGATTTTGATGACCATATCATCGGAATCGGTTCTTACATGGAACCGATTCTGATGACCATATCATCGGTCTCGGTTCCATGTAAGAACCAATTCGAATGATAAAGGATCATCAAAATCAATTTCACAAATGAACTGATTCTGATGGCCCTATCATTAGAATCAGTTCCACATAAGAACCGATTGTGATGACCCTCATAGGAGTATGCCATTTTTCATATTCTCCAAAATAGCACATATTGACAGTATGCACATATATATGTATCACATTCGTAGTACAGAACACAGAATGCATATATCACATTCACAGAACACAAACACTTTAATTACAACACATATCACATTCGGTGACAATATACAAACATAAGCATGCTTAATAATCAGTACAACATAAGCATGCTTAACAATCAGTAACAATATATAACATAAGCATGCTTAACAATTAGTAACAATATACAACATAAACATACTTAACAATCAGTACTAATTAATATTGTTTACATATGGACTAGTATGATGCTTCACGATCTCTAAACCAGTCGTACTCCGATTTAACTTCTAACTAGTACCACTGGCATAAGTGATCTTGTATGGTGTTCAGTGCTTTGTTGTCTAAGCTCTTTTAGGGGATATTGATATGCTGCAAAACAAAATGTAGTGCAATAATTTAAGTTTTAAAATTTGTATGTAAAAGGCTAAGTGTATTATTATGCATGTACATATACCTTAGAGAAAAGTTGTGAGTTGTCGATCAAGATCGCCATGTGGTGCATGACGTAGAAGCCACACAAGTCATCGCTGCCTTGTTGATGACACTGTGAAGAGAGAAAGAATTTAATACACGAAGATTACATGTTCAAAAAATTAATCATATTTATGGTAGGCACTTGTACTCTGAAGCGCTTATACTCCAGCGTCTTGCCCTTTTCAGTAGCGTATTTCCCTCCATTGATGTAGGCTGAGAAACCCCTACATACATTGGAGAGATGCCATTGAGTCAAAAAAATGAATGTAGTTAAATTTAGAAAGTGTTAGGTGACAATAATGTACTTATTGCTGCAAAGAAGGCTTGATCACGTAGACCATCGGTCTCTTCTTGATCGAGTTTAAAGTATAAACCGTGTTTTCACTCGAAACGAGGATGAGTAGAACGCAACGGTTGCTTATTAGATGGCATGCAGTGCAAGAAAATAAGTTCGCATACGGTGTAAGTGAGTACAAATAATTGAAGGGTAAAGTACTACTTACTCCTCGTGGTACGGGAATAGAATAAAATTCTTCTTCGACTCAACATTCAAAGCCCCCTTGAGGTAGCCGGCAAGGAAATCCAGTAGAAGCCGTGCCATAGTTGTAGACACCAGCTCGGGGTCGACAAACCCAACTAGGTGTTGATGCATCATGGCTCACTGCCTCATTGCCCCGTAACTCATGTTGAACGTTAGAAAGCATAATGCGAAATCCTATAAAAGTCATCAGGTGTATGGTGTGTTACTCACAACGTCCAAGATCGTAAAGTAGAAATATCGACAGCCATCAATTGGTACACATAGAATAGATCCTCAAAACTGACTAGAAATGTCCCATCCTCGTCGCGGTGGAAATGTCCCTTTCTATACCTCACAGTGAAGTCGACTCGAGGCTCATCCTCTTAGACGCTATCCATGTACCATCCATGGAGCAAGCGACTAAATTTGCTTAGAGCATTTAATAGGTTAGATACAATCAAGGGTTTTCCATGTACGTAGGCCTTGAAATCATGAGAGGTCTTCTTATTGTCTGCCAACTTTCCTTTCTGCGTAGAAGATGTCTGTGAGGTCGGGGAAAGAGGCTTTGTATGTGTTGGAGGGGGCGCTGTGGTCTCTGTTAGCTTTACCTTCTTCGAAGAAGTCATCGAGGCCTCCTGTGGTTCAGTGGTTGTCATGCTAGTCCTTTTACGTGCAAGCTCTACACTCTGTGTAAGAGCAGAAGCAGGCGCAAGTACGGTAGGAACCTACAAAGCACACGCATATGTAACTTGTTGAAGTACTACAAGAATAGTAGATAAGATGGGATTAATTTTTACCTTGACCAAATTATGTAGTGCAAAATTGAAGGGGTTTGAAGGAATGCTCATATTTTGAAGAAAACCATAAATTCTGCAAAATGAGGAGAAATCTCCTCCAACTAGGCTTGAAATTTACCCTCTTAACACCCACCCATGAGGATTTCAATTTTTTCTCACCCAAATATTGCTTCTAACCACAAAATATGAGCTATTTTCTCATGTGGTAGTGGAGAAATCTCCTCTGAAAAACACAGGAGAGTTCAGCACTAGTGGTATAAATAACCTAGCGAGGCACATCAGAATCGATTCTTACTTAAGAAGCGATAATGATGTTCATTCTCATCACTATCGGTTTCTGAATAAGAAGCAATAGTGATGTGATCATGTGCATCACAATTGGTTCTTACAGGAGAAGCGATAGTGATGTGCATGAACATCACTATCGCTTCTTTATTAAGAACTGATTGTGATGTGCATGTTCACACCACAATCGTTTCTTATATAAAAAGTGAAAGACCATGTGGAGGTCTATACCTTTGTGTGATGAGTAATTGACTAGATTAAAGGTTGATCCGATGAGTAATTGACTAGATTAAAGGTTGATCCGATGAGTAGCTAATGAGATTGAAAGGTTGATCCGAGTTAAAATTGTCTTGGAGCATTTTGATAAGGTCTCAACCAAGTCGTGTGTCTTTGCTGAGTGCTTCAAGTTTCTCAACTGGTTTTCTTTGCTAAATGACCGAGTGCTGCCAGTCATTACTGAGTTCCTCTAGCTTTCCGACTAGTCTCTTTGCTAAGTACTGTGTTCCAAGTGGTTCCTGTCTTTGCTAAGTGTGTCTAGCTTTTTGACTGGTTTTCTTCCTCTGGTGAAAGCCGAGTGTCGAGTGCTTCCAGTCCTTGCTGCATGGTGTTTAGTTTCTTGACAGATTTCCTTCTGAGTTGAGTACTCTGCTGCGATCAACGGGTTGTTAAGGACTCAGCAGGTGGTTAGCCGAGTGATTAACCAAGTGATTAGCTGTGTGAATTAGCCATGTGGCTAGCCAAGCGTTTCAGCCATGTGGGCTTGAGTATATGGCTTTGCCGACTAGTTGTGGTTAAGTTGTGTTCGACTATTTTGAGATAATCAGCAAATATGATTGTGGGCATTACTATGTGAAAGGTTTCCTTGTCTTTGATGGTTGTAGGACCATGGTGCTGGGTCATGGTGAGGCGGAAGATGATCGGGACTAGGCGAGGCGCGTCGGAGGTCCAAAATGGTTGGGAGATCGCCGGAAGATGATCGGAGACGGAGTTCGGGCAAGCCAAGGAGGCAAGGGAAGGAACGGATACTAGCTAGATGCTGCGAGGATCAATGAGAACTATTGGTGTACAGTCTAGTTGATAGGAATAGCGGGTCTAGTAGTATGCTTTGAGAGCCGTACAAGAAAAACCCTGTGTTAGCGGGTTTAGGGTTTCCCCTTGAAGGCTGTGTGAGTGGGTGCTTCCTAGCCCTTAGATGAGTCTCTAGGGTTGAGAGTTGCATCTAAGGGTGGTAGGTAGCCCAAGAGTTGTATAAATATGGATGGGTGCCTCCCTCAACAGGAGAGGAGGTGAGGGATCCCAGAAGGTTTTTAGAGGTTTTTGAGTGCTCAGTTGAGCTTTGCCAAGTTTTTGTGTGTGTGGCTGTGTAACCTCTCTTCCAGGAATACAAGATACATATCAAAGATTTCAATACTTGCATTTTTCCTTCTGTCATTTAATTTATGCAAGTTACTTTCTGCAATATAAGTTACGCAATTTACTTCACGTAAGTTGATTCTTCCGTCTGCATTCTTTCTTGCGTCTTTTGCGTTCTTGAGTTGATTGATCTTGTATTTCATTTATGTGCGCCCCTCGCTTGATGTGTCCAAGCCATCCAGATCTTTTCTCTTTTCTAAATCAGGAGCAAGCCTTACACCGATTTTTCTGTTCTTTCTGCTCCTCTTTAAGTGCTCTCTCTTCTCGGATAGAAAGGTTGAATCTTTGAGATTAATCTCGGTGATCGGTTCGGGAATCAAGTTTCTTGGTGAACCAAGATCTCATATACCATATTTCTGTGAGTTTTGTTTAGTCGATTAAAAGTTCTTGTGATTCTTGTTTTGAGTTGAGGTATCTATTCGTGAGGAACTTTTGGGTCTGGTACTCTCACCTACTCCTGTAGGGTACTACCAGCTTTTCTTCTCAAGAACCTCCTCCTTTTGGGAGATCATTTGTGTTAGTCTTTTGGAATACTGTGTGTAGGAAAATTTGATTGTGACCATTCACCACCCCTCTGTTCGCCATTCCGATCCTTCAATTGGTATCAGAGTCGGTTCTGCTATTTTCATATATCTTGACCGGTCTCAAGAGCCATGGCAACAGACAAGTATTCCACCAAGCCTCCCATTTTCTACGGCATTGATTTTCCTTTTTGGAAGTCGAGGATGGATTCATACATCACTGCCCAAGGCTTCCTGATTTGGCAGAAGGTAAAGCTCCCGTATGATGTTCCTGCTAATGAACACGTCACAGCTGGGGTGATGTGGAGGCAAATGCTAAGGCAAGAAATATCCTCATATAGGGACTTAGCCGCAGTGAGTATGATAGAATCTCTCATCTGCGATCCGCTCATGAGATCTGGGTGACCCTCGATGCTTACCATGAGGGTACTACCCAAATCAAAAGCGTGAGGTAAGATCAACACAAGCGTGAGTATAACAAGTTTGAACAACACGCTGGTGAGAGTCTTGATGAGTGTTTGATCGGTTTACAAAAATTTTGAGCGATCTCCGGATAGTTGGTTGTACATACCCTGACTCGGATAATGCTCGACACTTCTTGACCGCACTCAATCTTCGCATTTGGGAAATGAAGGTAACCACCATCAAGAACACAACCGATTTGTTGACCTTGACTCTTGACGGGCTTTATTCTCGTCTCAAGACAGATGAGATCGACGTTGTCTCTCGCAAGACAAAATCTCAGTCGATGGCTTTGGTTACTGATCCCATTTGTTCCTCTTCTTTTGACTCTTCTGCTATCTTTTCTCTCTCGACCGTTTGTGAGCTGAGCAATGATCATCGCTAAACACGCCTACGGATGCTACCAAAACTCTAAATAACTAATGTCACCTCTAGTGAAGAGACAGAATTAACCTCGACTCTTAAAACGGTTTAAAACTAAGCCACCGAAATTTAAAAAAATTCTAAAGCACCTCCCTAAAACTAGGACATCCACTCGTGAGACAAAAGAGCAATAGCAAGAATATAATATATCAAACACTTAAAATAGAATCAAACCATCTAGCGGTCCTTAGATAATCAATCACACATCCAATAGAAATTAACAACTCCAAAGACGATGAGCAACACATTACAACACCATTATTTACAACCAGGCTTAACAATTTAATTAAATGCGGTGGTGATGACCGGAGTCGTGTACGTGCTTCTACTCGATCCCAACCTAGCGAGTCGTCTGCAAGGTACCTAAAACAAGAAGCAAACAAGCGTGAGTCCAAGACTCAGCAAAGTGCAACAAATAAAAAGTAATGAATTCAATTGAATTACTTTTACTCTAGACTTTGATATAGCCATTGCTAAATGGAAAATTCAACCAGTAAAAGAAGCGATAACTAACTCCACTTACCACAACTAACTCGGAACATAACTAAATCTTACCCCCGCCTCAATAAACATTTCTGGATGAGTCCACGCCTCAATCCTCAACCTGTTCTTCCCATTCTCATCAATCCCATTTATCAGTTGCAACACACAATGCAAGGGAATGCATTTATGCTTTCATACTCAAGTGCACAAAACATACAAAACAAGAATCTCATTAAACATGATTCATCACCGTAAATGCAATACAGATGCAAATATGCCATACAAAAGCAAAATATCATATCCATACATCACAATCAACTCATTAAACATGATTCATCACCGTAAATGCAATACAGATGCAAATATGCCATACAAAAGCAAAATATCATATCCATACATCACAATCAACTCATTAAACATGATTCATCACCGTAAATGCAATACAGATGCAAATATGCCATACAAAAGCAAAATATCATATCCATACATCACAATCAACTCATTAAACATGATTCATCACCGTAAATGCAATACAGATGCAAATATGCCATACAAAAGTAGAATATCACATCCATACGTCACAATCAACTCATTAAACATGATTCCTCCTTGTCAATGCAATGCAGATGCAAATATGCTTGCATGTTCATATGCTCATTTCATTTTCACAATTCTCATGCATATTCCACAATTCTCATGCATGTGATGCATCATGCATGTCTCATTTCCTCATTTAGCACATACCGGTATTGCCGAGCACCACCCGTCGATGCGTTCCCTCAAACCCAACCATCCCGTGGAAGGGGCCTGCCGAAACAGGACTTGCCGCTACCCGTAGCGGGTCCACGCTAACACCGCTCCCATCCACGCCATTAGGATGGGACTACGAGTAGGAACTCCGAGCACTCCGGATTAGTCATACTTCCGTATAACTTTCTCACCGCCCTGGCTCAATGCAATTCATGAATGCACATATGCAAATGTCATTCCTCACATTCATATCCGTATTCTCAATACTCATATCCGCATTCCCAACATTCATACTCATATTCTCAACTCTCATATTCATATTCTCAACACGCATATTCATACTCTCAACACTCGTATTCATATTCTCATCATTCATTTGCATATTCTCGACACTCATATCTACATGGTCACAATTATCATTACTACACCCGTTAAAGTCATAATCCCTTTTCATGATCGCCAAATCATCCATTCTTATTAATCAAATCTCATTACTTCATTATTCACCTTATCCTATCATGCTAGTGATAATAGTGTGATATCTCAAACGATAGCTCTTCATAATCGCAAGGTATCCTGTCATTCAACTTTCGACACAAATCATTTCAACCAACGATACACTTGCATCGGATTATTTAACCTTTTCTTCACAAAACAATTACCTTACTAGACATGCTTATAATCACAAATGCAACCATAGCATAAGTATATACATCACACAAACAATCAACTAGATACCGTATAAGAGATATACGGGTTACACTTACATATAGACTCGTTTTAAATGATGGCATAACCATTTAACCATTCTCATTCATCATATCGCATGAAAAATCAAACATGACAATATTAAGATAGCACATGGGTAACGGTAATATTGCAAAAATATAATGGCCACCTAAGCCACAACCACCACAACGCACTTGCCTTGAACCTCTTGGAACAGTGTGGCGAGAAGTTGACGGCACTCCCGGGGTCACACCACCTGCAAATAGGCATAACCCACTAAAATCATGCCAAAGAAGTAACCACACAACTCAAGACAACCACAATTCTACATGCCCCTCCGAAAACCTGAAAACCAGAAATCTGTCCAACGGGACAGCCGACTTCCAACAAGCATAACTTGAGTTTAAAAACTCCAAATCAAATAAACGAGTACATTTTCTCAAACTACAGGAAAATTCCCATTTTTTTCTAGGTATACAAAAAGCATGATTCGGCCTCTAAGTTCCCCTAATCCGCTGATGAACACAAACTGCCCCAATCGCGACACGATTGGACAGCGCTCGGTAAAACGGGCATAACTTTCAAACGGCTGAACGAAACTTAGCGATTTCAGACTTCATTGAGAGGTAATTCGATTATCTACAACTTTTTCTATAGCCGACCGACCGGAAAAAGCACCGATTAATCCCAGATTTGCGACGAATAGCAAATGAACATAATTTTTGACTTGTTCTGGACAGCAATTGGTAAAATAGCCATAACTTTTAAATGGCTAAACGAAACTTGATGATTTCAGTCTCTATTGAAAGGTAATGCAATTATCTACAACTTTCGTTATAGCCAAACCCCCAGGAAACGCTTGCAAAATTTCCAAATTTTAGTTCTAACCAAGGACAGAAATCTGCCCGAACTGAAAACTCCCAAATTTCTCTAGTCTCCCCATTTCCCAACCACCAACAACTCAAAATCATGAATCCCAGCTAGACATTAACACAAACACTTTGCATGCAAGCAATTAAATCCTCCAAATACCTAGGGTTTTTACCTCAACCCTTACCCATGGAGGAAAGAGGGAGGTGGGGAGATGCTGCCACACTGAGGAGAGAGAGCTCGCCGTGGGAGGGAGCTCACGGAGAGGAGGTTCGCCAGGCTGGCTGCTTCTTCTTTGGAGTCGCCGAGCCGGAGGTGGCGGAGGGCGCCAGAGGAAGCTCGACTCAGGAGGGCGCCAGGAGAAGCAGCCATGGGAGGGCGGCGCACGGAAACTGCGTCATGGGCGCATCGCCAAGGAGGTGGTAGAGGCTAGGAAAAATCGCCAAGGAGCCGGACGCCAGAAGGAAAGAAAACGGCTAGGGAAAAATCTGATTCCAAGCATTTCAACCACATAAAGGAGAGAGATTAGGTGAGGGAGGGGAATTTCCCAAAAAAAACCCCTCCTAAAGAACAAAATCCACTTTTAACCATTAGCGTGAACCAAACAATTAAATTCTTGGCGCGAAACGACAATTGTCAGGATAGACAACTTACCGCAAAACTAAACGACACTGAGGAAAACACCCATTCCGATAAATAATTCAGGAAAAACCCAAAACCTTTAATAGAATTAATAACTTGAATCAAGAAGGTGGAAAACAAATCTGGCGGAAATCCAGGCAAAGAAGATTTGCGGTATTACACAAGTTTCCAGAAACTGAGCTTACTCTTTTAGCTCGCAAATTCTCTCACGCCTACAAGAGGGTGAGAGAGAGAAAAAGAGGAGGTGTGATCACTTGTTTCGAATGTGGTGGGCCAATCACATTCGGGCAAATTGTCCAAACCTAGAGACGGGCAAAAATGACTTCGGTGGTTCCGGCAAGAACGACTACACCGACAAGAACCGCAACAAGAAGCCTCCATTTCGCGAGCTGGTGCACGAGAAGAAGTACCGCAACTTCTCGAAGAACAAGAAGCTCTTCCACCGCGTCGTCGCTGCCCTCGACGACATCAACCTCTCCAACACGGAGACATGGAGCGACGAAGGCGAGGATGATCTTCAAGAGAAGAAAGACGGCAATAACTTCTCCAGCATGTGCTTCATGGCAGACACCAACAGCATCAACGACTCCGAGCTCTACAACGACTCGGACGAGGTACCTTCCTATGACCAGCTCAATGAGGCTTTTTGCAAATTAGGAAAATTTCATGCTAGAGCTAGAGCTAGATGTGTGGAGCTTGAGAAGGAAGTAGTTATCCTTACTTGGGAGTTAGCTTCTCTTAGATCTTCTCCCTCCCGAGTCACTGATGACTGTTCCTTGTGTGATGCCCTGCTTGTGGAGCTTGAGAACCTAAGGACCTTACATGATAGTGTGCAAACTGAACTTGAAAGTCATAGGTCAAATAATGCTAGCACTCTAGATGCTAGTTTTCTTCATACTCATACTACTGTGTTATGTGATAAGTGCCCTAAATTATTTGCTGAAATAGATGCCATGAGCGTTCACCTTAGGAAGCTTTCTTCTAGAAATGATGAACTTGAAATGCATGCTTCTAAGGACCCTATCAGCTCATGTGAGGGCTGTAAGCAACTAAAACTTGACAATGAAGCTTTAAATGTCAAGTGTGCTAAACTTGATAAGGACTTACTAGATATGTCACTTAAGAGTTGCTTGCATTGTTCTGTGATTGAGGGGGGATTTGGATAAAATCCAAGTCGAGCTTAGAAAGAAGTTAGAAGACCAAGCCCATAGGATTAGAGAAGCTTCCTGTGTTTCTTGTGAGGCCCTCAAGATTGAGGCAGCCATGCTGAGGGAGAAAAATGCACGTGCTTGTGTTTCTTATTTTCTTTCTGGTTCTTCTTCTTCCTCTCACCCCTGTTCTTCTTGTGCCTCTCTTTTCCGAGAGTGTGAATACCTCATGAGTACTCTTGAAAGATTTGTAGGAGGCAAGAAGAAGCTTAATCTCATTTTAGTCCAATAAAAAATTAGCAGTTTTAATCAGGGTCTAGGATTTGACTCCCTAGAGCACGCTAGGACTCATCCTCCTTCCATTGTGCGTGGGTCCAAGAGTAGAGAGATTGTGGTTGCACCCAGGGTGAGTTCCACTGTGTTTAGGTCTGCTGGAATTGTCCATGGGACTTCTGAGCAGAAGGGTGCTTCTCTTGTCACTTTTGCCTCTAGCAAGGCAAAGTATTCATGCACCATCTGTAAGAAGGATGGTCACCTTGTGGATTTCTGTTTTAGACGTGCCAAGATCACGAGGCGTGAGTGCGTTGCTTCTCATAGGGGTATTCAGGGTCATCCTTAGATTCTGAGTGCTCCTAAAGCACACATTGTTTCCAAACAGGTTAGAGAGTCACCTATTTTTGGGCAGCATCTAGGACACAGTTTTCATGCTATTCAGTCGGGATTTAGCCCTAGAGCTACTCGTGGTCAGTCCTTCTGCCGTCTGTTTGATATTCCTTGTTTTTCTCATCAAAGTAGATATCAGCGGCGTGAGGCGTTTTCAGGTAGGAGATTTAGGCAGTCTCATTGGGATGGTCCAACCTTTGCACCATGGTAGGGCAAACCAGTGATAGCCCCTACATCTTCTACTAGAGTTGATTCAACTGATCTTGTGAGAGTCGAGCGTCAGAGAAACACTAGAGTCCAGTCTTCTTCTTCTGTGGCTGGTATTTTGAGACGTCGTGTGATTCATTATTGGGTTCCTAGGTCCTCACTTTATCCCAGTACTGAGTCTTCTCTCTCTCTTTTGACTTGATCAGGTTCATCGGATGGGGAAGGGAGATGTTTGGATTGTTGACTCTGGTTTTTCTCACCATATGACCGGAGACTCTCGTTGGTTCTCTTCCCTAGTCCGAGCCCCCGGTGATGAGTTGATCACTTTTGGGGATGCTTCTTCTGGTAGAGTTATTGCTAAAGGTACCATTCGTATTAATGAAAATTTTAATCTTAAGGATGTTGCCTTAGTGATTTAGCTACAATATAATTTGCTATCTGTTTCTCAGCTCATCGATGACTCTTTCGAGGTATGCTTTAAGAGTAATACTTGTAGAATACTTGATTCATCAGGAGAGTTAGTTTGCGGGATTTCTAGATTTGGGAGTCTTTCATGTTGATTTTTCTATTTCTTCTGGAGACTCTCTTCGGTGTTTGATTGTGTCTGAGTCCCGTGATCCTAGCATAGGAGACTTGGTCACATTGGTTTTGATCATCTGACTAGAGTTAGCAGCCGTGATCTTATTCGTGGTTTGCCCAAACATAAGATAGTCAAAAACTTAGTTTGCTCTTCCTGCCGACATGGCAAGATGGTTACTGCTTCTTATCCTCCAGTCACCGTGGTGTTGACTGATGCACCGGGACAGCTTTTACATATGGACACTGTTGGTCCAGCTCGGGTGTAGTCAGCAGGAGGGAAGTGGTATGTTCTTGTTATTGTTGATGATTTTTCGAGGTATTCTTGGGTATTCTTCATGCCCTCGAAGGATGAGATTTTTTCTCACTTTAGGGGATTTGTTAGTAGGTTGTCTATTGAGCTTCCAGGTGCATTACAAGCTATATGTCATGCCCGAATCTGTAAATTCGGACACTCCGTGTATTCCGCACTAGTCCAGGATCACGCTAGTGCACACAGGCCAAACAGGGTTCAAGTATCACATCATACACAGCGGAATAACAAATAAGTACTTCAAACATGTATATAAACGAGTTGTATGACCTTATGGTCCCTTACAATAATTTGCCACGCAGGGCTTACAATAATCAGAGTAAATAGTTTAACAGCGGAAAGTAAACATCTTGGTGATCCATCTCCATCACAGGCGTCTTGACATAGGCTTGCTCCCTAGTTATCTGGCTCTTCGACGAACTCCTCCTCATACGCAGGCGTAGTCTCCTCTTCTGGTAAATTTTGTCCGCAAGGGTGAGTACACACGTATCAACAAGTCATGCATGAATGCGGTTATAATACTACATGCATGGCTTGTTACAAAGAAATAGCTCAATTGGTTGTTTTGCATTTGCATCAACATTTTAACTCAATATTTATTTAGATGTAAGCAGCAAAACTTTAATAATATAATAAGTTTCTCAATTGTTTTCCACATAATTTTAGACACTTCAATAAATCAAACGTCCTAATCAACATTCATCATTAACCACGGCACCTGACCTTCCACCCCATTTTATTTTCAAAACACTACCCCTTATTTGTAATTCCCGAGCATTGTCGATCACAGTGGACTCGGCTATTGACAGTTTTGACACACCGCAGAGGTTGTACACTTTACCTACAAGATCTTGTTGCTCACCACCACGGTGATTGGCCGTAACAAAGCCTTTCGAGACTTCTATCTCCACCTAGAAACCTCTCGGGTTGCCTTCACTATCACTTCCCTCACTCCTAGAGCAAGTATAGGACCGACAAACGACAAACATCAACATGGATGAATGCGCAATGACGAAACAAATACGTAATATCACCGAAATGATATGTTCTAATACTACATGCATGGCTTGTTACAAAGAATAGCTCAATTGGTTGTTTTGCATTTGCATCAACATTTTAACTCAATATTTATTTAGATGTAAAGCAAATGCACGCTCCCCCCACACAGTTACCCCCATGTAACTGCCACCCCGAGGTTTCAAAGGTAAGATATCGGAATCCTACTAAACTAGGTCTTCCCATTCAGACATGTGGTTGTACGAGAGACTCAGGTCAAAGGGTTGTAAGGTGAAGTCCTTAACTGACCAAGGCAAGACATTCTTCTATCAAATCTAGCACACAGCCCTCACAACACTCATAACCCCCCAAATGCCACGAAGGCCCACAGCACAAAGCCTCGGTCCACTTGCCCTAGTCTAAATCAATTTCCACCCCAAGTTACTTAACAGAGCAACACATGCCCGTAATCATCCTTCATGTAGAACCACACAGGTCTCTACAGTCCAACATCATTACCAACAACATTCCACCTTTTATCAAAATGCATTCACTATCTCTTAGTCAATATTGCTTTTGTATTCAAAAAGATTATTCACGTTGTTTGCATGGCTAAGCAACTATTCACGGTCTAGCCTCCCGTGTTGGCATGTCATTACAACCAACTAGTATTATCCACTTAGGTTAACAAAGGAATCATGGCATACAAATATTAATAACAAGATGGCAGTAACAATTAGGTTGATTAGCTAATTCACCCAAAATATTTAAATCCATTTTTAGTTGAATTAGCATGCATAGTTTGAAACAAAATACTTTTTCAAAACATAGGGGCAACATGGTCAAGGCATAACTTGCCTTCAAAGAGTTACTGATCCTAATCCGGGGCTTGATCTTGTTCTGGAAATCCTCCCTCGAAACCCTCCGATAGATCAACGTCTACTCGTAATCAACATACACATAATAAATATAATTTACAGAGAGCAAACTCAAATCTAAAAATTCCACAAAATTCACCAATAAATGGATCTTGATTTTACAAATTTTTAGAAATTGGAATCACTCAAATCGGAGTTAAAATGCAAAAGTTACTGCCATTTGAAGTTTTGAAAATAAATCAAAAAGAATAAACCAAATTTCTTTATTTATTTTTATGCTGAAAATTCCGGAATTATGACGTCAGCATGACTAATAATGACGTCAGCACCGAAACTATTTTCCACTGAATTATTTTTCTAAATGAAAATCGAATTATTACGTCAGCATGACATCACTGCTGACGTCATCATCTACTGTGCCATGACTGACATGTGGGCCCCACTGATGACGTCATCTTCTAACACATGGCATGATCTGGTCGTGACACATGTCGACACATTATCAATCGAGAGGTTGATCTAATCTCGACCGTCCGATTCAAAATGAATGGCCACGATCGACGCGACGCTTCGGTTCGGATTACTGCGGTGCTAACACGTGGCACAATCTCGTTGCGACACGTGGCGACGAACTATCAACCAAAGATTTGATTAAATCTCGTCCGTTCGATTTTAAATGGATGGCTAGATCCAACCCAACGGTTCGGTTCTAATCTGACACGTGTCCTCACCGTGACCATCGGATCACGATCGGATGGCTGGAATCGGATCGGGCGACATCAACCGAGGCAATGCAAAGACCCTCGGTTTCGGCGACACGCGTCGGCCGACGGATCGCTAGGCGGCCGGTGCAATCTACATCACACATTCAAAATCCTACGGCCCGAATTGAGTCTGTCTCATGCAATGCATCCGGCTACGTGGCTTCACCGATGCGCGACACACGGCGGCACGGCAACCAACGGATCTAGATCTAACGGTCAACATAAATCAACATGTTTCTACACCGAGCAATCTAGACCGTTGATTAGATCTAACGGCTGAGATATGAAAATGGGCTTTACTGTTAATGCGACTACGTGGCTGCATCATAACCATACATCCAAGATCTAATGGCTACGATCTAACGCTTCTAAGGAACACGTGGGCAGTCCCGAAGATGGTCACGTGTCCGAATCTAATCCGTCCATCAAGAATTCTATGGCTAAGATCTACTGCGGCACTGTTCTGGTCTCTACCGAGAGGGAAACATGTGGACTCACAGGGATGGTAGGATGTAGATCCAACGGCTGACGTTGCTTGTGAGCTCGGTGATGGCACGACGGCGTTCAAAGACCGGAGCTGAGGAAGATGATGTCGGCGAAGGCATTTTGGTGATTCTCCGGTGTCACGGCTTGACTCCCCGGATGCGGCTCGATGCAAGGGACTCGACGGTGATCTCGGAGACGGCGGAGGGTGACCGGCGGTGGCTCAAACGCGGCAGAACAACCTCAGAACTACGGCGAGCACGTACAGGAGCTACGGTGGTCCTCGGGAGGCGTGAAAGGTCTCGAAGTGTGCGGAAGGGTGTGCTTTATACCGTGCGTCAGATAATGAAGCGGAGAAGTCGCTCGCTGGCGTTAATGGCTCACGATTACCGATTGTAACGCACGGCGGCGGCGGCGTTACCAGAAGACGAAGATGAGACGACGTGGGTGCATCCTGGATGTCCACGAGGCGACGATCCGACGACGCGGGGTGGCGAATCGGCACACTTGAATCTCAGCCGCACAATCCTGATCTGACGGTTGGGGTTCGGCGACGTTAGGGTTCGTGTGGCGTGAAATTGGCCGATGGGCCGATCAAGGTTTTGGCCCAAACTCTGTTGAGACTATTTTAAATCCTTTTGCGAATAAAAATAATTCCCAAAATTCATTTAAATCATTTGAGGCATCTAAAATATCAGAAAAATTCTAGAAAAATTCCAGAAAATATTTTAGAGCATTTTGAACCCAAATAAAATATTTCCATTTATATTTTGTTAAAACTTTCATGATTAAATTATCCATTTTCCAAAGAAACGGTTAAATTCTAGAAATTGCAAATAAATCCAAATAAATTCCAAAAAAATTCTCAAAAATTCAAAATAAATTATAAAATTCAAAATAGCCAAATTTTGGGATGTTACAAACCTCCCCCGTTAATAGAATCTCGGCCCCGAGATTCAGGGCTGACTAGAGAAGAGGTTGGAAAACTCCTTCAAATCTTCTTCTTGTTTGCTTCGCTTCCGTGATTGCTCCAATCGACTCGCGAGATCTTGGGTTGACTTGTTCCTTGTTTCACGATCCATGGTATCCAAAATCTTCACTAGATGTTCCTTGTAAGTCAAATCCTCTTGCAGTTCGATAGCTTCTATAGGTGCTTGTTCCTCCGGTACTCGGAGATATTTCTTCAATTGCAACACATGGAATACATCATGTACCCCTGCTAAAGACTGAGGTAATTCTAACTGGTAAGCAACTTCACCTTTGCGGCTCAAAATCTAGAATGGACCCACGTATCTTGGGGAAAGTTTTCCTTTAGCGTGGAACCTTTTAACTCCTTTGAGCGGCGTGACCTTGAGGTAAACATAATCTTCTAGTTCAAAGCTCAACTCACAGCGTCGGTTGTCAGCGTAACTCTTTTGTCTCGATTGTGCTGTCTTCAGTCTTTCTCTAATCAAAGAAATCTTCTCCTTTGCATCTAAGAGTATGTTTGGTCCAAATACGTGACGTTCTCCCGTCTCATTCCAATTTAATGGTGTTCCACATGGACGACCATATAAAGCTTCAAATGGAGACATCTTCAAACTAGCTTGATAAATATTGTTATAGCTAAATTCTGCATGTGGCAAACATGTGTCCCATGATATGGTATATGATAGTGCACAGGCTCTTAACATATCCTCGAGTATCTGATTTACCCTTTCAGTTTGACCATCTGTCTGCAGATGATATGTTGTACTGAAATTCTGACGAGTGCCCATTGTCGTATGTAACTTTTCCCAAAATCTTGAGGTGAATTGAGTACCTCTATCTGATACTATCTTCTTAGGTACTCCGTGCAAGCAAACAATCCTCGCCATGTACAGCTTTGCTAACTTATCTCCGGAGTAGGTTGTTTTTACGGGTATGAAATGTGCGACCTTTGTTAATCGATCTACTATGACCCATATGGAGTCATATCCACCTTGAGTCCTTGGCAAACCAGTGATGAAATCCATCCCGATTTCTTCCCATTTCCATTCCGGTATCTTCAACGGTTGTAACAATCCTGCTGGTCTCTGATGCATTGCTTTGACTCTCTGGCACACATCGCACAACGCTACATGCTCAGCTACTTCTTGCTTCATATTCGGCCACCAAAATCTCTCCTTGAGATCCTGGTACATTTTTGCACTGCCAGGGTGAATTGAATACTTGGAATCATGTGCTTCCTCAAGTATCAACTGTTTCAATTCCGGTTTATGAGGTACGCAGATTCTATTTTTCATCCACAAGGTACCCTGCTCATCTACTCTGAAGTCCTTGGCTAGGTCTTCATCCATTTTGGATTTGATTCTCTGAACCTTTTCGTCATGCTTTTGACCCTCCCTGATCTGTTCCTCTAGGGTCGTCTTGACTTCCAAAGTAGATAAAAATCCTCCCGGTATGACTTCCAACCTAAGCTTCTGAAGCTCCTTACTTAAATCAGACTGGTTTTCTGCAACCATCAAATTTAAACTGTGGCTTTTCCGACTCAAAGCATCAGCCACCACATTTGCTTTTCCTGGATGATAGTGAATTCCGATATTGTAATCCTTGATTAACTCTAACCATCTCCTTTGTCTCATATTCAGGTCTGATTGAGTAAATATATACTTTAGACTTTTGTGGTCAATATATATTTCACATTGGTTTTCGATGAGATAGTGACGCCATATCTTAAGGGCATGCACTACAACAGCTAATTCTAGGTCATGAGTCGGGTAATTCTGCTCATGTGGCCTTAGCTGCCTTGACGCATAAGCCACTACTTTGCTGTTTTGCATCAAAACACAACCAAGTCCATGACGCGAGGCATCACAATATATATCAAAATTGTCCTTAGTATTCGGCAAGACCAAGACAGGTGCCGAAGTTAAATGCTTCTTCAGCTCTTGGAAACTCTTTTCACACTCAGGCGTCCACATAAACTTTTTCTTCTTTTTCAACAATTGCGTAAGAGGTCTCGCAATTGATGAAAAACCTTCAATGAACCGGCGGTAATACCCTGCCATTCCAAGGAAACTTCTGATCTGAGTAACTTACTTTGGTTGTTCCCAATGTAACACTGCCTCTACTTTCTTCGGATCGACGGCTACTCCTTCGGCAATCATTACATGACCCAAGAACTCAACCTTCTTTTTCCAGAAATCACATTTACTAAATTTTGCATACAATTGGTTTTCTCTTAACTTTTCCAAAACCATCCTTAAATGTCTAGCGTGCTCTTCTTCCGACTTGGAGTAAACAAGAATGTCATCAATGAAAACAACGACAAACTTGTCCAGATATTCCATGAATACTTTGTTCATCATATTCATAAAATATGCCGGGGCATTGGTCAATCCAAAAGACATGACCGTGAATTCATAATGCCCATACCTTGACGAGAAAGCTGTCTTTGGTATGTCCTCAGTCCGAATTTTAATTGATGGTATCCGGATCTAAGATCTATCTTAGAGAAGACTCTGCTCCTCTTAGCTGATCGAAAAGATCATCTATTCTGGGCAATGGATATTTGTTCTTTATCGTCACATCATTAAGTGCACGATAGTCTATACACAATCTAAAACTTCCATCTTTCTTTTTAACGAACAACACCGGTGCTCCCCACGGTGATGAACTAGGTCTTATAAATCCTTTCTCCAATAACTCCTCGATTTACTTCTTCATTTCTACCAATTCCTCGGTGGACATTTTGTAGGGTCTCTTGGCTATTGGAGCTGTTCCGGGTACAAGCTCAATTACAAACTCTATATCCCAATCTGGTGGCATTCCAGGTAAATCCTCAGGAAATACTTCCGGATATTCATTAACTACTGGAACATCTTCCATACTAACAAATTTTCATGCTATTGACCATCGCTTGACCATCCCGAGCAAAGAATTGCTTGAATCTCCACCTTCCGACTATCTGGGCTCTCAATCACATTACTACTCTCGTCCACATTCTAGCACTGCTCTGTGCTTGGATAACCAATCCATTCCCAAAATAACATCTATGGTCTGGGTATCCAGTATGATTAGGTTCGCTAGGAACTCTATTCCATTTACTAATAATTTCACCCCGGAGCACCCTACTTTAGTTCGGAGTTTTGATCCAAGGGTTTGGACTATAAGTGTACTCTTAAGATTGACCATATCCAAATCATTTTCCATAACAAAACCCATGAAATAAATGAATGTGAAGCTCCAGAATCAAATAGAATTGTAGGTGGTACTGAGTTAACTAGAAACTTACCCAGTACAACGTCCGTTGCATTCTGAACTTCATTTGCCGTGATGTGGTTGACTCTTCCTCGCACAATCGATTGAGGTGCAGCTCCCGCTTGAATAGGTCCTCGGTTTCCCCCTTGAGTCGGAGTTTTAGCTGGTGTATTACCCAAGTTAAAGCGAACAGGGGTAACTCCTCCCTTCTTGGGACAAACATTGGCAAAATGCCCCATCTCATTGTAGTTGTAGCAGCGTCTTCCAACCATCGGTGAGTTTCCTCCAGCTTGGTTGACTGCTCTTGCTGGTGTCTGAGGATTCTGAACAATAGGTCGCTGTGCAGGTAATGGTGTTCTCGCGCTGCTCCCTGGCTGGAACCTAGTAAACTGTTGAGGTACCACTCTTGGTCTCTGCTGACCCTGGCGTCCTCCCTGTTGTGCCAAGCGACACTTGCGATTGTCATCCAGCTCTTTGCGCTTATCTTAAAGAATGAGCGCCTTGTTGACAAGCTCTTGAAAATCCGGGAACATGTGGGTGATCAACCCCACTTGAAGTCTAGAGTTCAATCCCTTCATGAATCGGGACTGTCTAGCTTTATCCGTGGCTACGTCTTCGGGCGCATAGCGAGCCAATTGAGTAAATTTGTTAAGATAATCGACCACCGATTGGCCTCCCTGCTTCAAGGATCTGAACTCTTCTTTCTTGAGTTCCATCATACCCTCCGGTACATGGTACTGGTGGAAGGCAATAGTAAACTCATCCCAGGTAATTTCCTGAGGATGCTCGTGGGAAGCACAATAGTTTTCCCACCATTCTGCGGCAGTCCCTTCCAGTTGATGGGAAGCATACAGAACTCTCTCATTGCCTACACACTGAGATATGTGCAGCTTCCTTTCGATCGTGCGTAGCCAGTCATCTGCTTCAATGGGATTGACATTGCCAGAAAATGTCGGGGCCTAGTCCTCATAAAGTCCGACAATCTAGATTGATGCCCATGGTGCATGGCTTGGTTGTTGTTGTTAGTCAGAGTTCGGTTCTCAAGAATCGCTGCATTTGATGCATCATGGTCTGCATCAGCTGGGTCTGGGCAGTCAAGAAAGCTCCTAGATTGTTTGTGTCCACAGGTGGTGCAGGTTGAGGATTTGGTGCATTGTCTTGGTTTCCACCCTGCTGTGATCCGCTTCCTCCCGCTCCACGGCTTCCACGAGTGTTCACCATCTGAAGAACAATAATGTTTTATAGGGAAGAAAGAAATAGAATAGACAAGTACACAAGATACTTATGCGGGGAGAAGATTTGACTCAAACAAAAGCACACAACTTTATTATTTTAAGGATATGGTCGCTCATAAATGCCCACGGCATTGCGACTCATACCAAGCATGCATTAAACCTCCAAAACACATAAGTTCAACATCATATAATCGTTCTAAGGACAGACTCCATAATACCAACTTATTAACTTGACTCAACATCTAAGTCAACTCTGAAAAGAAAAAGGTAAACTCTTAGTCATCGAGCCATCCAGTCATGTCCTCCCGTGGATATCGGCGGAGTGCGGCAAGATAGGAGCAACCGGTCTGATGCCCCACAGCTGGCGGTACAAAAGAACCCACCGACTCTACTGGCTCCTGGGCTGCCCGCCGGTGCCGTGGCTCTGCACCTCTTGCCTGGTGCCTCCTCAGACTGCACCTCCTGACCGGAGCCTCCGCTGGCTCCTCGGGATCGGGGTCGTGCAACTCTATCTCCGGCTCTAGCTCGGGTCCCTCCAGTATCTCCTCCAACTCGTGAACCCTCCTGATGTAGAGACCCAGACCATCTCTAGCCTCGCGCAGTTGGTTCTTGACCTCCGCGATCTCGTCACGGGCCCTCTGCAGCTCCTGGATTGTCTCGTCCAAGGTCTCCTCTTGGGCGATGATGAACCTCACCAAGTGGGTGATCGAAGGCGTCCCCTCCTCGATCGGGTCCCGGCCGGCGGTTGTCCTGTGCGGATGATGACGGAAGATAGTGCCTCTAGCTCGGCGGAGTAGGTGCGGGCGATCCGCCGCTTGCTCGCCAGACGCTGCAGCTCCTAGATGCCGCCTCGAACGAGACCTCCTAGCGATGATGTGGACAGATTTACTCGCTTCCCCTGCCTCGGCGTGAGACGGTGATCTTCATGTCCCAAGCGACGTCCAGCCCTGCCCGAACCACAGAGGTTCCTCGGTAGATTAGCCTAATGAAGCCCTCAAGAAATGCAAGATATACCACACCAAAGAAAGAGAAACCTCCAAAGGCCACCAAAGGTGTGGATCCTCCTCATCTGCCAAAACACACCTCGTTAGCTATAAATTTTAAAATCATAAGGTAATAACAGAAAATTGCAGCATAGGTATGAAGTAAGAAAAGAGAGGATAAGTCAAGATTTCATTCATAATCTTGTACAATTTTAATCTTTTAAAATTAGTTTTATCTTTATCGGCCGACTACCTAGGGCAAGTCCTACAACAAGATGCTCGATACCACCTGCTGCGTGCCTCTAATATGCAAATTCGGACACTCAGGTATTCCGCACTAGTCCAGATCACGCTTAGTGCACACAAAGCCAAACAGGTTCAAGTATCACATCATACACACCACTACACCATGCCCCAATAGCAGCGAGCATCATCAGCCGGCAAAACTATGTATCTTGACACACTATCTGTCGGCAAAAGTTTTACAAACAGATAACGGCGATCGGCTAAAGTCCCGCCGCAAAGACCTTTGCCGACAGATAAATTTTTACCGAGATAGTCGACCACATTAGTGAGAGATTTACCGATGACCAAGTTTTCCGACAGATATATTTTCGTAAGCGAGACATATCTTTGCCGACAGATACTATAATTGCCGGCGAAAGTTTGTTGGTAAAACAATCTTCTTGAACATTTGTTTGTCACGATGCTTTGTTATAATGTAAAATTACTCATTATACATAATTTGAGAGATTAATAACAAACAAATTGACACATTACACATCAAACAACAGTAATTCATCAATTCAATCACTCAATTCACATAATCAGTAATTCATCCATTCATTCATCTTTTTGCCAAATTGGCTAGTAATTCATCCATTCATATATATATATGTGCTCAATGTTCATTAATTAAACAGCAACATATAGCTCCAATTCAATAGCACCTGTCCAAAAGCTCAAAGTTCTGATCAACTAACCAAACTAGGGTCAATGTCTTCCACACTAACATATCAAGTTCTCTTACAAAAGTTAACCCTACTATAATTAGTCTTCCACACACATCAGATTACATGTATACAAAATGATCACTTATCATATATCCAATTGGTCATTCTGAACCAAAGCACACTATTGATTAGTTGTCTTCCACAAACTATATAAGTTAGGAACCGCGATGTCATAATCATGGCGTGAACACTGAACATCCTAGGTCCTTCCAGTTTTGCCTGCAAAAAGAATATTTTAGTAGTTAGAAATTCCCCTTGTGAAGGAACCATAAAGCCGGCAGAGAGAGAAAGAACTTTAGCAAGCATGCCCAACCATCAAATGGGATCTTTGTTGCAGCAAGAAGCAAATAACAACTTTTAGTTCTATCCATGTAGATTACATGCTCGATCAAAAGGTTGGATTTGTAAAGTACTACTGCATGCACTAATAAAATCTAGTTAATCATGCGTGTTCCTAACCCATTGATGATGGTGATAAATTAGCTCGTAACTAATAAAATCAATAAAGTTACAAGACAATTGGCTCTATTCTTTTTAGCGAGGACCAGCAAGTACAAACTTGCCACCTCCAAGCGTAACTCTGGCCTAGCTTGAAGCATCATCAACCCAATCCTTGGACTTAGCCAATTCTTACCTCTTCTCATGCACCGCCAACAATAACATGCAGGAGCATGCCCAATCGACTATTGACAAAGGAAACAACATTACTTCACCTTAATGGGAAATAACTCATGACTAACATCGATTCGTATTTCCAAACATGATCTTTCTAGATTTTTCTAGCAATTTTATTGCTCGAGAAGTACCATCATCGTTGTGCAACATTAGTAGCTTGGAATATTTAGATCTATCAAATAACAACTTTTCAGGGGAACTAATAATACTAGGACTGTAGAAATTATGAAAATGATTCCACTCAGTCCTCCTAGGATGTTTTTATAATTTAACAAACTAACATACCTGCACTAGTGAGATGTGAGCATCCGCCATAATTTCTAACCTCGGTCCTTGGACCCGTACCCAACCAACACTTACCACAACATGACTAATGATAATGTTCAAGCTGGAAGTTTGAACATCATTTTCAAAAACAAGAAAAATGTAAGATTTTAGCATCAGATAGAAGGGGTTCCTACCTTCCCTCAAAAGTGGAAAGATAAAAACTCATGAGCTTCTTCTATTCATAAGACTTAACTGACAAGCAAAGAGCTAGGAAAACTGATTTTGATTAAGACAAAAATGAGCATGCAAGCAAAGAAATTACAAGAGCAGCAGCAAGCATCAATACATAAGTCATGTACTCATGTACATAAGACATGATAAACAAATTCTGAACTCTTAAGTGAACTCACAGTTAAATATCATCGTATCATACAAAATAATGAAGCATCAATAACCTAATAGAGTAGAACATATTATCAGTTTACTCAATAATATGCTTCGACAAGGAAACTACCCGCATGCCCTTAAGAATGGATTATTTGTCTTGTGCGGTCTTGATCCAAAAGAATGATTGTGTCACCAACACGTACTAGCATCTATCTTTGAAGAAGAAAGTTAATTACTACCAAAGATAGAATTGCGATTAGAATGATTTTTCCTCGGTTCATGGGGGCACAAGGAGCATAACAAATCATATTCAACTATAAATTCCCTTGTGACAAAGCGGTACAAGGAGCATAACAAATCATAATTAAATGTAGAGCATATTTATATACACCTTGCGATGCGTGTCGAGGATGGCTTCTTGCTATGGTTCATCTACATAATTGTCATTTGTTAGTACCCATCATTACCTCAAGTAGAGATACCAATTATCACACATAATTCAACAATTGAGGAACAATTTCTATACAATTGAGGAACAAATGGACATGTCATCTTAGAAACAATTAGAGCATTAATTTCTGAGTCCATCAAAGTAGCGCCAACTCGATGCAAGCCAGTTTTTAGCTCCTCCAATGTGATATGACCGCTATTGTCAGTGTTTAGCATTTTGAACATTTCGTTCAATCCTACAATTTCTTCTTTAGATAAACTCTCAGCAATAACCTACAAGCACATGCCAGTTCAAAATAAAATATCAACATGTAAACAGCCTATACATATAAAACGGTACGAAAGTGGCAAAAATTATGCTTTGCTTAACTTGGTGAGATTTCTACCTCTTAATTTTACAGTTCTTGCCATTTTCACTCTTGTCACTCAAAGTACCAAGCAGCAAACACACATTACAAAGCATACCTTTAGCTTTCCGGATGCATCTGAGGTCAAAAGTTTGTCAAGATGATCTTGCCACGGTGGGCATCTTGAATTAGGAAAAATCTAGCTTTGAAATTGGAAAGGAGAGGGCTCATAGTTTCAAGGAGTGCACTACAAAGAATTGTATGGGATCAACATCTATATGGCTAAATGTGACAATGTCATCCCATACGGTTTGTGAAGTATGCATGTAATTTTGAGAGAAGAGTGTGTGTTATATAGCTACGGAAAATTTGATTTGTTTTTCAAAATATGACAAATTCCCAGAGGAACTATCAAAACTTTGGGGGCGAAAGTTCTTACGTTGACTAATTACATTGCCAACCAAGTACCACGTAGGTATGAAGTTTAGAGGAATACAATGTGACCATTCATTATTAAGAGTAATCCTCTTGACAAAATGTATAACAACCATACTTTCGATGTCGGCTAATTTATCTTTCCAAGCTGGGCTCATTTTGAGTTTTTAACGATGTCAAGGGAAATCATTATCTACGATCCATAAGACCATAACAAGTTTTCTCAAATTTTTTCGTATATTACACTTAACCATCTAAGCGGGCAAATAGGGGGTTCATATATCAACATGTATAAAAATAATATCATGACCGCATCACCTTCAATACAATCAAGCCAATTAAAGACCAGCTTGCACAAAACTGAAATAAGATATGAGAAATATCACGGTACCTTGGAGAAACACGATATATTAAACTTGCCACTACTAAAACTAGAAACATCACCTAATGCCCCACCGGACTAACAATGGTTTCTAATCATACCACATTAGCAGCACACATATGCATTGGTTTATACAACATAAATAGCAAAGCGGAGGATAAACTGGAGGCGGCACAACTGTTAGTCATTGGTTTGTGTCCTTTGGGAGGTCGATATGCAGACCTCCGGAGGATTGTCTTTGAGGAGTTTCTTGGATCCTTGATGAGTTCAAGCTCACCATTACCACATCGAAAATGACACCTCTAGATACCAAACCTTAAAGGAAAGGGTCATCACCTTCACTGTGGCAGAGGCTCTGGCGTCGTCGGCGCCTCGGCTCAGAGAGAAGGCCATGGGGCCTCGGGATGGAGCAGCGACCATGAGGGCTGGGCGGCGGGGGGCCAGCCTTGTGGAGGAGCCCCGAGGCGGGTGGCGGGGGGCTCTGACAGACCGGCGAGGGCCTAAAGAGGGGCTGCGACTGGGAAGGCGGTGGCGGGGCCTCGGCGGGAGGCGTCGTCCTTGCTGAGGTGGTGGCGATGCACCGAGGGCAGATTTGGGGCGTCGGCCGTCGGGGCGAAGGCGGGAGCCAGGAGGCGATTAGGCGTCGTGGTCGGGCGAATGGCGAAGGGCGGAGGCGATTGGTTGGGGATTCGGTTGGGGGCGGTGGCGGGGGTGGGTGGCGGTGGGCGCCAGGAGGCGGCGGGCGTGGCCGCAATGGTAGGATTGGGGATTTGGGGAGGGCGCCGGCGTCGTGGGGGCTGGGGGATCTGGGGTTTTGGGAAAAGGAGGAAAAGGTTTTGGGGAAAGGAGGAAAACCTAGCTGCTTTTACGATCTCCTTGAGTTTTGCAGCCTCTTGTTACGGTCATATTTGCCGACACATAATCAGTCATAACATGTTTACCGACAGACCGTTTGACCCTAAAACATGATATTTACCGACACATAATTAGTCCTTAATAGATATATAATTGCCGACAGACAATCTGACTCTGAAAGATGTATTACCGACGGATAGTCATTTGCTTACATTTCTTAAACCGAGATAGTTTGTTGGTGGTCACGTATTATTTCCGGCGGATATCGGCGGTAATATTGTGTCATGGTGTAGTGGCGGAATAACAAATAAGTACTTCAAACATGTATATAAGCGAGTTGTATGACCTTATGGTCCCTTACAATAATTTGCCACGTAGGGCTTACAATAATCAGAGTAAATAGTTTAACAGCGGAAAGTAAACATCTTAGTGATCCATCTCCATCACAGGCGTCTTGACAGAGGCTTGCTCCCTAGTTATCTAGCTCTTCGACGAACTCCTCCTCATACGCAGGCGTAGTCTCCTCTTCTGGTAAATTTTGTCCGCAACGGTGAGTACACACCATACTCAACAAGTCATGCACAGAATGCAGTTCTAATACTACATGCATGGCTTGTTACAAAGGAATGGCTCAATTGGTTGTTTTGCATTTGCATCAACATTTTAACTCAATATTTATTTAGATGTAAAGCAACAAAACTTTAATAATATAATAAGTTTCTCAATTGTTTTCCACATAATTTTAGACACACAGTCCCTAATCAACATTCATCATTAACCCTGGCACACAGCCTTCCACCCCATTTTATTTTCAAAACACTACCCCTTATTTGTAATTCCGAGCATTATCGATCTAGTGGACTCGGCTATTCGAATAGTTTTGACACTCTACAGAGGTTGTACACTTTACCCACAAGATACTGTCGCTCACCACACAGGTGATTGACCGTTACAAAGCCTTTCAGAGACTTCTATCTCCACCTAGAAACCTCTCTGGGTTGCCTTCACTATCACTTCCCACACTCAGAGCCGAAGTATAGGATCGACAAACACCGTTGGACGACAAACACCGTTGGACGGGTACCAAGCCGTAGCACAGGCACGCTCCCCCACACAGTTACCCCCATGTAACTGCCACCCCGAGGTTTCAAAGGTAAGATATCGGAATCCTACTAAACTAGGTCTTCCCATTCAGACATGTGGTTGTCACGAGACTCGGTCAAAGGGTTGCAAGGTGAAGTCCTTAACTGGCCAAGGCAAGACATCCTTCTCTCAAATCTGGCACACAGCCCTCACAACACTCATAACCCCCAAATGCCACGAAGACCCACAGCGAGAAAGCCTCGGTCCACTTGCCCTAGTCTAAATCAATTTCCACCCCAAGTTACTTATGATTGCAACACATGCAGTAATCATCCTTCATGTAGAACCACAGGTCTCTGGGTCCAACATCATTACCAACAACATTCCACCTTTTATTAACATGCATTCACTATCTCTTAGTCAATATTGCTTTTGTATTCAAAAGATTATTCACGTTGTTTGCATGGCTAAGCAACTATTCACGGTCTAGCCTCCGGTGTTGGCATGTCATTACAACCAACTAGTATTGTCCACTTAGGTTAATAAAGGAATCATGGCATACAAATATTAATAACAAGATGGCAGAAACAATTAGGTTAATTAGCTAATTCACCCAAAATATTTAAATCCATTTTTAGTTGAATTAGCATGCATAGTTTGAAACAAAATACATTTTCAAAACATAGGGGCAACATGGTCAAAGCATAACTTCCCTTTAAAGAGTTGCTGATCCTGATCCGGGGCTTGATCTTGTTCTGGAAATCCTCCCACGAAACCCTCCGGCAGATCAACGTCTACTCGTAATCAACATACACACAATAAATATAATTTATAGAGAGCAAACTCAAATCTAAAAATTCTACAAAATTCACCAATAAATAGATCTTGATTTTACAAATTTTTAGAAATTGGAATAACTCAAATCGGAGTTAAAACACAAAAGTTACAGCCATTTGAAGTTTTGAAAATAAATCAAAAAGAATAAACCGAATTTCTTTATTTATTTTTATACGGAAAATTCCGGAATTGTGACGTCAGCATGACTAATAATGACGTCAGCACCGAAACTATTTTCCACCGAATTATTTTTCTAAAATAAAATCGAATTATTACGTCGACATAGCGTCCTTCTTCAGCGTCATCATCTCTTTGTCGTGACCCCTCGGTTTCCGTGCAACATGCATCGGCCGGGGCGGCGGTGCGCAATCTACATCACACATTCAAAATCCTCGGCCGGATTGAGTCATCTCACGCAATGCATCCGGCTCGTGGCTTCACCGATCTTGCGACACCGCGGCACGACAACCAACGGATCTAGATCAAACGGTCAACATAAATCAACATGTTTCTACACCGAGCAATCTAGACCGTTGATTAGATCTAACGGTGAGATATGAAAATGGGCTTTCTTGTTAATGCGACTACGTGGCTGCATCGTAACCATACATCCAAGATCTAGCGAAGGAGAGCGCGTATGCTCGCTGGCGAAAACAAAATTTTCTCGCATTCAACGGGATACATGCGAGTGTGGATCATGGATCATTACCCTTAGAGCACGTTAGCGGCGGAGTAGAGTGGGTGAAGCCTCCCGCGTGCTCGAAGCCTTTATGCGTGGTCGAGCGTACTCCCATTGCTTTCGGTAGAGTGCTTGCGAGATCACCGAGTGCTTTCGCCGAGTGGTCTCCGGACCGCCCGAGTGCACGCCAAGTGATCGCTGAGTCCTTGGCGTCTCCTCGCGTGGTGCTCGATGCACGCGGATGAAGATGTGCCTGCGCAGGTTGGAGAGGTGAAACCGATCGCCGATCGGCGCCGAGGGCAGATGCTGTGGCGCCTCTCGGTATCCACACATCCGGGGTGGAACGCCGTGCGCCGTGTGCTAACACCACGCAGCAGCCTTGCGGCTAGGGTTCTGGCGGGGTAGGGTCGGCGGCTAGGGTTTCGTGGTGGGGAGGACCTCATGGTGCACACCCCGCCCTTTATATAGAGTGCACTAACGGGCCTTCTACAATAGAAGCCCACTAGGACTCACTAATGGATCTTCTCTGATGAAATCCATTATGGCCTTGAAGGATCCAAATCGTGTAAACCCACTAATGGATCCAATCCATCGGGCATGATCAACCCGTTAAGTGTGTGACCCGTTAGGTTCATGCATAAGCGGCCATAGCCCTGAAACCTCTTTTCTAGACCATCGGACAACGATGGTTCCTAGCGGGACATGTTGTCCCCGAATACCTGAATGATCGTATCGGTGAACCTTGATATACTCATATACCGTCCTTTTGCCCGCGATACCGGTCAAGCTCAAGGTAAGATCGTGCCATCCTTGTGATAGCTCGACCCATTCACTCGTCAATGTAATGGATATAATTAAGTGATTAACACTTTAATCACTTTGGCATAACCATGCACTTTCCTTATCCATCCACACCGGGGCGGAGATATCTCTCCGTTATCAAGGAGGGCAAATTTCATCTTGATCTCTTATATCTCACGTCATGTTTCATGGCATACTAAAAGCTACCTTTATAACTCCTATTCACGAGAAGCGTTTGATAGCCCCAAAGTATACAATTACACATCTTTGAGAATCAATAAGAATCTCATGTCAAAGGATCGTATAGGTATACCACTCGAGACTATACCACGATGGCACTTCTAAGATAACAATCTCATCGATGTCTCGGGCGGGTCTATCAACCCCATGTTCTCTAACATGTGCCCACATTATTGATTTGATATCTCCATATCTATGGTATGTGAAACATTACCATCAATCAATACATGTCTTTGGTCAAATCACTATTGTCCCACATAATGATATGTGACCGAGGATCGTTTAGAATAATATCATATAACCAATGTGTTTCACAATTAAGTCATACTCAATAAACAAAGGAGTGACATTTATTCATGGAACTGATAAGTACATGAACATAGACGCATGATACAATCATCTCACATGATCGCCTCTAGGGCATATCATTAACACTAACGGCTACGATCTAACGCATCTAAGGAACATGTGGGCAGTCCTGAAGATGGGCACATGTCCGAATCTAATCCATCCATCAAGAATTCTATGTCTAAGATCTACCGCGGCACTGTTCTGGTCTCTACCGAGAGGGAAACACATGGACTCACCGGGACGGTAGGATGTAGGTCCAACGGCCGACGTTGCTTGCGAGCTCGGTGATGGCACGGCGGCGTTCGAAGACCGGAGCTGAGGAAGATGATGTCGGCAAAGGCGTTCTGGTGATTCTCGGCGTCACGGCTTGACTCCGGATGCGGCTCGGCGCAAGGGACTCGGCAGTGACCTCGGAGGCGGAGGTGACCGGCGGTGGCTCAAATCTTGGCGTAACAACCTCGGAACTACGGTGAGCACGTCACAGAAGCTCTGATGGTCCTCGGGGCGTGAAAGGTCTCGAAGTGTGCGAAAAGGTGTGCTTTATACGTCGCCCGATTAATAAGCGGAGAAGTAAACTGCGGCGTTAATGGCTCCGGTTACGATCGTAGCGCCGGCGGCGGCGTTACCAGAAGACGAAGATGAGACGACGTGGGCGCATCCGGGACATCCACGCGGTGACGATCCGACGGCGTGGGGCGGCGAATCGGCATGGGTGAATCTCAACCGCACAATCCTGATCTGACGGCTGGGGTTCGGCGACGTTAGGGTTCGCGTGGCGTGGGCTTTGCTGATGGGCCGGACTGTTGTGTTTCGGCCTAAACACCGTTGAGACTATTTTAAATCCTTTTGCGAATAAAAATAATTCCCAAAATTCATTTAAATCATTTGAGGCATCTAAAATATCAGAAAAATTCTAAAAAAATTCCAGAAAATATTTTAGAGCATTTTGAACCCAAATAAAATATTTCCATTTATATTTTGTTAAAACTTTCATGATTAAATTATTTTCCAAAGAAAAGGTTAAATTCCAAAAATTGCAAATAAATCCAAAAAAATTCTCAAAAATTCAAAATAAATTATAAAATTCAAAATAGCCAAATTTTGGGATGTTACACTATACGCTGTGATAATGGCACCGAGTTCAAGAATTCCTACTTTGAGAATTTCTGTGTAGAGTCTGGTTTAGAGCATCAGTTCTCTTCTCCCTAAGGCCCTCAGCAAAATGGCGTAGTAGAAAGAAAAACAGGACCTTGGTTGAGATGGCCAGGACGATGCTAGACGAGTACAATACTCCTAGAAAGTTTTGGGCTGAGACTATAGCTACTACTTGTCATGTTTTCAATCGCGTTTTCTTGAGAGCACATTTGCATCGCACTTCTTATGAGTTGAGGTATGGGCGAAAGCCTAGTGTTTCTCATTTTCACATTTTTGGTTGCAAGTGTTTTATCTTGAAGTCTGGTAACCTAGATAAGTTTGAGTCTCGTTGTTCTGATGGTATTTTTCTGGGTTACTCGACCTCTTCTCGTAGCTATAGGGTCTGGAGTTGTGATGCGAATAGGATCATAGAGACCTGTGACGTGACCTTTGATGAGGCTAGCCCAGGAGCTAGACCTGATATTTCAGGCTCTTCTTATCCCTCCGAGACCATCTTTGTAGAGGATGATGAAGAATTTAGTGTTTCACCTAATCCAGTCTCATCTACACCTGAGGTGCCTTCTGTTTCTATCTCTGCACCTCAGGAAGACCAGCCCTTGCCATCCGACTGCTCCTTTGCAAGTGACTCTGTTCCATCCTCTTCTGCTCAAGAGGTACTGGCTACCTCTGCTTTTGGTCCTCCTCACCACATTCAGCATTCTCATCCACCAGAGCAGATCATCGGTGATCTATTTGAGCGTGTCACACACTCAAAACCAGGCTTATCTTCTTTCTGCCTTCACTCTGCCTTTGTTGCCTCTTTTGAGCCAAAGGATGTTACTCATGCATTGTCCAATGAATCATGGATTAATGCTATGCATGAGAAACTTTAAAACTTTGAGAAGAACAAAGTCTGGCAGCTTGTAGAGCCCCCATCTGGTCATAATGTTATTGGGACCAAGTGGGTGTTCAAAAACAAGCAGAGTGAGGATGGGTTTGTCATTTGTAACAAGGCTAGGCTAGTTACACAGGGATTCACTCAGATTGAGGGTATTGATTTTGAGGAGACCTTTGCCCCTGTAGCTAGACTTGAGGTGATTAGAATCCTGCTTGCTTTCTCTGCATCCCAAGGCTTCAAGCTCTATCAAATGGATGTCATGAGTGCATTCCTCAATGGCTTCATTGAGGAAGAGGTGTATGTCATGCAACCTCCAGGATTTGAGAACCCCAAATACCCGAACCATGTCTACAAGCTTTCCATAGCCTTGTATGGACTTAAGCAGGCCCCTAGAGCTTGGTATGAGAGGCTTAAGTCATATCTTCTTAGTCATGATTTCAAAATGGGTATTGTAGACAAGACTCTGTTCATCAAGCACCAAGATTCCCATTTCCTTCTCGTCCAGATTTATGTGGACGTTATTATCTTTGGTGGCTCTTCTCATTCTCTCGTATCTCAATTTTCTGAGGTAATGAGCACAGAGTTCGAGATGAGCATGATGGGTGAGTTGAGCTACTTTCTTGGCTTCCAAATGAAGCAGACTCGGGAGGGTACTTTCCTGCACCAAGGTAAGTACACTCGGGACCTCCTGAGGTGGTTTGATAAATCCTATGGGAAGCCTATGATGACTCCTATGGCCACCAATGCTGTCCTCGAGCCCAATGAGGATGGTGAGCCTGCAGATCAAAAGGAATACCGGAGCATGATTGGCTCTCTCTTGTATCTCACTGCCTCTCGGTCGGACATACACTTTGCCGTGTGTATGTGCGCTCGCTTTTAGGCTTCTCCTCGCACCTCTCATCGCTAGGCGGTGAATCGCATCTTTAGGTACCTTCGAGCTACCACTGGTTATAGTATTTGATACTCTTCTTCTTCTTGTCCATCTCTTAGAGCTTTTTCTAATGCAGACTTTGCCGGCTATAGGATAGATAGGAAGAACACTTCTGGCACTTGCCAATTCATTAGCACTTCTCTTGTCTCTTGGTCTTCTAAGAAGTAGTTTGGAGTCGCTCAGTCCACCGCTGAGGCCGAGTATGTTGCTGTAGTCAGGTACTCTGGATGAGCTCGACCTTGCGGGACTTTGGGTTAAAAATAGAGAGTGTTCCACTTTTCTGTGATAACACTTCTGCTATTTGCATTGCTAAGAACCCAGTGCAGCACTCCCGGACTAAGCACATTGATGTTAGATATCATTTCCTTAGAGACAAGTGGAGAAAGGAGACATAGTGCTTCAGTTTGTGGAGAGTGACCACCAGTTGCCTAATATCTTTACCAAGCCTTTGGATTGCTCTAGGTTTGTTGCCTTGAGGAGTGAGCTTGGGGTTGTGTGCCCTTACGGCCTTCTGTGAGGGGGAGCTGATCTGTATATTATGTATTATATCTTATTTCAGTCTTTTCCTTCTCTTCTTTGCTATCTGGGTGTTTGTTGATTCTTCTTGAGTTATCTCAAGTTCTCTTCTCTTTTGCTACCTAGAAGTCTGAAGTCCGTTTCTTGCACTCTCTTTCCTGTTCTGATCTTCTTGTCTTTTTGTTGAGTTACCTCTGATTTCTTCGAACTGATATATTTCTTGAGCTTAATCTTGCTAATAACTCAATTTAAACCAGATTTGTGCTTATATTGGAATCACATATTGAGGGGGAGTTTAAGAATCTATCTCATGCATTGCATATAGACTTGATTTTTCATTTTATGAGCTTTGTCTATTATGCAAATGATCCATGTTTCATTTTATACACCATGCTATATTATGAAGAAAATTACTTGCTTAGATATGTCCAGGTTCATTTAAATTGCTAAGCTTGCAAAAATTAAAAATGAGCTTTAAAAGAAAAACTTGATAAAACATGTTGCGTTTACTTGCTAAGTTTCTTCTCTAGATGTATTTGCCATGATTTGTGAAATTCTGGAATTCTCTAGAGTCCCTATAGCAACTTGGGTGAATCTTGTTTGATCCATACTTGAGTCCTTCACTAGCTTAGCAATCAAAATGATAAAATGAAAGTGAAGCAAAATTGACTCTTTTTGTGTGCATTAGACTCAACACCTCACATTCACAAGACGGCTTCTCATTGCACTTGAGATGAATTTGGAATGTGTTGTGTATGATCAAGATCATCCTCTTAAGAGTTCTTCTTGAGATGATCGAATATGGCTTAAGTTAATTGCTTTAAGAATGCAAATACATATATATATATATGTGGGTAAAGATTGCAAATAATGCCAAACATTTGCACCCCACTATATCTTTTCAAAGATTCAAAGAAAAATTTGCATCCAATTAAAAAAAATGTCTAAGCTCGAAGGACTTTGTATGAACTTATAGATTCACCAAAGTCTGAGTAGGTTGAACTCTTGTTTTCCATTTGATCCTTTGAATGGCTTTGCCTCTAGTTTTGAAACTAATGATAAGTGTTGCTCATGTTCAATCTTGCTAAAAATGATATGGTTTCAATTAAATCATGCTGGCAAAATATTTATTTGCACTTGGCCACGGCTTAGCTTAGTCTATTCTTGTCATAACTTAGCTTGTTGTCATAACTTGTCTTGTTGGTCACTCGGATAATATTCAAAGGGAGAGAATAGTAAATGCTATCTTGATGCCTATATTGACAAAAGGGGGAGATAAGTTATCCAAAAAGGCATCTTGGAATCCTCAATATGGTTTTGGAGTTTTTGTTATCAACTTGGTTATAATCTGTTGATTTCACTATCTTCCAAGTTTCAGTCTGGTAATCAAAATGCTTTCCTTGCTCAAACTCATCTTCTGCCTTTCTTTTGTGTGTTTGTCAATATACTCATCAAGAGGGAGATTGAAAGACCATGTGGAGGTCTATACCTTTATGTGATGAGTAATTGACTAGATTAAAGGTTGATCCGATGAGTAGCTAACTAGATTAAAGGTTGATCCGATGAGTAGTTAACTAGATTGAAAGGTTGATTCGAGTTAAAATTGTCTTGGAGCATTTTGATAAGGTCTCAACCAAGTCGTGTTTCTTTGCTGAGTGCTTCAATCTTCTCAACTGGTTTTCTTTGCTAAATGACCGAGTGCTGCCAGTTTTTGACCAGTTCCTCTAGCTTTCCGACTGGTCTCTTTGCTAAGTACTATGTTCTGAGTGGTTCCTGTCTTTGCTAAGTGCGTCTAGCTTTTTGACTGGTTTTCTTCCTCTGGTGAAGGCCGAGTGCCGAGTGCTTCCAATCCTTGCTGCATGGTGTTTAGTTTCTTGACAGGTTTCCTTCTGAGTTGAGTACTACTGCTTTCGATCGATGGGTTGTTAAGGACTCAGCAGGTGGTTAGCCGAGTGGTTAACCAGGTGATTAGCTGTGTGAATTAGCCATGTGGCTAGCCAAGCATTTCAGCTGTGTGGGCTTGAGTATATGGGTTTGCTGACTGGTTGTGGTTAAGTTGTATTGGACTATTTTGAGATAATCAGCAAATATGATTGTGGGCATTGCTATGTGAAAGGTTTCCTTATCTTTGATGGTTGTAGGACGACGGTACTGGGTCATGGTGAGGTGGAAGATGACCGAGACTAGGCGAGGCGCGTCGGAGGTCCAGAACGGTTGGGAGATCGCCGGAAGATGACCGGAGACGGAGTTCGGGCAAGCAAAGGAGGCAAGGAAAGGAACAGATACTAGCTAGATGCTGCGAGGATCAATGAGTTCTATTGGTGTACAATCTAGTTGATAGGAATAGCGGGTCTAGTAGTATGCTTTGAGAGCTGTGCAAGAAAAACCCTGTGTTAGCGGGTTTAGGGTTTCCCCTTGCAGGCTGTGTGAGTGGGTGCTTCCGAGCCCGTAGATGAGTCTCTAGGGTTGAGAGCTGCATCTAAGGGTGGTAGGTGGCCCAAGAGTTGTATAAATATGGAGGGGTGCCTGCCTCAACAGGAGAGGAGGTGAGGGATCCCAGAAGGGTTTTTAGAGGTTTTTGAGTGCTCAGTTGAGCTTTGCCTACTTTTGTATGTGTGGCTATGTAACCTCCCTTCCAGGAATACAAAATACATATCAAAGATTTCAATACTTGCATTTTTCCTTCTGTCATTTACTTTATGCAAGTTACTTTCTACAATTTAAGTTACGCAATTTACTTCATGCAAGTTGATTCTTCCGTCTGCATTCTTTCTTGCGTCTTTTGCGTTCTTGAGTTGATTGATCTTGTATTTCATTTCTGTGTGCCCCTAGCTTGTTGTGCCTAAGCCTTCCAGATCTTTTCTCTTTTCTAAATCAGGAGCAAGCCTTACACCGATTTCCCTGTTCTTTTTGCTCCTCTGTAAATGCTCTCTCTTCTCGGACAGAAAGGTTGAATTTTTGAGATTAATCTCGGTGATCGGTTCGAGAATCAAGTTTCTCGGTGAACCAAGATCTCATCTACCATATTTTTGCGAGTTTTGTTTAGCCGATCAAAAGTTCTTGTGATTCTTGTTTTGGGTTGAGGTATTTGTTCGTGAGGAACTTTTGGGTCTGGTACTCTCACCTTCTCCTGTAGGTACTACCAGCTTTTCTTCTCAAGAACCTCTACAGATATAGTGCCACTAATAATCAAGTATTATCAGTGACAATTTTTGAACGCTAAAGATAATATTATCTTTGGCGGTTCTAACAAAAAACTACCACATATAATATTATCTGTGGCAGTTCTAGCCACAAACCGCCACAGAAACCTTATTATTTGTGGCGGTTTTAGCCGCAAACCGTCACAGATACCCCATTATCTGTGACGGTTTTATCCGAAAACCACCACTCATACTCATATTAACAGTGGTAGTTTTTGGATAAAACTGCCACAAATACTCTTAGTATCAATGGAGGTTTTAGCCAAAAACCGCCACTGATAATTCCAGACCACAAAATAAAAAACCGGCATATCGGGCTAGCTTTAGTCAGCACTGGCCATGCCCTCTGAAACAGCATACACATGGAACAGATATATCATACACACTGTAACAGATGTGTACACAAAGTAGCATAAGATTAGCCAGAATGAAACATCAATTTACATTTTGTAATGAAACAAAATTTAAATAATAAAAGCCTAAACTAGTTTTCTAAACTATAAGGCTACGAGTCTTCGGTGTTGGTTGGAGACACATGATGTGTAACATGACTATGGATGACTAGATCGTTGTTGTCTTTGTCATAAAACTCGCCTTTTTTGTTGATGACTTCCTTCATGATGAAGTTGGCAAGCTGTCCCTAAATGGCTTGGATTTCAATAGGAAGCAGGCCTCCTATGCACTTGAGGTGCTATAAGTAGGAAAAATAAATCTTAGAGAGTATATAGAAATTGAGTGGTGCGAATCAATGTGTGATGTCAGCATGACAAACTTTTATGTCATTGTCTGTTATTGTAGAACCTAAGATTTCACGCATGTATTGGCACATGAGGTACCCACATAAATTTATGCCTCGCGGCTGCTTGTGACACTGCAAATATTGAATAAACTAAAATGTCATGAAAGGAGTTATTTACTACGAAATGCGATATAAGAATATTGCTTGTGTGCGTATCGGAAATTTAGTATGGATTGAAAGGGATTTCTGGAATGGGCGATATCTCAAGCTCTTTTTATAATATCTTTTGAACACCTTATTTATTAGACTTATCATCTCTTCATAGTCTTTTTATCTTTATCGGTCGTCCATGATCAACATCCTGCTCTTTTCTAGAGTAATTACTACAAGAATCCAGTGGAATTTACATACACATGCATGATGCCATAGTCATTAGTCCAAAAATCAGAGTAAAGAATGAAATCAACGAGTAATTTAATTAGCTAGTAAGAAACTTACTTAAAATTGTATGGTAAAAATATAAACTTAATTAAAATTATATGGTAAAAGTATAAACCCCTTGTCTTGTAGTTTGATCAAAGTATTATATACGTATTCCTCGACCTCCTTTGGTACTCTTCTCATTTCGGCCTAGCAAACGTTTCCCGAGTTGAGGAATCCCGCTGACCCCTTAGTTCTTCTTAGTTCGATTATCTCGTATCTAGATAAGGAAAAAGTTAGACATGACATTTATCGGTATTACATGATTGTAGACCTTGATTTATATATTAGACACTAATAGTTACCAGCATCTCAAAGAAGATATATCTAGGACATCATGATAGTACAAGTTATGCAAGTTATCGAATTCTATCAGGAAGTAGCCACCCCCTCATGGTGAAAATGTTCCTCTCGAAAAATGGTAGTGATCACCTTCGGGAGTATAGCTTGGTTGGATCGCTCCATATACTAGTTATGTAATCGCTGCATCATAAGTGTTAGGCTATTTAACTTCGAAGGGGTGACTAATGGCTTCCCTAGCTCGAATTTCAATCTTTCTTGGTTATCTTATACTTCAGACTGCACCTTGCCCTTACTTTTTTCTCGCACAACATCAAACTCTGTTCCGGCTTCGCTTGATCTAGCTATTACGTCTTGTCTAATGTGCCATTTCTTCGAATCAGGGGTTATAAGCTTGTCCTTCCAAGTACTCACACTTGCCATATTTATGTGGTCCTCATTGGACTTCTTTGCTGCTTCATCTTGCTTCATTGCCATTTTGTCGAATATATAAATATAGGGTACGAGCATGCACCGGAAACTCAAAGACTATACCATATATGCTCAAGCAAGTATTTGGAAATGCCGGATATCGCAAGCTTAGTTCAATGGGATAAAATATACACGGAGAGGGTAACTCTAGGACTCGATCATTTTCCCGTTACAAGGAAACCAACTCGAGTACGCCTATTATTCAAGGAAGTTTGGATATGATGTGAAGATCACACATCGATGGACTCCTCATCGGCTACGATTTGGTATCCCAAACAGACAACTGACTACAACTCAACTTAAGGCAAGGCTACTCCAACTATATAAAGACGTGGGTAGGCATCCCTAGGAGAAGAAGCAATTATCAGACTACAAGCCATCCAGAGTTAGACAAGCGAGAAGTCCTTTTGAGCAAATCGTCTAAGAGCTAACGAACTACACTTCGTCTAATCCTTAGTGATAGCTTAGACAACTCCAGATTCGATCTTCATTGTAATTAGAGCTAGGCGTTCCGCTTTGTACTCTGTTCAACGATTCCATACATCATCCACACTAGAGTAGGGTTTTACTCCATCCGGAGCCCGAACCTGTCTATATCGTGTGCCCCCGATTTCATGCCTAACTTTACTGATTCGAATGTACCTGAAGCTAAAAGTTAATTATCGATTTCAAACCTTCAACAGTTGGCACACCAGGTAGGGGCTTTCAGTTGTTTTTGCAGATCAAACATGTCTTCAATGCGCATTCATGGCACAGTCTCCAACATTGACCCCTGCATCGACTTGATTGACTGCCTTCACCGATCAAGCTCCAACAGTTGGATCCGAGATCGCCTTTGGAACCATACTTTACTGATGGAGGCCGAGAGGAGATCTTGAGCACATTGGCTTCACTGAGTCTCGCTCCTAGGACCCTTGCCGAGAGGTGTGCTTCATAAACTTCAATCCTATGGAGCCCGGCGTCCTCAAGTACATCGAGATAGAGAGTGATAGCCATAGCGACAGCCTTAGCAGCCAGAGCAGTAGTCAAAGCTGCAGCCGAACAGATCGATGCGTGTTCATGGTCAAAGCCAACAATGGTGCTACAGTGGGAAATTCCCAAGAAAGGGAACTAGGGACAGACACCACGGGTGGGCAGGTACACCAAATCCCTCCATGCACACCTCAAGATCCTGGTATAGTAGTAGCTGCAATCTGTGTGCCCACCAACACTGTTGCTCCCAATACTACGGATCACCGGTGAGATCTAACCATTGCGGTTACAGTCGGGATTGTGGCCAATCTGTCGAGGCAACTCGATCTTGATAATCCAGTGATGCTCCACCCGTGGGCATCAGATTTTCAGGCATAGTAGATTCTTGGCAGCACAACCACAACGACAGGCCCGATCGCGTTCTAGGAGCAACATCCCATTAGAGCCACAACAGCGACATCTTCGGTATCCTTGAAGCAAATGTCCAGTGCATTCATATGCTACTGAAATCTCTCCCGCCACTAGATCCGAGCAACCCGATGACTCCAGTATTCGACCAAATGAAAACACTACTTGATACTGATGCGGACATCCCAACGGAACAAACACCATTGCCCATAAATCATGCAACCAAACAAGTGAACCAAGACCAAGCTGCGCCAAGTCATGTAAACCAAGGGCCATTGACAAGAAGTCGTGCCAAGAAGCTGCAACAACAGGTGACTTCACTCCTAACTGAATTTGATTATAATATATCTGAGAATGTTATACTACCTAAATATTCTACATTGGTAATTCTCAGGTTTACACATGAAGATTATGGAGACCCTCAAGAGGAGATGGATGAGAACTGCATGGATTATATGGAGAAGATTATGTTTAGTTTGGACTGCCATAATGAAATGACCATATCTCCTGATTCCCGAGTGAAATTTGGGTTCATGAGCACTTGATTGAAAGCTTATCAAGTCTACTTTCAAATGCAACAAACCTTGCATCGTTTGGACTTCCCAGTAGGGAGTAATGACCATTTTACTGAAGAGCGCACAGGCTGTTAAAATGCTGCGCAAATTCTATTTGCTTTCACACCTAAACTATTTGCTTTCACACATAACTATTTGTTTCCACACCTAGCCTTTTTGCTTTCACACTTAAACTATTTATTTTCACACCTAAACTAGGAGGGATGTTCCTAGTATAAATACCCATGTATTCTACCCATTTGGAACAGACTTGGATAATTCAAAATATAGACTCTTTGATCAGCTATGTGCTATCAAACTTAGAGAGAGATCTCTACCCCTTTGCTCTTGTGATTTCCTCACGGGATTACAGAAGCGGCCGCTTCATTGGCTCCCAATTGGTGCTCCTAGTCCATTGATTCCAGGTTGTGTTGGTTGGTTCTTTGAGAGTGTGGTTGGGCAAATCCTCAATTCAGGTTGCCGGTTAAAGATGGTGGTTGGCTTCAAGTTTTATTTGTCAGGTTGCACTAGTTATCCGGCTGTTTTCAGCTAGTTATCTTGTTCGTGATCCTACATCGTGAAGATCGGGACCGCGATCCGCATCAGATACAGTGCAAGCATAGACTGCTCGAGTAGCTAACTCGAGGTTTGGACACCCTAGCCAACAAGGTGCTAGGAGCCAAGCTGGAACAATCTCACGATAGTCATCAAGCAGCAAGATCGGTGGTGGCTAGATCTGGCCATCGCACCTCCAGGATAGCTCATTCTAACTTCTATCAGAGACACCCTAGAGATCTTTGAGACCGTATTCCTCACGATCGGCGAGATTTATATGACATCCTTCATGATCGAAGGGAAGAACATGATCGTGAAGACCGTGAGCGACTTGAAAATGAGTCCCTGCTTTTGAAGGGCCGATCTCCTATACGTCGAGCCCGACGAGGTGAATCTTTGCCTTCAAGAGGCCACTCATCAGCACAGCATAGGTTTCCTCCTCGAAAAGACGCACGCCAATGGCAACGGTAGGTGACCCCTGAAGATGTCTATGAGGGGTGCAAAGCGTTCACTCCCAAGCTGCGCGCAGTTTGATGGCCTGTCAAGTTCAAGCCAGGCCCTGTGGAAAAATACTCGGCAAAATCAATCCCATTGAATGGCTACAGATCTACACCACAGTCATGAAGGCTACCGAAGGAAACGAGAGGATGAGGACCAACTACCTACTCACCACCTTGGATGGCGCAGCAAGATCTTAGTTACTCAACCTCCCACCTCAATGGATATCATCATGGGCATAGTTGTGGGCCCAATTCATCACTAATTTTTAGGGTACGTTTGAATGCCCAAAACATGCAGTGACTTGCATCGGGTGATATAGAAGCAAGGTGAGTCATTGCGTGGCTTCATCCGATGCTTCAGTGATAAGCGCAACTTGATACCTGACATCTTAGATGAGGCGGTCATAGTGGCCTTCGAGAATGGTGTCAAGGATAAAGAGCTGAAGGGAAAACTTGCTACTCAAAAGATCAGAACCACCAAGGAGCTCTTTGAGTTAGCAAATAAGTACGCCATATGCGTTGAGGCCTGAGAACATCTCGATGACCCCAAGCCTAACAATGACAAGCCTGAGTCATCAAAACAAAGGGCGAGGAATAAAAAGAATCGCGGGGAGAAACACAAAAGCGACTCCACTATAGCCGCGGTCGAAAGGGGCATGGTGCGCAATGTCGGTGACAATAAACGCCAGAGTTGTGGAGGGAACAAGTACTGCCTAGTCTATCATATGGACAAACACAACTTCGATGAGTGCCAAATGATTAGTAAGAAGGTCCAAGAGAAGCTCAAGGCCGCCCTCATTGAGTGTGGAATTGAGCAAGCCAAGGATAAGCACGAGGACGACGAGCCCAAATACCGTGGGGCTGATCACAAGCTGGCGCACATTTTTAGGGGATCTGCCACGTACAAGTTCAAAAGACAGTACAAGGTAGTGGAAAGAGAGGTCAACCTGGCCACACCAGGTCTCCCCAGATTCCTCAAGTGGTCAGAAGTGCCGGTCACCTTTGATCAATCAGATCGCCTAGCAGCGGTTCCGCACCCTAGGAGATACCCCGTGGTGGTCAAGCCCACTATCGTCAATGTTATGGTCACTTGAACCTTAGTCGATGGAGGCAGCTCTCTAAACCTTATCTTTGTAAGGACGCTGGAGAACATGGGGATCCCCTAGACAGAAATAAAGGCCAGAGCTGAGTCTTTCCATGGCATAACTCCGCAATTATTAGCAGTACCACTTGGCCAGATCGAGCTGTCAATCACGTTTGGCACGCCAAATAATTTTTGCACCGAAAATATCCTCTTCTATGTGGCATATTTTGGGACCACCTATAATGTGATTTTCGGTCGCCTAATGCTAGCCAAATTCATTACAGTGGTACACTACATATACTAGATTGTCAAGATGCCAGCACCAAAGGGAGTCTTTGCAATCAAGGGGGACCAGCGTGCTGCGGTCAGGTGCGACAAGAAAAGTATGGAGATGGCCAAGCACCTCTGTGGAATCAACAGTTGGTGTCGACAATGACGGAGCTAAGCGCCAAAAATCCAAGAGTAGTGATCAAGCTCCCGAGTCCAATAGCGCTGCCAAGGACCCGATCGACGGTGACAAGAAGGATAAGACCAATGGAGGCATCAAAATGGTTCCCCTAGACCTATCAGAGCCTAGTAAAATGTCAAGGTGGGTGCCAAACTTGACCCCAAATAAGAACTCAAGCTCGTCATCTTTCTTCGGGCAAACTGCGACTTGTTTACATGGCAACTGTTTGACATGCCCGGGGTCCCAAAGGAGGTGATCGAGCATCGACTGGCTGTGGAACCAAACACCAAGCCTGTGGTATAGAAGCAACACCGATTTGCGGAAGATCGAAAATAAGCCATACAAGAGGAGGCCGGCAAGCTCTTGAAGGCTGGCTTCATTCGAGAAGTCCGTCACCTAATGTTGCTGGCAAACCTCATCCTTGTCAAGAAACCCAATGGCAAGTGGAGGATGTACGTCGACTACACCGATTTCAACAAAGCCTGCCCTAAGGATCCTTTTCCTCTCCCCACATTGACCAAATGGTAAACTCTACTGCGGGTTGTGAACTACTAAGTTTTTAGATGCCTATTTGGGGTATCACAAAATTAGCAAGTCCACAGAAGATGAGGAGAAAATTGCTTTTACTACTCCTTCTGGTGTATTCTGCTATATTAAGATGCCTTTTGGTTTAAAGTGTGCCGGTGCTATGTATCAACGCTATATTCAAAACTACTTGAAGTTCCAAATCGGGCGCAATGTAAAAGCATATGTCGATGATATCATAGTTAAATCGAAAACCAGGAGCACCTTAATTAGTGACCTCGAGGAGACATTCGACAATATCAAGAAATATCGAATGATGCTCAACCTCAAGAAGTGCATGTTCGGTGTCCAGTCCAGCAAACTTCTAAGTTTCCTGGTGTCCAGTCGAGGCATCGAGGCCAACCCGCACAAAATTGAGGCTATCAACCAGATGCGTCCTCTGCGGATGTTGAGAGAAGTGCAAAAACTCGCAGGCTGCATCGCAGCTCTTAGTCAATTCATCTCTCGGATGGGCGAGCGTGGGCTATCCTTCTTCAAACTACTCAAGAAGCAAGACAATTTTGAGTGAACCGAGGAAGCAGAAAAAGATTTTCAAGACTTGAAAAGGTATTTATCGTCTCCATCAATTCTAATTTTGTCTAACAAAAAAGAGGAGCTCTTTCTGTAGCTACCCTTTAAGCGTAAGCACAATTCTTGTGGTTGAGTGGGATTGCTCCAAGAAAAAGGCCAAAGTCTAGAAGCTATTATACTACCTAAGCGAGGTCTTGCATGCCGTCAAGTTATGATACCCTCAAATACAGAAGATGCTGCATGCCATCCTGATGACTTCCCAAAAGTTGCGACACCACTTCCAGGCACATAAGATTACGGTCATGACGACGTACCTGCTCAAGGAGATAATATGCAACCGAGAGGTGACAATGCCCAGGGCATAGGTATCCCCGAGTTGTGGGCGTCGCCGCTCTAACAAGCCCAGCTTCGAGGCCGGCGGCTTCCGACCCAATCCCGCCCGAAAGGTCGATTTTGCGCCATAAGTCGGGCGCCCTCGGCGGCACTCACAAAGCTGGAAGGACGGCCACCCAGCCTCGCGTGGCGTCGATTCCCGACCAAGCCGACCCAAGCGCGTCCGACCAGCGGATCGAACCGACCGACAACTCGGCGAGCTGTCACGAGTCTTCATCAAGGAACATACGTCAAATCATCAGAAACCAGTCTCTACGCTAGTCACCTACCTAGCTGACGCAGTAGCCCGTCGCGGCCAAGCCAAGACCAGACGTCACGCTCCTTCGGCGGCTTAAGTGACACACCGATGTCGGCGCTGACACGCAGCGAAGCGCGTTTCGGAGGGACGAACCGAGCCGTCACCTTGCATCTCCACCGACTCCCTATGAGATGTCCAACCACCCGTCAGAGGACAAGTCCAGCGACTAGACACCGAGGTAAAAGACCGGATTCCCAGGCGTAGGGAGCTCCATCCATCTTTTCCTTTTTTACACTCCGTGTAACCTCCTTATAACGGCCTCCCGGAGCTATATAGAGGCTTGGCCCTTCGAGGGGGCAAGCGCAGTAAGCGATCGGACGTAGTATTCCCGGATCGCCCCATAGACACTCCGGGCAACCCCTAGCGCACAAGGTGCCCCGAGCGAACCGCCCTTGCTTATGTCTGACGGATACACGAATCAATAACATCAGACCACCCACAATGGAGTAGGGGCGTTACGCGAACCGTATAACTCTTGGACCTCTGTCTTTTGGTCTAACCATTCAAGGAGCGGGCGCCGTAGCCCCTCTAGACCTACAAATTTACTCGCGGTTCTCGAAACAAATAGTTGGCGCGCCCGAGTAGGGCGTCGCGTCATCGACATCTCTGGATTCCCATTTGTCTCCTTGATGGCTTCCATCACTAGCGGCCTTTCGCGCTGGGGCAGATCGGTTAGGTTCCTCGACTTCACCACTACTGGCGGGAGAACTTCGTCCTTGTTCCTTGCACCCCCCAACCGAGGCCCCACTAGGCGCTGGACCTCGTCACCGACGGCCTCGGCGACCTCAGACTTGAGGCGGCGCCATTCGAGAGAGGCCGCAGCGCTGTCGCGTGGCGCCATCGCCTCCAAAGGCCTGCATTCGTGGCAATGGTGGCTACCGCCCGACCTCCTTCCAAATCCTGAAATCTCAAGACCCTTCCGGCGACTACGCCTCGGCGGAGCTATCTTGGAGGACCGTACTCCCACGATATGCAGCGTGGCAGCGTAGCTGTCGATCGGCCGCTACTTCTCGAGCCGGAAGCCCGCCACCGTCTCGGCACCGGAGGCGGGCGTCGGCACGACCGGCATGGGTCTCCTCGGACCCACCATGGCGAAACTTCTCGGCCAGCTGGAGGCTGGGTTGCAGCGGCGGACTTGGCAAAGGCGGTCGACCGTCGAGGCCAAGCCAACTCACGCCACCACAGGTGCCGGCGTGCGCGATGGCTGGCGCCACGCCCGGTCTGATGACAAGCCCAGCGAAGAACCGGTCCTCGCCCGTGTTTCCCCTTCCTAGCAAAAACGCATGGTACAATCTGCTGCTCGCATGGCGTCCACTGGCCGGCGAGCTGAGGCTAGGGCCACCTACCAACACCTCCGGGGCGATAGAGCATGCTGCCGTACAATATGTACGGCCTGACCCTCATCACTCGAGGTCCCGTTAAGACCGCCAAGCCGAGCTTCGCCACGAACCGGCGAAACCGCACCACAGTTGGGCGGCCCGAACTCTTACACTCGTGGCGGCAGCGTCTCGAACCGCCACGACTACATAACACTCTCAACGCTTCGCAAAAAGTCGGCGTGGCACAGGGCCGTTCGCTGTCGCGGGACGATGGTCGGCGTCACGACCGCGATCCGAGCCCGGAAGGCCGGACCTCGAGCATTCTCGGGGGAAATCCGTCATGCATGATTTCACTTGATTCCGGCGCCCGTTAACTATAGCCAAATACACGGGGCCACGAACCCGGTGTTTGGCTCAAAAGATACCGGCTACTTTGTCGGCCGTGGAGCTCTAATGATCTCTTTATCATTGGTACCTCCCCATTTACAGGCGGACTCGGCCGAGCACGGCTCGAGTACACCCGTGGGACTATTAGGGCGGGCCGACTTGAAGCACGCCGTCGGAAACTTCGGGGCACTTACAAGCGCCAGGAACTCTGGGACCTAAAGGCATAGCGGCGGCCAGGGCAGCGCCGGGACTACATCAAGCGTTTCTCCCAGCGGTGCAATGAACTCCCCGACATCGGCGGCAGCGAAGCGTCATGGGGGCATTCATCTATGGCACAACATCGAGCCTTGGTCCACAAGTGGGTTGCGTCAAACCGGGACCACCAAGGAGGCTGCTCGGCGTTGCCCCTAACCACGCCTCGGCGAGGCCGTGGGGAGCCATTCGACAAAGGGAAGGCCAAGCGAGAATCCGCCTCGAGCCGCGCCCCTTGAGCCACTCCGAACAAGCAGGCGGAAGGAAAAGCAGCCCGCGAGACCACGTGGTAACGGCGGCGGCCGCCACTTGGCGGTAAGCAGCGGTGCCCGCAGTGCCGACCGCCGAAATTGATGGAAGCCCGTGTTACGCTGCAGGTACCCGTCAACACAAATGTCGGGGCTGCGAAGTCTGGCGTTCCTCTCGAAACCCCCACGCAGGTAAAGGTAAAGGAAAAGCGCGACCAGCGCGGAGGTCGGGGAGAGAAGCGAGACGGAGGTTCCGGAAGCGGCGGATGTCTCATGATCTTCGGAGGCCGGAGGCTCGCCAACAAGCGGCGGCGAGGCTCGCCTACAAAGTGCATCACGGTGACCCTGCGGTCGAAGTACCTCCGGTGGTCAGGTCCCGATCACCTTTGATCAGGCAGACCACCCGACCACATCCCTTTTGGGAAGGTACCGCTTCGTCGTCGACCCCATTGTGGGGTCAAGCACCTCACCAAGGTCCTCATGGACGGAGGCAGTGGTCTCAACATCATGTACGCTGAGACGTTCGACGCCCTGGGGATTCCCCGCTCAACCCTGCGACCAAGTAAGGCGCCTTTCCATGGCGTCATCCCGGTAACAAGCCTACCCCTTAGGCGGTCGACTGCCCGTCACCTTTGGGGGGCCCGAGAACTTCCGCACCGAAAACCTCACCTTCGAGGTTGTGGGGTTTGCGGGCTCCTACCATGCCATCCTAGGGAGGCCGTGTTACGCCAAGTTCATGGCCATCCCGAACTATCTTACAAGCTCAAGATTCCAGCAGCGCGGGCATCATTCTGTGGCCTCATCCTTTCAAATTGCCTTCAAGCTGCGGCCAAGCGATTGCGACACAGCCGGCGGTCATTGCGTCCGTGAGCTCGACAACTTCTGAAGGGAGGCCTCGGGTCCGTCCCTACCTCCGACAAGTCGGGGCCGGATCGCCGAGTCCGCCGAAGACGAAGAGGTCATGATCGACCAAGACCTAGCCAAAACCGTCGCGGTGGGTCCGCCCTCCCGCCAAATAGAAGCCTTCGTCGACTTCCTCTAGGCGAATCGAGATGTCTTCGCATGGAAGACCTCCGACATGCCAGGCATCCCAAGGAGAGTCGCCGAGCACACCCTCAATATCCGGCTGGCGCCAAGGCGCCATCGCTCACTTGCGCCCGCTTGGCCGCGAGGCTTATAAGCGAGGAAGTAACCCAACTTTTGGAGGCGGGGTTCATAAAGAGTCGCCACCCGGTGGCTTGCCCCCCTGTCCTTGTAAAAAAGAAATCCGGGCAATGGAGGATGTGTGTTGACTACACGAGCCTAAACAAGGCATGCCCCAAGGACCATTTTCCCTTGCCCCGGATCGACCGGGTCATTGATTCCACCGCCGGGTGCGAATCACTCTCCTTCCTGGATGCCTACTTAGGCTACCACGAGATCCGATGAAAGAATCCGACCAGCTCGTGACTTCTTTCATCACTCCTTCTCGATTACATTACGGCGATGCCCTTCGGACTTAAACGCGGGTGCCACATACCGGTGGTGCATGTACTGTTTGACGATCAAATCGGCGCAACATATAGGTATCGTCGGCGACATCATCGTCAAGACGGAAAAGCGGTGACCTCGTCGCCCGACCTCGAAGAGACTTTGCGAACCTCAAGCGGTTTCGCATAAAGCTCAACCCCGAAGTCGTCTTGGGGTCCCCAAAGGAAGCTTCGGCTTCATGATATCCGGCGCTGCATCGAAGCTAACGGTTAAGATCTCGGCAATCATGAGAATGGGCCCGATCGCCCGTCTGAAGGCGTCAAAAGGCGGCGGGTGCCTCGCGACCACGAGCCGTTCGTGTCTCGCCTCGGCGAACGCCGATGCCGCTCTATAAGCTGCTCGGAAATCCGACCACTTGATTGGGCGCAGAAGCTCGAAGCCCTTGACCGACTAAAGGCCTTCAGCGTCACCTGGTCGGACGCGCCCGGTATCATGCGACCTCTGCTCCTCTACATCGCCGCCCGACCAGTGTCGTGGAGTCTGCACTTCGTCGTCGGCCGGCGGCGGAAGAAGGCGCGCCCTCAAGATCTGAGAGACGGTCTACTTCATCGGTGAAGTACTCTCGAGTCAAAAGCCCGCTATCGCAAGTGCAAAAGTTACTCTACAGTGCTAATCGCGAAGAAGCGATCCACTACTTGGCAAGCACCCTTCTCGTCGTGACCTCCTCACCCCTTAGCGAGATCGTCCGCCGCCGCGACGCCTCGGGAAGGATAACCAAGTGGGCACTCGAGCTCAAGCGGCCCACGACATTTCGTTCGTCCCGGAGCCGGCGATCAATCGCAAGCCCTTGCCGACTTCGTTGCTGAATGGACCGAAGCCCAGGCACCCCCGGTGCTCGAAGACCCCGAATGTTGGACGATGTACTTTGATGGATCTTACACGAAGAACGGAGCAAGCGCTGGGATCGTTATCATTTCCCCGCTCGGTAACAAGCTCCAATACGCCGTCCGGCTGCTCTTCGACGCTACCAACAACGTCGCCGAGTACGAAGCCCTCATCAACGGTCTCTGGATCGCCGCCGATCTCGGCGTACGGCAGCTTTACGTATACGGTGATTCCAAACTGGTGGTCGACCAGGTCATGAAGGCCTCGGAGCCCCGAGACCCCCGCATGGCAGCGTATTGCCGGGAAGTGCGCAAGCTCGAGGAAAAGTTCAAAGGGTTCGAGCTCCACCACAGCTACCGACGCAACAATGGCGAGGCCGACTACCTTGCCAACCTCGCTTCCGGCAAGGGACCCGTTCCGACCGGGATCTTCGCCCACGACCTTCACCAACCGTCCATCCGGATGGACCCAGTGGCCGAGCAGGTGGCCGGACCGCCCGGCTCGGCCGAGCCAACCACCAATCGACCAGGTGCAGCGCCACTCGACTCGAGTCGGAATGTGCTCACGGCCGAATCAGATTGGAGGAAGCCCTACGTCGATCGCTGACGAACGGGCCCTCCCCGGACCCGACGAGGGCCGGCGCCTCGCTCGGCGAGCGAAATCTTTCGTCCTGATCGGCGAAGATCTTTACAAGAGGAGTCCTCGGGGTCCTCGAAGTGCATCCCGACCGGCCAAGGCAAGGTTGCTACTCGACATCCATGGCGGCGTGTGCACCATCCATGCACCACGGTCCCTCGTGGGCAAGGCCTTCCGTCGGGGTTTCTATTGGCCGACCGCCCGTGGCGATCTGAAACAAATTGTCGCGCTGCGAAGGGTGCCAATTTTTGCCCGGCAAACACACTTCCAGCCCAAGCCCTCGGTGCGATCCCCATCCGTGGCCATTAGGTAGTGCAGGGGCTCGTCTGCTCGGACCTTTCAAAAAGCGCCGGGGCTTCACGCACCTATTAAATCGCGGTGGACAAGTTCACTAAGTGGATAGAGGCGAAGCGATCGCCACTATCACTTCAGCAAGCAAACGACTTCTTCGGCAGGCATCGTCTACCGATTTGGGGTCCGAACTCCATCATCACCGACAATGGCACGCGGTTCACGGAAAGGAGTTTCTCGGGTCTGCGGCGACTTCAACATCAGCGTCGTGGCGTCTGTCGCCCCCCGGAACCAGCGGCCAGGCGAGAGGGCGGCGGCATGATCCTACAAGGGCTCAAGCGCGAATCTTCAACCGATTGAAGAAGTCGGCGGGGCGGTGAGCAGCGTACGCCTCGATCCTTTGAACTGCGCACCACCCGACTTCGGTCGGCTGGGTTCCGCCGTTCTTCTTGGTGTTAAGGTCTGAAGCTGTCTGCCGACCGACACAGAATCTGGCGCTCAAGGCTGCAAACTTTCGACCAAGCTCGGGGCTCGACTCACGGCAAAGGCCGTCGACCCGGCTCGGCAAACGCGTGATGTTGCTGTCCTCGGTCGGCCAAATATCGACAAGCGTTAACGGCGCTATCAGTCGCCGGATCCGCGGCGAGCCTTCAGCGTGGCGACTTGGTCTGCGCCAAGTTCGATCAACGTTAGCGAGCATAAGCTTTCTCCTCCATGGGAAGGTCCTTCACCGTCGTGGAGGTAATCGGCCCGACACCTATCGACTAAGAGCGCCGATAGCAGCGTTGTTTCAGCGCTTGGAACATAGAAAAGCTCGAGCAATTTTTCCCTAAAATTAGTTCTCTATCCGCGCGTTCTTATTAACTGTCGAGCGAGCGGCGAACCACTTCGAGGGCTACTAGCCTCTGCGACCTCATAACATAAGCGCCCAAACAAATCAAGGTTCCCTCTTGAAGGACCACTTCAACTTCATTTGCTATGGCTGCGTCTCGGAAAACTCCAGCGGTTTTTCTGATGCGACCGCTAAAATAGTGGTCCGCAGAGCGAAGCAGAGACTATGCATAGGCGGCCTACGAGCGTCGACAAAAATGTTTTCACGGCTAAGTCTTCACCCGTCGGCGGCTTCAACTGCAGACCGCGACCTGCGCAAAGCAATCGACAACGAGCAAGCACCCGCCAAAAAAATCTGGAGGATGAAATATTGTACATTCCCAAAAGATGCATGGCGTCGTAAAAGCGCGAAGCATAGCGTTCAAAATAAATGTTCCTAGGCGAAAAGAGTGCAAAAAGCGCAAAACAACGGGTTGAGCGAAAGCGGGCCCGGCCTGGCGGCGGAGATGCCTCGCTTTGCATGGCGAGTTGAGGCGGCGCGCGCGGGCCCCTAAGGATCTGGTCGGCGGCGTCGTCCTCATCGCCCCCGGAGCTCCCGCTCGCCTCGTCCTCGTCGTCCGAGTCCTCCAGGTGCAGCCGCTCCGCCACCATTCCCGCCGCGTCCCGTACTCTGGCCCGTGCCTGAGCCGGATCGCCTCGGATATGGGCGACGGTCGCCGCCAGTCAAAGGCCGCCATTGGGCGCGGCGCGCGCCCACATACTCACTGCGTCGTCGTGGCGACCCTCCGCCCTCGCGGCGGGCGTTCCGGAGAGCACAGGGCGAGCCCTCCAATGCCTCGGCCGCTCGGGTGAGGCCAAAGGCGTACTGCGCCACGGTGGGCTGAACTGGCTCGTTCAGCTCCACCCCTAGGGGCCTCAGCGACCTGCCCATGCTCTCGTAAGCAGGGCGGAGCATGGAGAGGGGGACCCCGCGCGTGGAGTCGAAATCCTCGCGCGTGCGGGCTATCTCCGCCTCGTGACCTCATGCCTTGCGTTGGGCCACCGTCTCGTCTTCGGTGGCCTCGACCCGCCTCTAAGCGCCGTCACCGCGCCCCAAGGCGGCCGGACCCTGCGACACCGTCGGCGTCTTGGCGCTTCATGCGACCACCATGCTATTGCCCGATCCCTAATGAGCTACTCCCCTTGCTGGGCGTCTTTGAGCTACCCGGTGGAGCTTGTCGGCGCCCGCGTTAGGCCGATCGGACACGCAAGAGGCAAAAATCAGCAGACGTCAACTCGGCCCGGCCCCAATACCTCACCAAAGCGACTAGAAAGGACCTACCAGTGAGAAGGGCTCGGATGAAGAACCTCGGCGAGGCAGTCGAGCCCTTCCCTCGCCGCCCAGCGTCAGGAGCCCCCTCCGCCTTAGGCTTCTTGGATGGCGAACCCCAGGCTCGCCTCACGCCCCCTCTTGGGCCTCTGTCGTCACCTCCGCTTCGCCATGGTCCTCGAGGCGCTTGGAAGATGAAGAAAGCGAAGAGCATGAGCGTCTGGGCGGATGTGAGTTACCACTACCCGGTGCCGTATTTATAGGGGTGGTTTCACCACGGCCAAAACCGCCGCCGCATCGGGCGCTCATGAACTCCTGACATGCCCACCGTCCGATCTTGCCCGGCCGGCCAGCATTAAAATCCCTCCACATTAAATACGGCAAAGCGACCACGGCGCGGAGGCGTCGCTCCACGCTGGCTCTGCGACCCTTGATCTCGGGCTATCGGACAACCTCGGAATCCGCACGAGCGCCAGTGAGCAGCGGACGACCGACCCACAAAGATAAGTCTCTTAACTCTCGGTCCCTTTCGATTAACGAAGGACCAGCAATGCTGCGCCGACCCACGACACAGTCGCGCGCGAATTACTCGGGGCTCGAGAACAGCGTCATTCATACTCATACGGGCGGTGGGCGACCGACCACCGGCTCCCGTCGCGGATAATCCGTCCGACCTAAGCTCTCGACCTCGCCCGGCGCCTACGGTTTAAGTAGCGCTTTGCGGTAAGGAGCTACCGTGGCGCGAAACCCTAAGTCGGTCGGAACCCTCCTCCCGCATGAAGCGTTGACCGACCACTCGGCTTCCGTGCGAGTAATCCGTCAGGCCCAAGCACTCGACCTATGCCCCCGCGGCTATGGTTTGAAGTAGCGTTGCGGGAAGAACTACACGCCTGGCGCGAGCCCTAAGTCGAGGGCTCGACTTGGGCGGCGATGGACCTCCTCGTCGGTCCGGTTCCTAGCAATCCGCGCTAACATTGTCGAGTTAATACGTTGTAGAAGGACATGGTGTTAACGGTAAGAAAGTGGCCCCAGTACACTCGTCTTCACCGACTTCTCGGCGTGCTCGGCACGAGCCAACTTCGATGCATAGCGGACTTGTGCCCGCGCGACCCGAGCAACGGTTGCGAACGGCTCGGCGACCTTCCCGAGTGCAACTTCGTCTACCGATTCGTCGGTCGCCCTCCATCTCTTTCCACGCCAGCCGAACCACCGCCTCCATGCGCGACCGCGCGTCGCGCTCCTCCGCCAATCGCGCGCCTCTGCGACCGCCCAGGTGTACGCAATTCGAAGATCGGGGCAAAAGTCGAAAGAACGCGCTCGGCAACGCCACCCTCCAAATCAGCGAACAACAACATCTTACCGGCGGCGATTCGGTCATGGCAATAAACTTGGCGAGTCTCCTCCTCGAGTTTTTTCGCCCGCTGCTTCGCTGGCGACAACCTTGGCGTTGTTGGCCTCTGCTAGGAGGACTCGATTGATTACCCTCGCCCACGAGGCCCAGCCCAGCCGGCGCTCCTCTGCAAGACATCGGCCATCGTTCATCGTCCGTGGGCCTCCTCTGCCGCCCGGCTCGCTCGCGCCGCGCTCCCGCGCCTCATGCATTTCCGGAGCCTAGTTGGGCTGCGGTCCTCCTCATGGCCGCCCTCGGCGCGTCTGAACGGAGGAACCGGACTTACCCTCAAAGCGCTCCATGATGGCTGCAACAAGTCGGCACGTCAATACAAGGTCAGCGGAGATTTGAAAAGGCGGAGAAATTTGAACACAACTTACCACCGGCGGGTCGACTCCTCCGTGTGGCGTCGGCACCTGGGAGGACTTCGAGGCGCGAGAATCTTCTCCATCTCGACTCGCGAGAGCCCTCTGCGAGGATTCCCTCTCTCCCGCTCCGCGCCGTCATCGGCGTGAATGATGCCTCGTCGGGAGGTCGTTGCCCGACCACACTAAGATGGGCGGTGGCGGCTGGAGGGTTCCTAGTGGTCGTCCCGGCAACTGCATCTGGCGCCACCGTGGCGAATCGCGACCACCACCACCACTGCGACTCCTCTCTGGTCGCTCCTCGGCGGCAGTGTTCGGCACCGGGGCCGGCGGCATTTCAGCGGCCGGCGGCGCAAGGCTGCTCGCCATCGTCGGCCCCGATCTGCGGCGAGCGGCGCGATCGCCCGGGCCGTGGCGTGCCGACTCCACGGTCGGCTCGGCTCGCAACCGCGGCATGCTTCTTCGCTACTGGCGCAGCAGGCGCGACCAACGCCGCCCGTCTCGCCATTTGCTCACGGCGGATGGCCTATCCCCAACCTCTGGCGGGAGTGGCGTCGTCGATCCCAGCGGCAATTCCGCCACCTCCGTCAACTCTCCCCATAAAATCCCTAAAACGCGGGCGATCGAGAGCGGCTCAAGCGAAATCGGCACGTAACACAAAGAACAAAACTAACGCGTCGGCCGAACCTGAGCAACCCGCGCTCTCTTGGCGGTCTCACTGGCGAAGGGGCTGCCCCCTCCTTCTGCAGGGGCACCTCCGCCGGAGGCGTTCCCGCCTGGGGTACCTCGACGATGACCTCCGCATCGGCGCCCTCCGGCAGGTCGTCGCTCGATGACAGCCCGAAGTCATACTCCGTATGGATCACGGGATCTCTGCCATCGCTGGAAGGCGATCCGCACCAGCCGAGAGAGGAGGGTCGACTCGAGTAGGCCTGAAAGAGGTGGGAACTCTATTGGGGCAGCCGAGAATCGGGGCGAAGGGCCAGAGGAAAATAGCAGGGCAGCAATTACCAAATTTGGGGGCTTTCCACGAAGGGGCTCGGGAGTGCCGCTGCCGCCCTTGTGGCCCTCACGGCGGGGCGGCCTTCACAGAGCCTCTACCTCCGGCGAGGGAGCTCTGAGCAGCTCCATCCTCATGGGGTCGAGGCGCCCCTCGTATTCAAACATCGGGTGAGGCCTATCCATGAGGGCTGCAGCGCCTGCGCCCTCGCGTCTTGGACAGCAGCGTCACTGTCGAGCCTCGTCTCTTGAGCCGAGCTGCTCGAGATCACCTCCATCTTCCTCTTCTCCTTCGCATCCATGCCGGGGTTCCATTCGGGCATCGCCTTGAGCAACGAGGTATTATCCCCATTCGGATGTAGAACCATTGGTGTGCCATCCTCGGTTCGGCGAGGGCAGCTTCATGTCGATGTACTCCGGCGCGGTTAGGCCGAAGGCTGGATGGCGGCGCCATGTCGGCGCCAACGGTGCACCCATGCGCCGACTTTCCCTTGGTGACGCGTAAGAAAAATACCTCGAGAGAGCCCAATGGGGCTCGATCCCCAAAAAGGCCTCGCACAGCGTGATGAAGACCGCAATGTGCAGCACGCCGTGGGGGTTCAAATGGTGCGCCTCCACCTTGTAAAAGTGGAGAAGCCCGCGGACGAATGAGTGGAGGGAGGCGAACCAGCGCTTCGAAGAAGGGCGCGCTCTGACGATCTCCCGTCGTCGGGCTCGAGCCGCAGCTCCGTCGGCACTCTCCACGGGATCGTCGCGGGGAAGAAATCGTTCTTTGCGGGCCAAGCACCACGAGCATCGAGGATGGAGCACTCGACCGTCATCTCCGAAAAGCGGGGCGGCAAGCGAAAAAAGGGGCTGAGGCAAGCAATCCCTCTCCTAGGTTTCTTGGCCTCCCTCACGGCCGCCTTCATCTTTCTTTCTTTCGCGAGGAAACGCGAGGACAACATGGGGAATCCGACCAGTGGTTCCCCCTTCTTTATATAAGAGCGCAATGCCCATCAATGAGACGGCGTCGGTCGAACATCGATGTCGAGAAGAAAGCGGCGTCGCCGCTCCCCGACTCGTCGCGGCAGTTCAGCGTCTGCCGCCTCGATTCTTAGTCACCCAGCGTTAATTCTGGCAGAACAGCGGCTAAGCGAAGGCTCCACATCGAGGCGAGTAGCGTCGGCTCCTCGAGCCTCGTTCGAACGAAGAGCCACCCGCACGAAGGAAAAGCGCGCCAAGGCCGTTCACGGGCCCCGAAGCCATGAAAAGGCTCCCCAACTTATGCTCGGGACTCGACCAAGTGTTGTGGGCTCCGACGCCCGACCACCAAGTGGGTACCGCATACGGCGCCAGCGAAATCGGCGAGGGCGAGGATAAGGTGAGCTCGGTGGGCCTCTAGTTGGGTCGTGGACGACCAATCACCTTCATCGTGTTGAGCCATACTTCACACTCACCCGTGAGCCCGTCGGCGGGTGGTGATAGCTAATGCTCGGTCGGCGGATGACACAGGGTCCGTCTGGGATCGAGTAAAAGGTTCTCATGGGTCGCCCAGGTCGGACGCCCATAGCGGGATAACGTCCGCTCGAAATGGTTCTCCTTGGGGAAGCCACGGGGCCCCTCGGACAAACCCGCTATCGGCTCGCGCATTCAAGCCAACGCATGCAAGCGTCGCGCTAGCTCACCCCCTCCAGGTCCTACACCTGCGGACGGGGCGTATTCGTGGGAAACGCCGCCGCCGCCCTTGCTCAACAAAAGCATGGGACGGGCGCCGTTATCTATTTTTGGCGCGACGCCGACCCTGCAGGTACATCGGGATCACGGCGCCAGCAGGCGCCTTTGCACACGAGTAGACCCCGGCCGGCTCCCGATCGCTCGGGGCTCGAGGCTCCTTCCACCGGATCTTCGCGCGCACCGATTCGGCGACAAACCCGTTTGGTCGTACACAGGCGATCGAGAAGCCGCCTCCGCCGCCCGGTGCATTTGCGTTTTAGGCCTCAAATAACGTTGTGGAATATGAGGGATTGGTCAACGGGCTCCGAATAGCGACATCACTTGGAATCAGGTGATTAATCATGAGAAGGGACTCACAGCTAGTCGTAAACCAAGTGTAGAAGAAGTACCAGTGCTCAGATGATAACATGGTGGCATACCTGAATGAGATTCGTAAGTTAGAGCACAAATTCGAAGGGCTCGAGTTAAGGCATATTAGGTGAATTGATAACTTCACTGCCAATGAACTTGCCAAGATCGCTTCATCCCGTTCACCTACACCTGCAGGAGTCTTCGTTGAGAAACTCCTTAAACCATCTATCTCCCCTGTATAGGAGATAGATGTTGCCCAACCCGACTAGTAGCCTGGTTGAATCAGTGAGGCAGAGTCTGCAGACACAGAAGCTGCAATACTTGAATGCAAGCTAACTTGGACCACTCCATTCCAAGCTTATCTCGAAGGTCGAGAGATCCCTGATGATGATGTTTCAGCCCAAAAAATTACACATAAGTCCAAGCTATATGCATTGGTAAATGGCGGAATCTACTGAAAAGAGAATAGCACAATCTTGACGAAGTTCATCACTCAGGAAGAGGGCAATAAAATATTGCTCGATGTCCATGGAGGCATCTGTGGCAACCATGCATCCTATCGTACTCTAGTCGAAAAAGTTTTTCGGTAGGGATTTTACTGGCCGACTACCCTCCAAGATGCTTGTAAGCTGGTGAAAAAGTATGAAAGCTGCCAATTTTATGGCAAGCAAACCGCTAGACCAGCCGTGCCATACAAACTATTCCTCTGTCTTAGCCTTTATCCATCTAGGGCTTAGATATTTTGGGACTGTTCCCAAGAGCCTAAGGAGGTTAAAAATTCTTGTTCGTGGTAATCAACACGTTCACTAAGTGGATCGAGGCCGAACCTGTCAGGAACATCACCTTAGAAGTGGCCAAGAAGTTCATGAGGAGCATCATTACTAGATTCGGCATTCCCAATCGAGTAATCACAAACAATGGTAACCAGTTCAAGAGCAATGTTTTTACAACCTTTTGCAAAGAGTTGGGTATCAAACTTTGTTTCGCCTCTATAGCTCATCCTCAGAGTAACGATCAGGTCGCATGTGCCAACGGCATAGTCCTACAAGGGATTAAGACCCCCATATTCAATAGGCTCAAGGTTTAATCGACCCGGTGGGCAAAAGAACTCCCCTTGGTGCTATGGGTTGTTCGCTGTGGGCACCTAGTAGTACAAATTGATCCTCACATGTGTGTTGGACTTAGAGGTGACACCCATACTCTACTTAAGTATATGCTCACTGTCACCCAAAAGTCTCGTGCACGGAGTATTGACTAAATGGCCCTCACCCAAACAAATATGAGCCACATAGTCGCACCATACACACTTACGCATCCATGAGAGTTTTGATTCCATTCCAAACAACCATATCGGGATTGACACCAACTCATCCAAGCATAGCACTCGCTGTCTGTCTCAAGACCTTGGTATCGCCCACACTCTCCAAGGGGAGCATGAGCAATAGCCAAAGAACAACGATCGCACAAGTTTATGTATTGATGGTTGATGACAATTCCAGGTACCCGAATATGTGTCTAGTGCTAGTTCCCAAGATGAATACCTAGCACCCACATATCCCGCATTCGAGATGTATCACAACACATACACATGAATCTAAGTAGTTGGAATAGTATAAACATAAACTACAACTATTACAACAACTACTATTACAAGTAGTGGTCGACTAGCCAAATATTACATGTCCAAAAGTAAATTGCAATGGATCTTAAACATATAACAAAAGTAGGACAGTGGTATCCCCATCCGATAACCCATAGGCAATCGACTTGGAAAAGCCCAAGTTCATCCATCAACATAATCGTCGAACCATCGTCTATATTATTTAGATTAAGCAACCATGAGTACACGTATGTACTCATAAGACTTTAGTGTATGGAAATAAAGTAAATGCAAGGCTAGATCAAGGCTATCAAGTTTCTATATTAGTCTCATTTTCAGCATAAGCCCATAGCCCACCTCGCTCTTAACCCTAATCCATCGGTCATTCAATCTTGATCGAACATCTGTCGTTGCATCGCATCGCCATCCGCTGTCAGCCATAAAATAGAGCTCACGTGAATGTCTGTGATAGTGCCATGTCGACTGGTTCAAATCCGTTGCGCCGCCATTTTCCCTGTGAACCTTGGAGTTTGATTCTGCCCGTTGCACGTCTCTTGAGCTACTATATAATGCGCCGCCACCGTCATTGTGTTCCCCACCCCGTGCCGCATTTGTAGCCCCCTCGCACACCAATGGAGTTGCCGCCATTCGCCTGCTGGAGCTCGCCGAAGTTGCCGCATCGCCCTACCACCGTTCAGCCGCCTTCGTTGTCTCCGTTAGTGCCCATGAGTTCGTCGTGCCAACACGCGATGATCAAGCCATCGTGTGTCACCGGAGATTCCCTCTAGCACCGTCGTCGTGGTCATCTTCTTCATCTCTAGTAAACCCTCACCGCCGCCTTGCCATTGTCTCTCACGAGCTTTCTCAGTTGTCTGATCATTTGTGTGCCGCCCTTCTACCACATTTGCGTCGTCCGCTTTGCCATTACTTACCATCAGATCTGCAACCAGTGGTCTAGATCCAGCCACATCGCCGCATTCAATAGTAAACAACTCCTTCTGCCTCAACCATTAGATCTTGATCGTACAGTTTAGATCGCGTCACGTGGAATCGTGTTAGCGTAGATCTTAGCTGTCGGATCCTTGCTGATCGGTTTAGAGTGTACCTCATTGCATCGCCACCATCAGCCATTGGATTTGCATTAAATGGTATGATCGGTGCCGCATGTCTATTGTGATGAGTTGCTTCGGTGGATCTTGACCGTTCAATTCAAATCAAATGGCTGGGATCACACCGTGCGGAGCCAGTCTCCTACTGCCGCGTGTCATGCAAAAGCTGAGGCATCGCCGTCGTTGTCACTGTCGATGTCATTGTGATCAACCTCATCTGTTGGATCTTGTGTGGATAGCTAAGATTTCACCGAGTCGCAGTGAAACCATGCTGCCACGTGTCTCCATCGCTGTTGTTGATTCCGTCCCACGTGTCGTCAATCTAGCAGTGCCACACGGACTGCCTACGTCAGCTCATGCATGGCCCAGTGCCGCCGATCCACTATGCACTAGCACCAGCCATGGACTAAGTCCATGCACGCGGACGCATGTCGCCCTCTGGTTACGCCGCGTGTCAGCACCCGATTGGACCACGTGTTAGATGACATCAGCAATGACGTCATAAATGATTTTTCCATAGAAAAATAATTTGGCCAAAATTTATTTCAGTATTGACGTCATCATTAGGTCATGCTGACATCATAAATGTGAATTTCCCATATAAAAATAATTCAGTTAATTGGAAATTCTATTTTTTGTGATTTTTTATTTATTTCAAACTTTGAATTGCTATATCTTTTGCATCTAAGCTCCGATTGAGGTGATTCTAGTCTCTAAAAATTTGTAAAATCAAGATCTATCTAATGTTGAATTTTATTTAATTTTTTGAGTTGATTATTCTCTCTGTTTTGAGTATTTATTGCTTTCTTTCTCGTTACGCCTAGACGTCGAGTTTCCCAGTGAGTTTGTCATCGAGGAGCCAACACTTGATCAAGTTCCAAAGTAGGATTTAGAACTCTTTGAAAGCAAGTCGTGCTTTGATCATGTTGAGCTTATGCTTTAAATATTATGTTATTTCAATGTATTGCATGATATTTCAATTACCATTTGTTTTCCATATGTTGGGAATAGCTAATCGTCCGCTTGAATTACATCCACCTTGCTATGTCATATGTCATATCTCATTGTCACCCTAGAATAGTTTAATTGGTAGCTATATTTGCTAAGGTGGGCAGAACGCAAGTAGTATATTTAGCCGTGCAACGAGTCATCATTTTATGTGCAAATGATTAATCTTGCTTAATGATTATGAAACATGTTTATTAACTGTGTGTCGGGTGTTGTCACAATGTTTGTATTGTTGATGGCATGTGGTGCATGGTAAATCAATCGGGGTGGTAAAATGATTTAGACCGAGGCAAGTGGCATGTATTTATAGTGGGCCAATGTGGCACGTGGGCGATCGCATTTCTTTTTATGATAATTATTGTTTATGGTTATAATGATTTTTGGTTAGTCTTTCCTTGGTCAATTAAGGACTTAACCTTACAAGAATTTGAAGTGAGGTCATTCATACAACCACAAGTTTGATATGGAAGAGACCTAGCTGAATAATTTGTTAAGTCTAAATTTTAGTACTATTGTGGTGGTGTGAGGCCTAGGTAGTGATAACCAATCCTCACACGGGTTGGCTCACATGGCACAAGAGGGGGCCCTGGATGTGGTATATAACCAGTCCCACTAGTGTTGAAACCTTAGAGAATAGTACTGGGTTTAGATAAGCATTGGAAATGCTTTGTTATGATCACTTACCTTTGTGGTGTATGATTGTATCTTGTGAGTAAAGTGTATAACCTCTGCAGAGTATAAAACCTATTTGAATAGCCGTGCTCGCGGTATTGAGCATTGCTCGGTGATTACAGTCAATGATTAGATTTTATCAAAACAAATGTGGGAATGGATGTGGAAATGAGAAGTAAGGATGTGAATTGGTTGTTGAAAACAAATGCAAAAGTTATTATTGTTATTATTTATTTTACTGTCTTTTAATTTATTTATGCTATTCTGTTACAAATACTGTCTATGCAAAATGACCTTGTAGCCTATCCTTTGTACTAAGCCATGCATATAGTATATTAGTCTTGCATTTTGTGTATGACTTGTTGAGTGCTTTATGTACTCACCCCTTGCAACAAATATCATCAGTTGAAGAAGAAGGAACACTTGCTTTTGAGAAGGAGGTCCAAGAGGAGGCGAACAATTAGGGTGTGAATTTTGTCAGTTGCCTGTGGCAGTTGAAGGGTTTCTACACTTATATTTATTTCCACTGCTATTCATTTACTTTCTGTTTTAGCCCTACGTGGTGTATTCATGTAAGGTGGACCATATGGTCAATTAACAGTTATACTTAAATTGATGAAGTCTTTATTATATTATCGCTAAGTATGATTATGGTATTCATCTATGTTGAGTTTATGCACACTAACGTGATCCTGGACTAATGCAGAATACATAGAGGGTCCGAATTTGCATATTCGGGTCCCGACATCCCATATAGAGAAACATAAAACTAGTATGAGATTTGGCATTATGGGGATCACACAGATAACCAACATCCATATATCGCACTGTGGTTAACTCTTGGTTCTTCGAGAAAAACAATCCAAGATCTTGAGTACTTGGAGGTATTTAAGTAAAGTCTTGACACTAGCCCAATGTCTTCTGTTAGAGCTATACTATACCTTTCTAGTAAATTTACTGTGAATGCAATATCAGCCCTTGTGCATTTCACAAGATACATAAGTGCTTCCAATATCACTTAAGTATGGGATTTCAAGTCCTAAGACTTCCTCATTTCCATCCAAGGGTCTGAAAAGGGTCTTTATCTACTTTAAGGGATCTTACTACCATAGGGGTTTTCAAAGGATGAGATTTATCTATATTAAATCTTTCTAATACCATTTTGTTATAGGTAGATTGATGTACAAAAATATCTTTTGGAAATGCTCAACCCATAAGCCAAAGCAAAATTTGGTTTTACCCGAAACTTTTATCTCAAAATGTCTCCGTAAAATTGAGTCTCGTGCCCTTGGAGGCCTTCCCCTTCTTATCGTGAGGGTTAAGAATGGGATCAATATACTTGTAGGGTGTTTCCACTCTTTTTAGGTTCTTTTACTATAGGTAAATGAGATCTTATCACTCCCTTATGATTAGTAAAGGATGAAGGACCGAGATAGCGATCAGAGAGGTGTGAATGATCCCAAATAAAAATTTCCCCCACTCAAAACACTCTAACCAAGCCCTCACAAGAATCAATCAAAAATAAACAAGAGGGAGCAATTCAACTAGTATGGCTAGTGCTACCACTGAGAGGCCGGTAGCACTGGGCAGGGGGAGTAGCACCGGGCCTAAACAATCAGCAAAGAACTCAGCACGAACTCAAAAGCAAAACAATGCAATTTTTGATCGGCTAGTCAAAAACTCATGAAACTTGGTATGCATCTTTGTATGGAGGTCAGGAGCCTATTCCTACCTTCAATCCAAGAGATTGATGTTAAAGTTTTGACCTTTTTCAAATTGAAGGAAGAATGTACCAAGTAAGAGCAAAAACTCAAAAACATGATCTTGGACTTGCTCACGGGGATTTGATGGTTAAGATGATTTTGGATAGCCTCCCACACATCAAATCAAGAAAGAGAACAGATCAAGGACACCAAAAACCTAATCTTCCAAGAATGACCCTCTAAAGAGAAAAAGATCGGTTTCTTGTAAGGAAGAACACAAGATTTGCCTAGATGATTGGGATATGATCTGAAAAAGATTCATCCACCAATCATACATTCTCAACATAAGAAGCACAAGCAAATAGAAGGAAGGGAGGCAAATCCAATTGTGCAAAAATTAAATTGCAAGAAAGTAAGTGCAAAATTTAAATGCTGAATTTAAGGCATAATGTAAATGCATAAAATAAATTCATACATGAAAAAATTAAACTCTCATTTCTAGAAGGGAGGTTTACAAAACCATACAACAAAGTGGGCAAACCTCAAAAGAGCACAGGAACTTATAAAACCTTCAAGGATGGGAGAGCTACCCCTACCCCTCTATTTATGCAACTCTTAGGCTATCCTCTCCTCTTAGATGAGTTCCTTCAACCCTAAGGAACATCTCAAGGGCTAGTATTGAGTCACTCACATAGCAATACATGGGCTAACCTGAAACCCAACAACCATAATAGGTTTTAACTTACTTTTCAAAGCATACGAACTAGACCCACTACTCTATCACCTAGATCGCCCTCCTTGATCCAAGTAGCTCTAAGTTGGCATCTCATCTATTCCTTGTCTTCTAATTTTGCAACGACTTCGTCTTCAATCATCTTCCAACGATCCTCGACTGTCTAGCCTTTCGACACACCTCACCTAGTCCCGGTCATACTTTGCCTCACCATGACCTATCACCGTCATCCTGTGACCATCAAAGACAAGAAAAACCCCATCATATAGCTAGCAATGTCCAAAAGCATATACAATAATCATCACAAAATCATAAATTTAATGCATTCTCACTCGTAAAGGCCAGTGCTACCGCCCTCATGGCCAGTAGCACCACCAACATCAAGAATACCAGAAACAAGTTCTCTAGAAAAATCACACCGCCTTGAGGGCCAGTAGCACCAAGGGGTGGTGCTACCGCCCTCAGGGGTGGTAGCACCACAAATTATGGGCATTTCTCAAATTTTGAAACGGAGTTCAAATCAACCTCAAACCTAAGCACCACATGCTTAAAAAATGTTAATAACTCATCACCATCACGAGAAAACCACCACTTGGTCTTTCAATCTTACCCCTGATAAGTATATTGATAAACAGCCAAAAGGCATAAAATTTGAGTTCAAAAGAGAGAAGAGGAAGCAATTTGAATGCAAAGTCAAACTTGGTCTAGAAGAAGTGAAAATAAAATCAAGACCAAGTTGGCAAGAAGGATTTTAGGGCAAAATCAAAGAAAGAGTAAGTTTTTTACAAAAGTTCTAAAATCCAATAATAACAAAAGCTCTAAAATCCAATAATGAGATACAAAAAACTCAAGTATGCTTATTGTCCTTAAAAATTAGCAAGACTTCACAAAAATCATCAGAACCAAGATGCATTCACATTATTACCTATTGATGATGCATTTTCTATGTTTTCTATCCCTTTTGGCAATATAGGCATCGAGAAGGCATTTTCATCGTTTTATCTCTATTTTTGAATATGCATGAATGAAATGCATCCCAAAAGAGCTTTGAGAATTATCCAAGTGACCACATATACAAAGTATAATACACAGCTACTCAAGTTTAGATTATGCTTAACTAAGACATGTCTAAGTGCAAATGTCAATTTTGCTAGCAAGCACAAATAAGACTATGTTATTTTTGCATGATTTAACAATTGCAACATTAGCATAGTTTCTAAACTAGAGGCAAAGCCATACAATGGATCAAATGGAAAACCTAGAGTTCAACCTACTGAACACTTTGGGAAGGCTAGATATGTATACAAGGTCCTTCGTGCTCAAAGATCTTTCATGCAATTTTTTTCTTTAATACTTTAAAAGATATCATGGGGTGCAAATGATTGACATTATTTGCATTCTTTAATCACTTATTTTTTATTTGCATTTTTTCAAGTATGATTGACTCAAGCCATTGTTGACCATCTCAAGAAGGCTCTTAAAAGGATAGTCTTGATCATACACGATGTATTCTAAGTTCATCCCAAGCACAATGGGAGGTAGTCTTGAGAATGTATGGTATTGAGATCAATTTGCAAAAAAAGACTCAATTTTTTATTTTCATTTTAGCACATAGATTTATGAGCATGTGAAGAACTCTACTATAGATCAGCCTAGCTTCACCCAAGTTGCTATAGGGACTCTAGTCGAAATCCAAAATCTCACAAATAATGGCATATGCACCTAGAAAAGAAACATAGCAAGTAAAAGCAACATGTTTCATCAAGTTTTCAATTAAAGCTTTAATTTTCAAATTTTAACAAGCTTAGCAAGATGAATCAAAATGAACTTGGACATATCTAAGCTAGCATTTTTCTTTGTAAAAGTAGCAGGGTGCATAGCATGAATAGAAAATTATTTGCATAACAGACAAAGCTCATATAAACAGAAAATGAAGTCTATATGCAATACATGAAGTAGATTCACAAACCTCCCCTCAACCAGTGAATCAATTTTAAGCATAAATTTGATTCAAGTTGAGTTATTAGCAGAATTAAGATTAAAAAGGTCCAAATAAACTCAATCAAAACTAGAAACACAGAAAGAGGAGAAGAGATCAAGAAACTACAAACTTGGTGGGTATAGAGCATAGAAAAGATAGTATAGAACACTATAGCTCAGACTTGCTCTTATCTTCTCTGATGACTGATATAGGAAAGCTGACTTGATGTAAGATTGGTGTCCCAATCTTTCAACGAGAGCGATAACTTCGATTTGGTGGAACCAACTTTTACGATCCGACTACAACGTATAACGATGATGCTCCTTAACAATCACTAAACCAACTACGAAGGGTTATTGATCTTGCCATGGGCACGATCAACCTAAACATGAGGTTCAATTCCTACAAGCAACTGAAGAACAAGAAAGAACGATAGTAAAAGCAAACTAAAATTGCAAATAAGAATTGATATTCATAAAAATATAGATCAAAGGTGGGGTTCTGTGAAGAAGCCTCAACAGGAGGTTGTTCGACACGTCTAGAGGACAATGTAGTTTGGCCCTATGCTAAAACTATGCTCAACAAAAACCCAAGTGTCCAAAGCGACAGCTACTGAGTATATGAGAGGGTCATCCTAGGGTTGTGTGCATCTAGGAGGGTGCACAAAACTTGGGCGTGGGCTCCTACACGCTGACAAGGCCCAAAATATCCTAAAACAGTGTTATAGTATAATGTTTTAATGCTCTTGGCTCATTAACGATGAATCTGATGCTAGGACTAGACCCATTGGAAAGGACATGCTATAAGCTTTCAATCAAGGGCAAGAACTCTCCAATCGGGCACCGTATACAAAAGTTATGCTCATTTTACTTCAGGGTGGTATTCGGAGGCCGAATTGGATTCGAGAACGTGATGGATTTGGCATCTCTCTCTTCTTCGCCCATGGATGACGTGTTGGAGTTGGTCCAACCAGGTGTGATTGTATAAATAGTAATGATGTCCTCATCATCCTCCACTTCTTAAATTTGAGTTGTTCTCAACTCAAGCTTACCTTTTAGCTCATCCTCAACACAAAACATCTAATAATTATCCACATAGCTCAACATTTCTTTTCAGCATATAAAGGCATTATGAAAACTAGCACTCTTGGATACTTCCTCCCCTCCTTGAAGGAAAACCATCCTAAATTTTGGACAAGCTAGAGAAGAAACAAGCAAAAAAAAAGAACGTGTACGTAGCATATATGTATATATCCCATATTTCATTATTTGTTTGTCTTCGTGTAATGTTATTTACATAATAGCAAATGAGAAAATCAAATTTAAGAAAAACACCTTCTCTCAAAATTTTGCAACTCAATTTGTGATTATAAGTGAAGCACATAACATAAATATTAACATAATTTAGTTTGCAACTTAATTTACAAATATAATTAAAGCACATACCTATCCCTATCCTTGGATAAAAAAATACTCATGTTTTGTAAGTCTTGTTCAATGATATAGATGGGCAAAACTACATGTTTTGGCAATAAACATAGCTCATTCATATCATCAGATTGTAAACAAGCAATATCAAACCATTCCAATAATGGTGACACAATTTTAATGGACTTCCACTAATCAACTACGACATGCTGATTTGTAATACAAGTCAATGTACAAAAATTTGTACAATGAGGTAGCAACACATATCAGGAAAATTTGAGGGTACCATACATGAACAAGCTGTTGCATACAACTAAGATTGCCCAAAACAGCAAGCTTCAATTCAACAAGTTTATCACAAGTTATGCATATTTTGTAAACAAGAAACTTGCCATCTATGCCATAATCTCCAAATAAATTAAATTTCAAACAGTAGGCATATGTGTTAGATAAAGACTTAAGGGATGAAATTTCAGAAATCTTATCCAAGGCATAATTCAAGCTAATAAGCTCATTCAACATGATATAGCATAAAACAGTTGATAGGGGATGTTTTAGTTATCACTTCCTTATGCGTAATCAGCACTACATGATCAAAATTATAAACATGTTATCACATGATTCTACAATTGTGGCACAAGGTGATAGCTCACTAGAAATAAGTACAGTAGGAATATACTCACAAATTTGTACACTTTCTTACTGTAAAATCATATCTGTACCATGGTCATAACGTCTTCCTTAGAAGAAGTTGGTACCTCAAAACTTTCACTTGATAACGTAGGTTTTTCAGCTTGTAGCTCCCCTTTTTTAGAAGTAAACTGCATATTATATGGAACAGCAATAACAAAAGTAACAAAAGTATATTGGATTTTCTTAGTAGAATCATCCTCACATGTGCTACTATAATATCGCTGATCTTATTCCAGTCTAAGGAAAATCCAATTGGGGAGTGGTCCTGTTCTTGAGCTATACGAATTGGAGTTTTAGGCCTGTGTGAGTGGAAATTTCCTATTCCCCCCACGTAATTTTTCCCCACCTAATTTTTCCCTACCTAATTTTCCCTACCTAATCTCTCTCTTTTGGGCAGCATTGCAGCCTTTACCCCCCCCCAATGCCCTCCCCATCCCTTTTCTTGTTTTCTCCTCCTCCCCCTCCTCCTTCTCCAATCCTCCTCCTCCCCCATGGTGCCTCCTCCCTATAGTAGCTCCCCCATGGCGCCTCCTCCTTACAGTAGCCCCCAACCAAAGCTCCCTCCCTCTCCTTAATCTTCTTTGAGGGTAAGTGTAGGTAAGATTTGTTTAGGGTTTGTGGTGGATTGTATGCTACTCTTAGGAGGAGCTCTGCTAGATTTGGGTGTTCTAAGATTGTTGGATTTGAGGATTTTGGGTAGGAAATGGTGGATCTAGTTGGGGGGAAGTTCTTAAATTTTTGGATTGAGCAAACCCTATTTTTGGAGCTACGATTTGAGATCGCTAGAGCCATTTTCTATGGGGTTGGATGTAGAAGAAATTGTAGATAATCGTCTTATGATTAATTAGAGTCCAAGATTGGTTCAGCCGTTTAGGAGTTATGATCATTTTTGTGTCTACTGTTCAGAGTTTGAATGTCTGCTATTCAGAGTTTCCTGCTGCTAGCAGAAGCATTAGATTTGTGATGTTTAAGGCTAGTAAGAGGCATTTCCTAGAGGGTTGGCCTTAGAAGAAATTGTAGATCGTTGTCTCACATTAAATTAGAGACCAAGAACACGATTCTTGGTTCAGCCGTTTAGAAGATATGGTAATTTTTGTGACTGATATCTAGAACTTGCTGATGTTGTCAGTAGTCTCGGTTTCATGCTATTTTGTGTAATCTAGAGCCATTTCCTAAGAGTTTGGTTGTAGAAGAAATTGTAAATCGTAGTATCATGTTTAATTAGAGTGCAAGAGTACTAAGTTTGGTTTAGCCATTTAGAAGTTATGCTAGTTTGAATGTCCGCTATCCAGAGCTTGTTACTGCTGACAGTAGCTTCAAGTTTGTGCTGTGCATGGCTAGTTAGAGGCCAAACTAAATTATTCCTATAACTAGAGAAGGCTAAAATTTTTTCCGTAGATTCCAAAATTGTCTTTGTTTACTGAATTTGAAGTTGTATGCTAGAAGTTATGATAGTATGAAGTGAGCTATCCAGTTTGGCCGTATGCTGAATTATTTTTGGGGCTAGGCTTGGTGTTGCTAGATGGAGTCTTGGGGTAAGTTGAGCAAATAAAAATTTGTGATTAAACTTTGGTAGCTCACCTTTACTTCATTTCTCCCATCATTAGGGTTTTTGGGTTAGACCTAATAGCCTTAATATTTGTGGGGCAGCACGGAAAAGGTTTAGCCATCGTGAGAGGAAGTGAAGTTGAGAGGGGAGTAGGTGTGATGTTGCTTACTATTATGATTGCTTTGTTTTGAGATGTATGTAATTGTTTTTTGTTAGGTGTGACTTCGGGAGTGGCATCATCCTAACGCCACTCCACTCCTCGCAGTTAGAGGCAAGTGTATCAAATAAAAATGATGCTAATATGGTTTGAGGAATTTGCTTTATGAATACTATCTAATTGTTCTAATTATATGATTGCCTCATTACCATGATACTGCACGTGAGTATAATTATGATGATTGTGATAATGATTATGGTTATACTTATGAGTATGCCTATGATGATGATTATGTTTATATTTATAGAGATGTGAATGTTGAAATAGAATGCAACTTGCTATTTATTCGTTTCCTTTACATTTGTGCATTCATAATAGAAGAGATAACTCGAGTGGGCCTCTATGTCTCACACGTAGTGAGACATAAAAGTCCTACTTCGGTAGGCCCCTCCATGGTCTGGATGGGAATGAGAGGGTGCACACCGACGGGTGTGCACTCAGCTATACCGGTATGAGCTATGAGATGAGCATGAAAATAATGTTAAGTAAATGTGTTTGTTCTCTTATGTAGTTATCATTCTATGTTACATCTTGATATGATTTATAGCAATGATGATTGTTCTCTTGTATAAGTGTCTTATTATGCTACAAGTACCATGAACAACCGTTATGTGTTATATGACACGTTTGATGCACTTTGCTGAGTTTTTAAACTCATACTTGTTTTGTAATGTTTTTATTTTAGGTACTCAAGATCGGCATTTTGGGAAAGGGCCTAGTACCACTTCTTCCACTCATTTTAGTTTTTTGAGTAGTTAAGGCATTGTATTATGTTTCACTAGTGGTCACTTTAGTAGCTAAGTCATTGCTTTTGGTCTAGCTACCTTATGTGTGGAGTATATGATTATCTCATGGTTATGTTTCATTAAGCTCATGTCTTGTAATTTCATTGTAAAGTTGTGGCTCATGCTTTTGGATTGCGGTTGTGGTTGTGGTTGTTGTAGTTACGGTGTAATGTGATTACTATGCTTTACTTTATCACACCTTGTATGCTCTTATGGTTGTGCAGTAGTAATATCTTACTACTTGTAATTATCTAGTTAGGTGTGTTGCTGAATTTTGCTCTAAGTGCGTAGGGGTCATGCTGAAAATTTTTAGTAGTTTGGCTATTTTGTGATTATTGGTGCTTGAGAGTGTAACATTCGGGGCACAGCGGTGTTGGGGTGTTATAGTTGGTATTAGAGTAGGCATGAGGTCTGTGGTGCATGAAATTAGTAAATGATCCTAGAATGAACTAAAATTTTAACTTGGGAGAAATTAGAAACATGGTTAGGGGCAATTTTTAAATCTCGCCATAGGTCCATAACCCTAAAACCTGACATAGGTTGGTTAATTAACTTAAATTTTGATGCACTTTGGTACACAATAGAAAGGGGTATGGGTGATCATTGTACTACACTTTAATGTTATATTTTAGTTTCGATGATAAATGTCAAATATAATAATACATATTGCTATAATTATGAATGAGTTGGGTGAATAATTATGTTTATATGAATTAGCTGTGTTGAAGGGGTTTTGGTCAAGTTCTTGTGGCTACAGAAAAGGTTGTGTTGTGGGGGTGGCTAGGTAGAGCCACCATCAGATGTTTAGGTACTTCTTGTAAGGGAGGGTTATTGTTTGAAAATATTTTAGATTGAAGCGCTTATTGTGAGGGTTGCTTTTGTTATGACATCGATGGTGGAAGTTAAAGGAAAAAGAGTTTAGTGATGAGTTGTTTTTGGCTGCTATTACCCAATATTTTTTTGGAGATTGGCTGTGTTGGTTATCTTTTGTTGCCTTGCAGAGAAAAAGAGTTGCCTCTTTTTTGTGTTTAGTGGTTTTCGAGTTTGAAAGAATCCCTTGAAGTATTTGTGCAAGATTTAAGTTATGTGGGACTAAGTTTTCTGGCTTTACTAGGAAAGTTCTACTTGATTGCTTGATTTTTCCTTTTTGTGAAAATTTCCTTGCAGCTGTCTTGGGGAACTTTTGAATATTAAAGTTTGGGTCTTGCCTTATTGTGATTTGAGAGTTGAGTTCCCTTGCGAGTTTTGGTTGGGCTTCTCTAAAAAATGCTATGAATAAATGGTCCGTAGTAGAAGTATGGTTTAGTGTGTTATTGGGATGTAACTATGTTTTGGATCATGCTAAGAAATCATCACAATGATAAAAAAAATTGGGGTCTCACCTAGTTATTTAAGGGTAGGTGATCAGCGAGAAAGTTTAAAACTTTGATGCGTAGTAAGAATATTGAGATGATGTAAGCTATTGTTGATGTTAAAGTAAATTTTGTTGATTGTTTAAAGGCAAATTAAGATAAGGTGTTGGTAGAGAAATTTAATCATGATGGTATGTAACCCTAAAGTGAAAGTTGATTATAAATATTAGGCATGGGGTTGCAAGCCATGAAGATAATTGGAAGTATGATATCATGATCCTTTAATGTTAGTACCAATTGCGATAGAGAAGGCATAGACTGTTCAGTTTGATGAACATGTTTTAGCAAGGGAGGATCTAAATTATTATAATTTATTTTAGGTTGTTGGATTGTGTGGCCAATAACAATTTAGTATGGTATATGGCTAGAATGACTTGAAACAAGGATGTAATTAGAGTATGAAGAATTATAGGAATGATTGTCTTGGTACATCGTTTTATTCTGAGCGAAAGACCGCCTTAGTACCATATTATGAAACATGTCTAGTGGAGATAATATTTAATTGTTGGAGTAATTTATTGATTGCATAAGTTTCGATGGTCGAGATGTTGACTTATGGGTAGTACGAAACTTATATGTTGATCATGATGAAAGTTTTATTGAAACGATAGGCCTTAAACTTAGATTGTGAAGTTGTATAACTGATGGTTCATTATGGTTAGTAGACCAAAGAATTGTTAATGCACTGCCTTATGTGATAGATACTGATGGTTGAATGTGTTTAAAAAATATGACATGTTTTCCCTTGATGATTATCATGGGATAGAATTAGTTTAATGTTGGATAATAGCATTGCCAACCATAGATGTAATTATTGGAAAAAGTAATTAAAGGGAGAGTAGTTACGTAATTCATGTTAAATCTTGAGAGGGTTGCTTAAGGTGATAATTGTGAGTATTAAAACCTTTAATAGTAAGTATATTAGAATAGTAGAGATGATGGGATTTGAGGTGAACCTTCTTTTAAAGGTATATGGATTCATTTGCTCGTGTGGTCTTATGGATGGATGCCTTTGGCTAAGACGCTCTGATTTATGTGTATTAGAGATTCCCCAGGTTGGATTGCATTTTTACCAAGTTGCGGAGTTAGCCCTTGTCAGGACCCGAATATGCAAATAAAGACCCTCTGTGTATACTGCACTAGTCCAAGATCACGCAAGTGCACATAGGCTCAACATCAGCAAATATCACAATTATAAAGAGCGGAAATAAGATAAAAGACATCACATATTAAATATTACTAATTGTGTGACCTTATGGTCAACTTACATGACTGTGCCTCACAGGGCTGAACAATAAGTTAAACTGTAGTAGAATGAAGACGTAGGTAAATCTCTCAGGATACCAAAGGCAACTGACAAGGCTCGCTCCCTAAACATTCATCTCTTTATGGTACTCCTCTAGCACTGGTGTGGACTCCTCAACTGGTGATGTTGTTGTTGGCAAGGGTGAGTACTCAAAGCACTCAACAAGTTGTGCACAGAATGCAATTCTAACATATCTATATGTAAGGCTTATTCTAAAGGAATGGCTATCACGGTTATTTTGCAATAAAGCAGCATTTATGAACAAATACAATAAATAGATTGAAAAGGGTAGTAAAACAAATAACAATAAGTAATAATTTTAGCATTTCTTAGGCAAACTATGTTTCCAGTACTTGCCATCCAATCCAAGTTTTATTTTTGCAAAAGTCTAACTTTATATTAACTTGAATATTTTGAGACATTTTGAACTTGAATAAAATATTTTTAGCCAAACTTTATATTAAGTTTATCTACATATAGCTAGTTTTTCTCAAAAGGCTAAAATACTTAATTGAAAATAAATTCAAATAAATTCTAGAAAAATCCAATAAATTCAGGAAAACCACAAAATGTACAAATGACAATAAAACAATAATAAGGGCAAATTTTAGGATGTTACAGCCTTGATGATTGAAAATGAGGATGAAAGATGGATTAAACATGAAGTGATATGTTGGTGGATTTTGACCGCTTTACTCTGTGGAATGACACATTTCAATTGTCTTTGCTAAGATATTAGTAGTTCTATCTCGGCTTGAGATGGATTTAACTAAACGGTGTGGTAATTGTGAATGTCTCTAAAAGGTAAATCTTATGACACTACTACAGCGAGGCTTATATCGACGACGATCACGAGCGGTTTTGAAAAACCGTGCGTAATATGGAACATCACGAGCGGTTATGTACTCAAACCGTCGATGCGTATATCATGAGCGGTTTTATATTACGGCGTGCGTGATACAAAAATATCACTGACGGTTTCTAAATATAACCGTGCGTGATGGCTCTGATACTCATTACGAGCGGTTTCAAAGTAAAACCGTGCAGTGATTTCCTGACGGTTATATAACACAAATGTCAGTAATATCTGATAATCATTACAAGCGGTTATATTTAGAAACCGTCTGCGATATTTCTTGTATCACAGACGTCTGTAATATAAAACCGTCTGTGATAATACCGTCTCCCGTAAAAACAGAGTCTCGATCCATCCACTTCGTTTATAGGGTTTCGGTTTCTATGCTAAGTGGCGGCTGTGGAAGTGAGGCGATTTTTTGAAAGAAAGCCATTGATTTCGAAGGGTGATATTAGATTCATTTGATTTTGGTGATCTAAGGTTAGTAATGAGTTCTCTAATTGCATGCATCAAATTCAATATCTAGGTTTGTTAGGACGAAATTAATTTAAAGATTGTTTGATTAGATCTAGTTTAATTGTAGCTGGATCCATATGTTGTTTGTGATATTTGGTTAGTAATGTGTTTTAATTGCATTATATTCAACATCTACCTTGATAAGGAAGGAATTTGATGATTTTTTTAGATCTAGCTTGTAGAACCATGTGTTGGTTGTTTGATGTATAAGGTTAGCTAGTAATGGTTCTATTTGCATAATATAATATTCGATCATGATGTAGCTAGCTAGCTTGTTAAGGATAGAATTTAAAGATTGTTTAGATCTAGCTTATAGATCAATTCAAGTCTTTTGGTGATCTAAGGTTAGTAATGGATTCTAATTTCATTATTATATTGAAGATTAATTTGAATTGTGTTAATTATTTCTTTGTGATGTAATTAAGGTATGTAATTGCATAATTAGTTTAAGAATGTGTGCATATGCACTACACCTAGTGCATAATATTTAACACTAAGTGTTACATGTGTAGCGTAGATGGATCGAAGTGGATGTCTGTTGAGAACCGTCATTTCTTGAGTACCTTAATGGCGTCTCCACTTTCAAAAGAGCTGCAGAGGAGGATATGTTTAATAAGGGGTGCAATTCATGTCATGTCCGTGCATTGATTGCGAAAATCTGAAGATGTTTGAAACTTCGGTATGAGATCGAAGCACACCGATTCGAAGGGTTTCAAAGGGCTATACATGTTGGACCAGTCATGGCGAAGAGCATAATATACGAGAAGTAGCAAGTAGTGTTAATATAAATCGGCGATGTCAATGATATGTCGGATGATCATATCGATTGTGCTTCCGATGAGGACAGGTTGCACGATGACAATTTGGATCAGATGCTACGCGATGCGAATGAAACCTTGATGACAAGGAATATGGACAGTTCCAGGGCTTAATGGAGGACTCGGAGAAACCTTTGTTCGCAGGGTGCAAGTTGAAATACACAAGGTTATCATCCGTGCTTCAACTACTCAAATTGAAGGCAAGCAACGGTTGGTCCGACAAGAGTTTCACAACAATATTCGTCTATTGGCGGACATGCTTCGAGAGGGAAGCGAGTTGCCGACAAGCACGTACAAAGCCAAGCGTGTTCTTTGTCCCTTGGGAATGGAAGTAGAAAGAATACATGCATGTCCAAGCGATCAGATCCCGTGCCGCAAAGAGTACACAAACTTGCATATATGTCCGGTGTGCAACGCATCCGGTACAAGCGTAAGAGTCATTCAGATGATGATGGCGAGAGCATTGAGGTGAAAAAGGTCCTCTGCTAAGGTGGCATGGTATCTGCTTGTAATTCCCGTTTGAAGCGTTTGTTTGCGAACCCAAAGGAGGCAAAAGCTGCTGCGTTGGCACTTTGAGGAGCGTAAGAATGATGGAATGCTAAGGCACCTGCTGATTCCATCCGGTGGAGAAACATCGGCAGAGCTTTCAAGAATTCGGTGCGGATCCGATAAATATAAGGTTTGGATTGAGTACAGATGGAATGAATCCTTTCGGTAACATGAGCGTAGGCATAGTACTTGGCAGTAAATCTCGTATCTACAACCTTCCTCCTTGGTTGTGTATGAAGCGGAAGTACATTATGTTGTGCATGCTTATCCAAGGACCGAAACAACACAGGAGCGATATTGATGTGTACCTAGCTCCATTGGTGGAAGATCTAAAAACACTTGTGGGTTCTGGGTACACGTATGGGATGCATACAAACGAGAGAACTTTACTTTGCATCGCTTGTTGTTCGCACCATAAATGATTACCCCTGCCTTAGTAACTGTCGGGCGAGAGTACAAAAGGAACCAAAGCACGCACTCCTTTGCTTAGATGATACCGAGAGTTTATGGCTGAATCACTCCCAAAAACCGTGTACATGCGTCACCGTAGGTTCCTTGAGGAATCACCCATATCGCAAGATGAAGCAACTTTTCGACGGAAGGAGCGAAAATGGTTCAGCTCAAAGGCGTTTGAGCGGAGAGATGTTCATGACATTGTTAAGGATTTGGATGTTGCGTATGGAAAGGGCGTAAATCAAGTACCCATGAAAAGAGCATGTGGAAGAAGAGATCAATATTCGGGACCTACCTTCTTTGGGAGCACCTAGAAATTACGCCCTTTGCATCGATGTCATGCACGAGAGAAGAATGTCCGTGACAGCGTGATTGGTCTCTTACTCAACATTAAGGGTAAAACAAAGGATGGTATCAACGCACGGCTTAACTTGGTCGATATGGGCATAAGACCGAGTTAGCACCGAAAGAGGCCGATAAAGGCCGTGCGTGCTTGGAATCGCTTGTTATACTCTGTCAAAGGCCGAAAGAACTGAACTGTGCCAGTGCTTGCATGGTGTGAAAGTTCCGTCCGGTTACTCCTCCAACATGAAGAGACTTGTTTCGTTGCAAGATTTGAAATTAACCGGCATGAAGTCTCATGATTGTCATGTGCTGATGACACAGATGCTCCCTGTCGCAATTAGAAGTATTTTGCCGGTCAAGGTCCGAGAGACAATCACTAGGCTGTGTTATTTCTTTAAAACAATCGCTCAGAAGGTCATCGATCCCGAAGGACTAGATGCTCTGCAAGTTGAGGTGGTGATGACTCTATGTAATCTTGAGATGTATTTCCCTCCATCATTTTTCGATATCATGGTCCATCTCATTGTTCACCGTGTGACAGAGATAAAGATATGCGGGCGAGTGTTCCTCGTAGCATGTACCCGTTCGAGAGGTACATGGGAATTCTCAAGTCTTACGTCTGGAATCGATCTCGTCCGGAGGGTAGCATTGTCGAAGGTTATACAGCGAAGAGGCCGCCGAAGTTCTGCGTCGATTACATGGCCCGTGTCGAACCAATAGGTGTGCCTCGATCTCGCCATGAGGAGGCTCTGTGGTATCGGGACAATCGGAAGGAAAGCAATCACGCTGATTCGGTTGCGTATGCTCGAGCCCATTTCACGGTTTTGCAACACATGGCTGTAGTGTCAGCCTATATCGTCGAGCACAAGCAATGGCTAAGGCAAGAGAATCCAAAGACGGCAGAGTCTTGGATCGATAAAGATAACCTTGATTCAACAAATGGTTGAAGGAGCGACCTATCACTCGAGCTCGTCAAATGACACGTTGACATGGTTGGCAAAAGGACCAACTTTTACAGTTGTCACATGAAAAGGATATGACTTAAATGGGTACACATTTTACACGAGATCGGGATATGAAGAGCCCAAACCGAATCAGCGGTGTCCGCATAGATGCATTCAATAATACCATTGGGTTGACGAGGATCTCCTACTATGGGTTCATAGAGGAGATATGAGAGCTCGACTCACGACTTTTCAAGATTCCCTATTTCGGTGCCGTTGGGTCCACCTCCAAAGACGTGAAGGTTGACAGAATGGCATCACTCATGTGGACCTCGAGCGTGTCGGATACCAAGATGAACCATTCGTACTTTCGCTAACCAAGTTGTTCAAGTCTTCTATGTAACCAACCCGTCCAACAAGAAGCGCCACGTAGTTCTTCAGGGAAAAAGGAGAATTGTCGGAGTTGAGAATGTAGTAGATGAGGAAGACTACAATCAATTTGATGAGTTGCCACCTATCGGAAATGACATCCTGGTCCCAGAAGAACAACATGAGGAAGCAAGCTACACACGCGTCGATCATCATGAAGGGCTAATTTTCATACAAAAGAATAAGCATGTGGTGGCGTAGTTATGAGAAGGGTGCATTGTCATCATGCTTACTAATTTTCATGTGTAATAATATTACATTAATGCTATTGTAAAGATTTTACGACCCATCATGCTTTGTACATATGATTGTGATGATCTTTGTAAGTAACTTGTGAAGCATCTGAATTATGTATATACGATTGTGATGATCTTTGTAAGTAATTTGTGAAGCATCTGGATTGATGGAAAAGATGCAAGTATAAGAGCACGTATTTATTCCTTAATATCAATATGATTCCAAATACATGATTCAAAGATGGCCATTCAGACATAATTGATAACAAGAAATAAATTATGTAGACTATGGCAAACAAGAACAGAATCATGTCTACTTTGGAAATATGGAAATAGTTGTATGTGATTGCTCCCAGATTTTAGGGTTTGAATTGAGGATTAGAATCTCCACATCAACCATAGTACAGTCTATATTCTGTTAACGACAACTTTCCAAGAAGATACAACAAAGTGGCACAGACAAGAGTCGACTAAACTGAACCGACAAGTGAATGTCGTTGAGCGAGACATATCACGAGCAGTTCTTTAACATAACGATGCAGTGATGCTATTTGTCACAGACGGTTATGTTACCTAGCCGTCTGTGATATCTCAACATCAGAGACGGTTCTATTATATAACCGTCCGTGATATCACAACATCACAGACGGTTCTATTATATAACCGTCTATGATATCTCAACATCACAGACCGTTCTATTATAGAACCGTCTGTGATAATACATCACAGACCGTTATATTTTAGAACCGTCTGTGATGTGCTCTCCTCTATATATCTCCCGCGCGCAGGGCTCACACAGCGCGGCAAACCCTAACCCTTTGAGACGTTTGTCTCCCGCGGCGGCCTCCCCCTCGGCGTCCTCCCCCTCCCGGCGTTCTCCCCCTGGGCGTCCTCCCCCTCCTGGCGTCCTCCCCATCCCGGCGTCCTCCCCCTCGGCGTCCTCCCCCTCCCCGTCCTCCCCTCGGCGTCCTCCCCTTGGCGTCCTCCCGGCATCGGCGTGCTCCCCCTCGTCGTCCTCCCCTGCTGCGATGTGCTCCCCCTCGGCGTGCTCCCCCTTGGCTGTGTTCTTGTGCATCTCGGGCTTCAACCGTGATTCTCGCTTTGCCTCGGCTTTGTTGGCTCGGATCCAACGCTACGTAAGCAAATCGGTGCCCTCTCTGTTGATCGAGGATCGCTGAACCGATTGAGTATTTCTGGGGGACTAGCCATCGAGCTAGAGGCCGTTTCTCGATCTGGAGGCACTGCCTGGCCATTTGCTCTATTTTTCGGTGTTGCTCTGCTAGTTAGTGAGTTCTGGGACACTTTCTGTGATTACTCTCGGTCTTGCAAAGGGGCCAGTCGATCTGCGGCTTGGGGACCTTGCGTGTGGGCTTAACGTTCAGTGATGATTTAGGGGATGGAATAGACTAATTGTGACAACAAATCTTAGCAGTAAATTTCACTTTCATATATATATTTGATTAGCTCTATTGCAAACCTGTCTTTATATGCTTAGTTAGTGAATATTTCTGCTTACTGCTATTGTCATCTATCTTGCGGCTGTTCTGGTAACATTTCACTATCTTGTTTCCTTAGCATTGCTTCAGAGCATGTTATTTATCATCGATAGCTTGCTTTGAATGATTCACTATTCTTGTGCATATAAGATAACCAATTGAGTAGATTTATACTTAACTTTGTCAAGTATTAAATCATTATTGAGATAAAGTTGTCACAATCTAGTCTATTACTTGTCCATTGTGGCGAGGAGGGCCTTTTAAGGCAACCCGACATCTGAGAACATTCAAACAATTAATATGAGCTTTATGCTAATTGCTTTATTCGTAATACTGTACATGTTCATATGTGAGATCTGAGCTTCGTTCTATTATTCATTAACTGTCAAAGTTCAATTTATATGTATTCTTCAGCTTGCTGCATGTGGATGTCCTAGTTTTAGGGAGGTCTTTGCGAAACTTTTATTAAGTTCGGCAACCTCCTAGTTCGCTTCTTTTGGTAAAAGGCTAATAACAAGCCATTTAGGCTAGTTCTTTTAAAAGGCTAATAACAAGCCATGGTATCCACAAACTTATTCACTCTAATTTGATTTTATTTGTTCTTCTCTTTTAGTTACTTTGAAACTATTTTAACTTATAAAGAAGATGTCGTCCTCTAATCCATCGTCTCAAGGACATGATGTGCTCTCAAAAGAAGAACCGACCCGCATGCCGCAAGAGGACCAAACAAAAGGCCAATGAGACCGATATACCATTACGAGATCGATCCAAAGGATGGGGCCCTAGAAAGCCAAAAAAGGCAAAATGCATTTGAGTATGTGCGGGATAGTAGCACGAGCAGGTTCGATCACGCTATCTTCCCGGAGGTTGGTGACTATTGAGGCTCGCAATGCCTTGTCGACGGAAGTTCTTTCATCGTTCAACATTCGGAAGAATTCGCTCCCTAGTGCGACGGTATGCCTTGCTAGCGGCGGAAAGGCATGGAAGACCTTCAAGCATACGCTTTTAGAGACTACGCCAAGAAGAATATAGATCCATACTCTAAGTATGGGTTCATTGATCTTGATACGTGGCGGCGTTTTGTTGAGATGAAGACGACGAGGCAATTCATGCGTCAAAGTGAAGCAAACAAGGCCTTGCGGGCAAGGAACACTCACCCCACAGACTCGACATCTGCGGCTCTGCGGGGAAGAGGCGCAATGGGGCGAGGGAGGGCGAGGAGGTATCTCGCCATTTCCGGCAATCACAGATCCACGTGCGAGAGGCGGCTAAGAGCGAGGTCTTCGCCACATCCTCCATAACCGTCTCCTTCAGAAACCCCGCAGACGAGGAAGTCCGCCAGCGCCAGTAATATATAAATCGAACTACCAATTTTACGTAATTAGTCCATGACTTCATAAGTGAAATAACTTGTCGATCTTGCGGTAGCGTTGAGTACACAATCGGTAGATGGCTCTTTTTGCCGACGAGGAGAAAGATGCATTGTCCATGGCCTTGGGAAACAAGGAACACCACAGTCGTACAAGAGGCATAGGGTTTTTGTTCCATGGAAAACGGATTCCCGAAGACTTCCACGATACCGAAGTAAGAAGAGAACTAAAGCGAGCGAGTCAAATCTTATAAAGAATTTAGAGGACAAGTTGAGAGGAGAGTTGAGAGAAGAGTTGAGGGAGAACCGAGAGAAGAATTTTATGAAAGGATAAGAATCCTCGAGGAAAGGCTCACCAATCAAGAAAGAAATCTTGTGCAAGCCCCGTAGTATGTCCGCAAGTCAGCCCCACCGCCTGTAAGAGTAGCCGTGCATCCGTTCCTCAAGTGACATAGATGAACATAGCGGGACTTATCACAGTATGTGACATTAAGGTGGCCACGCAGGCAATCTCAAAGTGAGAATTAACAATGGCACCGCTCCTCTGACGGCTGCTTGGGGTATGGCGTATCCATCCACTAAGGGGACCATGGTGCATGGTACCATGATAGCGCCGGGTTTCACCAATGTCAATGTGGACGGGGTATTTGATAGTTTCAAAATTGTCGATCTCTGAAGCCAAACAGCGAGATCGTGAAACTTGGGGATACCATTGGCACATTCATCCAATGGCCTAGCAATGACATCTCCTGGTCGCCCCTTCATCATGCAACAACCGCGACGATCTGATTCGCCTATTGTATCGCCGTCTGATCAATTGGCTACCAAATCGTGATCGTCTGCAGACTCCACTTGATGTACATAATGTTGACCTCTTTCCTGCCCATTCCTCTCCTGTGAAGGGTTCATACAAAACAAAGAAAGGCAAGGGCAAACAGAAGAAAGAAAGGCAAAAACAAGTCGACTATCCATCTGCTGAGTTGGCTAAACAATACAAGCTAGGAGAGCCGTTACTAACGAAAGGCAGCGTAACTTCACTTAGTATACCTTGCCAACAATTGCATAAGTGGTACACCCAAGAAGCTGGAAAGCCAGAGCGTGAACGTACAACAAGTATCAGCGTTAAGTTCAAGTATGAACATCTATTCAATGACTCGGTGGGGCTTCTTCACGGTCGATTTTACGGACTTGTTCCATCTCTACAACCTCGGCGTCCTCGGCCGCACTCATAAGATCTCGGACCTTGTAAGTGTGTGCTATCACAGTCTACATTAAATCTAATAGTGATAATTGTCCTCCAATATATATATAATTCGCCTTTGTATATATAGATACATGCAATGGAAGCGACACGGCGAAACTATCGATCGGTTTCTCGACCCACATATAGTCTCAAAGCAAACAATGGATCTGGATATAAACATGGTCGAGAAATACGTGATAGAGGCATTGCTAGCACAAAAGATAAAGAATTCATACTTATACCCCATAACCCGTGGTGCGTAAGTGCTACCACATGCTATACTTTAGTGCATGCATGCACACAACTCTGTTTCGTTCATTGTCCATTGTGATATACTGTTTAGGTTTCACTTTGGGTTCTAATTGTAATTGAACCAGCCACAAACCGGGTTAAGTACCTTGATTCCTGACGTGGCGGAAACCACGACTTGACACCTATCGCAAAATTACTCACCGGTAATCACGCTTCCCTACGTACATGGTCGTGTAAGTTGTTCGAGTTTATATTGCTATTGGAATGGCTTAGGCTAACCTTTTGCAATCTTGTAGAAGCGCTCAAACACGTGAAAGATTGGACTAAACTACAACATGATTTGAACTTTCCGTATCCGCTATACACAACAATTCTATATCAAACCCCGTAATAGTGACTCTAGAACTAACCGTAGGTTTTATTTGCAGTGCCACCAGCAAGGTCAGGGAAACAACATGCAAACCATCGTCGCTAAAAAAAATAGCAGTACAGTTAAAACTGCGTTGACTGAGGCCCATTTGAGCAATATTAGAGGGAAAGTTTGTTTCTTCCTGCTCACCAAAGTAATACATAAAAAAGACACGTTCCACGCAGCCTGATAACTTCTGGAGTTGTACAATTGTCAAATGGTATTCATTAATTCGGAAAATATATCAAAAACTTGCGGTTATTCTTGTTTGTACGATTCATTGTATTGTCACATGATATTATCCTTAATACATATTTGCTCATCTTGAATGCAACAACTTAACAATGTCTTGCTTGTTGGAACTAGATGTTTTCCTACACCCTCAAAGAAAACCTCCATTATTTATGGTTTGTTGTTCAAATTTCCATCTACTTAGGTATTCTGCATCAATATTTACGAGACACGGCCGATTATAGATGTTGTAATTGAATATCCGCACTTTCTATATGTATTGAGGCAACAGTTTGTCCGATCAGGAAGACTTAAAATATAAATATTTGTAGCGCTTTTTCTCCCTTCTTATGATAATATTGATGGAACTCGACTAATAAATCAACCAAGACCCGCACGCAGCATGGCGAGGTGACGGCAACCATAGAGTGCTTGATCGAACCTGACACACTGGAGTGTGTGATTTGCTTCATGCCATACGAAGTGGCCTTGCGCAGAGTCACCGTCATGCCACGGTGCAGAGTACCCGAACGGCATGCTCTTGCGCAGCGTTACCGTCGTGCCACGGTGGGAGAAAATGGTACTTTGAAAAATTTGTAGATGTATTTCATAGATTACTCTAGTTAGGCTAATTAAAGATTGAACAAATGTGATTGCAAGTCGGGTCTTCCATGACAATGCTGCGCAAGAGCATGCCGTTCGGGTACTCTGCACCGTGGTACGACGGTGACTCTGCGCAAGGCCACTTCGTATGGCATGAAGCAAATCACACACTCCAGTGTGTCCGGTTCGATCAAGCACAATATTGTTGCCGCGACCTCGCCATGCTGCCTGCGGGTCTTTGTTGATTTATTAGTCGAGTTCCATCAACATTATCATAAGAAGGGAGAAAAAGCGCCACAAATGTTTATATTTTAAGTCTATCCTGATCGGACAAACTGTTACCACAATGCATATAGGAAGTGCAGATATTCAATTACAACATCTATAACTGGTTGTGCCTTGTAAATATCGTTGTAGAAATATTGATGGAAATTTCGAACAACACCATAAATAATGGAGGTTCTGCAGGGGGTGTGGGAAAAAAAGGACATCACAGACGGTTCTTATTTAAAACCGTCTGTGATAAGTTAGTATCACAGACGGTTATTATTTGAAACCGTCTATGATATTTAGCTGTCTCTTGAGAAAACCGTCTGATTTGAAACTGTCTGTTATTTGCATGTTGATGGAACTGTCTGTGATAAGTTAGTATCACAGACGGTTATTATTTAAAACCGCCTGTGATAAGTTAGTATCATGGTTATGTTGTGAAGTTAGTATCACGAGCGGTTATGATTTGAAACTATGCGTGATATTTAGCTATCACGCACGGTTTTAAATAAAACCGCTCAGTGATACTAACTTATCACTGCAGCGGTTTTAAATAATAACCGCTCTGTGATATAAATTTTCTCGACGGGTGGAAAACCGTCTCTGATGATCTCCTTCATCACAGACTTATTGTTACTGACGGTTCACAAAACCGTCTCTGATGACGTTTACGAACCGTCTGTGATGATGATTTCTGTAGTAGTGTGATCGTTCTTAAGTGATTTTTTGTTGGTGAAGTGGTTTTCTGTTGGGAAATGAAAATTTCCCCTTTCTCTTGAGAAAAATGATAGTTGTTTTGTGAAAGTAGTTTGGGTTCCAAGATTGGTTTTATCTTCTTGAATTGTTTGGCTTTGGGCAAAAGTTATGTGATGTTTCTCTTTTAATTTGAGTAACTTCCCAGTGTGAAGTTTCACGCCTTGGATTTTAAGATGCTAAGAGTGGTTTATGTTGTTGAAGATAATCGAGATTTCCTTTGTGTTCTAGCTTGGGAAAAGGAAAGGAAATTACCATTGGTTTTGTTTTGTACAATAAGGTATTGTACTCTTTGACTTAGTTTCTTGAATAAAATAATTCATGGTCTCAAAATATTCATGAGAATTTTCCTAAGTCATTACTTTTGGTCTAGCTACCTTATGTGTGGAGTATATGATTATCTCATGGTTATGTTTCGTTAAGCTCATGTCTCGTAATTAGTTGTAAAGTTGTGGCTCGTGCTTTTGGATTGCGGTTGTGGTTTTGTTGTAGTAGTTATGGTATGATATGGTTACCATGCTTTACTTTATCATGCCTTGTATGCTCTTATGGTTGTGTAGTAGTCAGATCTTACTGCTTGTGATTATCTACTTAGGTATGTTGCTGAATTTTGCTCTAAGTACATAGGGGTCATGCTGAAAATTTTTAGTAGTTTGGCTGTTTTGTGATTGTTGGTTCTTGAGGGTGTAACATTTGGGGCACAAGGGTGCCGAGGTGTTACAGCTATCCTCTACTTCGCTAGAATTTTCTGGTATTTCTTCCATATGCTCGGGATGTATGCTCTTATTAAGGTTTGGTGCAGTGCATGCGGTAGGAGTAGCATTTAACTCTGTAGGAACTTAAAATGTGGTTGATTGTCTTCTCTGTATTGTTCTTTCAGCTTCACGTAAAAGATTAAACAAACATGACATAGAGTTGAATTCTTTACAAGATATCATGGTCTGAATATCAAAATGTAGTCCAAAATAAAAGTTGTGCATCTAAGTCTTTTTTATCTCTTCTAATCCACAACGCAAAGATATACACTGAAAATTCTTGGTAGTACTCGTCCACAGTTTTACTACCATGTTTCAAACGTTGCAATTCATTTCATAATTGGCGAGCAACATATGAAGGAACAAATCTAGCCCTCATAATTTTAATCCATGTGCTAGGGATATCTTAATTTTTACTCATATAATCATTCCACCAAAGAGCAATAAAATCAGTTAAGCCACTAGTAACAACCCTAACCTTATCATGCTTAGGAATTCCATGTTTATCAAATGTTTGTTCCACTACTAATTCCCAAGTAAGATAACCTTCAGGATCATAATTACCACTAAAAATGGGTACGGTGAACTTATTATTGGTACGTGTGCTATGCCGTCATACCTCCTGTGATGATGAAGCTATGCTCGTACTTACTTCGTATCTCGGAGTGTGAACTACCTATTCTCCTAGGATGCTATTGGCGCAAGCACTATAACATTGAGAACCCACCATTGTTAGTGAAGACAAGAAACAAATCACAAGCATAATGTTCTTATCACTACGTAGGATGTGGTGAAAAGTTGCTCAACTCTCAAACTTCAACCAAAGCTCTTATAAGTCCTTACCTTGTAGCAGGGGTTGTTGCCTATTGGCGGTGTCAAAAGTTCTCCAAAGCTTGGATAAGGCAGCTGCCAAGGGACCGAACAAACGTACGAGGTAGAATATGTAGAGCTAGGTAGGCTATATTTATTTCCTACGCAACCTGATAATTCTAGTTATTATAATGATAAGTCATGACTCAAACTAGAATTCAAAAGCCCTAGTTACCAATCACAAGGATATAAGAGAATTTCAAGACAACACACGTGCAAAGATAATGGTACTTATTCAATCAACGAATGAGCTATAAAATATAAGTGAGGCATCAAAATCTCTATTGCACAGGTCATAGATAGACGCTAGCTTATTACTTCAAGAACATAAAGAGAGCACAAGATTGCTCAATAATTAATACAATTGCACAATCTGAAAATAACGAACACAAATTAGGGTTTTGCTCAATGTAGTGCGACCAACCACTATTTTCTTCTCTTTTTTTGGCCTTTTGGCTCTTTTTTTCTTTTATTTCTTTGAGTGAATTTTGGCCAACACACTACACCATGCTCTAAATATACCAACAGCTTTGTCTAGCTAAAAGCCACCTATAGCGACAAAGATGTCTGTCGATAAAGCTTTACCGACGAAGAGACGTGTTTGTAAGTCCCGTCGGTAAAATTTTTAGCTTACAGACAAATCTTTACCGATGCAGACCTTTGCCTTTGATTTACTACTTTTACCGATGACAAATCTTTACCGATGCAGACACCTTTACCGAGCGAGACAAAGCTTTTACCGCAGATGTGGTGGCGATAAAATTAATTTTCCATTTTTAAGCACCTATAACAGATGACTAATTACTACAAGATTCTTGCTAATACTTTCAACAGATGAAAACATATACTCCAAAAGGTAACAATCATAACACCGCAACTAAACATCCACACATTATCACTCAAGAATATCAAATAGAATTCATTCCATTCCAGCTTATATTAAGATACAAGTCCAAGACCATTCTTTTACATCAACACCGATAGCTTAAAAAGAAATCACGTAATCAATACACGTCTTCACAAATAGTAGATTTCACAAGTCTATAAAGAATGATCATTTCAAAACCAGTCAATATATATAAATATGTACATCGAAGAGCAGCTCAATGCGAGCCATCGTTGGCGACTTGGCAACCACCGAAGACGAGGCATCCTCCCGAGGAAGTGCAGAAGAGTTGCTTCTAAGCAATCTAGCGAACTTCTTGTAGTGTTCATAGAGCCCACCATCCAAGGCAATGACAGGTCCTCGGCATTTCTCGCCATCACTTGGCAATTTTTCTCGCCTAGCTTCTTCAGATGACATATATACCAAGCGGCAGCCAAGCGTGCGCCATGCTCGCAACAATGTCACAGATGTGACGAGTAATGTATCTTACTTCGAGGAAGTGTCTGGGACCCAAAATAAGATCAAATATTACATACACAATCAATAGTCATCAAACACTTGTGGTATCCACCTTGGCTCAAGCAAGTCATACCCCACGATATCCTTTAGCTTAGCTCCTGTAATTTTAAGGTCATGTGACGAGTCATGATGCATGGTCGATATATCTGGCGTCCCTGTGATGCCACAATCAAGGTCGTCATGATGCATGGTGACATATCTGGCGCCCCGTGATGCCACAATCAAGGTATTCATACAAATGCTTATATAGCTACATGAAATTCGAAGTTGGATTTACTCAAAGTAAGAATAAATGATTGCTAGAGTATATACAAATAAAACCTTTTATTTTAAGTGAGTTTGGTGTGAGAAACCATTTGTCAAGAAGTACCACTCACATTTGTTGCTACTAATTATTTAAAAAGATGTCTATATCCAAAGTTTGATTACATGTATGCCAAAACAAAGATTCTTTTGTGACCAGAGGAAAAGAAGCCAAACTCATTGTCATCGCATTCTTATCCAAGGCGTAATATCATAGAAATTGCTAAAATTCTTGATCGACTTGTTAGCTAACGAAAAAGTACAACGACTTTTGCCATGACAGAAGCAGCCATGAAAAGCTCGATAGCCAATTGACCAACCATACACTTTATTCAATGCGTGTCCAACAAATTTTCAACATCATTATGTATGCCAACATGAAGAGTATCTTGAAGAGATAAAACAAGATTAAAGTACACAAAAAATGTGGAGCCTTCATAGCTTATAGCAAGCAAAGACTTCTTTATTACATGATTCTAATCACTACCAAATCTTGAATTTGAAAAAAAATCTGCCCATTTGGCAAGATAAACTAGATCTAGGACATGAAGATAAAGTTGAGAAAAATCAAGTTACTAATGCTGTCCTGTTCTCAAGATACGTAACTTCCAACATCACGACCCAAAAAAATTACAGAACTCAATTGTGCCAAAAGAAGAAGAAGTTGCTTAGTTAAACAATTATGTTCAACCTTACTCTAACTTCTAATGAAGAAACCATACTTACGAGGCATTGTGGAATATTTAAGTATCGACCTAGAGCTAGTATTTAAAATTTGGAATCTATGCCAAGTGAAAAGGATTCTTAAGTATTCTTCTATAGGCTTACTACACATGCATATGTGAACATCTCAAGAAACAAGCTCGCTAGTGAAAGAGAAATCTGTTTACTTCATCTCCACGCATAAATGCTAACGCATGATGTAAAAAAGTAGATTAGCGAATGGATTACCAATGTGAAAGTTTGAGCACGTTTGAAGTTTAGCAATTAAATCAGATGCCTGCAAAACCATGCAATACAATAGTTAATGATAAACACATCTACAAATACCAAATGAATAATCTTAGACTTGTGCACTTTTTTAAACAGGCTGCAGGGAGAAATTCACAGTTAAAGAAAATGAAGGAAATTTTACTACAGAAGCATTGTAACATCCCAATTTTTGCTTTTCTTGCATTTTAATGGTATTTTGAATTTCTCGAATTTCTGGAATTTATTTGGATTTATTTGGAATTATTTGGATTTATTTTGAATTAAACCATTTATCAACTTAATTGAATAATAGAAAAGTTAAAATAAAATTTTGCTGGAAATATTTTATTTGAGTCACAAATGTCCTAAAATATTTTTGAGAATTTTTCCGAATTTTTCTCGATATTTTTAATGCCTCAAATAAATTATTTTATTTTCAGAATTAATTTTATTAGGAAAAGGATTAAAATCCCGATGAACGATCTTGGGCGAGTAATCTTATGCGCCCTCGGAAAAAACCCTAGCGCCACCGTTAGATCTTCATCCAAGGCCCACGTTAGCCACGCCGCTAATCCGATTCGTCGCCAGATTCCGCCGCCGCCACTGGTGTGGGCCTCGGTCTCCGCGCTTTCACGGACGTTGAGGACCCTATTTAATCGCCGCCACACGCCTCGAAGCCCTAGACGCACCGCACTTTTGCCCTAGCTCACGCCGCCGAAGTCGCTGCCGCCGCCAGCGAGCTCGCCAAGTCTTCGACCCTCATGCGACTTCTTGTTCGGCTGCTTGCCGCCGCCGGTGATCTCCGTCGTCGCCGTTGGTCCTTGAGTCCTCTCGCCGAGCCGCGTCGGGCGTTATTCTTTCGCCACGGAGAAGCACGAACGCCGCCGCCACGCTCTTCGTCTCCGTCTCGGTTGGACCACGCCCCGCAACGCCGCCGAGATTCGCGAAGCCGCCAACGGGACGATCTCCATCCGGCACGAGGTGAGCCCACGCCGCCTTAGGAACGATGAACTCCATCTTCTAATCTCCGCCGTTAGATGCAAACCGAGGCGCCGAGGAGCCACGTCGCTCTTCATCGTGGCATGAACGCCGACAAAGCGGACTCACGTCGGTCGCACCGCGACGAAGCGATCATGCACGCGTCACGCGATAACACGGACCCACATGTCAATCGACTGCAGGTGTCTGCGCGATGAGTCGCCGACAGACGGGCCCACCGTCGGCCGCCGCGCACTATGCGTGTGGACGCCACCGTTGACGCTATGCCGGCGCACGGTGGGACCCATTTGTCGACAAAATAGCTACCGTACGACGCCAAGAAGGCAAGTTGTGTTTGATCATGTTGGACCTATTAGAGCAAATTATTTTGATTTAAACTATTGCATGCTAATTTGATAGAAATGATTTTGAATAAGTTTTGGGATTAGTTAAATGCCTAAGTTGTTTGTATGCCACCTTGTCATATATAATTGTAGGCCATGAATCTTTTGTCACCCTAGTATATGGATTAATAGTTGGACTTTTATAATTTGCCAACATGGGTTGAGTAGACCAAGTAGTATGCTTAGCCACGCCACGTGGACATTTCATGATTTTGGAATACCAAAGTGAATATTGACTTAATGAGATATTGAACATGCTTTGTGAATGAGACATGTGTTATTGAGTTGATGATGGCACGTGGTGCAATGGTAAAGAACCGGTGGGAAAATGATTTAGACTGGGGCAAATGGCAAGATTGTTTACGGTGGGCCAAGAGTGGCAATCGGGCGGTCGATTTGGTTTTATTGGTTTTGGATAATTGAGATCACACTTGGTTAGTCTTGCCTCGGTCAACTAAGGACTTAACCTTGCGAGCATTTGAACTGAAGTCTCTCATACACCACAAGCTCCGTAATGGGACGGGCTTAGCTGAGTAAACCGGGAAATCTATTCTTTGGTACTGCTGTCGTGGTGGTGTGAGGCCCGAGAAGCGGAATGAGAACTCACATGGCGCAAGAGGGGGCCCAGGTGTGGTAACCAGTCCCTCCAAGTGTTGAAACCTTAGCGGCGATCGAGTTTAGATGGAACTTTGGAAAGGCTTCGTTCACGGTTATTTGCCTTGGTGGTATTTGATGTATCTTGTGGGTAAAGTGTATAACCTCTGCAGTGTACAACCTATTCGAATAGCCGTGCTCACGTGTAATGAGCATCGCCTTATGATTATGGTCAAGGGTTAGATTTTCATAAAAATGAATTGTTTATGGAAAAATGCTTGGGTTGATAATGAGGAACTTGACTTAGGATGGAAAAAGGATTTACGATTGAAATGTTTGTGAAAGCTATTATTCTTACTCTTGTTTTATTGCTTTGCAATCTATTATCATTTATCTTGAATGTTTGTCATCGCTCATGAACCATAGCCTATCCTTTGTACTAAGCCATGCATGTAGAATATTAGAATTGCATTACATGCATAACTTGCCGAGTGCTCAAAGTACTCACCCCACAACAACACAACTTCGCTTGAAGAAGAAGCAAACCCCGCCAGAGGAGGAGTATCGAGGAGCCGACAAACTAGGGAGCGAGCCCGGTCGGTTGTTCGTGGCAAATTGGTTGGCGCCACGAGTTTATTTTATTTCATTGCATTTGAATATTTTAATAAGTCTTAGCTCATGAGGCGTATCTTTGTAACTTGACCATAAGGTCGATCAACTAGTTTGAGTATTTAATCAAAGTACTTATTATTTCATTGGTTATGACTGTGATATGTACCAATGTTGAGATCTGTGTGCACTAAGCGTGATCTGGACTAGTGCTGAATACACAGAGGGTCCGGATTTGCAAATTCGGGTCCCGACAGAGGTGGTATCGAGCCATCTTGACCGTGGGATCGGCCCTTAGTTAGAATGGTCGAAGTGAGGATAAAACTATTTTCTAAAAGCTAAAATGTGCCAAGATGATAATGCAATCTCGACTTACCCCTTCTCTTCTTTCATACCCCTTGCTGAATTCAAAACATATTCACTTTGTTTAAAATATCTGAGTTTCACGTGAGTGTCCTTTGACGATGAGGATGATCCACTCTTTTGGTGGCGCGATCGGAGGGTACGCCATGAGCTTTGGCGTTTGATGCAGCAGCTTGGAGGATATGACAGCCGATCTACCGGGGACTATGTGGATCGGGCAGATCGATATTGCACGATGTCACTATCACGGTCTCACGCTAGGGATAGGGCGAGGCAAGTCGCCCCATCCGCATCACAACCAGAGGTTGTCATTTGACGCTGGGATTCGTGAGACATCGCGTCTGGCGATGAGGCGATTGCTTGTACCTACCCCTGTGGAGTTGGATGGCACAAGAGTTTACGTCACCACCGCAGAGACACTCGCTACAACCGAGAGCCCATCGAGGAGGAGGATGCCACGATCACCCACTCTGCCGATATGTCATCGCCAAGAGGATGTTATCGACGAGACGGTTCAGAGCTGCAGAGGTCTCGTGGCGAGTTCACGCAGCAAGGGCTCATCTGTTGCGAGACTTGTGAGTACTTGGCCCACTCTATTCAGAGGATTGGGAGCTGGAGGCAGCGGCTATGCGGACGAGCCGGAGCGATCTTTGCCGAGCTACACGACCTGCACCGGAGGAGCCACAAGAGAGCGTAGCCACAGCCAGAGCGAGCGCTGGAAGTGAAGTCGAGCAAGTGGAAGTGAAGCCCGAGCCTGTGGAGGTCAGCAGAACCAAAGGAGGCCGAGCACAGGCAAGAGGCGATCCAAATGAGGATCGTTGGGATAGGTTTGTACCAAGACCAAAGACACCTGCGGTGTATCCACCAGGAGTTCGGTGGGGTTGGCTCGAGGAGTGAGCGTTAGGGTTAGCAGTTGAGACTCCTGCGACGAGTCGCGTCTTGGAATAAGAGTCACCCTTAGAGGCGTTTGACTCCAGAATATTAGTTTGATTTGCTTCTTTCATGCTTGTGAGTGATTGGTATGTGTTGCAAGGCCCTTAGGCATTGTGAGCAACCATACCTCGATATTAATAAAGTAATAAAGTCAGATTTTGTGTTACACCTTTGTCCCCGTATAAGTACTCCATTACTTGTCTATTCTTATTTCCCTCTCGTCTCTAAACCATGGAGCAATCGGCAGATGGTGAACACTCGAGAAACCAAGGAGGAAATGGGAGCGGTTCTCGCCACCGAAACATCGATGGGGAAGGACAAGGACCTCAACCAAGATCGCCATTGATATGCGAACTTTAGAGCCTTTATTGCTGCATGCACCCGCAATGCATGCCATGATGCAGCCAGATCAAAGCAGTCACCGCCAAGCCACCACCGCCGCCCAAGTTAACGAGTCAACCCAAAGTCAGAGGCCACACTCGAGGCTGTCGGAATTCATGAGGACACGACCGCCTACATTTTCTGGGAATGCCAATCCATTGGAGGCAGATGATTGGCTAAGGATGATAGAGAGAAAGTTGCACATTACCCAGTGTGAAGGAAATGAGAGGGTACTCTATGCCTCTCATCGCCTTGAAGGAACCGCAATTGAATGGTGGGAAAACTATCATTGTGCTCATGAGCACCCACAGACATCACCGGGAGGAGTTCACGATTGCTTTTCGGCGGCACCATGTGCCCGAAGGCATCATGGAGCTGAAAAAGGAGGAGTTTAGGGCATCAAGCAGGCAATCAATCGATGTCGAGTATCTGAATAAGTTCACGCACCGGCACGCCTCGCACTTGAGGATGTAGCAACGGATAAGGCCAGCGCCTCGATTCATGAAGGGATGAATTCAGGACTGCAGGGACTCATAACCCACACTTTTCACGATTTTGAGCTAGTGAACAAGGCGTTGATATTGGAGGACAAGCGCAAGGAGCCGGAGAACAACCGAAGCGCAGGATGGCACAAACAGGGAGCACGCCAGGAGCGCAGCGTTTGAGGGTTGCACCAAATCGCTTCTTGATTCCAGCCAAGGAATGTGATGACGACGCCACCACCGTACCAAGACCTGCGGACAAAATTTCCGCACACCAACACCGGTTGGGAATGCATTGCGAGGAGGCGATCGATACGTTAAACGTTGTTTTATCTCATCACGAGCGAGCATTTTGCCAATTCTCGCCCTAAGAAGGAGGAGGAGGAGACACCGGTTCGCTTCAATCTCGGGACTACTCCAACGAAGACACTGCGCCAGAGCAAGTCGTGGAGTTACACAATCTGAGCCGCCACACGGTCGTGGTAAGAGGCGAGTCAATCATGTCACCGCCGATCTGATCTGAGAACACATCGGACGTCGTCTTGGGTAAGTTACTTGTCAACTCGATTACTGCAATGCAGTTTTATTTGATTCGGAGCTTCACATTCGCTTATATCTCGGATTTTTGCTGTGAACAATGGGTTGAAGATGGTGAGCCTTAGGCATGTATTGCTAGTACAATCCGGGATCGAACTCCGATCCGATGTAGGATGTTACGGGGTAAAATTGCTTATAGATGGAACCGAGTTCTTAGCAAACTTAGTGGTGTTAGATACCTGCACCCTAGATGTTATTTTGGGAATGGATGGTTGTCTAAGCACAAGGTTGTGTTAGGCGTAGACGAAGAGTCATATCGACGAGAGTCCTTGTGGGAGAAAAATAGAGTTTCGAACAAGCTGCCGTTCGGGATGGACAGTTGATGGTCAATAGTGTGAAGGCCGTTAGCATGGAAGATGTGCGGTTGTCGAGAATACCCGATGTATTTCCAGAGGATTTACCTAGGATGCCACAGACGAGGACATAGAGTTTGTAATCGAGTTAGTCAGGAACGGCCCGATAGCTAAGAGACCTTATCGGATGTCAACCGATGAGTTGGTCGAAATGAAGAAGCGATTGAGGAATTATTGGATAAGGGATTTATTAGACCTAGTTCGTCACCATAGGGAGCACCGGTTACTGCTTTGTCAAGAAGAAGGGCGGAAGTTCTGGATGTGTGTGGATTATCGAACCTTGAATGAAGCCACTATCAAGAATAAGTATCCGCTACCGGGATCGATGACCTATTTGATCAGTTGAGAGGAGCCGGAGTTTTCTCCAAAATTGACCTACGATCAGGATATCACCAGCTGAAGATTCGATCGGAGGATGTCAAGAAAACGCATTTTCGTCAAGATATGGGCATTACGAGTTTACAATGATGTCTTTTGGTTTGACAAATGCACCAAGATATTTCATGAACATGATGAACAAGGTTTTCATGGAATACTTGGATAAGTTCGTTGTTGTATTCATAGATGACATTCTAGTTTACTCCAAGACCAGGGAAGAGCATGCAGAGCATCTGAAGCTAGTTCTGGAGAAGTTAAGAGAGCAGCAACTTTTCGCTAAGTTTAGCAAGTGTGACTTCTGGAAGAACAAGGTGGAATTTCTTGGACATGTGGTGACCGCCGAAGGAGTCGCAGTTGACCCAAGTAAGGTGGAAGCAGTGTTGCATTGGGAGCCACCCAAAACGGTGACTCAAATCCGTAGTTTCCTTGGAATGGCTGGTTATTACCGCCGATTTATTGAAGGATTCTCAACGATTGCGAGACCTCTTACGCAATTATTGAAAAAGGAGAAGAAGTTTACATGGACGCCGGAATGTGAGCGGAGTCTTCAGGAGTTGAAGAAACGTTTGACCACGGCACCAGTGTTAGTACTACCGGATTTAAGCCAAAGTTTTGATATATACTGTGATGCACCGCGCAAAGGACTAGGATGCGTGTTAATGCAGAGCAGAAAGGTCGTTATGTGTATCGTCAAGGCGCTTGAGGCCGCATGAGGAGAACTACCCAACACATGACTTGGAGTTAGCGGTAGTAGTGCATGCTTTGAAGTTATGGAGGCACTATCGATTGGAAACAGATGTGAGGTGTACACTCGACCATAAGAGTCTTAAATATATATTTACTCAATCGGATCTGAACATGAGGCGAGGAGGTGGTGGAATTAATTAAGGATTACAATCTGGGATTCATTATCACCTGGAAAAGCCAATGTGGTGGCCGATGCTTTGAGCCTAAAAGCCATTCGGTGAATATGTTGGTGGAAGCAAGTCGTTGAGTTATGCAAGGAATTTGTGGTCAAGTCGAGATTGTGCCTAAAGGATTTATAGCCGCTCTAGAAGTGAAGCCTACCTTGGAAGATCAGATTCGTGAAGGACGAGAAGACGATGCCAAAATTCAGAGAATTAAGTCCAAAATGGAGGAAGGCAAAGCGAAGGATTTCAAGTTTGGATGAGCAAGGCACATTGTGGATCAAGAAGCGCATTTGCGTCTGCTGAAGAAGGAACTCAAACAAATGATTCTCGAGGAAGCTCATGACTCAAGTACTCCATTCATCCAGAAGCGCCAAGATGTATCAAGACCTAAAGGAAAGATTTTGGTGGCCAAGCATGAAGCGTGAAGTTGCAGAGCATGTTGCATTGTGCGACATATGCCAAAGAGTCAAAGCAATGCATCGAGGCGGCGAGGGTTACTCTGACCAACGAGGATACCCGAGTGGAAATGGGAAGAAATCGGAATGGATTTCATTACGGTTTACCAAGGACCCGCACGGTATGACTCTATATGGGTTATAGTGGACCGTTTGACAAAAGTTGCCCACTTCATACCCAGTGAAGACTACCTATTCGGGGGACCGCTTAGCAGATGTATATATGTCAAGAATTGTACGTCTACATGGAGTTTCGAAGAAGATTGTGTCGGACAGAGGTACTCAGTTTACCTCAAGATTTTGGGATAAATTGCATGAAGCTCTAGGAACCCGTCTGAATTTCAAGATCCGCATATCACCCGACAGACGGGCAAGCGACGAAAGAGTTAATCGAATCTTGGAGGACATGTTGAGGGCATGTGCATTGGCTTATACAACTTCGTGGGACAAGTGCTTGCAGATGCCGAAGTTCAGCTACAACAATAGCTACCGAGCAAGTTTGCGATGTCACCATTTGAAGCACTATATGGAAGACCACTGTAACGCCGTTGAATTGGAATGAGACCGGAGAGCGTCATATGTTCGGTAGCCGACATTCTTCGAGAAGTCAAGAGCGGTAGCCATGATCAGGGAAAGGTTGAAAATTGCACAATCAAGGCAGAAGAGTTATGCTGATAATCGCCGCAGGGATTTGAGCTTTGAGCCTGAAGATTTTGTGTACCTCAGAGTTACCCCACTCAAAGGAGTTAAGAGGTTTCACACTAAAGGGAAGTTAGCGCCAAGATATGTCGGCCCATTCAAGATCCTAAGTCGTAGGGGTGAAGTAGCGTATCAGCTGGAGTTACCGCAGTCTCTAGCGGGTGTGCATGATGTATTCCATGTGTCACAACTAAAGAAATGTCTCCGAAAGTGCGGAAGAGGATCTTGTTAGAGTCGATCGAGTGCGAGAAGGATTTGACTTATAAAGAGTACCCGTGAAAATCTTGGACACAATGGATCGAGAAACGAGAAATAAATCGACCCGCTCGCAGAGTTCATTGGAGTAACCATTCGAGAGCGAAGCAACTCGGGAGCCTGAAGAGGACTTGAAGAAGGAATTCCTAACCAATTCCTTATCACCTACGAATCTCGGGTCGAGATTCCGTTAAGGGGGGAGGTTTGTAACATCCCAATTTTTGCTTTTCTTGCATTTTAATGGTATTTTGAATTTCTGGGAATTTCTGGAATTTATTTGGATTTATTTGGAATTATTTGGATTTATTTTGAATTAAACCATTTATCAACTTAATTGAATAATAGAAAAGTTAAAATAAAATTTTGCTGAAAATATTTTATTTGAGTCACAAATGTCCTAAAATATTTTTGAGAATTTTTCCAAATTTTTCGATATTTTAATGCCTCAAATAAATTATTTTATTTTCGGAATTAATTTTATTCGGAAAAGGATTAAAATCCCGATGAACAAAGATCGGGGGCGAAAATCTTTGCGGCCCGCCCGAAAAACCCTAGCGCCACCGTTAGATCTTCATCCAAGGCCCACGCTGCGCCACGTCGCCAATCCGATTCGTCGCCGGATTCCGCCGCCGCCGCCTCGTGTGGCCTCGGTCTCCGCGCTTTCACGGACGTTGAGGACCCTATTTATCGCGCCGCCACACCTCGTGAAGCCCTAGACGTGCCGCACCTTTTGCCCTAGCTCACGCCGCCGAGCCGCGCCGCCGCCGCACGAGCTCGCCGAAGTCTTCGACCCTCCGCCGCACTTCTTCGCGTCGTTTCGCCGCCGGTGATCCTCCGTCGTCGCCGTTGGTCCTTGAGTCCTCTCGCCGAGCCGCTGGAGCGCATTTCTTCGCCACGAGAAGCACGGAACGCCGCCGCCACATCTTCGTTCCGTCTCCTCGGTTGGACCACGCCGCGTTAACGCCGCCGGATTCGCGAAGCCGCCAACCGACGATCTCCATCGATCACGAGGTGAGCCCACGCTGCCTTTAAACGTGAACTCCATCTTCTAATCTCCGCCGTTAGATGCAACCGAGGGTAGCCGAGAGCCACGCGCTCTTCATCGTGCATGAGACGCCGACAAGGCGGACCCACACGTCGCCGCCTCAAGACGAGCGACCGCACGCGTGTCATCGACAACACGGACCCACATGTCGCCGTCGACTGCGTGTGCTGCGCGAGTCGCCGACAACCACGAGCCCACTGTCCGTACCGCCAGACGCGATCGTCGCGTGTAGACGCCACTGTTGACGCCATGTCGACGCTACGGTGGGACCCACTTGTCGACAAAATAGCGGTCGGGGCTGGCGACGCCAAGGGCCGCGTGTCGCTTCGTGGTGGCGACACGTGTCACAGATGACGCAATAATTAATTTTCCGAAAAAGAAAATATTTATTTAATTCGGTTTATTGATTTTAAATGTATTTTGAAACTTCAAATGCTTATAACTTTTATTTTAACTCCGATTTGAGTGATTCCAATTTCTATAAATTTGTAAAATCAAGCTCTTTCTGTTTATGAATTTTATTTGAATTTTAGGCTTGAGTTGCTCTCTATTTTATTTATTTATTTCTATTTATTTGCGTTACGCGTAGACGTTGAAGTGCCCGAAGGTTTCGAGGGAGAAGTTCTGACCCAGGAGCAAGTTCAAGAACCAGAACCAGCACTTTTTGAAGGCAAGTTGTGTTTGATCATGTTGGACCTATTAGAGCAAATTATTTTGATTTAAACTATTGCATGCTAATTTGATAGAAATGATTTTGAATAAGTTTTGGGATTAGTTAAATGCCTAAGTTGTTTGATGCCACCTTGTCATATATAATTGTAGGCCATGAATCTTTTGTCACCCTAGTATATGGATTAATAGTTGGACTTTTATAATTTGCCAACATGGGTTGAGTAGACCGAAGTAGTATGCTTAGCCCTGCCACGTGGACATTTCATGATTTTGGAATACCAAAGTGAATACTGACTTAATGAGATATTGAACATGCTTTGTGAATGAGACATGTGTTATTGAGTTGATGATGGCACGTGGTGCAATGGTAAAGAACCGGGTGGGAAAATGATTTAGACCGGGGCAAATGGCAAGATTGTTTACAGTGGGCCAAGAGTGGCAACTGGCGGTCAGTGTTTGGTTTTTGGATAATTGAGATCACACTTGGTTAGTCTTGCCTCGGTCAACTAAGGACTTAACCTTGCGAGCATTTGAACTGAAGTCTCTCATACAGCCACAAGCTCCGTAATGGGACGGGCTTAGCTGAGTAAACCGGGAAATCTATTCTTTGGTACTGCGTGGTGGTGTGAGGCCCGAGAAGCGGAATGAGAACTCACATGGCGCAAGAGGGGGCCCCAGGTGTGGTAACCAGTCCCTCCGTGTTGAAACCTTAGCGGCAAGATCTTGAGTTTAGATGGAACTTTGGAAAGGCTTAGTTCTTTATTTGCCTTGGTGGTATTTGACCGTATCTTGTGGGTAAAGTGTATAACCTCTGCAGAGTGTACAACCTATTCGAATAGCCGTGCTCACGGTAATGAGCATCGCCTTATGATTATGGTCAAGGGTTAGATTTTCATAAAATGAATTGTTTATGGAAAATGCTTGGGTTGATAATGAGGAACTTGACTTAGGATGGAAAAAGGATTTACGATTGAAATGTTTGTGAAAGCTATTATTCTTACTATTGTTTTCTTGCTTTGCAATCTATTATTGTTTATCTTGAATGTTTGTCAGCTCATGAACCATAGCCTATCCTTTGTACTAAGCCATGCATGTAGAATATTAGAATTGCATTACAGGCATGACTTGTTGAGTGCTCAAAGTACTCACCCCACAACAACACAACTTCAGTTGAAGAAGAAGCAAACCTGCGCCAGAGGAGGAGTATCGAGGAGCCGACAAACTAGGGAGCGAGCCTGGTCGCTTACTCGTGGCAAATTGGTTGGCGCCACGAGTTTATTTTATTTCATTTGCATTTGAATATTTTAATAAGTCTTCGCCTCATGAGGCGATCTTTGTAACTTGACCATAAGGTCGATCAACTAGTTTGAGTATTTAATCAAAGTACTTATTATTTCATTGGTTATGACTGTGATATGTACCAATGTTGAGATGTGTGCACTAGCGTGATCTGGACTAGTGCTGAATACACAGAGGGTCCGGATTTGCAAATTCGGGTCCCGACAAGCACCCACCTCTTCTTGCCGTCTTTGTCCTCAAAAGTAAAGGCTTCAAAAATATTGATGCAGACCAATTTATCGGAGGATTTGACAAAGACTTAGAAGCTCCAAAGCAATTTGATCAAGATCATCGCCTGCGCACTTGCAACGCATGAATGCAATGATTGTAAGACATTTCATTTCACTAGGCAAAATCTCTGAATTTGATTGCAGCAACTGCATATGCTGACTGCAAAGGATGTGAAAGACCAAAAGATGGCAATGTATGAAATACGGACCTGAAGTGACCTCACATTCAATAGTTTATTTGTGTGAACCAAAAGACCATTCCATTTCACTAGGCAAAATCTTACTAGTTTTTCTCTCAAACCAGTACATGTCTCAAAAGCTTTTACAACAGAAAGAAAGCTTACAACAATAAACAATCATATCGTTTATGTTATTTTCATTAATAGTTCAGGAAATAACTTTTCATCGCTGCATTATAAATTGAATTTTTGAGTTGTGCTTGGGCTAAAAAAACAGATTCTCATCAAAGAAACCAAAAGAATACCATTCTTAATGGACCCCGTTGGATTAGCTCCATGCATTAGTGATGGTTTTAAGTTCGAACTGGATATCCAATTTGAATTGATTGATTCCGTACGCATAGTACTGTAAATACATTCACACCATGCAAGTGAGTCGTAATTCACTGGCATACTGTGGAAGCATGAAGCATAGTTGGGTATGAATCTCTGCTTTTGTTCCAAGCTTTTCATATCTATGATGCTACTACAATAAGAGTGACAGGGCTCAAGATTTATCTGGCTCATATCATTTCAAGACAGATTCTACAGTGCCTAGTGTTCTCCAAACCCTGAAGCTATGAAATTTGAGAAACATCACAGTAAAAACTCAACTTTTTTTTATTCATAAGTGGAAGTCCATATAAGTTGGAAAAAATAAAGCCCTGCCAAAGGCTCAAACGTATAATTTGCTTTAACTAACATAGATGGAAAAGCATATTTTAGTGAGAAACACACTGCAAAGGAAGGAAGCAAAAATTGACTGCTCCTTGAACTTCAGCTTATATGAATATTCACGATTACCTTGTATGCGCATAGTACCATAGTGATCACAATACAGTTTGCCCAATATGAGATTGTAAATGGAAGTGGTCACCTGAGATAGCATATTTCCAGTTAATTATTTCCACAGATTCAACCATTTCTTGCTAATTATGTAATAATACCTTGCTCCATTGGAAAACTTCACCATCAGCAAATCAGTACAAAGCTTTAGGAAATTCCCTTGTATGGTGCATACACCATATCTTTTCACATGTTATACTGAACAGAATTTCAATTTCAATAGGAACAGGCTGATGACATCAAGTAATAAAGAGGGGAAAAAGGTCAAATAAGATTTACCTTAAGATCTAGCCATTGTTCTTGTAGATTCCTGAACATAGAATAAATTCCTAAATAGGGTCTGCATGAAGGAATTGAAAAAAGGAATAATAAGGCTACTCAACACTTAATGGCAGCTACAAAAACAAGATGAGAGACTGAAAACTCACGGTCCACTGGATCAGAAGCAAAAACCACAAGAGAGCCAAATGGGTATCCTGTATGATGATGATGCATCTGAGACATGACAGTACACAACCTGCAGCTGGTTGTCCTGGACGTGCTCGTTCAAGGCAGCCCTAAGCTGGAACATCAGCTTGCTGTGTTCATCTACCCACCTCCCGTACTCCATGTAAAATATCCCAGCTGCTCATCATATATATTGAGTAATTTTTTTAAAATTAAGGGATGGATTGTAGAGTCTCATTAATTACCAGATGAAGGGGCAGAAGGAAGTCCCATCTGGTGCTGATCTCCAGTACCCAACAAGACACCCTGAACATTATAGTAATTGTCACTTGTCACGACTTGGATATGCAGGACATGAAAATATTTTGCAGAAAATAATGCAGTAAGTTCCCTCCAAGATAATTCTGGGAGAGTTACAATAAAAATGAATAGACTTTTTTTTTGCCCTTGTACCTGTACTCTTGCCGTTTGAATCTGCTGTTCAATCTGGCTTAACCTAATCCTACTTGATTCCAACTGTTGGATATAAGCCTGAAGAATGAAGACAATATGGTATAAATGCACATTTAATTTTAATTTCTGGCTTTGCTGATTTTTCACATATTTTTAATAAAACAAGTATAAAAGATTTGATTAGATAAAAAAAAGGATCTTAACAGTACATAAATCTTTCCTGCCAGTTAATTTGTACATATTTGCTCGAAAAAAAAATCTTTCTAGATTTCTTATATCTAATCATACAGAAATGAAACAATTAATGTATGGTATGTCAATCAATTCTTGGGGGTACTTAGGCATAGCACGTATTTCATATAGCCACATCATCATCGTAATAATTTGCACCTGGGAAGGATTTTACTTTTGGAAAGTGATACTATCCTTTAGTTGGTTTGTCAAATTCAGGAGAAAGGAAAAATAAAGTATATCCTTCATCACATAAAGTCCCAAAGAAGAGCCAAAAATTGCTACATCACAAAATTCATTAAATCCAATAGACAATGGGACTGCATTTAGCAAAAGAACAGTTTATTAAAAATGTAGTGTTTGCTTGAACAACGTATACATTAATATGGTTAAGAGTTATGTTTAGACTTTGCAACATGTATTGTATGTTTCTGAGAATACATACACATGGCACATGGTTATATATAATTTCTTTATTTAAGTTGTTCAGTTTCTTAGTTGACCCAATCACTCACCTTTTTCCTAAGCCTACTTTTCCTGGCTGCAAGTTTGGTCAGTTTTTATGTTTTACAACCTGTATGTGGTTTGCAATAAAATTGCCACTAAGAGGAAAAGGGCCACATCCAGTAGAATAGTTTGTGCACACACCAACACACACTCTTACACCATTATTATCAAAGAGATTTTCTTATTCCACTATCTGAATCTATACATTTAAGCCTCTAAGCCAATCACTGCCCCATACCCTTATCATTCAGTCTCATCTTTAGTGACTCAAATATAATCATTGACAGTAAAGTAGTACTGCAATAGTGGAACTAATATTTCAGCACAATACATGGTAACACAACACTTCCTTAGGACAACTCTGTCACCACAATATTACTAATGCTAAACTTAAACAATGCACCAGCTCTTATATTGAACAAGAAACAGGTTTCTTCCAACATCATAGATAGATTACCAAGAAAAGTGTTCAAAGGTCATTTCTTGTAGGCTATAACTCTACAGTTCCATTGGTTTCACACAAAATCTGTTGTAGCATACTTGCAATAATAACAAGATATGCTATGATACAACTCAAAGATTATATCCTCGGCGTTAGGTATCTAATGCACCACAACAACAAGAAATCAATCGATCGAAATTACGTGAACGTAAATCTTTCAAGCATTTCATCAAACACATGGTGAGCAAGCTATACTTTCACAGACTCAAGGAGGAGGAAGAAGAGAGCACTGGCTCGGGAGAGAAAAAACACCGGCTAGGAGGAGAACCCGAGGCAACGCCGCTTGGGGGCTCGCTGCCAGCCGGAGGGCGGCTTGTCGCCGGCCAGGAGGTGCCAGAGCAGCCAAGGGCCGCCAGCTAGGGGAGGACGACCAGGGGTGGCGGTTCTGGGGGGGGATGGAGGCGCCTGCCTTGAGGAGCCGGGCTCGCCGCCATGGAGGAGCCAGGAGGGCGAAGCTCGAGGCAGGCGCCGGCCAGAGGGAGGGCGACGCTGACACTAGCATGAACAAAGTTTTAGAATCCCTAACTTGATGTCACATATGATAATTCAGGATTATGTAATGTATCAAGTAGAGTAGTCCTAAGCAATATCAAATAGCTAGTCTCAATTGGGATCAAAGTATTCACAAAGGATGAATTGGTTCTCAAAGGTGTGTGTATTGATATTTTTGGGGTTTTATGGTTTGTTTATGCTACTAGACTCAACTAACTCAAAGGAACAAAGCTAGAACACAAATTGAAGCAAGAAACCCAAATTCGGCCAGAACAGTGTAGCAAATTTGTCGCCAAAATTAAAGTATGAAAGTGATCGAATCTAGTTTTCTCACAATGTATTAAATTGAAGGTAATGTTCTATGCTTTAAAACAAGTATATAAACAGACAATTTGGAGCTCGCACATAGAAGTTATAGCCAAAACACTAAGGTGCATAAATTTGACCTAAATTCAGTCGATTTGACCAAATCCAAATCCAAATGAAATTCGGTTTGAAGGATTCTGAATAAAAAAGGACACCCAAAAACATTTTTGTAGAGAACTCTTCAAGGATTTAGGAAAGTACAAAAACTTCTCAATTAGAGTTTCGACGTGAGAAATATGATCAAAATAATGAACCAATCTGGATTGGAAGTACAACTTGCTTCACCAACTTTAACGCCCAGATTAAACTAAATTGCATATGGAATTAAAGTCCGTACCCAACTAGATTTTTGTAGAGCTTGTTCCAAGGTTTTACGAAAGTGGAAGAACATTAGAATACAAGCTTGTATGTGAAAGTTATGAACAAAATAATATACTGGATAGATTGAAATAAAAGCTACATGAAGGAAAAAAACGATCAGCAACTAAAACAAGGACTCTAATGGATCAAAACCTAGCAAAACTCACTAAAATAGTGGATTGAATCTAAAGGTTTAATTTTTTCTGGAGCAATTTTCAATTTTGGATAGAAAACAAAACTAATCTAAGGTATTGAATCTCTCACCGAGCAACCTGACGCTCTGATACCACCTGATGTAAGATGGTGTCACAATCTTTCGATTGAGATCCTTAACTTCGATTTAGTGGAACTGACTTTTATGATCCGACTACAACGTATGATAATGATGCGCCTTAGCAATCACTAAACCAACTCTGTAGGGTTATTGATCTTGTCGTGTGCATAATCAATCTGAACACGAGGTTTAATTCTTGCAAGCAATCAAAGAACAAGCAAGAATGATAATAGAAGCTATCTAAAATTGCAAATAAGAATTGAAGTTCATCAAAATATAGATCAAAGGTGGGATTCTACAAAGAAGTCTCAACAGGCGGTCGTTTGACACGTCTTAAGGACAATATAGTTTGACCATAGGCTAAAACTATGCTCAACAAAAATCTAAGTCTCTAAAGCAGCGGTTACTGAGTATATAAGAGGGAGGGATGTGAGAGGGTCGTCCTAGTGTTGTGTGCAGCCAGGGGGCACACACAACTTGGTCTTGGGCCCCCACACATTGACAAAGCCCGAAACAGCCCAAAACAGTGTTGTAGTAAAATATGTTGATGATTCTAGCTGGTCCACAATGAATCTAAGGCTAGGACAAGACCCATGGGGAAGGTCTCATTATAAGCTTTCAATCAAGTGTAAGAACTCTCCAATTAGACACCGTATGCAAAAGTTATCCTCATTTTACTTTAGGATGGTATCCGAAGGCCAAATTGGATTCCAGAATGTGATGGATTTGATATTTCTCTCTTCTTAGCCCATGGATGACATGTTGGAGTTGGTCCAACTAGGTGTGATCGTATCCGTAGTAGTAATATCCTCATCATGACTCTAGATCCCAAACTAAAGAGTGCATACAGACCCTATCTACCTAAGAGGACCAACACCTACTGGACTTATAAGACTATGAGGGAACTCAACTGAGAGAGAAGATAAAAACAGCTAATTGTGCATGATAGCAACCTATAGTATAAGATAAGAGGTCCATGCAAAGCATGCTAGAAATCTAAGTGAAGTGAACTCGGAACTCTAGAAATATCCCAATACACCTAGAAGATGCAAAAGAAAGGAGATGCTGGAAGAAAACATATAAAATACATAGTATACAAACCAGCTCCCCCTTAAGAGATGTTGTAAGGGCACACAACTCCAAACTCTCCTCTCAAGGCCACAAACCTAGAGCTATCCAATGGTTTAGTAATGATGTTAGCAATCTGGTGGTCACTCTCCACAAATTGAAGCACTATATCACCCTTCTCCATATGGTCTTGAAGGATCGAGATGGCGAAATGAGGGGGGTGAATGGTCGCAAATAAAATTTTCCCCAAAATACTCCAACTAATACCTCGAAAAGATTGCCCAAAGGAAATCGTGAAAAATCCGAACAACTAAACAACTATGTGTACCCCTAGCTTGCATGGATGAGTACCATTGAATATGTGGGGATTTTTGAGTCACAATCCTGGTTGTCTAGTGTCAAAAATAAAAAGGAATAAATTCAACTCTTGCTTTTAAAAGGAGATCAATTCAAATCACAAAAGTCACTTTCAGAAAAGCAAAAGCAGAATTTCCAGAAACTATCCTTAATTTGAACAGGAGGTTGGTGGGTTTCTAGTGCTCAAAAAATTTTGAGAATTTTTCTTCCTATGAGAAGATTAGTTGTGAAGAACTCCACCAAGTTTCACCTCAAAAATTCTTATAGACAAATCAGTAAAAATCAAAGAATATACATAGTCAGGAACTACAAGCAGAAATTTTGGGGCTCGGTTTTCACCTCATGGCACCCAAACGGTGCAACAAGTGGACTCCTAAATTTTTCTACAGATGCATATGAGAGTTCCACAACTTCTCCAAGAAGAATCACTCAAAAAAGATTTTTCTAAAAATCAAATACTGACTACTGCGCGAAGAACAAGTTCTGGACAGAGTTGCAACTTGATAGAAAAGATGATCTCTACTCTATCCTAGAGTGCAAAAGAGATGTAAAACCATATGGACACACTCAAAACATCCAAGATTAGCATTTAGAAGGAGGGGAGGCACATCCAAATTGCAAGAAATCAAATTACGAGAAAGTAAATTGTAGAAATTTAAATGCTGAATTTAAGACATAAAGTAAGTGCGTAATGTAAATTCAAGCATGAATGAAAAAGATTTGCATTTTTGGAAGGAGGATATTTACAAAACCTCACAACAAGGTGGGCAAAACTCAAAGGAGTACAAAAACCTTTACAACCTTTAAGGAGAGGAGGCTACCCCTCCACCCCTATTTATACTACTCTTGGGCCACCTACCACCCTTGGATGAGTTCCTCAACCCTAGAGCATTCATCCAAGGGCTAGGATTAACCCACTCACACAGCCATGCAAGGGCTAACCCAAAATCCACACACATAACGGGTTTTCTTGCATGGTTTTCAAAGCATACTATATAGACCCGCTAACCTATCAATTAGACCGCAATCCGACAGCCTTCCTTGATCCACGCTGCATCTAGCTAGTATCTCCTCCTTTCCTTGTCTTCTTGGCTTGCCTGGACTCCGTCTCCAATCATCTTCCGGCGATCTCCTGACCGTCTGGACCTCTGACGCTCCTCGCCTAATCCCGATCATCCTCCGCCTCACCATGACCTAGCACTGTCGCCCTGCAACCATCAAAGACAAGAAAAACCTTTCACATAGCAATGCCCACATATATATTCAATGATCATCACAAAATTATTAATCAATCATAATTTCACTCAATGGTCCGGTGCTATCACCCCAAGCAGGTAGTACTAGGAAAAGTAACCAACACTCAAATTGCTTCACATCAAAAATCCAATTCAAATCAAACTCAATTTCAAATCAAACCGAGCTCAAATCTCGTCAATTACTCATCACACACAAGGATAGACCTCCACATGGTCTTTCAATCTCCCCCTTGATGAGTATATTGACAAACACATGAAAAGACATAAGTTTTGAGTTTGAATAAGAGAAGAAGAAAGCAATTTGAATGTAAAGCCAAACTTGATCAAAGAAATGGGAATTAAGAACATGACCAAGTTGGCAACTAGAAATGCTTATGATCTATAAAATATAGCAAAGATTAACAAAGATCATACGAATTAATATGAATTAAGAATCAAGATGCAAAATGATGCCTTGTTCTATGATTTCTCCTCCTTTTGGCAATATAGGCATCAAGATGGTATTTTCTTTTCTCCCCTTTTTGTTTTTATGCAAGTAATGCAACCTAAGGGAGCTTTGAAGATTATCCAAGTGACTAACAAAACAAGTTATGACACCAAGCTAAGTTATGATAAAAATAGACTAAACTAAGGCATATCCAAGTGCAAATAAATATTTTGCTAGCAAGATTTAATTGAAAACATGTCATTTTTAGCAAGAATGAACATGAGCAACACTTGTCATTAGTTTCAAAACTAGAAGCAAAGCCATTCAAAGGTTCAAATGGAAAACCTAGAGTTCAACCTACTCAACACTTTGGAGAATCTAGAAGTTCATACAAGGTCCTTCGAGCTTATTTTTTCATTATGTGCAAATTTTTCTTTGAATCTTTGAAAGACATAGCGGGGTGCAAATGTTTGACATTATTTGCATTCTTTACCCACATATATTTTTTTTATATTTGCATTTTTACAGCAATTGACTCAAGCCATGTTCGATCATCTCAAGAAGAACTCTTAAGAGAATGATCTTGGTCATACACAACACATTCCAAGTTCATCTCAAGTGCAATGAGAAGAATGTGAGGTGTTGAGTCTAAATGTGCACAAAAAGAGTCAATTTTGCTTCATTTTTATTTCAGCATTTTGATTGTTAAGCTAGTGAAGGACTCAAGTATGGATCAAATAAGATTCACCCAAGTTGCTATAGGGACTCTAGAAAATTTTAGAATTTCACAAATCATGGCAAATACACCTAGAGAAGAAACTTAGCAAGTAAACGCAACATGTTTTATCAAGTTTATCTTTTAAAGCTTATTTTTTAATTTTGCAAGCTTAGCAAGATAAATGAACTTGGATATATTTAAGCAAGTAATTTTCTTCATAATATAGCACGGTGTATAAAATGAAACATGGATCATTTGCATAAAAGACAAAGCTCATAAAATGAAAAATCAAGTCTATATGCAATGCATGAGACAGATTCTTAAACTCCCCCTCAACATGTGATTCAATTTTAAGCACAAATCTGGTTTAAGTTGAGTTATTAGTAAGATTAATTAAGCTCAAAAAATATATCAATTGAAGGATCCAAAATAGCTCAATCAAAAACTAGAAACACAGAATGGAGAGAAGAAGATAAGAAACTACAAACTAGGTAGCTATAGAGCAAAGAGAAGATAGTAGAGAACACTATGGCTCAGACTCGCTCTTATCTTCCCCAATGACTAGCATAGGAAAGCTGCCTCTAGATCCCAAACTAAGGAGTGCACACAGACCCTGTCTACCCAGGGGGCCCAACACCTACTAGACTTTTAAGACTGTGAGGGAACTCAACCTAGAGAGAAAAGAGTACAGCTAATTAAACATGATAGCAACCTAAAACACAAGATGAGAGGTCCATGCAAAAGCATGCTAGAAGTCTAAGTGATGTGAACTCATAACTCTAAGGAATAAAACCCATAAGCACCCAGAGCAATACAAAAGAAAGGAAAAACTGAAATAAAATATAATACATAATACACTGATCAGCTCCCCCTCACAATAGGTCGTAAGGGCACACAACTCCAAGCTAACTCCTCAAGGCAACAAACCTAGAGCAATCCAAAGGTTTGGTAAAGATATCAGCCAACTGGTGGTCACTCTTCACGAACTGAAGCACTATATCTCCTTTCTCCACATGGTCTCTAAGGAAGTGATATCTAACATCAATGTGCTTGGTCCGGGAATGCTGCACTAGGTTCTTGGCAATGCAAATAGCAGAAGTGTTATCACAAAAAAGTGGAACACTCTCTATCTCTAACCCAAAGTCCCGCAAGGTCGATCTCATCCAGAGCACTGCTCAAAGAATTAGTCGCAAAGAACATACTCGCCTCGGCGGTGGACTGTGCGACTCAATTGCTTTTTAGATGACCAAGAAACAAGAGAAGTGCAATGAATTGGCAAGTGCTAGAAGTGCTCTTCCTATCTATCCTCTGACCAAAGAAAGTCAAGATCGGAAAAGGCTCTAAGGGATAGACAAGAGGAAGAAGTGTACCAGATACCATAATCAATAGTAGCTCGAAGGTACCTGAAGATACGCTTCACCGCCGGGCGATGAGAGACGCGAGGAGAAGGCTGAAAGCGAGCGTACATGCACACGGCAAAGTGTATGTCCGGCCGTAAGGCAGTGAGATACAAGAGGGAGCCAATCATGCTCCGGAACTCCTTTTGATCAGCAGGCTCACCATTCTCATCGGGCTCGAGGACAGCAGTGGCGACCATAGGAGTCATCACGGGCTTTCCATCAGACATATCAAACCATCTCAGGAGATCCCGAGTATACATACCTTGGTGCAGGAAAGTACCCTCCCGAGTCTACTTGATTTGGAAGCCGAGGAAGTAGCTCAACTCACCCATCATACTCATCTCAAATTCTGTGCTCATCACCTCAGAAAAATGAGACACAAGAGACTGAGATGAGCCACCAAAGATAATATCGTCCACATAAATCTGGACGAGAAGGAAATGAGAATCCTGGTGTCTGATGAATAGAGTTTTGTCTAATATACCCATTTTGAAACCATAACTGAGAAAATGGGACTTAAGCCTCTCATACCAAGCTCTAGGGGCCTGCTTAAGTTCATACAAGGCTTTGGAAAGCTTGTAGACATGGTTCAGGTATTTGGGGTTCTCAAATCCTAGAGGTTGCTTGACATACACCTCTTCCTCAATGAAGCATTAAGGAATGCACTCTTGACATCCGTTTGATAGAGCTTGAAGCCCTAGGATACAGAGAATGCAAGAAGGATTCTAATCGCCTGTAGTCTAGCTATAGGGCAAAGGTCTCCTCAAAGTCAAGACCCTCAACTTTGAGTGAAGCCACTGCAACTAGCCTAGCCTTGTTGCGAATGACAACCCCATCCTCACTCTGCTTGTTTTTGAACACCCACTTGGTCCCAATGACATTATGACTAGATGGGGGCTCTACAAGCCGCCAGACTTTGTTCCTCTCAAAGTTTTCTAGTTCCTCATGCATAGTATTAATCCATGATTCATCAGATAATGTATGAGTAACATCCTTTGGCTCGAAAGAGGCAATAAAGGCAGAGTAAAGGCAGAAAGAAGATAAGCCTGATTTTGGGCGCGTCACACGCTCAAATAGATCACCAATAATCTACTCAGGTGGATGAGAACGCTGAATGTGGCGAGGAGGACCAGAAGCAGAAGTGGCCTCTACCTCTTGAGCAGAAGAGGAAGGAACAGAGACACTCGCTGAAGGAGAGTTTGAAGGCAAAGGCTGATCTCCCTGAGGTGCAGAAATGGAAATAGGAGGCACCTCAGGTGTAGAGGAGAATGGATCAGGTGGAACACGATCATCTCCATCATCCTCATCCTCTACAAAGATGGTCTCGAAGGGATAAGAAGAGCCTGAAATATCAGGTCTAGCTCTTGGGCTAGCCTCATCAAAGGTCACGTCATATGTCTCTATGATCCTATTCGCATCACAACTCCAGACCCTATAGCTACGAGAAGAAGTCGAGTAACCTAGAAAAATACCATCAGAAGAATGACACTCAAACTTATCTAGGTTACCAAACTTCAAGATAAAACATTTGCAACCAAAAACGCGAAAATCAGAAATATTGGGCTTTCGCCCATACCTTAACTCATAAGAAGTACGATGCAAATGTGCTCTCAAGAAAACGCGATTGGAAACATGATAAGCAGTAGCTATAGCCTCAGCCCAAAACTTCCTCGAAGTACTGTACTCATCTAGCATCGTGCTAGCCATCTCAACTAGGGTCATGTTCTTCCTTTCCACTACGCCATTTTGCTGAGGGACGTATGGAGAGGAGAACTGATGCTCTAACCCAGAGTACACACAGAATCTCTCAAAGTAGGAGTTCTTAAACTCTATGCCATTATCACTGCGTATAGCTCGTAATGCTCTTGGGAGCCCAATAGACAACCTACTAACAAATCTCCTGAAGTGAGAAAAAGTCTCATCCTTCGAAGCCATGAAAAATACCCAAGAATACCTCGAAAAATCATCAACAATGACAAGGACATACACTTCCCTCCTACTGACTGCACTCTAGCCGGACCAACAGTGTCCATATGTAAATGCTATCCTGGTGCATCAGTCATCACTACAGTGACTGGAGGATGAGAAGCAGTAACCATCTTGCCATATCGGTAGGGAGAGCAAACTAAGTCTTTGACCATCTTGAGTTTGGGAAAACCACGATAAGATAGTGGCTGCTAACTCTGGTCAAATGATCAAAACCAATGTGACCAAGTATCCTATGCCAGAAGGAGAGATCACGGGACTCAGAAACAATCAAACACCAAAGAGTGTCTCCAGAAGAAATAGAAAAATCAGCATGAAAGACTCTCTCAAATCTAGAAATCCCACAAACTAACTCTCCTATGAATCAAGGATTCTACAAGCATTACTCTTAAAGCTTACCTCGAAAGAGTCATCGATAAGCTGAGAAACAGAAAGCAAATTATATTGCAGCTTACTCACTAAGGCAACGTCCTTAAGAATAAAATTTTCATTAATGCAGATGGTACCTTTAGCAATGACTCTACTTGAAGAAGCATCCCCAAAAGTGATCAACTCATCACTGGGGGCTCGGATTAGGGAAGAGAACCAACGAGTCGTCGGTCATATGGCGAGAACAACCGGAGTCAACAATCCAAACATCTCCTTCCCCATCCGATTTAACCCGATCAAGTCAAAGAGAGAGAAGACTCAAGATCGATAAAGTGAGGACCTGGGAACCCAATACTGAATCACACGACGTCTCAAAGTACCAGTCACAGAGGAAGAAGACTGGACTCTAGTGTCACTCTGACGCTCGTCTCTCACAAGATCAGAAGAAGAAACTCTAGTAGAAGATGTAGAAGCTATCACTGGTTTGGCCTGCCGTGGTGCAAAGGCCAGACCATCCCAATGAGGCTGCCTAAATCTCCTACTTGGAAACACCTCACGCCGCTGATATCTACCTAACGAGGAATATCAAGAGGACGGCAAAAAGACTGACCACGAACAACTCTAGAACTAAAACTCGACTGAACAGCATGAAAACCGAGTCCTGAATGCTGCCCAAAAATAGGTGACTCTCTAACCTATCTAGTAGCAGTGTGTGCTTTAGAAGCACTCAGTTCAGGGATGACTCTAAATACCCCTAAGAGCAGCAACATGCTCAAGTCTCGTGATCTTGGTGCGCCTAAAATAGAAATCTACTAGATGACCATCCTTCTTACAGAAGGTGCATGAATACTTCACCTTACTAGAGGCAGAAGTAACAGGAGAAACACCCTTCTGCTCAGAAGTCCCATGGACAACCCCAGCAGACCTAAACATAGTGATACTCACCCTAGGAGCCACCACAATCTCTCCACTCTTGGAGCCACACACAATGGTAGGAGAATTAGCCCTAGCATGTCCAAGTAGTCAAATCCTAAACCCTGATTACATCTGCTAATTTTTGATTGGTCTAGAATGAGATTTAGCTCCTTCTTGCCTCCTACAAACTTCTCGAGAGTGCTCATGAGATACTCACACTCCCGGAAGAGAGAGGCACATGAAGAACAGGGGTGAGAGCAAGAAGAAGAACCAGAAAGAGAAGAAGAAACACCAGCACGTGCATTTTTCTCCCTCAGCATGGCTGCCTCAATCTTGAGGGCCTCACAAGAAACACACGGTGCTTCTCTAATCCTATGGGCTTGGTCTTCTAATTTCTTCCTAAGTTCGACATGGATTTTATCCAAGTCACCCTCAATCACAGAACAATGCAAACAACTTTTAAGTGACTTATCTAATAAGTCTTTATCAAGTTTAGCACATTTGTCATTTAAAGCTTCATTGTCAAGTTTTAGTTGCTTACAGCCCTCACATGAGCTGACAGGGTCCTTAGAAGCATTCATTTCAAATTCATCATTTCTAGAAGAAAGCTTCCTAAGGTGAACGCTCATGGCATCTATTTCAGCAAGTAACTTAGGATAATTTTCACATGAAGGAGTAGCATGAGCATGAAGAAAATTAGCATCTAGAGAGGAAATATCAACCGTACAAGTGCTAGCATTTTTCGACCTAAGACTTTCAAGTTTAGTTTGCACACTATCATGCAAAGTCCTTAGGCTCTCAAGCTCCACAAGAAAAGCATCACACAAAGAACAATCATTAGTGACTCGGAAGGGAGAAGATCTAAGAGAAGCTAACTCTCGAGTTAAGGTACCTACTTTCTTCTCAAGCTCTATACACCTAGCTCTAGCATGAAATTTTCCTAATTTGCAAAAAGCTTCATTGAGCTAGTCATAGGAAGGTACCACGTCCGAGTCGCTGTAGAGCTTGGAGTCACTAATGCCGTTGGTGTCCGCCATGAAGCACATGCCGGAGAAGTCGTCACCACCTTTCTTCTCTTGCGGATCATCCTCGCCTTCGTCGCTCCATGTCTTTGTGTCGGAGAGGTTGCACTACAAGAAAAGCGATTATCTATGACGAAAATGTCGTGACGTTGTGAACTTTTGTCATGGAAAATCTATTTTCTGTGATGACTTGTTTTTGTTTGTCATTAATTGTATCAGGGGCTGTCGCCCCATATATTTTTGTGATGAAACATAAATTTTTGTCATGAAACCAGAATACAAATTGTTATAGAAAATGAATAGTTGTTTGTCTTGGACTATCGTCAAACATATGTCTGTATTGTGATGATATGCTTTTTCGCCACTGAGGCATGGCCTATCGAGAGGCTATATCTAGATGTTTTTCGCCACTGAGGCATGGCCTATCGAGAGGCTATATCTAGATGGTCCCCTGTCTGAGGTGGCCTTGTTGTCCGACTTGGCTTTGTGGGCCCATATGTGGGATACACTTTACACGCTGTCAATTCTTTCTTATGTCCTTTTATGGTCAGCTGATTAGGGTTCAGGTCTGGATTGGTTGGTAGATGCATGTGATGTAGTGCAAGGCTTCATTAGAATCCTTCTATACGATTGGTGGCTTCCACATTGTCCCTTGCATGGAACTAATTTTAATTGTCTTATATCTGAATGCAATCGCTTCCTTCTTGTTGATTTCATATATATGTATTTTATTATTTTACATTTTACTTATTTACTCATGTATTTAACTATTTATTTATCTATTCAGTTTATACAGATATATATTTTATTTATTTATTTCCGGCTTGGCCATTCACTTGGGCTCAACCGGACCTGAACCCTACTTTCCCTTAACATTTGTTCCTACAGCCGCCACACTCAATCCCCTTCTCACTCTCCATCCTGAGTGCAGCCTTCTTCTCCACGCCGCCGCCTCTCTGCGCCACGCTTCCGCTGCGCTCTGCCTCCTCCTGGCCTCCGGTCTCCCCCCTCTCTCGCGCAAGCCTGAGCGCCGTCGCAAGTCGATGAGCGGGAAGGCGCCACGGAAGCAGCTGGCAATGAAGGCGGTCCGCAAGTCGGCGCCGGCGACGTGCGGGGTCAAGAAGCCGCACTGCTTCCGCCCCGGCACCATCGCTCTGCGTGAGATCCGCAAGTACCAGAAGAGCACGGAGCTACTAATCCGGAAGCTGTCGTTCCAGTGGCTGGTGCGGGAGATTGCGCAGGACTTCAAGACCAACCTCCAGTTCAAGTCCTCCGCCGTCGCCGCGCTGCAGGAGGCAGCCGAGGCCTACCTCGTGGGGCTCTTCGAGGACACCAACCTCTGCGCCATCCACGCTAAGAGAATCACCATCATGCCCAAGGACATCCAGCTCACCCGTCGCATCAGGGCAAGAGGGCCTGATGAGATCGTGCGTTCTTCGTTGCTGGTTGCTCTTCGGTTTCTTTATTGGTGTGTGGTGTGGGGCGTGGTAGAGACTAGATGGGTGCCTTTGCTTCACTGGTGAATGACTCTGTTCTAGCATGATTTGCTGCCTCCTGGATCTCTTTGTTCTAAGAATGATCACTAGATTTGATTGGTCTTAGCACGTGAAATGTTACTAATGTTTTTTATGTAATCGACAGGTGCATGTTAGATCCAAGATGTTGTTGTTATCTTTTAGTGATGGTTTTGCCTCTTGTTATTGACTTCAGTGGAATGTGATATGTGCTTCTGCTTTGTGCATCACTATATTCATCCAAAAGGTTCGTTGTCTTTTATATGCCCGCTTTGATTTGAGAATGTGCTCGACCCACATGAATATTTATTGGATCAACCGGAACATGTTAATTCGAGCACAGTAGTTGCTAAGAGAATCCATAGTGATTTCAGAAGAATCTTGGGTGAATTATTAAGGAATTTGAAATGTCTTATGATTTGTTCTGCATCTGTTCATTTTCGCCGCATGACCACTTTGCACAATGCCTTCACCATTGCCACATTCTGCCCACCTTTAAATGTTTAGTGTGATGAGTATTACAGGTCCCACTGGTTAGAAATTAGAGCACATTAGTAAGTCTAAGAAGGTATCAGTATTTGGCTTATATAAAAACCCAGTGCTTCTCTTTGAAGTGAGGTCTCGTGACATGATTCCTTTTAGCTAGCAAACACCAGCACAGAGGCTATGTTATGATAATGCATGGATTTTGTTGAATTTTATGCAGTTCACCTTGCTTTGTTGTTGGTTTCATCACTGAATTTATGTGTGTGTACATATTTTTAAATTATTAATAAAAGCCCTAATTTTATTAGTTTTAGCCAAGTTTGGATGCTGCAGTGGAACAAGGCACTTCTTCCAAAGTGTGAATTGTATGGAGATGGAAATGACCCCTGAACTGATTTATGGACAAAATGTTTATGTTCCTGCTACTACAAATCCCTATCCATATGGTTATACAGGTAACATCACGAACTGTCAATGGTGATTTCTTTATCTACAGGCCTTCTGAATGTAGTACATTTTTTTAATGCAGAAGTTGGATCACCTTTGGAGTGGTATAACCACCAGAGCTCTTTAGGATACAATGGACAAGAGGTTTATTACCCGCTTAGTACAAAAAAGATAAAATTTCCTTGAAACCTGCTCTTTCCAATTGTTCGTATTTAATGTGTCTGATTCTTTACCAGGGTTTTCATACTGAAGGAACGCAATGCTACAATGCGGCCCCTAACAATGGATCAATTCATCCTTCTATAGCCTTTTACCCCATAGATCCTTCTTTCATAGTTGACGGCTCATTTCTGCCCCAAGAATATGTTGCTGATGCTTCTGACCCCACATGCCAACTAGTTCCTTCATCCTATTATGTTCCATCTGTTCTTCCTTATGTACAAGATGGTTAGATGTGTATATCTTCTGTAATCTTTAGACATGATTAGTGCTATGTGATATGTGGATTATGGCTTGGATAAAATGTTTTGAGAGCATAAACCTTCATGTATACAGACATTTGATATTTGTATTAAAGTATTTTGTTCTGTTATAATTGAGTTTGTGTGGATGAGTTGTATTGTTGTATTTATTTTAATCAAGTTGATATCGTGTGAATATTTTTGTTGGATGCTGAAATTTGATTAACTGCGTATGTAAGCTAATTGTACCAAAAGTGGTTTCCACCTTTTGTATAGCAGGGATGAAATCAAATGGACACGTGGCAATCATTAGTGACGAACTAATTGCGTCACAACACGTGCCACGTCACATGACACCCTAGCTATTGACGTGGCACTAGAGTGTTCAATGACAAAAATGCATGTCCACGTGGCAATAATCTGTGACGAAAAATTTCGTCATAAATAAAATGGTCAGCGCTCATTTTTGGCCGATCGGAGTGTTCTTTTATGACGAATTCGACATTTTTCTTGACGTTTTGGGTACAATTAATGACAATTATATTCGTCATAGAAGTGACCTCTTCACTGACGAAAATGTAATTCATCACAGAAAAGTTGATTTTTTATGACGAAAATAAGTAATTCGTCATTGAAAACTTTCTATGATGCACTTTCCATGACAAGTCGAATTTCATCATAAATTCGTCATAAAAAACCTACAATGACGATTTCGGGACTAATGATGACGAGTTTGGACCGTCATTAAAAATCACTTTTCTTGTAGTGTTGATGTCGTCGAGGGTGGCGAGGACGCGGTGGAAGAGTTTCTTGTTCTTGGAGAAGTTGCGGTACTTCTTCTCGTGCGCCGGCTTGCGAACTGGAAGCTTCTTGTTGTGGTTCTTGTCGGTGTAGTCGTTCTTGCCGGAACCGCCGGAGTCATTCTTGCCCTTCTCCAGTTTGGGACAATTCGCTCGAGTGTGGTTGGGGCCACCACATTCGAAGCAGGTGATCCCACCACCTCTCTTCCTCTCTCTCACCCTCTTGTAGACGTGAGAAAACTTGTGAGCTAAAAGAGCAAGCTCAGTTTCTGGAAACTTGTCCAATTGGTCATCGCTTAGCTCGCAAAGGGCGAAGAGGGAAAAACCAATAGAAGAATCAAGAGAATATCTAATGGGATCGGTGACCAAGGCCATCGATTGTGATTTCATCTTGTGAGAGACAACGTCGATCTCATGAGTCTTGAGTCGGGAATAGAGCCCGTCAAGAGTCAAGGTCGACAAGTCGGTAGTATCCTTGATGGTGGTCACTTTCATTTCCCAAACACGAAGATCGAGTGCGGTTAAGAAGTGACGAGCATTATCCGAGTCAGGGTATGTACAACCAACTGCCTGGAGATCACTCAAAATTTTAGTAAATCGACTGAAACACTCATCAAGACTCTCACCAGCGTGTTGTTCAAACTTGTTATACTCACGCTTGTATTGATCCTGCCTCACGGTCTTGATTTGGGTAGTGCCCTCATAGTATGCATCGAGGGTCACCCAAATCTCGTGAGCGGATCATAAGTGAGAGATCGATCATACTCACTACGGCTGAGTCCCTATATAAGAATGTTCCTCGCCTTAGCATTTGCCTCAACGTCAGCCATATTGCCGACCGTGACGTTCTCATCGGCAGGAACCTCATATAGGAGCTTCACCTTCTGCCATATCAGGAAGCCCTGGGCAGTGATGTATGACTCTCTCCGGGACTTCCAAAAAGGAAAATCGACACCGCAAAAGATAGGAGGCTTGGTGGAATACTTGTCTGTCGCCATGGCTCTCGAGACCGGTCAAGATCTATGGAAGAGCAAAACCGGCTCTGATACCAATTGAAGGATCGAGATGGAGAATAGAGGGGGGGTGAATGGTCGCAAATAAAATTTTCACCTAAAATACTCCAACTAATACCTCGAAAAGATCGCCCAAAGGAAATAATGAAAAACCCGAACAACTAGACAACTATGTGTACCCCTAGCTTGCATGGATGAGTACCATAGAATATGTGGGGATTTTTGAGTCACAATCCTGGTTGTCTAGTGTCCAAAATAAAAAGGAATCAATTCAACTCTTACTTTTAGAAAGGAGATCAATTCAAATCACAAAAGTCACTTTCAGAAAAGTAAAAGCAGAATTTCCAGAAACTGTCCTTAATTTGAACAGATGGTTGGAGGGTTTCTTTACTCAAGAAATTTTGAGAATTTTTTTCATTTGAGCAGATAAGCTGTGAAGAACTCCACCAAGTTTCATCTCAAAACTCCTTATATACAAATCAGCAAAGAATCAAAGAACACAGATAGTCAAGAACTTTGAGCAAAAAATTTAGGGGTCGGTTTTCACCTTATGGCACCCAAACGGTGCAACAAGTGGACTCCAACATTTTTTTACAGAGGCATATAAGAGTCCCACACCTTCTCCAAGAAGAATCACTCAAAAAGGATTTTTCTACATTTTTTAAAAATCAAATACTGACTACTATGCGAAGAACAAGTTCTGGACAGAGTTGCAACTTGATAGAAAAGATGATCTCTACTCTATCCTACAGTGCAAAAGAGATGTAAAACCATATGGACACACTCAAAACATCCAAGATCAGCATGTAGAAGGAGGGGAGGCAAATCCAAATTGCAAGAAAGCAAATTACGAGAAAGTAAATTGCAGGAATTTAAATGCTGAATTTAAGACATAAAGTAAGTGCATAATGTAAATTCAAGCATGAATGAAAAAGATTTGCATTTCTGGAAGGACGAGGTTTACAAAGCCTCACAACAAGGTGGGCATAGCTCAAAGGAGCACAAAAACCTCTACAACCTTCAAGGAGAGGAGGCTACCCCTCCACCCCTATTTATACTACTTTTAGGCCACCTACCACCCTTGGATGAGTTCCTCAACCCTAGAGCACTCATCCAAGGGCTAGAATTAACCCACTCACACAGCCATGCAAGGGCTAACCCAAAACCCACACACATAACGGGTTTTCTTGCATGATTTTCAAAGCATACTAGCTAGACCCGCTAATCTATCAAATAGATCGCAATCCGACGGCCTTCCTTGATCCACGCGGCGTCTAGCTATCATCTCCTCCTTTCCTTGTCTTCTTGGCTTGCCCGGACTCCATCTCCGATCATCTTCCGACGATCTCTCGACCATCTAGACCTCTGACGCTCCTCGCCTAGTCCCGGTCATCCTCCGCCTCACCATGACCTAGCACCGTCACCCTGCAACCATCAAAGACAAGGAAAACCTTTCACATAGCAATGCCCACATATATATTCAATGATCATCACAAAATTATTAATCAATCATAATTTCACTCAACGGTCCGGTGCTACCACCCCAAGCAGGTAGCACTAGGAAAAGCAACCAATACTCAAATTGCTTTACATCGAAAATCCAATTCAAATCAAACTCAATTTCAAATCAAACCAAGCTCAAATCTCGTCAATTACTCATCACACACAAGGATAGACCTCCACATGGTCTTTCAGGTCTCTAAGGAAGTGATATCTAATGTCTATATGTTTAGTCTTGAGGTGCTCCATTAGGTTTTTAGCAATGCAAATAGCAAAAGTGTTATTTCGAAAAAGTGAAACACTTTCTATCTCTAACCCAAAGTCCTGCAAAGTCGATCTCATCCAAAGCACCTGACTACAGGAACTAGCTATAGCGACGTATTCGGGCTCAGTGGTGGACTATGCAACTCTGAACTACTTCCGAGATGACCAAGAAATAAGAGAAGTGTCAATGAATTAGCGAGTGCCAAAAGTGCTCTTCCTATTTATCCTACAACCGATAAAGTCTGCATCGAAAAATGCTCTAAAGGATAGACAAGAAGAGGAAGAATACCAAATACCAGTCAATGGTAGCTCAAAGGTACTGAAGATGCGCTTCACTGCTTGGCGGTGAGAGGCACGAGGAGAAGCATGAAATCGAGTGCATAAACACATAGCAAAATGTATATCTATCCTCGAAGTAGTGAGATAAAAGAGGGAGCCGATCATGCTTTGAAACTTCTTTTGATCAGCTGGCCCACCATACTCATCAAGCTCGAGGATAGTAGTAGTGGCTATCGGAGTCATCACTGGCTTCCTGTTAGATATGTCGAAGCGCCTCAAGAGGTCTCAAGTGTAATTGCCATGATGTAGGAAGGTGCCCTCTCGAGTATGCTTGGTTTGGAAGCCAAGGAAGTAGCTCAACTCGCCCATCATATTCATCTCGAACTCTGTGCTCATTACCTTTGAAAACTGAGACACAAGAGAGTGCGAAGAGCTATTAAAGATAATATTGTCCACATAAATCTGCATGAGTAGAAAATAAGAATCCAGTTATTTGATGAATAGATTTTTGTCTACTATACCCATCTTAAAACCATGACTAAGAAGATAGAACTTAAACCTCTCACACCAAACTTTAGGGGCCTTCTTAAGTCCATATAAAGCTTTGGAAAGTTTGACGATGGGTATTTGGGGTTCTTGAATCCTTGAGGCTGCCTAACATACACATCTTCCTCAATATATTTATTGAGGAAAGCACTCTTGTCATCCATTTGATAAAACTTGAAACCCTTGTATGCGGAAAATGCAAGTAGGATCCTAATAACTTCTAGTCTAGCTACAGGGGCAAAACTCTGCTCAAAGTCCAGTCTCTCAACCTGAGTAAAGCCCTGTGCAACTAGCCTAGCCTTATTTCTAATGATAACCCTATCCACACTATGCTTGTTCTTGAACACCCACTTAGTCACAATGACATTATATCCAAATGGGAGCTTGACAAGCTACCAATCCTTGTTCCTTTCAAAGTTCTCAAGTTTTTTATGCATAGCATTTATCCAAGACTCATCGAATAATGTATGAGAAATATCCTTTGGCTCAAAAGAAGCAACAAAGGCTAAGTGGAGGTAGAAACTGGACAAACTTGATTTTGAGTATGTGAACCACTCAAAAAAATCGCTAATGATCTGATTAGGTGGATGATATCTTTGAATTTGGTAGGAAGGTTCAGAAGCAGAAGTGGCCTCTACCCAATGAACAAAAAAGGCAAGAACAGAGCCACTCACCGAAGGAGAGTCTGAAGGTAAGGGCTGGTCTCCCTGAGATGCAGAAATAGAAACAGGAGGCATCTTAGGTGTAGAGGGGATTAGATCAAAAGGAAAACCATCATTTCCATCATCCTCATCCTCTATAAAGATGGTCTCGGAGAGGGAAGAAGAGCATGATATGTCAAGTCTAGCACATAGGCTAGCCTCATCAAAAGTCACATCACAAGCCTCAATGATCCTATTCGCCTCACAACACCAGACCTTGTAGCTACGAGAAGAAATTCAGTAACCTAGAAAAATACCATCAAAGGAATAAGACTCAAACTTATCTACATTCCTAGACTTCAAAATAAAATACTTGCAACCAAACACATGAAAATGAGAAACACTAGGCTTTCACCCATACCTCAACTCGTAAGAAGTTCAGCACAAATGTGCTCTCAAGAATACTCGATTAGACATATGGCAAGCATTAGCAATAGCTCAGCCCAAAACTTTCTAGGAATTATGTACTCGTCTAGCATCGTCCTAACCATCTCGACTAGAGTCCTATTTTTCCTTTCCACTAGCCATTTTGCTGAGGGATGTATGGAGAGAAAAACTGATGCTCTAAGCCTAACTCCTCACAGAAGCTTTCAAACTGATCCTTCGAGGTCATGAAAATACCCAAGAATACTTCAAAAATCATCAAAAATGATAAGAATATACCACTTTCCACCCGCTGACTACACTTTAGTTGGATCACTAGTATCCATATATAAAAGTTGTCCTGGTGCATTAGTCATCACAACAGCGACTAGGAGGATGAGAAGAAATAACTATCTTGCCATGTCGGTAAGGAGAGCAAACTAAGTCTTTGATCATCTTGAGTTTAGTCAAACTACAAATGAGATCATGGTTGCTAACTCTGATCAAGTGGTCGAAGCCTATGTGACCTAATCTCCTATGCTAGAGAAGAGATCACAGGACTCTGAAGTAATCAAACACCGAAGAGAGTCTCCAAAAGAATCAGAAAAATTAGTACGAAAGACTCTTCCAAATCTAAAAATCTGTAGACTAACTCCCCTGATGAATCAAGGATTCTACAAGCACTGCTCTTAGAGCTTACCTCAAAAGAGTCATCGATAAGCTAGGAAACAAAAAGCAAGTTGTATTGTAGCTTACTCACTAAGGCAACGTCCTTAAGAATGAAATTGTTATTAATGTAGACGATACCTTTCGTAATGACTCTATATGAAGAAGCACCCCCAAAAATGATCAACTCATCAGCGGGAGCTCGGACTAGGGAAGAGAACCATCTAGAGTCTCCAATCATATGACGAGAACAATCGGAGTCAACGATCTATACCTCTCCTTTCTCCATTCTATGAACCTCGTCAACACACAAGAGAGAGATGACTCAGTACTGGGACAAAGAGAAGATCTAGGAACCCAATACTGAACCACACGACATCTCGAAGTGCCAACCACAAGAGAAAAAGACTAGACCCTAGCATCTCTATGACGCTCCACTCTCACAAGACCAGAGGTAGCACTAGTAGATGATCTGGGAGCTGAAACTAGGTTGGCCCGCCGTTGTGCAAAGGCTGAACCATATCCTACCAAGAAACACCTCATGCCATTGATATCTACCTCGCGGAGAAACACGAGGAATTTCAAAAGGATGATGGAGAGACTAACCAAAAGCAGATCTAGAATAAAACTCGAATGAACAACATGAAATCTAAATCCTAAATGCTGCCCAAAAGCAGGCAACACTCTATTATATCTAGCAATAGTGTGTAGAGTACTCAGAATCTAGAGATGACCCTGAATACCCCTAAGGGCATGAACACGCTAACGCCTTGTAATCTTAGCATGCTTGAAATAGAAGTCTACTAAATTCTCATCCTTCTGAAAGAAAGTGTATGTATACTTCACCTTGTTAGGGGCAAAAGCAACAAGAGGAGCAACCTTCTGGTCAGAGGTCACATGGACAACCCCAGTAAACCTAAACACAATAGTGCACACCCTGGGAGCAACCACAATCTGTCCACTCTTGGGTTCACCCACAATAGTAGGAGGATGAGCCCTAATGTACTCCAAGTAGTTAAATTCTTGACCATAATTAAATTGACTAATCTTAGACTAGTCTAGGATAAGATTAATCTTTTTCTTACCTCCTACAAACTTCTCAAGAGTGCTTATGAGATACATGCACTCTTAGAAGAGAGAGGCACAAGAAGAACAGAGGGAAGAAGATAAAGAAGAGCTAGATAAGAAAGAATTACCAGCACATACATTTTTCTCCTCAAAGACAACTGCCTCAACTTTGAAGGCCTCACAAGAAATGCAAGGGGCACTTCTAATCCTAAGGGTCTAAGCCTCAAACTTCTTCATAAGCTCAACTTGGATTTTATCCAAGTCCTCCTTAATCTGAGCACATCGCAAGCAACTTTTTTATGACTTAGCTAGTAAATCCTTAGCAAGTTCAGCACACTTGATATTTAAGCATTCATTATTAAGTTTTAGTTGCCTACAGCCCTCACTTGAGCTGATGAGTCCTTAGAAGCATGCAATTCAAATTCATTATTTCTATTAGAAAGCTTCCTAAAGTGAGTGCTCATGGCATCAATTTTAGTAAGCAATTTAGAGTAATTTTCACACGATGCGCTAGTGTGAATATGAAAAAAACTAGAATCTACAGGAATAGCATCAATAGAACTAGTGCTAACATTTTTCAACCGAAGACTCTCAAGCTTAGAAACCACACTATCATGTATAGTCCTTAGGTTCTCAAACTCCACAAGCAAAGCATCGAAAAGAGTGCAATCTGTAGACTTTCGAGAGGAACTAGATCTAAGAGAACTTAACTCCCGAGTCAAGATATCTACTTTCTTCTCTAACTCTATAAACTTAGCTCTAGCTCTAGCATAAAATTTCCTTAATTTGCAAAAAAATTCATTGAGCTGATCATAGGAGGGTACCTCATTCGAGTCACTGTAGAGCTTGAAGCCCGTCGCTGCCTTTTTTCTTTTCTTGTAGATCATCCTCACCCTCGTCTCTCTAGGTCTTTGTATCGGAGAGATTGATGTCATTGAGTGCAGCAAAGACGCGGTGGAAGAGCTTCTTATTCTTTGAGAAGTTGTTGTACTTCTTCTCACATTCTGGGTCACAAATTGGAGGCTTCTTGTTGCGTTTTTATTGGTGTCATTGTTCTTTCCCAAACCACCGGAGTCATTCTTGCCATTCTCCAGCTTGGGATAGTTTGCTTGAATGTGGTTGGGGCTACCACTTTCGAAGCAAGGGATCATACCACCTCTCTTCCTCGACCTAACCCTTTTGTAAGCACAAGAAAATTTGTGAGCTAACAAGGCAAGCATACTTTCTGGAAATTTTTTCAGTTGTTCATCGCTTAGCTCACAAAGGGTGAAAAGAGATAAACCAACTAAAGTTTCAGAAGTAGATCCAATGGGATTGGTGACCAAGGCCATCGACTGTGACTTTGTCTTATGAGAGACAACATCGATCTCGTGAGTCTTGAGCTAGGAGTAAAGCCCGTCAAGAGTCAATGTTGATAAGTCTATAGTATCCTTAATGATGGTCACATTCATCTCCTAAACCCAAAAATCAAGTATGGTCAAGAAGTGTCAAACATTCTCCAAGTCAGGATATGCAACAAACTACATGAAGATCACTCAAAATCCTTGTAAAGTGACCAAAACACTCATCATGGGTCTCACCAGCGTGCTATTCAAATTTGTTGTAGTCACACTTATATTGATCATGTCTCACTGTCTTGATCTAGGTAGTGCCCTCATGATATGTATCAAGAGTTACTCAGATCTGATGTGCAGATCATAGGTGAGAGATCCTGTCGTACGTGGCTAAGGTCTTATATGAGGATGTTTCTTGCCTTAGCATTCACCTCAACATCAGCCATATTACTGGCTGTGATGTTTTCATCAGTAGGAACCTCTTACAGGAGCTTTACCTTCTACCAAATCAAGAAGCCCTGGGCAGTGATGTACGACGCTATTCCTGACTTCAAGAAGGGAAAATCAACTCCGAAAAAGATAGGAGGCTTGGTGGAGTATTTGTCCATCACCATAGCTCTAGAGACTGGTTAAGGTCTATGAAAGAGCAAAATCAGGCTCCGATACCAATTAAAGAACCGAGATAGCAATCAGAGGGAGTGAATGATCCCAAACCAAAAAAATCCACTCAAAACACTCTAACCAAGACCTCACAAGAATCAATTAAAAATGAACAAGAGGGAGCAATTCAACTAGTATGGCCAGCACTACCACTGAGAGGCCGGTAGCACCGAGTAAGGGCAAAAGCACTGGGCCTCAAAAATTAGCAAAGAACTTAGTACAAACTCAAAAGCAAAAATGATGTAACTTTTGATCGGTTAGTCCAAACACTACTACCAAAAGGCCTATATAAAATGCCTCATCACAAATGGTTTTTGCAAACCATCTGTATTAAGGCTACATGATGAGCTAAGAACCATCTGTAATAAGCCAATATCACAGACGGTTCTATCTAAGAATCATCTGTGAAATTCACAGATGATTCTTAGATAGAACCGTCTGTGATATTGTCTTATTACAGACGGTTCTTAGATAAAACCGTCTATAATAACACTCCTATAGTATATAACTAGGTGCTTCACACAAATTTTTCAGTTATCAACTCCAACGCCAAAACCCTAGCCGATGCTTCATCTGTCACCGACACTTCATCCCCTCGACCTCCCCTCACTGGCGGCTGCACGCGTCGATCACCCTTGAGCCCGAGGCTGTGGAGGCGACAATGACCATCCCAGCCACGAGCATCCTCCTCCTGTCAGCTACTCCTCCTCTTCCCCGCCGAACTTCTCCTCGGTGAGTACCCTGTGCCCTTGTGTTAATAGATTAATGGTTGTGATTGTGAAGCTTATCATGTTATTGGTGTTCCCCTATCGAGTCCAAGAACCCTAGCTGTGAAGTTCTTATGGCTAAATAATGTTTTTTTATCTCTCTTAGCAAAACTTGCATGATTAGTATATATTGTTCGAAATTTTCTTCTCTTAGATATTTCTGCAATAATATTTATAAGACACAACTAGTTATAGGTTTTATAATTGAATATCGAAACATCCTATATACATTGAGGCAATAGCTTGTCTGATGAGCAGGGGTCTTAAAATATAAACATTTATAGCACTTTCATCGTCGTGTTATTCTAATATTGATAAATTCCAATGCAAAATCCAATTCCATCAGCAGTTCATTCTAAAATAAATTAGAGCAAGAACTTACAGGCGAGCACAACACGGAGGCGAGACTTCAGGTACGGGCCTTGGCGATGCACGGTAGCGGGCGCACCGGTCTACAGAGGTGGTGCCGGCTTCAGGAGTGAGCCTCTGCGACACACGGCGGCGAGCGCAAAGGTGGTTGGACCGCCCCAGCGGCGCCACATCGAGCGCAGGCTTGATATGGCCCTACAGCGACGTGCATCAGGTGCAGTAGTGACGGGGGCCCCGGTGAGGGCTCATTGGGCGTAGATGTTATGGCTGCAGGCCAGGTGCGAGGGTCACCGGTCACTACAAGAATCCTGAAAATTTTCGTGAGCCAGCAGCCCACGAAAATAAGACCATTGACGTCGACAATAGCCTTATTTTCGTCGGACCACGGCCGTTAGAGATAAGGAGCCAAAAGTTAGCTTAATTTTCGTCGGCAACCGATGAAAGTTAGTTATTTTCGTCGGCCAGGAACGCGCCGATGAAAGTTACTGCGAAAGCCACAATTTTCGTCGGCCACGGCGGCCGACGAGAAGTAATTAATTTTCGTCGGTTTTCTTCTAGCCCACGAAAGTTAATAAGATTAATTTTCGTTGGTTTTAGTCGAGCCCACGAAAGTTAATGGTTTATTTTCGTCGATTTTCGTCTAGCCCACGAAAGTTACTAAGGTTAATTTTCGTCGGTTTACGTCTAGCCCACGAAAGTTAATAAGGTTTATTTTCGTCGGCTTACTCGGCCCACGAAAATAAATTAGGTTAATTTTCGTGGGCATTTCTGGCCCACGAAAATTATTCTGGAGCTGACAAAAAAAACAGCCCTTTGTTTAACCCATTTTTGGCCGTCGTAAATAAATTAAATTTCGTCGGCTTTCTTAAGAGCCGACGAAAGTTGCATTGGCCGATGAAAATTTTCAGGATTCCTGTAGTGGGTGTGGCATGGGAGGCCATGAGCGTGGCTGCAGGCACGACGACATGGACTCGCGCGTGGGGAGCCGCGGGCTCGGTGGCTGCCAACAGGGCCGCAGGCGCGGCACGCGCTAATGGGGTGGCCGATGGGGTTGTCGAGCTCAGGAGAAGGCAGTAGAGACTGGGAGCTTTAGCGTCAGTACAGGTGCTTGGAAACCGTCAGTTTCAGTGTCGACACGGGGGCAAGGAGGTCGGTAGTCACCGCGCTAGCATGGGGCTACCGGCGCAGCTGCTGTTTAGATTTAGAATGTGAGAACAAATGATGTATGAATTTGTATCTCCAATTCCATTCAGGATCAAGGTTTATATACATGGCGAATGGATGTCTTCGCATCCATTCTTGGTTTACAGTTATTGTTGATTCGTGAATAGGTGTCTTATCCCGTTTGAGTCGGTTGCTTGATACGTCCGTTCCTTGATGAGATGAGATCATTCATGCTTGTTTTGCAACACTCCCCTTGATCGAATCCATCTTCTAAGATCAATATGGAATTATTTTGTCTATGAACTTGATATGCCTAATATCATCGTCTAAAAAACCCAGGGGAAAAAATAGAAGATACGACATATAAACTATGTTGATATTATCTCATTAAAAACTTTACATGAGAAAACCTCAAAGAGAAAAAAATCATACAAAGAAAAGAGTACAATATAATATTAAACAGGTTATTTATCAGAGAGAGAAACTCCCCTTGACTCTGCAAATTTCTAAGTCGTCTCATACCAATTCCTTCGACATATTTAGAAAATGTAGAATAAGGTAGAGACTTTGTGAATAAATCGGCAAGATTATCACATGACTTAATTTGTAGAATGTTTATTTCCCCACTCTTTTGCAATTCATGGAGATAAAACAATTTTGGAGCAATATGCTTAGTGATGTTGCTCTTAATATAACTTGTCTCCATCTGAATAACACAAGCAGCATTATCTTCATAGATAATGGTTGGAGATTCAATGGAACCAATGCCACATGACTAAAGTATGTGGTTTATCATTTTGCGAAGTCAAACACATTCTCGGGAGGCCTCATATAATTCAATTATTTCAGAATGATTTGTAGAGGTAGCAACCAAAGTTTGTTTGGAAGATTTCCAAGAGATGGTTGTTCCACCTTGTAAGTATACAAAGCCGGTCTGTGATCTGTTATTACGGGGATCAGATAAATAGCCAAGATTCAGATATCCAACAAAGTCGAATCTCGGTTTCTTCCATAGAAAAGACCAAGATCTTTTGTACCATTGAGATATCTAAAGACATTCTTCACTCCAGACCAATGACGCTTGGTGGGAGCAGCGATGTGTCTTGTAAGTAGATTCACTGTAAATGCAATGTCCGGCCGGGTACTATTTGCAAGATACATGAGCACACTAATAGCATTGAGATAAGGATACTCAGGTCCCAATATCTCCTCTCCATCATCCCGAGGTCGAAAAGGGTCTTTCTCCATGTCTAGAGATCTGACCACCATAGGGGTTCTGGATGGATACGACTTATCCCTATTGAATTTCTCCAATATTTTCTGAATATAAGCAGCTTGATATACAAAAATTCCCGAAGGTAAATGCTCAAGTTGCAATCCTAAGCAAAATTTGGTTTTACCCAAATCCTTCATCTCAAACTCTATCTTTAAATGATGACGTGCTTCATTAATATCAGCCATAGATTACCAATGATGTTAAGATCATCAACGATACACGAAATGATATAGAATCTGTCCTTACATGAATGGTAAGACAATAATTACAAACGAAGGGTAATGTCGTCTTTTGGTACAATTGACCGAAATACCCCTTAAAAGGATACTAGCCTATTAGCACAAGCGAGGGGTAAAATCGTCTTCGGTCGGTACCGCTGCAATCTCTTGACTCAGATGATGCACTACCGTAGTTCTTGAGATATTCTCCAACAAGAGGTTCTCGCCTCCTGGTGCCAAGGAAGGCGCCCGAAGGGGTAGTGTTGAATGACATGCATGCTTGCGGAGGCTGCGGTAGAAGCACCGAACTCGGTCAAACTTTGAGGGTCATCTATAGCGGATTCGGAGTTCTGCAAATTCGACGCCCTAGCAAATTTTCCAGTGCAACCTGGGCTGCTAGATGCCACTTTTTTCGCCCACGGCCGCCTCCTCCCAAGGCTTTGAGCCATGGGGAGGCCCATTGATCCGAAAGTTCATGTCGGGCAAATTTATGGTCTCATGCCAAAAACTCCAAAGACTTAACCGACTTCATGACATGGTTAAGCACTTAGCGGCAATCGGGCCAACTAATATCCTCTATGATCCACATGCTATTTTCCTTTGGGCTTTGATTGGCCCAGACGATCAAGAGTCTGGCAAAGGAAAGCATCCGCTAACCAAGACCATGAATTTCTCCCCGGTGCAACAAAGTAAAGCTACTTTCCTCTCATGCACATGTCTAAGGCTGTTTTCCATACTGGCTTCATTGCTTAATGTGTTCGGTCCTCAGACAGTAGCAAAAGCGCAGCGTAAGCCTTTGTAGTGTTGCCTTCCTCAACGATCGGTTCCATCAGTTGAGAAGGGGGGTTCGATCCTGGGCGCATGCCCACAGGCAGAGAAGAGCATCAACCTTCAAGGTAAGCAGAGGGGGGTCTTCCCCAATCATCTGGCTACGAATCCCTTTTTTCCTCATGTCTATAGCTGATCTACACGGAGGCGGGCGACGCCGATACATCAAAGCCGCCACAACGTGGAGCATGAGCCAAGCGGCGCACGGAGCTCTTCTCGCGAGTGGAGTACGGCAAGGCGTGGACACAGGCGCCGACGCGAAGCCGCCGACGCGGGCGTGGGACACAGGCGCCGACGCTTAGGCTGCCGACGCGGGCGTTGAGGCGCAGGCTCCGGGCGCAGAGGCGCAGGCGCAGGTGCCGAGCAGGCCGCTTAGTGCCGCCGACGCGACGTTGAGGCGCAGAGCGCGCGGAGGCGCAGGCGCCGAAGCGCCAGGCAACCGACGCGAGGGGTTGAGGTGCCGGGCCTTAGGCGCAGAGGCGCAGGCGCACGGACGCGGGCGAGGGCGCCGGAGCGAGGCGCAGGCGCCAGAGCGGAGGCATGTGGCGCCAGAGCGGAGGCGCAGGTGCTGAGCACTTTGGCGCCGCCGCGGATCGCCGAGGCATCAGGCGCCGGGCGATGGGCGTAGGTGTAGGGCGCCGGAGCGGAAGGCGCAGGCGCTGGCACTTTGACGCCGCTGCCGCGGATCGCCGAGGCGCTGGGCGCAGGCGCTGGGAGCGAGCGGCGCAGGCGCCGAAAGCACTTTTGACGCTGCCGGCGAGGGATCGCTGAGGCGCTGGGCGCAGGCGCCAGCACTTTGACGCTGCCGTGCGGGATCGCCGAGGCATGGCGCTGGCGCCGAAAGTACTTTGGCGCTGCCGCGCGGATCGCTGAGATTGGCGCTGGCGCAGAGGCGATGGCGACGGCGCAGGGCGCTGGGAGCAGAGGCGCAGGCGCCGAGCACTTTGGCATCGCCGACGCGATTGCCGAGGCTCGGGCGCCGGGCGCCGAGCGCAGGCGCTAGATAGAGGCGCCGCCGAGCTTCCATCGAGGGCCGCCAGATGCGCAGCGATTGTTCACAGCAGGTGCTTAAGTCTCGCGCCAGTGAATGGACCTCGCCTGTCGCCCGCTTAGCCTCAGACATGCAAGCGCGGCGCTAGTGTTGGTGTCCGGATGCGGAACCGATCCCGCCCGTGGTTGAGGTCCGCGCTACGCGGAAGAAGCATCGCCGCCGCTGCTCACCCGGACGGACCATCGCACGCGCGAGAGCGCCGCCGCCGAGGCGGAGGGCCGCTACATCGCTGCTATGATATCGCCGCGACCGTGAGGGATCCGCGATGACACGCGCGAGGGTGTCACAGGCCGGGCGAGTGGGTCTTTGTCTTTTGCCACTCGTGTTCGTAGTTCTTCGCCAGACGGCACCGCCGCCGTTTCGGCGATGCTGCCCCGCGGCATGTGGCGCCGACGCCGAGGTGAGCTAACCTCGCTCGCCGCCGGATATCCGCCGCCATCGCTGGGGACGGTCGCCACTGCGACCGGAAGGGGACTGCATGCGGCACAGGCGCTGCCGCCAAGGTGAGACAACTTTCGCCGCCGCCAGATCCAGCAAGCCGCGCCGCAGTTCGCTTTTCAACACTAAGCCGAAAGGACGCCAGATCGCCCTGGCATCGCACGTGAATATAGCGCATGCGGTTGAAGGGCGCCGGGAGGTGCAGGGCGTTTGGCTCAAGTGTGGTCGCTGCAGGGTGCTAGAAGGGGCGCTGCAGGGCGCATGGGAGCGTAGGTCTCGGGCGCAAGGCCGCAGTGCGCAAGCCTTGGGTCGCAGGGCGCCCAAGTGAGGAACAGGACACCCGAGAACACGCAGCAGGGCGCCGATCGCAAGGAGTAGTAGGGCGCTTGGCCAACGGGGACGCAGGGCGCGGGCTGTCCCCCTTGTGCGAGCACATGGCAGAGGGGCCGCAGGCGCAAGCGAAGCCCCAACACAGGGCGCCACCACATCGGGCGCTTGCTGAGGAGGGGCGCAGGCGCAGTAACATGCCGCACGCACCAGAGAACACCGCCACGCACATTCAGAGGGCAAGGGGCACCAGCTGTAGGGCGCACATAGCCATGGCAACAGGCGCAGGCCTCGACAAGGTGTATGTGACATTTGACCACGCTGTGCGATGCAATGGCTGTAGCAGTATGCTACGCCGATTAGGTGGCGCGATTTGCTGGGACGACATTGGCGTGGAGAGGGGCACAGGCGTCTCGGCCGCAAGGTGCCAAGCCAGCGGGTGAAGGAGCGCTGGGCACTTCATACACAGGCACGGAGCACTATAGTAGGGTGCCGGGCACATTGCGCGAGGCACTTGGGCCCAGAGTGTTGTGGCACTTGGGCACGATGCGTGTCACGACCGTAGTGGGTGAGGAGCGCCATGCACGCCGGTTGCGAGTGCTACGCAAGGCACGGGCATGCCGCGCAGACGTGAGAGCGGCCGCAGAGAGATGGCGCAGGTGCTTGTGCATCAAGAATGCCATGCGCCGACCCACGGGCAAGGGCTGGCTAAGGACGCCGACACCGTGGACGCTGGAGCACGTATTTATCTGCGGCGGGCGCCAAGAGCCTATATTTTCCTTTCTCATTCAAATCCATAGCATGTTCCCGATGGAGCTCGTGTCGTGTTTATCCACCACCGGGCTCTGGCCGCTGAGAGCACCAGGCCACCATTGTCAAGCGCCACCGCCGATGTCGTCCAAAGATCGCGCCCATCTTGAACTTTGGGCATCAAGATCACCACCGCTGCTGGACCAGCAGGTGCACAACAAAGACCGAGTTGAGCGACACGATGTGAACAGGCAGCATGTAGAGCGTGGACGCCGCCTCCCGCATGCATGTGTTCAGTTCTCGCCGTCCGGCCGCTACGCCACACTACGCTGACACCGTGCTCTTAAAGGCCAACACCACACCCTTGGGTAGCCCCGCTGCACCCAACGAGATAGGTAGCGCCACGGGTCGCCCAATGAGATGGCCACCCCGAGACAGAGCTCGCCGACGGATGTGACCAGCTCCCAAAATGGCGGTGTACCTTCCAGGTGGGTGCCTCGACCGCCATTGGTGATCATCAGAAGCGTGATCGCCGGCTTGCTGAGATTCTTGGGAAACTCTCGTGCAGAGCCTCGCCGATGTAGGAGGAATGGGTGAGGATGAGCTTTGTACCGAAGCTTTGAACTGCAGGATCTCGCGCGTGCGTATGGGATTTGTTGTGGTGGTGACGGGCGCGAGGAAGGATGCGCCAAAGAATGTGACGGCGAACTCCACAGAGTTCGAGAAGAATCATGATGTCGTCGTCGTGGGAGACGTCGAGGCGGTGGAGCGCCTCAGCGTCCATGACCGCACCTAGTGGCGGCTGAGCCTCGAGGGGCTCAAGGTCGCAGGTGCCAGGGATTCTGCCACAACCAAAAGTGCATGCAGTGCAACTCTGCTGAGAGGGTGCCAACATGTAGAGGTCGTGCTAAAATCCCATTTCTTCCTTGGTCTCATTGGGATGCCACACCACCGCTGTTTATTGGGCGCAGACGTTAAAGATGTGCAGTGCTCTGGATCTAAGCTCGAGCATTGAGCGAGGGCGCAACAAGCAGCTACATCTATTGTAGGGCATTGACTATGGGCGCTTAGTCGAGGGCGCAAGCCCCACTCTCTTAGGAGAGTCCAAGTATCGCGACAGGAGCTTGCAATGGGCTACTTGGGATCCTCATCCTTGAAGTATATCTTGATCTAGAGAGTTCCACTAGCCAGCCTCCTTAACGAAGCTTGCTGATGTGTATGTGCGCGAGTAGAGCTCAACGTTGATGAGTCAAGATTTCATCTTCTCTCACGGGTTAGAGAGCGACGGTTGACATTGGCAGGGTGTCACCGGGAAGAGACCCTGTGATGTCCTTGAGTTTACAAGCATAAAGGAGTACTCACTTCTTGCAATGATGAGCTTGCCAACATAGTACCCCTTGAGGACACGGGCCTTGCTAGAGTGGATGGCGCCGAACTCCTTAGCATAGTCAGTGTCGATGTTGATGAGAATGTTGTCCATACAGCTAGGGTGGCTTTTGAGGAAGCCCGGAACCAACATTGGCACATAGCTTTGCTAGCTTGGCAATTGTTGTGTACAAGCATGGCAAATCCTTGAAGTAAGGCCCGAGTGAGTGATGCGTGGGTGCTCAAGGCCTGCCACCATGGTAAGGCTTTGAGTATCATGGTGTCTTCTTGTCGGTTGCACCACTAGCCCCCTTGTCCTCGAGAGGTGTCTTAAGACTGAGTCATGGAGCACATTCGTGGAGCGCTTACGAGACTAAGTAATTAAACACCACATTGCCACTAGGGGTCGAAGCCTTCAGTGGGCTTTAGGGGTGCTTATGAGACAAAGTCGTGGAGCACCTTTGAAGTGCCGTAAGGAGGAACAATAATCTTTTGTCGTCAAAAGCCTTCGAGAGGCGAACTCCTTGGAGCTGCACAATAGCTTCCTGTTGCGGAGTCCAAAGCCATCCACAACATGAACTTAGTGAGGACCAATGACTAAGTCCCTCGTAAGGGCATGTCGCGCCTTCACTAAATATGTGGGCATCGTGTACGCTTTTGCCCCATAGATGGGGGCTTTCCCAAGAAGATCAAGAGTGCATGAGTGTGGTTAACCTTGCTAGCAATGAGCAAGGCAAGGGTGACCCGAGGTCGCTCGACGACGGCCCGGAGGCTACAAGGGGACTAATCCTTAGCACATCCATTAACTTGGGCTCTAGGCCCAAGTTGTCACTAATGCCTTGAGTCTAGTAGGACATTAGCCGTGGTGGGGCGACGGACGCCTGTGCCACTTTTGGACTTTTGTTTAGGGAGACCACGGGTCGTGGCGCCTATGCACCGCAAGGGTGAAATCCCATACAAGAGAAATGTATAGGACTGCCATGGTGGAGGCGACGGACGCCCAAGCCACCATGGACTTTGCTAGGGAGACCACGGGGTCGTGGCACCCTATGCACCGCAAGGGTGAAATCCTATACAAGAGAAATGTATAAGGATCGCCATGATGGAGGCGACGGACGCCCAAGCCACCATGGACTTTGCTAGGGAGACCACAGGGTCGTGGCGCCCTATGCACCGCGACGGTGAAAATCCCATACAAGGAAAATGTATAGGAGCCATGGTATACAATATAGCTTAGATGTAAAGCTTGCGGAGCTTGTCCATACTTCACGCGTGCTCCATTTCCTTGCTTTTCAAAGTTGAAAGCGGCAAGAGTCCCACCTCAAACCGAGAAGGCACAATAAGGGACTTCGTACTTTGGATGAAGTTTTCCGGCTTTTCAAGGAGGATAGCCTCTGAAATGCAATGTAGTATCGACGGAACTGCAGAAGTTCCTCTATCCACTTAGCGAAATAATCCACAGCTACCACTTCTTGCTCATAGCCCCCTCGGCCGATGGGAATGGTCCAAGTAGGTCCATTTCTCATTGGGCGAAAGATCGAGTGATTGGTATAGAGTGTAGAGGAGTGGCAAGAGCATAGCGATTGATGCCATCTTTTATTATCCTCTGCATAACTTGAGGGTGTTGACAGCGTCTTATGCTGTTATAAATCAAGTGCTGATTGCTCATAGTTGTAGAACCTTCCTTCAAGGATTACATATGACTTCATGTATGCCATTAATGCTTCTTCAGGTTCCTTCTCCCCCTAAATGCATATGATGGTGTGAGTCATCCAAGAGGGAGGTGAAATCGTAGCCACATTATCCTTGAGAAGTAACTTGGGGTCTGATGGCATAGTTAAAACTTCAAAGAAGACTTCTGTAGGGAGGGACTATTAAGAGCCCACGGCTCAGGCTAGACTATCCACCCAATAATTGTCTCCTTGAGAAATCCAATGAGCCTCGAGCCTATCAAAGTGATGCTCCATCTTTCATACTCCTTTCATGTACTTATCCATTCTAGAGTCGAGGTACTTGCATATTCTGCCATGGTATAGGAGTAGCCCCCTGAACCCTTCATTCAACAAGCGTAGTGGCTAGAAGGAACCCTGTTTGATACCGCGGCATGGGCGAGCGGGGGGAGGCTATATGGCTTCCCCTCTTGCTAGGTTGACGGAACCTGGGCCGGAATGAGGTTTCAAAGATATCCCGGGCTAGGGGTTTGCCCGTCTCGGGACTGTTTCCACATCCATGCCCACGAGGGGAGGGGGACCTCTCACGTTGATGATGGCGGTGACGAGACTCCTCGAAATTGGGAGAGCTTGGGCTTGTCAAGGGCGATGGCGATGTCGCAGGCATCCATGTCTAGGGAGAGCTGTGAGTACCTCGCCAACAAGCTGCTTGAGCAGCCGAGTACCCCAGATTCGACTTCCTTCCCTAGAATGATGCCTACGCCAAGGGGATGATAGTGATGACTTGGTGAAGGAGAAGCACGACGGTGGTGGCGGAGGAAACCGCCCCATCCTCAAGAATCGCGGCCGAGCGCAATGGATGCCCTCGAGCTTTGAAAGTGTTCCAGGTAACCGCAATACCGAGATCTGCTTGAGGGAGCGGCCACCTCTGGTCTTGGGGGCTCTCCTCGCCACCCTAGGCCATGCCACACCTTGAGGGTAAAGGTCTGCTCCACCGACGGAAGTTGATTCACCATTTCGGATGCAGCGCATTTGCCCAGAGAAGGTGCTTGTGGTGGAGGGTTCGGGCCCCATCCCTGGGATGTGAGCTCAGCCTTGGATTTGATGGTGACGGCCAAAACCGCAAAGGGTACAGATGATTCCCACCAAACCCCAAATTTGGTGGATGCACCGCCGAAGGAAGCTCCATTTGACACCGCCCGCTAATGAGTGGGGGCAGGTACAAGATTTCTTAATGAAAACACATGGGCATTTATCATTATTAGTGTACCCCTTTAAAGAAAGGAATTCACTTAATCGATTGTACCACATGCGCCCTGATTGCTTCAAGCCATACATGTTACGATTTGCCTATGAATCCAGTACATTGATTCCATCAGGAACCTTCATGTAAATATCTGCATCCAGTGACCCATACAAGTATGCTGTCACTACGTCCATCAACTGCAAAGATAGACGATTTTGAACTGCCAAGGATATCAAATATCGAAAAGTTATGCCACTCATAACCGGAGAATAAGTCTCATTGTAATCAACACCGCCTTTGCGTGAAGCCTTGAGCTACTAGCCTTGCTTTATATCTCACCACTTCATTATTTTCATTTCGTTTTCAGATGAAAACCCACTTGTATCCTATAGGGAAAGTGCCACGAGGTGTGGACATCACTTCCGAGAATACTTCTCTTTTATGAAGCGAGGCAATCTCTACTTCGATCGCTTCCTTCCATTGATTCTAGTCCGAGCATTTTCTACACTCTGCCATGGATTTAGGCTCTGGATCATTCAGGATGTCAGCAATCTACTCAGAGAAATAAGTGTTGTCAACTGTAGCTTTTCGGTCAAATAACTCTCCAGTCTCAATGAAATTTGTAGCAATTTCATTCACCCTAAGAGATTCATCATTATTTCCTGTAATGATGGATCTGGAGTTATCCGATGTCCCAAGTTCAGCAATGCGCGCAGTCGAAGAGGGTTGTGGATCAAGTCCACTTTGGTATCTATCAACCATAGGTTGATCTGCATTTACTATATTTTTCTGCTTAGAGGCCTTACTCCTTCCCCTCTTATTGTTAATCGGGGGTTGAGTGGTTTTATATAGTACCTCCACTCTTTCAGGCACATTCCTTGCAGGAATAAAAGATTTCACGACACCTTTATAATCAGTAAATGCATCTGGCATGTTGTTTGCAATATCTTGCAAATCAATTATTTTCCGAACTTAGAGTTCGGTTTCTTGAGTACGTGGATCCAAGGATGAAATACTTTGAGCATTTCAATCAATTTCACGGCATTCTTTCTGATACTTGAAATCTCCCCCTAATGCCGGGAAATGTTCCTCATTGAATATACAACAAGATATCGGTCGTAAATAGATCCTCAGAAGAGGTTCTAAATACTTAATGATCGACGGAGATTGAAATCCCACATAGATCCCCAATTTTCTATGAGGGCCCATAGAGGTACGCCGGGGTGGTGAGATCGGAATGTACACCGCACATCCGAACTTACGTAAATGGAAAATACTTGGTAGATTCCCACGTACTAATTGTATGGGGGAAGAATTATGATATGCAGTTGGTCGAAGTTGGATTAAATCAGCAGCGTGTAAGACCACATGACCCCAACACGACGTAGGCAATGAGCAATTCATCAGTAATGGACGCACAATGAGCTTGATTCTCTTAATCAACGATTCAGCCAAACCATTCTAAGTATGGACATATAGAACAGAATGTTGTACCTGAATTCCTAAAGCCATGCAATAATCATTGAAAGCATGGGAGGAAAATTCAGCAGCATTATCCATTCGGATTGATTGAATCCGATGTTCAGGATAATGTGCCTTCAATTTAATAATTTGAGACATTATTTTCGCGAAGGCATGGTTTCGTGTGGACAATAAGCACACATGTGACCATCTAGTAGATGCGTTAATCAAAACCATAAAGTACCTGAATGATCCAGAAGTTGGCTCAATCGGACCACAAATGTCACCTTGAATTCTTTCAAAAAACTTAAGTGGTTCAACCCGGATTTTAAGAGGTGAAGGTCTTAAAATCAATTTCCCAGTAGCGCATGTTGTGCATATAAAATCCGAAGATTTGGGAAATTTTGTAGCTATCAAATCATGACCGATAGAATTGGTGATAATTTTTCTCATCATTCCGATACCGGGGTGCCCAAGTCGATCATGCCAAGTTTGGAATGCATCGACGTTTTGAAAAATTATCTTGTATGCAACATGTTTTATGGGCTTAATGTATGTATAGTACAACCCAGAGTCGAGAGTTGGAATTTTTTCGCATATCTGCTCGCCATATCCAGTAAGTCTGGTTAGGAGAAGATACTCCTCTTTGTTTTCTTCATGTGTTTCCACATGAATACCATTCTTACGACTATCTCTATAACTCAACAAGGTACGAGTTGAATCAGGATACAACAAAACATCCTCGATTGTAATCTATGTACCCATAGGGAGGGTGATTGTGGCTCGACCAGAGCCAACTATCAACGCATCACAACCAGCGATCGTTAAAACATTTCCTTCTCTTTTCTTAAGAGTTTGGAAGTATTTTATCTCTATGAGTATAGAGTTTGTGGTACAACTATCCACAAGGCATAGTTCCTCCTCCGAGGGACTGACTTCAAGAGACATCTATAGTAAGAACAAGAATTAATTAAAACTCTTTATTCAACACATATAGAGATACATACACATTGTATCGAATATCTAACATAACAATAATGCAATATTACAATACATATGAGTTTGCAGAAATAAGTATACAACTCCAAATTAGAAACGAGTTTTTGAACTCTAATTATTACAACACATAATACTATTTGACAACAATCACGGATTTGGAGATTTAAGATAAATCTCCATATATGTCACCCGAAGTGTACTCAATGAGCATGTCGTCTGTTGCAGGAAGGTCCATTTGCTGAGTAAGGACTTTATTGTTTCGTGATTCTTTGGGAACCGAAGACGAACAACTAGCCTCCTTTGAAGTCTCAGTTGTAAGATTGAAGTGTGCTTCATATCTTGATGCCTTCTGTTTGCCATCACGGAGGGATTTCTGATAAAGATCAACCAAATATTTTGGAGTACGACAAGTCGTGGCAAAATGTGTGTTACAGCCAAGTCTTTTGTTGTCATAAGTAAGTTGTGCATTGCCACGAGCCTTCTTGTTAGCATGATGTCTGCGGTTCTTATTGAATTTGCGACTACCAGGGGGGTTCTTTGGATTACCAGATGGAGATCCATTGAACTTTCTTTTATTCAAGCTTTATTCTGAACATTATGAACCTCAAGCAAAGGTGTTGAACCAATTGGGCGCAACTTATAATTCTTAACAAGAAATTCATCATTCTTTTCAGCCTGAGATAATGTATGAATAAGCTGGGAATAAACCTGATATTTTTCTTTCCGGTATTGATTGCACAATACCGTCTCATTGGAAGCATAGTAGATAGAGTCTTCTATCTTTTCTGCATCCGACGGTTCTTTCTCGCAAAACTTCAACCTACTATAGATGTTATGAACAGCATGATTGTATTCAGCCACAGATTTAAATCTTGTAAGCGTAGGTGATTCCAATCATGCTGTGCATCAGGATATATGATTTCCTTCTGTTGTTCATAACGTTCTTTAAGAGCAACCCATAGAACACAAGGGTTTTCTTCCAAAAGATACTCTTTCTTGAGATCTTTATGGATAGAAGTGCGTGACAAAAGTAAGGTAGTGTACTTCATTTAATCAGGGACTGCAGGGCCCCCTTCTACTGGTTCATTTATCGCATTTAAAATCCCTCAAGATGCAAAACTAATTTTGGCATCCGATGCCCATGAAGGATAATTGCTCCCATCAAGGGTGAGTTCTTCATACTCTTTTTGCATTTCCTACATGGCATAACCATCGATTTTATTAATTCACCAAAATTGGTAAATTTTAAAACCTTAATGGTGGTGTTTTAATATTAAGCGCAAAATTTAAGTCATATCTTATATTTTGGATGGTTGGAGGTAGTCCTTCCTCCAAAAATTATTGGTAAATACTATAAAGTATAACCATATAATTAAGGTAATCTCCAGAAATAGAGTAGACCATATATCCAAAACCATTATTTTGAGGTAACACTTATAGGTAATCATCAAGTTGAAACATGATGTAGACCTCATAGTGATGGACAATTAAATTGCTACTCAAAAAGGCATGGTCTCTAGGCAAAAATATTCAGAAAACTGAATAAGACGCAGCCAATGCCTTAGTCTCCATCACCTTGTGTTTATTCTCAAAATAATGTAAGACATGTTTTAAAATTTGCTTAAAATTCTGGACAATTAAGTGGTACTTAATTGTGAGAATTTTATATTAAACCCTAAAGATAATTAAGGTGTTCTTAATTGTGAGAGTTTAAAGTTATTAAATTGCAATTTGTTAGGTTGCAAATTTAATAACATACACATATGCACAAGTATGTACACAAACACATATTTACATACAACAATTGCAGATAACATCAGGGGTCTTAAAACATAAAGACACAACACTAATACACTACAGAATGCAAATACTATAAAATACAGGGACTAAAATGTATAAATGTAGAAAAAATAAAATTAGTACATAGATTAACTGGTGCAGGCCGAATTTTTAGCCTGCCACTGTTTTGACCCGCGAAGGCCTGCCAGGGGTATGGGGGGATTCGGCCGGGGCCTAGGCCGGCGAAGAGGCCCAAAGGCGCGCGCACGTGCGGGGGTAGAGTAGGCTGTAGCCTGGGCCTGGGCTGCCGATCTGGCCCAAGAGATCGCCCGTCGTCTACGCCAAATAAAAACGGGGAGAATGGCGATTAGGGTTAGGGCTTGAAACCCTAACCGCTCCCCACTCATTTGCCTCCGCCACCACGTAGCCCGATCCGCCGCCGTCGCCGGTCGTAGAGATCCACTGCCGTCGCCAGGAGGTCATCAGCGCATGGATCTGGAGATTCTCGGCCATGGCGGCGTACCCCTTTCCCCTCTTCTTATGGTGCTCAGTGGTGGGGCCCTCCCCCTCATCTGAGGAGGAGAGGAGCCCACTATCGCCGCCTCCAAAGCCGATGGGATGGGTGGAGAAGCCGGCGATGCCAAGCCCTAGTACTACACCATTGGAGAGGCGAAACCCGAGTGTCAGTTCACGAGAAAAGCCAGATCTGGAGGAGGAATCGTGCTCGGAGGTGGGGCAGAGACGCCGTTGCTAGTGAAGAAGGGCGGCGCCCCGAACCTTGCCGCCATGGTGGGGCGCAAGTCGAAACCGGGTGGAGCCGGGGTTGGGGGCCTCCACCTTGGCGGGGCTTCTTCAGCCGGTGTGGCGAGGGCAGCCTCGAGGCTGCCACGGTGCCTAGAAGATCAACGAGGGCCGGGCCTGCACGTCGACGATGATCAACTAGGCCCCGTGCGCATCTACGACGAGGAAGGCCGCCGTGTCGGGAACCCAGACGCCAGTGGCACGGGTTTGATCAAGGTGCGGCGGATCATTGCGCGAAGACGGTCATGATCCAAGACTCCAATACGTCTTGGCGTGACGGAACTCGCGGACTACCATGATGAGGAGGATGGAGACGGCGTGATTGAGGGTGAGTATCGGCATCTTTACCGTGATGGTCGCCGTTGTGTTCTTCCTCTTTTTTCTTCTGTCAGAACTCAATAGAGCGTGTTGATAACGTGTTTAGATTTACAATGTAAGAACAAATGATGTATGAACTTGTATCTCCAATCCCATTCATGATCAAGGTTTATATACATGGTGAATGGATGTCTTCGCATCCATTCTTGGTTTACAGTTATTGTTGATTTGTGAATAAGTGTCTTATCCCGTTTGAGTCGGTTGCTTGATACGTCCGTTCCTTGATGAGATGAGATCATCCATGCTTGTTTTGCAATAGCTGCTAGCTGATGGCCCACTGCTGCTAGTCAATGATGCATGGTTGCTTGCTGACGCGGCGCACAGGGCCGATGAAACTTGTGGCCTATCGGTTGTGATACAAGCGCATCCGATGGGGAATTTTCTTTGATGATGAACATTACATTGACGAACCCTAATTTGTTGATTTCATCTGAATAACTAGGTAATAAGGGAAAGTAATCTATAGGATTAGAAGACTATTCAGGTGCAATCAACTTATGTAGCTCAAATTTACGTATGGCTTGTTGTAGATTTAATCGTATGTTACCAGTCAAATTTGAAGTAGTGTCGATTCATGCAAGCGGACGATCTTAATTGGCCTCGGTGGAGTTTCGTGCTAATAACATGTTGTAAAACGAAGTTGTCTATGCTTGATCAATTACGATGCATCAAAGAACAATATGCACAAATAGGGAGCACATACAATGTAGGTAGACGAAATTCTATTCTCTCTCTTTATTATTATTAGATTGGTTTTCTTATACAAGTGGGTGCCAAATATATAGTAGAAGGCAATGAGAGATAGATTTAGATTTACTCACATATAGATAGAGCGCCAACCAAATATATATAGACTCAAATCAATCTATATCTTAACAGTGCAGAGGATTAAAGCCCTATTTGGAAGGCTTAAAGCCAACTCTAGCTTCCGAAAAATGAGTAAGCTCATCAAATAGATCAGTTTTTAAGTAACTTTTAGCATAAACCAGAAGTTACGTATAACTAGCAAAATCCAAAAAGCATGGTGGGACATGCTTTTGCAGTTTATTGCGGAAGAGAATTAGCTATTTACCAAACGATTTCTCATAAAACTACAGCTGCTTTTCAATCTAGTAAACTAAAAATAGCATTTTAGAAAACCTATAGCTCTTCAAACAGACTCTTAAATATCCGGTTAATTAGAGTATGTAGTCGAAACCGTACGAACTGAAAAATAGAGAGAAATATGGACTATCTCCTAAAATTCAATAAAAGTAGCAAGACGGAAGGGTGATGGCCATCACGTGCCTTTACTTAATAATTATGAACAAGTCTAAACTCTAATCGTAAAAGAACGAAAGAAGTATAAATAAGATTCGAGGAAAATTTCGAGAGAAAAAATAAAATTTGTCTAACAACATTCAGCTGCCACTATTCAAACTAGTTGATATCTTATAATCAGCAATATTTACAGTAATTTACTGCTTTAAGTCCTTTATCATTTTCTAGCATGCATATGCATATGAGATGGTAACAGCTGTAGAATTTACCACATAGGACTTGCTGTCAAAACCAACAAAAATGAGAAGAGCAACAGCCAAACATGAATAAGTAGTCATGTGTGACAAGAGTCACTACTACATATACATAGAGGTGAAAATAGAACGGATGCAGATGGATATTGCTCTTCCTGTATTCTAATTCATATTTTTTTCGGATTCGGAACCAGATACGGGTTAGCCAGATACGGATATGTATTCGGATTATTCGGGATATGGATATGTGAGGATTTGGGTCGGAAACGGATAAAGATATACGGATAATGCACGTATATATAGATAATATATATTGAATTAAAAGCATACGAGTACATGACTATAGTAACAAATTATATATCAATCAAACTTAACAAACGTCATAGAAAGAATATGCTACTTGAGAATCAATAAAACCAACAATTGTTAATATAAATGGGCTGATATGGAAAAATATAATGAAAATGCGGCTGATATGAAAAAAAAATATAATGAAAATGGGTTAGACCTTGCTAATGTCCGAATAGGAAAATCTGAATATCCAATCCGATATCCGAATAGGAAAAATCCGAATATCTGAATCCAGTCTCGTATTTAACGGATATTGGATGCTCCGGATCCGATCCTAAATCCGGATTCAAGTATTCGGATGCGGTCCCAGATCCGATCGGATAGTAAAATCTAATCTCAGATCCACTCCCAATCAGATCCGATCCCGATCAGGCAGGAGATATCCAACCCGTTTTCAACCCTACATATACATCACGTATGGATCTGCATGCAGAGGCGAAGCCAGTAGGAAGCTTCATGAGGCGCAAGACTACCCTTGGTAGGTACAGCAACACCCCTAACTGACCACCCACCCATGCCTCCACCTAGCGCAGCAGCTAGTGGCACAATAATCAGTAGCAGACCCAATCGTGGATCAAGACAGGGCTAGAGCACAGCGTACCTCCTAACCCTCTATAGGGTTTCATCAATAGAAGCACCACATAAAAATTAGAGGTTAAAGAAGACTAAACTCTAAAGGTAGAAAAAGATCAACTTACCACATCACGTGAGCCAAACCAATGTCCGAGCCAACTTGTTTTTTGTTTCCTTGTTGTTAGACCACACCAACACGCCAAGTCCAACAGCCACCCTGCCAACACCACCTACGGGCTAGCTGCCAATCCCCATCCCCAAATCCAGATATCAGCAATAGAGCAAGGTTTGCCCTAGCTAGCTAGCACGCAGGCGAGCGGTAGGGACCGACAGGCGTGCACAAGCTGCGAGCCGACGGCGGGCATGTGAGCCAGCGGCCCCGCGACAGGCGGCAATGTCACGATACATACCAGCCGAATCGAGCCACCTAGCATTTAAGAACAGAAGTCACGGTAACAGAAACATTCCATCGGATCAAAAGCATAAGTCGAGCGATCTCATGATCAAATCATACGAGGCTACATACAATGTACTTGTTTAAAAATTATTAGATGTACAGATCCATTAAAACGCATCTCCATACTCAACGTTTCATTTTTGCCATTGATACAATCCTTTGTTCCTTCAATCTGATGCCAGTGGTAAGATGTTACGTGCACGATCCGCACACGCAACGGGGATGAGATAGGGCCCTTAACGTGGCGTAAACGAGTACATTGTCGGCTAAGCTTAGTCTGTACGGAGCCACCGCCAGATTATCGATGGCGCACCGATCGCTAGAGATTTGGTTTACTCATTACTTGGATGCATAAAGTGATACATGATATCCCTTTTATAGGGATGCTAGACTTGACCACTAAGAAACCTATTCTTGTATTAAGGAAACTAATCCCTATTACATGGAAATAATTTAAAAGAAACAAACCCAAATAATAAGGAAACTAATTATTCTAATCCTAATTAATGACATGCCGCCATGCACCACGTCTGGTTTATGGCTCGCCGACCCATAACATTATCCCCTTGCGAATCAACTTTGTCCTCAAGGTTGAAGTTTGGAAGATTCGCACGAGATGAAGCGTTGGGCCTTGATCGGCGAGGCGCGAGGTTAGAGATGCGATCTTCGATGGTCACCGTGGTAGGAGGATCGTCGGCTCGATACCAAATTTATTTACGTACGATCCGATCACACGCAGCGGGATGAGATAGGGCCCTTAACGTGCGTAAACGACAATTGTCGGCTAGCGCCTTGTAACGGAACCACCGCCGCTTATCGATGGCGGCCGATCCGCTAGAATTTGGTTTACTCATTGCTTGGATGCATAAAGTGATACATGATATCCCTTTATAGGATGCTAGACTTGACCTCTAAGAAACCTATTCTTGTATTAAGAAACTAATCCCTATTACATGGAAATAATTTAAAAGGAAACAAACCCAAATAATAAGGAAACTAATTATTTTAATCCTAATTAATGACATGCTGCCATGCACCACGTCCTAGCTGTTATGGCTCCTCGACCCATAACATAAGATTTGCTCCAGAATGCGTATAACAGCTTTGTTTCCAAGTGCAACCAGACTGACACCTTCTTGCTGCACCTACCTAGAAAAAGAACTCACAGCCAACTCAGACGCAGACCCAGCTTGCTGATTGGTACTGAATGTACCAAGCAAAACAAAGTGATCAAATCTTGAATGACCAAACAGGAACATGCACTAGTATGATACGAGAGATTGGAGTTATGTCTGAACCTTTTGTCTTGATAATGTTCAGCTTAAGTGTAACAAAGGGCCTGGTCTGGCACAACGTGCAGTGTATATATAAATGCCCTGAATGCCCATGGGAAGATGTCAGAATAGGTATAAAAGCAGAAACCAGTCTGAAAATAAGAACATCAGATGAGAAATCAGAGGCTGAAGAACCTTTCCTCATATGCTCATGGGCAGCTACAGTCAGGTTGTCCTCAAATTACTTATACTGCTATTTCAGTAAATTTGCTCTTTTCCTTCCGCTTTCCTCTTGTCATGTAGCCTTCACTATTCAGTTCCTAGTCTAAACGAGTGTGCAATATTATGTTACAACACTAGTTACGTTGTTTCAGTGTAGGTAAGCAGCGTAAGCAGCTTAATGTAGCATATACAATTTATTTCCTGGTATAGATATTAATGTACAACAGTGCTGATTTCAAAACAAAAGGAGAAAGAACAAAGTTCAGATCACAAAACCATAAACTTTCTCAGGATTATGTTTTTGCAAGCAGGGTACTATATCAGAGAACACAGTTTCAGCTGAGGAGCTACAAATTCGTGATGAGTTGGAGGCAGATATAGTGGAGGGTTTAGAACGAGAGATCATCGAAGACAAGCGCCACCTCACACGTTACCTGCAGAGGCTGTATCAGCAGAAGGATAGGAGAAAACTTCCTAGCTCAGCTAATAATACCAGCTGCCACTGTCCCATACAGCAAATGCAATTCCTTCTGAGATGAATATCAGGATCAAATTAAATGGGCAATGCAAGATCAACATAACTAAGCTTGAGCAAGATGCTGCTGCCATTCGACCGAAGTCGTGCCCCAATACTGATCAATTTGACAAAAAGCAAGGATCTACAAAGATAAGGCAGAGTGATACAGTTCATTACAGGAAGCAGCAGAACCATCCAGCTGTGCCATGGAGATAAAGTAAAACGAATAGGGAATATGCATTACAACTGAAGAATAATATTATGGTATACAACTTCAGGGGAATTTAAACCTTTTGGGTCACTTATTTTCTGGTTTGCCAGCAAATAAATCATATTATGCAATTCAACTTGTACAAGAATATGACTTGTTCATTGTGAAATCAATTGAAATATATGTTTACATGGATGGAATTCTAACAATGACTTGACAAAGGGACACAACTGATGCGACACTTCAGAGGTTATGGCATGGGACTCAAATTTAAAATATCATTAAAAATATGGGCAAAAATGAGAGTGAACTAGTGAAGAAAATTTAGTCAATAGTTATAGCAACGGGGAAGCCTATTAGGGATGGAAGTGTAAACAAGTTAATCATGATAATGCCACTGTGACCACTCTAACTTTGCTGTGAACATGAAATAGAATACAACCTCAGATTGAGGTAGCTCAAGATAAACACAAATATTGTTTAAAACTCTTAGTTAGGTACACATTTTCTTTTTCCTTTTTTGTTGCCTCTGTATGTTATGGATCATAAGATCATATTATATTTATCTTAGTTGGCTACTTGGTTATGCAGTTGCTTGTGCATGTGCATGCGCGCTAGAATGTGTGTGGGCAAGTATGTCTGTGTGCACTCATGACTCATGGGTATAAATCAGAGTTACCGGATTCGTTGTAAACCCCTGCGAATTGCGAACCAGATTCGTCGAATCTGAACCGGTTTAGGGTACGGAACTCATGTTCGCAGTGGAAATTGAAAGAAAAAAGTGGCGAACTATGAACCCAATCCTGTACCGCGACTCAGACGAACCGCGTTTTTGATAATTATGGTATAAATTCCTAAATTTTGTGACAAGGTGTACTCACAATTGACAAGTCAGTAAGATGACTAGATGGGGAACATGCGTGTGACATATCAACTGATGGATTTGCAATTAACTATCTCATCTTTTCCAAATGTATTGTGCACTTTTACTATTTTCTATTATGAATACTTGGCTTACTTTGCAATATTATTCTTAGGCAATGAAATATAATGTAATTGTATTCGCTATTTTTCTTATTTTCTTGTTCGTAATTTTCTTTGGGACTCCTTCTCCAGGCAATGGATCTGTTTACTGGTGGAAGGGAAAATAAAATTTCTATTATCTCATGATATGTAGTGAGTGGCCAATTCTAGAAGTTGTGCAGAAAGACCAGTGTCTGGTCTCTATGGTTGAGCGCAATTGCTTGTATTGAATAAGCAAATAGAGCTTACATGAAAGAGCATATCTTCAATGGGACAACTATTCCCTACCAGGGAGCAGTTAAGGTTTCGATTAGGCTATTTGCTGCATATCATACCATGAACTGAATTCCAGAGGTTGTGCACAAAACAAAATGGTCATCCTTCTGAAAGACTTGCAACATTGGAACATCGGGATGATGGGAGTGTAAACATCATTATCATACACAATTTGAACACAAAGAAACTAAAAGTATACAACAAAAGAGCCATGCTAAGTGAGCACATCCTCATGAAATGTGTATCATTATTTCATAATTCCTTAATTCCATATAACAATACATACTATACTGCAAACAGCAGAAGTCACTTATTTGTAGTGGTAATAAAAAACATACAGTTGTTAATGCCCTTCACATAACAATCCCTACAATGCATTCTCCTAATCCAACTTCAAGCGCAAACAATTCATTGCTATATTTTTCAAGTATATGCTAATCTGCTCAACCAGCAAACTGTATTCATATATAACTATTACCACACACACACACACACACGAAATTACCAGCATGGTGAATCGCGCATATGCAGGCCCAGCAGAATTCACATATGCATTGCAGAAGGGCATGCACTCCAGCATGACAATAGATAAACCACCTGAGAAATATTTACCACCATTTATAACAAAATAAATATATCCAAACATCCGAATTCAGAATGGTGTTCTATGATAACTTTTCATGAACTGATTTTGGAAGTGTGCAAATAAGATTCCACTAAACAAATCTCAACAAAATAAAAGGGGGCAAAAAGAAATAAAAGACAGTAAAAGAACATGAGCATACATGGACACTTTCATATGAGACTCCTGGAAAAGTTGAAATCACAATAGAGCTTTGTATTGATAACTCACTCCAAGCAGTTCATAAACCTGAGTTTAGAAAATCGGGCACCATCGATCTATGCAACCTGGCTCACTCCTAAACATCAAAATGTCTGGTAAGAGACTATTACTGTAATCCATGAAGCTTGACTCACTCCTTGACATCAAAATGTCTGGAAGAGCCTATTTACTGTGGTGGTAGGTTGCTGCTGACACCACCCAACCCTGCTTTCTGCCCCAATTCTGTGAGTTGCTGAATAAACTCCACCCCATTAAGAATCTCTGTCGCTCCATATATGACATGCTTCGAAGGTTGTGAGCGTTGTGCTAGCTCCATCAAGCTCCTGTACTCAATGTAATTTCCACCACCAATCATGAAAACAATTGCTTCTCTGAAGGGACCTCTGAACTGCCCACCAGTTCCAGATTTAGGGGCCCGTGGATCAAACAATAGGTAGTTGTCCACCTCTGGGTTTGGTTTCCCTTCCATCAGAGCTTCAACTGTCCTTGTCAGGGCCAGCTGCCTCCCATCCGACAAGAGGTTCTTCACACCTGCCGTCACTGCACTAATGGACTGCCCATAAAGCTTCTCCGCCCAATCAACAATGTTGCTCCTGCTTGCTGTGCTTGATGCAGCAGCAAACTGGGTGTTCAATGACTTTGTCCTCTTCACGTACTGGAATGCAGCCATGTCCACTTCTGACTCCCTCAGCGCGGCTTCAACCTGTTCCAGTTCGGATGAAGGTGGCGTCTCAAAGGACAGCAGGTAGGTCACAGCCAGCCGGAGCTTATCCTCCTTGGTGCCCTTCCCTCTGAGGAGGTTCAGCAGCATGTTCCGGTCCACATTGCCATTCACAAGCATATCGTTCTCACACTCGCAATATCCATCCAGAGACCTCTCCTTGATATGCCCAAGCAACGCAGTTGCAATATTCGTGTGCTTATCGATCATCTTCTTCCGTTCTGTCAGCTCAGGGAGTGAGTTTACCGCATTCATGAGGTGCTTGGTGTTGCCAATAAGATCTGTGCCATCAAACACAACCCCGTCCCTGCCGCCACCTGTGCGCTGGTTCACCTCATCCACGTCCTGCTTGTACTTGGCGAGCTGCCCCTCGATTTCCTCGGCCACTTTGGGGAATGGCGACCAGCTGTTTGCCACCCAGAATGGGTCGGAGTCATCCAGATCATATTTCTCCACTGGTAACTTTAACTTGTTCAGCTTCAAGCCGAGCACATCGTGGACCAATGGGCGGTAGCTCCAATCGTGTTGTATCCCCACCGATAGCTCGAAATTCCTGTCAAACAGGCACAGGACCGGGCGCTGGAACGACGCGACGGCGGCGGACGCTGCCTCGGTGAAGAGGTTTGGCTTGGCTAGGAGGTGATCACGGAGGCGGGCGTCAAGCGCGGCCGCCACCATCTCGGCCGGCCCGCCGCGCGCGCACCTGATGACGGGCACAGCACCGAGAGTGGCGGCGACGCAGAATAGGCCAAGCGCGACGGCGTCGACGAGCGCGGTGATGTCCGCGTCGGCGGCGGCGGGGTCGTTCAGCGCGACGTAGGAGCGCGGCTGGGCGAGGGAGAACAGGCCCTCCTCGAGGCAGACGAAGTCGAGGTACTGGTCGGCGACGCGCGCGAAGCGGTGCGCGGAGCGGGACGCGGCGACCGCGGAGGCGAGGCGCTCGAGGACGGGCCGCGCGACGCAGGTGGAGAAGTTGATGTGGAACGAGGCGTAGAGCCCCGCGGCGGCGTCGGCGGCGACGCGGTCGGCGTTGGAGGGCGTGGGGCGTACGAGGTAGACGGCGGGTGCGTCAGGGACCTGCTGCCGTGCCTTGTCGATGTTGAGGTGGAGGGTGACGCCGTGCCTGCGGAGGTCGCCGACGCGGATCACCGGCGAGAGGAGCGCGATGCAGGGGGAGTCCATCACCAGGATCTTGTACGCCTCCTCCTCCCCCTCGCCGCCGCCGTCCGGCGACGGCTGCTGCTGGTTCAAGTGCAGCATCCGCACGATCAGATCTGGATCAGAGACAGAGAGAGCGGTCACAGCCACTCATGTGGGTCGATCGAGAGAAGGGAGAAGCAAAGTGGGGATGTGTTCTGGCTTACCGAGCTGCTTCTTACGGAGGCTGAGCGCCATGGCGATGCTCCGGCGATCGCCGGCGTGGATCGGATCTGGGAGGGGAGGGAGGAAGGGAAGAAAGGGGCAGAGAACCACCGGGAGATGCCAATTGAGATTATTTTGTTGGAATAGCCAACCAAATAACAAATCATTGCCGTCGATTTCGTTGTTGGGCCGTGATGAGGCGGAAGCCCGGACACATAATTCCCACTAGACAGGATAGCGTGCTATTGCACGCCGTGCTGTGTAGAGCGTAGAAAAAAATCGACGAAAGGACGTAAACAAGATTTTCAACATATTTCTCACTCCGGAAAACAGCAGAAACTGAGTTACGGGGGAAAAAATAGAGAGTTAAAGATGTAGAAATATCTCTTTCGACGAATTATTTGGAAAATATCGGAGATCGAGGTGGGAAAATAGTCTAGAGGGAAAAGGGTAAAAAATTATTAATGATGACAACCTTTTTAGAGTTGCACACATATTTCTGGTGACGAAAACATTTTTTCCGCGAAAAACGGAGAAAGGACCTAGACGTGATGACAATCTTCTTAGAGCTGCACACATATTTCTGATGACGAAAACAATTTTTTTCACGAAAAACGGAGAAAGGACCTAGACGTAAGGAGCGAAGGCCTGTTTGTTACGTTTTTGGACTTATTCGCTATCCTGAAAAATTAGAAAAGGACATGTTCGTGATTTGAATTTAACGGGAGCTTTTTTCGTTAGCGTGTTATTGCACGCCGTGCTGTGTGGGTGTGGGAAAAAATCGACGAAAGGACGTAAATGCGATTTTCAACATATTTCTCACTCCGGAAAACAGCAGGAACCGAGTTACGGGGAAAAAATAGAGAGTTAGAGTTGCAGAAATATCTCTTTCGACGAATTATTTGGGAAATATCGGAGACCGAGGTGGAAAACTGAGGTGGGAAAATAGTCTAGAGGGAAAATGGTGAAAAATTATTAGTGATGACAACTTTTTTAGGGTTGCACACATATTTCTGGTGACGAAAACATTTTTTCCAGGAAAAACGGAGAAAGGACCTAGACGTGATGATAACCTTCTCAGAGCTGCACACATATTTCTGGTGACGAAAACATTTTTTGCCGCAAAAAACGGAGAAAGGACCTATACGTAAGGAGCGAGGGTCTGTTTGTTACGTTTTTGGACCTATTCGCTATCCTGAAAAATTAGAAAAGGGCTTGTTCGTGATTTGAATTTAACGGGAGATTTTTCCGTAAAATAGCGCACGAGGGACCCAAACGCGATCTTTTTTAAAAAATCTTCCCCTCACAAAAAATCGCGAAGGACCTATTCGTAATTCACAGGGACCTATCCGTAATTTGGAGAAATGCAGGGGGTTTTTTGCAAAAATGTGTAGGGGGACACGTGGGCACCGGCTCCTCTCGGCTAGCCCAGGCGGTATTATATGGGATATATATTCTTCGTGAGGGGTCCGTGCACAAAATCATATATGGCTTTATATAATTTCTTCTCTTGGAAGAAAGAACCCTCTTGGTCCAAGCTTACGAAATGACCTTTTAATTATTATCACTAACCACTATGTTTAATACATACATATAGAGAATATAAAGTAAAAGTGGATATTTATTAAGGCTATAGAGAGAACATCATGTTAATTTTGCATTAGAATATAAAATATACCCTATATTTATATACAAGGCCATTCAAAACTATGTCTTGTAAACTTGGACGAAGGGAGTATAATTTACTTCCTCCGGTCATAAATAATTGTTATTTTGGATATCGACATAGTCTATAAAATGCTGTTTTGATCGCTAATTTCTATTATAATATATTTATAAAACCTAATAAAATTATAATATTATGAAAGTACCTTTTGAGGCAAATCTACGCATATGATTTTTGTGTATCCAATTCAAATATTTAAAATAAAATTGATAGTCAAAGTTTCAAAATTTTGAAAATTTGACCGTACCTATGTTAAAAATGGCATGTATTTATGACTAGAGGGAGTAACTATGTTTGAGTTTTATGCTCGTAGTCTCATTGGACTAGGTGTCATATTTGATCACATGTTTATGAATTTGAAGGGAAATGCCAATTGAAATTCTATGCGAATATAATTAAACATAGATATTTATGAATATTTATATTATTATATTAAAATCTAGAACAATACACCGGAATAGGCCAGTACCAGCATGATCCATTCCAAGAGGAAAACCGAAATGACCTCTGGAATGGAATTGACAAGTAAGGTTTTGTCAGCTCGGGAGCAACAGATTTGGAATATTGTAGTTTGAGTAGAAGATTAATTTAGGTATTCGATCAAATGGTGTCCAATTCGGTTGAACTTTGACAGCTTGTTGGGGACTCGTGGATCTATAAGCCTACCAATTTTCATGTGTTTTGGATATGTGGTTTTGTTTGTATGATGTGTGAGCCAAAATCCAAAGGGGACAGAAAATGCAATTTGTTTTAAGTTTGCTGAAAATTTTACTTCTTGTTGTATCTTGCTTCTGTGCTATTGGTTCTATTGTTGTACCAAGGTTAATAGTTTGATACCTTGTTGATGTTACTAATGTTGTTTATAGAGAGACTCTTTGTGTCCATCGTTGTTTATAGTGGAAGGTTTTTGAGTGAGCTTGAGTTGCCTCATGTTTTGTTACTCCTCAAGTCGAGAAATCACTATGTCCAATTGTACATGTTTTATTGATTACTTCTGTTTTTTGTTGTTGAAACTCTTCTCACAGTTCACCACAAGAAGAGGGGCTGACATTTGTTAACTATTGTGTTGTCCAGCCCCAACATTCCAACACTAACACCTTCACTTGGGTGTCTACTCTCTAGGATAGAAAGCACCGGACTTCACATTATTTTGTTTCTCCTCTAATGTAGGAGACACTTAATTTAGAGTACCTAAATATGATCCACTTGCGTTATGCTTCTTCTTGTGTGCTTGTAGCTAGTAAAAACCATTAATGCTGTAAGAACAACTTCATATGAATTAAGGGCATGTTTGTTTTCGCTTTTGATTCTAGGTTTTGGCCCCAAAAGAAGAATAAAAAACAAACAACCTGATTTTAGGAATCGATTCTCACAATCCAGCCTACCCATATACACTAGAATCCACAATCTACTTTATATGTGCTTTTAGACAATCAGCTTCTCTACAATTACAATCCAAAATTAGCTTTTAGAGAATCCAAAATAAAAACAAATAGGCCCTAAGAACCAGTGCTATAAGAATATTTTTCTCTTCCCATGCCTACTAACTTCATATCATTCTCATCCTAGTTGTAGGTTATTTGGTTTTGAGGCTAGACAACATGACAAAAAAAATTGCCTCTCATATAGTATTGAATTGCGAGGATAGTTTCAGCCAACATACATGCTGCAGCAGTGAACTCACAATAACACATAAACACATGGGAATTGATATAGGTCATACTTCGGATGAGACTGGGTGTTCCCACTCCTACCACTTTCCATCTACCAGCCACTTCTACTACTTTCCAACTACTAGTCACCCTCAACCTTATCTATACTGTCATAAGAGAGCACCATAGCCATTCATGTATCTCTCTCTCTCCATTAACGCGCTAGTTTTGGCCAAGTTGATTCCACCATCAATGGGCTGCTCCACTCTTCCTTCAGCCATGGTGTTCCATGGTTCACCATCACTCACGCATAACGAGGCCATCCACTTTAAGAGCTCATGAGGAGGTCTCTCCTTGCGAGGAGTGACTGGAACTTACCCGATTTGGCAAGGCCGAGGCCAAAAGCGGTGAGGAGACCAATAGTTAGTGGATGGTTAGCGATGAGGTAGTGTTGAGGGGCAGAAATTGGGCACCAGGTAAGTGGAGGAGTGGGGTGGGGCGGGACACGGAGAGCCTATGGTGTCGTTCGGGGCCTCGAGGGCAAGCATGTCGCTACTACTATCAAAGGGCAAGATAAATGAGTCAATTGTTTGTTGTAAGTAGATGTTTTTTGTTGTATCAAGTGTATTAAGATGTTGCAGATGTTCTCTATTGGAAAAATTAATGACTTGCCTTGTTTTTCCTTTGCCATTGATCATTTGGCTTGTGATGTCTCACTAACATGCTAGCCCTAGAACCACATGTTAGTGAGACATGCGGGAAAATGATCAATTGCACCCACTATTTGTTGCAAATGTCTTCTCCCTTTTGTTGCAACGAGGGTGCTTTTTTGTTACATCACTTATGCCAATTTGTTGAAACATCAGAATTATTTTGTTGTATTCATATTTCTTGATGTGGCAATCGGTGTTTGTTGATGTTGCATCAAAGTTCTTATGTGATGCATCATGGTGTTGGGCTCTTCATTTGTAATATGAAGTTGTTTTGTTGTGAATGCTCGATTTTTTAGTATGCTCTGCAAGCTTCCGTAACATGTGTTGTGCCCTCTGCGAGTTTGAGCTCCACCACCTCTACTAACCTTGGCAAACCGAGCTCCAATCCTCATATTCCTCGTTGGCATGGCCGCAACCTCCTTCGGTATCCTCTACTCAAGTTTGTCTAAGTTATTGAGAGAGTGATTTTTTTCAAATCTTTCTTCGATGTTGCTTGTGTGTTTTTGCAATGTTGCACGTACTGTCGTGAATTATTGCATACGTTAAAAAATTTTGCTGCGCTGCTTTTAGGAGCGTACGATGGGAATACTTCCATTGTATGTCTAGATGCTATTATCACCTTAAACATAATGATTTATGTAGAAACCCTCAAGTTGAGGAGTAAAAACTAGGGGATAGGTAGTGTTGACTCCCAAATCTTCCACTATTGGCAAACAATCGGTACATTGGAGTCTTCTATAGATTTCTCGAGGCATTACAACAGCAGAGCAATCTGATCAAGGTACAACCTTGGCATAACAACAATAAAACCCACATTTAACAAGAGCTAACATGAGTTAAATACTTTAACAAATGAGAGAAGATTCCATTCTGATCCTTTAATTTTCAGCTTGTAACTAGTAAACCACTGATTCAGATTGAATGAAACATGGCAGATATGTAGATTCACATCTCCTTAACAAGCTATCAAAACTTTAGCTTAATCATACACTGTTTCACTATAAAAACTAGCCTTCCATCAGAACTGAACTATTCTAAATCTACCGCTATCCGAACTAACAAAATTTCTCTCAAACATGAAATTCTTCTAATCCAATCCTAACTCCAACCATAAAAATGAAGGACAGCAAGTCAAGGACATACAACAACCAAGTATTTTGTCCCAAACTAGTTGGGATAGGCTAGAAATGAAATCCAATCAATGTCGAAATGACCCCTAAAACTTTGATCTTAGGTCATGGTTCCGGTATGTGAATCGCTAACTTCTATGCACAATATTCTTCTATGCACAATATTCTTCCCACAATATTCTTGGATACATTGTAATCCCTCAAATCTCTTTTAACTACTTCCCACAATATTCTCGATTGACCTCTGCCTTTTCTTATGTTTTTGAGATGGCTTAAAATTGTACTACGCACCGGTACCTCAAGAGGCTTGTGTTAGAGATGTTCAAACCGTCTCAAATGATGTTGGACAAACTTTTCTTCAATTGGTGCTACCTTAACCCTGTCACATATATCATCATCGTGGATTCGATCTTGTCTTGTATGACCACAGATCCACCGTAACATTTGCATCACTGCTACGTTTATCTTTTGTACATGTTGTCTTTGTCACCTAATATTTAGCTCCATACAACATCGTAGTTCTTATCACCATCCTACATAATTTACCCTTTAACTTTTGAGAGACCTTTCTGTAACATAGGACATCAGATGCTTGGCATCATTTCACCCACCCACTCGTATTCTGTGGCTTACATCTTCATTAATATCATCGTCACTCTGTAGCATCGAACCCAAATATCGAAACGTTTCTTTCTTGGGTTAGTGATATGCTCTTGAGGCAATCATGGAGATGATTATGTCATGTCTATGTTTATAGAATAATATAATTATTTTTGTCTCTTGAATAAATATCATTAGTATCAATCAACAAGTATGTGAATTGTTCATGAAACTCTTTAGTCATATTTTGATATTATTCTAAATTATCCCTGATCTTGTATCATCATGTGGGAAAATTGTAATTTATATGTCAGCATATGTAGTGATTAATAATCATGTTTCACGGATTATGGATATAGGGATATCAAATCAATAATGTGAACATATGTTAGAGAATATGGTGTTGAATTGACCCACTATAAGACACTATGGGAATTGTTATATGTTATCTATTGGTCCCATACATAGTGTATATGGGATCCTTAGATCTGAGATCATCATGATTTTCTATATATGTAATGATATACTTAGGGGTTGCCAAACGCTACTCTGTAAATGGGTAGTCATAAAGGTAGCTTTCGAGCTTACTATAAAACATGAGAAGGAATGTGAGCGATCAAGATAGAATTTGCCCCTGCTATATAACATGAGAGATATATAACGACTAAAGTATTGAGCTATCATAAGATGGCACGTTTCTTGCATTTAAGTTCGATCTGATATCGTGAGACAAAGGGGTCGGGTACATGAGCACTATATAGGTTCATCCGATATAATCTTTGTATATATTTGGAAGTCCCTATGCCTTGCTAAAGGCTGCTGCCGACTTAGAGCCAAAAGGAGATACGGGCTATGGCCGAATATGCATGAAAGTACAGGGTTACACACTTAACGGGTTAGAATACATTAGTTTGGATTGGATCCATCACTAATAGGCCATGTGGCCTTTGCATCTTGATTAGACCCGAATATAAGGTTCCATTGAGAGGCTATATAAAGGGATGCTAAGGGGATGCAACTGTTGTATTACTGTACCTACCAAAAATCCTAACCATCACCACTCAGTCCTACCATGCATGCGCATTGGTGCTAACACACTAATGCACTGCATTCCTTCCTTGAACTTGTGAATTTCGGTAGAGGTGTTGCCGCTACCTTAGCGCTGATTGAGACGATCGTTTAGGCACGTTCGACCACTGCTCAAGGACGATCGACTACTACTCCAAGATGAACGCTATGTCAAATCGGGCTAATTCAACTCTCCTTCTGCTACACTGTGTGTCTGGTATTAACAATCCACGATTTCTCACTTGCTTAATATCCTAGTTTATGTGGTAGAATTTTTAATTTGCTCTAGTGTAGCCTACTCGTATTCTTTCATCTTGGGCACTACATTTCCGTTTAGACTAACATCTACAACCGTTGCTATAGCACTGTGAAAAGCACACCTCATATACTCAGCTTTAGACGTACTAGTCTAAAACCCTTCAATTCTAAAGTCTTCCTCTACAGTTTTAGTTTCCTATCCACACCTACCATGCTCTCATCAATTAGCACCATATAATCAACAAAAAACATATACTAAGAAATTTCTCCTTGTATGTCGTATATAACTTCATCTATCACTAGGGCAAAAATGTAGGAACTCAATGCTTATCTTTGATGTAGTCTTATCTTAATAAGAAGGAAAGTCATTGGTATATATAGCTGTCAGTAAGTCAAGGACATACTGACTATATTTGAAATCTGTATGACGGCAATTAAAAATCCAATGCAATCATGAACTCGATGAAGATTGCACCGGAACCCTCAAGTTAGTCTCTTGGGCTATTTGCCGTCTTGATGTGGAGGAAATTTAGCCTAACATGGAGATGCTCTAAGATATCTTTAATGGAAATGCTAATGTGAGTACAGAAAACATTGGAGCCGACTCATGGGTGCATATCTAACGGTAGCACCTCCACGTGGATGCTCCAAAGGAGAAAGCATTTGTCACTTTCTGGCCTGGCTTTGGCATATGAAAATCGCATAACATGTGGTTATGGTTCAGCAAGTACTCAAGGCACTTTCAACAAAGCTAATATGTAGATAAGGTTTAGAAGATAAAAAGTTCTAGTCCTCTTCTTTCCCTAGTACTGTTTACTAATTGATATAGAACATGCGTTGCTTTATTTATCTAAAATAAGATCCAAATCTTATGTCAGTTAAAAAGGAACAAGGCACATTTGGATGTCTGATTCTTCTCTATTTTGGCTTGTTTTTGACTATCTAGTTGCCTATTTGGTGAATGGTGTACGTGAAGGTGATACAGTTAGGATTTACGGTGATTTTTTCCTTTTGTAAAGTTGTTTAAATCTTATTTATACTTCATAGCAATGGATCTTACTTTTGTTTTTCCTATAATTGCATTCTGAGATACCAAACCCTGATCTAGAATTATCTAAAAGTGTCTTGCTGAAACTACAAATTATTAATTGTTTCTTGTCATGCAAAGGCTAAACTTTGGTCTTCTAAAAGAGTAAAATTAAGCAACGACTTCAATGACTGGGGTTTGGTGATGTTTTAACCTTGTCTGTATGCTACATTGGCAAGAATTGCTGATAAATTGAGAAATGACTAGGACTTTGTTAAAGCCAATTGAATCATTGTGGCTGGACTGGCTGATATACACCCCAATATTGGGAAAAGCTCGAAAGGTTACTACATTGAAAAGAGGAAATACAACTTTGGATCAAGAAAATTCACAAAAAAAAATCCAGATCGATTAATCTATAGGCTGATTTGAACCTGTCTCACTGCCACTTAGGTCGCATTGCTAATACCATTTGGCGACACAGTAGCTTTGTTAATTGCATTCCAGTAAGCTAGCTCGATTATATTCCACATAATTGTTGAGCAGCAAATCAAGCTAATCTGGAGCAGGTTGATTCCCAGTCGGTCTTCGTAGGTAATGCGCAATTTTTTAAATCCCATTACTCTATGCAGATGTGGCAACTCTTATGTTATATTTTATCTAATGTCTGATTGTTACCACAAGCTATGCAAAGCTCAATAACTTTGGTATCCTATAATCACTCAGCATTCGACTTATATATTTCTTATAGTTTTCTCAACTTCAAGGTCCATTTTTTCCAACGAAAACTATGAAATAGTTTTTTGTGACAAGAATAACCTTTAGAAAGGAGTTCCTGGTTAAACAACACATTATTTTGGTTGATGTTTTATCATCGCTTTGTTATTGGGCTGTGCTTTCACTAAGATAATCCTTAAGAAATGCCTGCTTTTCCCTATCATTTACTTCGTCAATCTTCAAGTCAGTTCCTTAATTTTTGAATTTCCTTTGGCCTTTAGGGTTTCTGATGATGATGATGTATTCTATTTTTGTTAGTAATTCATTAATTTATCGGGAATTGGCCGTTATCTATTTACTTCAAATTATCAGAATCAATTTCACCCTTGTCGGTGTACTTTGCACCGGGGTACCCTCTCCGCCGCGGAACAATGGGCCCAAGAAGCGGACTAGCCCAAAGATGGCGGCTCAGGCGGTGGGGCGATCACACCTCGCCACGGGCGAGGAGCCGCGTGGCCTCGGCGAAAGCAGTGGGCGGTTACGCCGCCACGGGCGAAGCGGCCCGCGTGGTGCCTCGGGCGGCAGTGGGCGATCACGCCGCCTTTCGGGCGAGGAGCGTTGCCCCTGGCGGCGGTGGGCGGTTACGCTGCTTTCACGGGCGAAGCGGCCGTGTGGTGCCTGGCCCGCGGTGGGCGATCACGCCTGCCACGGGCGTCGGCTTAAGAGGCGGCCTGGCAAGCGGGTGGGCGTCTGGGCCCCCTTGTCAGGCCACGGAGGCAACCAAAGGAATAAGGAGAAAGCTTCGCCTTGAAGTCTCCTTCCCCTAGCATGCTAAGTCAGGGCCATTAATTGTGGAGAATTCTGCTATCGACATGATGACGACCCATCCCTTTGACGCCTCTCACCAAACCCGTCGCAGGAGTGTTATATCCCGGGTGTAGCCACGCAGCGGCATTAAATGGGGCTTGAAGGACAAGGCTACAGCGACGGGCGTAATAAATGAGTCATGGGCCAGTGAGATAAGAGTCGAATGATGGGTGTAATTAATGAGTCGTATATCAGTATAGCGTCACCTTCTCACCTGCCCAGGCCGGCTCGTCTCTATATAAGGGCACCTCGGTGCATGGAGAAGGGGGGGACGAAAGACATAGAGAAGAACCATTGTAACTGCTTCCACACTTCCTCAACGAAGACTTAGCAGGACGTAGAGCTATTTCCCACGCTGGGGGCCTGAACCTGGGTATATCACTGTGTCCATCGATCTGTTGATCCCCGGAATCCATCGTAGAGAACCATTAGGGTTTCCAACCACGAAGATGCCCTCTACCGAACCATACCTTCCATCTAGGGAGTAGTCAACCCTGTTCGTTGATAGGATCCTGTCAGGCGGAATAGGCCGACAGGGGTGCGCCAGGTAGGGGGCTAGTGGTTGGCTCACCCAGTCATCTCTCCAGCGGATTCCGGTCTCCCGTCCGAAAGGACCTCGCATTCGATGATGGCGGGTTCACACTCGCAGCGACAAGAGGTGGCGGAGGCTAGCAGCGCCCAGAACGCATCCCGGCACTCTCGCTGGACGAGGGATCGCCTCACGCCGCCCCCGTAGGAGGGCGGTGGTGCCCCCACGGCGGCGGCCAATCTTCCGGTTCGGTGTCGGTTGGCCATGGAGGCCACCACTCCGGCCCAGAACCTGCATGCGGTCCGTCTCCTCTTGGACCACCCTCCAGTGGAACTTGCAGGAGACACCTGGCCATGCCGTGGCTGCGGGATATTGTTGGCCTCGTGGACGCGGCCCAGCTCCACGAAGGGATGCCCGACCGGTCTGGGACCGTTAGTACCCCTCAACCTAGGGTGCATGTCGATCACACCCAAGCTTCCAGCCGCCCTAGTGGGAAGCGCTCTAGCCAGGAGGGCCAGAGTAAAGGAAAGGGCGTGCAAGAAGAAGGTCCCAGCTCCGCGAGGAGCCATGGGGACCTGAGGGCCCATTTGGAGAGCCAGTGCCGGCGGCGCGGCGGTGATTTGCGTGATCACCTGCAGCGTCGTCGCGCTCGCGACGGACGGATGGCCCCTAAGGGTGAGAGTTCCTCTCGTGACTCTCACCTTTAGAGCGAGGAGGAAGCCCGCTCCTTCGACTCTTTGGGGAGTCGCAATCCGCGCTCCCCGGCACGGTCTCCGGGCTAGGGTCCGGGTGGGCGGCAGGATTCCCCCTACGGTGTCGGATGCCAGGCATTTTCCGACGACTGCGTCGCGTGGCGTGGCTCAAAAGGTTTCGCCCGGCCTCCATCGAGAAATATGACGGCACCACAAACCCCGAGGAGTTCCTGCAGATCTATACCACGGTGGTGCATGCTGCTGGCCGGTCTGAGAAGGCCATGACTAACTACTTCCCAACGGCCTTGACGGGGTCCGCCCGGTTCTGGCTATTGAACCTCCCGCGAGGATCCGTGCGCTCGTGGGGGGAGTTGTGCGGCCTCTTAGTCGCCAACTTCCAAGTCTCCTTCGCACAGCCGGGCATGGAGGATGATCTCCATGCCCTCGAGCAGGAGAAGGGGGAGTCGTTGCGCGACTTCATTCGGCGATTCTGCCATTACTGCAACACGATCCCCCGGATTTTGGAGCAGTCGGTCGTCATCGCCTTTCGAAGAGGCGTTCGCGACCGCAAGATGCGGGAGAAGATGGCGACCTGTGACATTGCCACCACCTCCGAGCTCTTCTCCCTGGCGCATAAGTGCGCGCGGGCGGCGGAGGCTCAGGGGCCGGTGTCTGGCACCACGCGAGGACACGGTGGGGACGAAGCCGGGACCTCGAGGGGCCCCGGCCATGCAAGCAAGAAGGCGCGGAAGCGCGAGGCGGCCGAGACCAGGTGGGTCCTGGCCGCCGAGCGCGAGCGTGAAGACACCCGGCCGCGGAAGCGCGACCGCCGTGACCGGCGGGATGATCGCCATGAACGACGGGATGACTGCCGAGGCCGGCGTGGCCACCGCCGTGGTCGGAGGAATGACCGCCGCGAGGAGAAGGAGGGCGAGCCTTTCTACCCGATCCACCAGACCAACTCTCATAGCCTGGATGATTGCTGGGTTGTGAGTAAGATGGTCGAGCAGCGGCTCAAGGAGCGCCGCCCTCACGGCGACGACCAAGATGAAGACCCCGCCTCGCTGGCCTTCCAGCAAGCGGATCGCGCCGTGGCATACATTCATGGTGGCTCATCCACCTACCCCTCTAACGCGTCCTATAAGCGATTGAGGAGGGAGGTCTGCGCTACGGCGTCGAGTTCAGGGATGTGTCGGATGCTGAAGTGGTCGGAGGAGCCGATCACCTTCTGTCGGACTGACCACCCTGAGAGCACCGCCGGCGTAGGTCACCTTTCGGTCGTGGTTTCTCCCACGATTCGGAATGTGAAGCTCGGGCGAGTGCTGATGGACGGAGGGAGCTCCATCAACCTCCTGTCCTTTGAAGCATTCCGGGGGCTCCAGGTGTCGAACCAGGAGCTACGCCCGGCCTTGCCCTTCTACGGCATAGCCCCATGGGCCGGCATGGTCCTCCTAGGCCAGGTGCACCTCCCCGTCACCTTCGGGGAGGAAAGCAACTATCGTACGGAGTTGGTCGACTTTGAAGTCGCTGATTTCGACCTCCCGTACAATGCCATACTCGGCCGACCGGCGTTGGCCAAATTCATGGCGGCAACCCACTATAGATACATGGTGGTAAAGATGCCAGGGCCTGGTGGCCCCATAATCATCCGGATGGACAGGCCAGAGGCTTTGCGCTACCACAAGCGAGGACTGGATCTGGTCGGTGCCACCTGCGTGAAGTCGGCTGATGCCGCCTTTCCGGGAGCCCCTCAGGCGCAGACCCGCGCTTCGTCCGGCTCGTCCAGCGAGGTAAAGGTGGTCTCCCTGAGTGGGGGCAAGCCTGGGAAGCCCGTCTTCATCGGCGCCAGCCTCAGCGCCAAATGGGAAGACGCGCTCGTCACCTTCCTCCGGTCTAATTCTGACGTGTTCGCCTGGCAACCGTCCGATATGACTGGGGTCCCCAGGGAGGTGATCGAGCACTGACTAGCTACGCTCCCCAAGATGCGCCCGGTCCGCCAGAAGGTCCGGCGCCAAGCACCGGAGCGCCAAGACGCCATTCGGGAGGAGGTAGAGAAACTGCTGCGCGCAGGGATTGTTCGGGAAGTCTCTCATCCTGAGTGGCTTGCCAACCCTGTGCTTGTCAAGAAGTCCAATGGGAGGTGGCGGATGTGTGTCGACTTCATCGACCTCAACAAAGCCTGCCCGAAGGATCCTTACCTCTTGCCGTGCGTCGATCTCATTGTCGACTCGACTGCGAGATGTGAGCTACTGTGCTTTCTGAATGCGTATTCTGGGTTCCATCAGATTAGCATGGCGGCGGAGGACGAAGAGAAAACTGCTTTTGTAACAACCATAGGCGTTTATTGTTATATCAGAATGGCTTTTGGGTTAAAAAATGCTGGTTCCACTTGCAACGCGCCATGCATATTAGTTTATGTCCACAGATAGGGTGCAATCTTGAGGTGTACGTCGACGACCTGGTCGTAAAAGTGAAAAAGAGCGAAGAACTGATTGAAGACCTGGAGGAGACCTTTGCCAACCTCCGAAGAATTGCTTGAAGCTCAACCCTGAAAAGTGCGTATTCGGCGTGCCCTCCGGGAAATTGTTAGAGTTCCTCGTGTCCAGGTGGGGCATTGAGGTCAACCCTGACAAGATAGCAGCCATTGAACATATGAAGCCGCCCGCTCGACTCAAGCAGGTGCAGTGCCTAGCTGGTCGCCTGGCCTCCCTCGGGCGATTTATTGCCCGGTTGGGAGAAAGAAGCCTGCCTCTTTTCAAGCTGCTGAAGAAGACAAACCACTTCGAGTGGACCGAGGAGGCTCAACGAGCATTCGAAGACTTGAAGCAGTACCTCTCCTCCTACTTTGTCTTGGTCGCCGCCTCACCGGCGAACCATTGCTCTGATATCACCGCCACCCAGTGTAGAGTGAGCGCGTTGTCGACGATCGGGATCGCCAACCGCAGAAGTGAAACAGGGTTAGTGAGATCGACCCGAACAGAGCTTCGCTCAAGCGAGGAAAACGTTCACGTCTTTGAGGTTGGAGCAAGACGACAACGAAGCGCGAAGTCGAGGATTTTATATCGATTCGAGCCCCTGCGAAGGTAATAGCTCTACTCCGATCGCCTTTGCAAAGAAGATCTTTGTTACTATCGAGTGTAGGTGTGTATTACACCAAGATCAACAATGGCAACGCCTAGCGCTCCAGCTTCTCTGCTTGTCGTTGCGCATCCTTAGCCTTATATGCTCCTCGCCGCAACCGCCGGGAGGTATTTCCGTAGTGGCCTTCATGTGCGCGCGGAGGGCCGTTCAGAATCGCCCGAAGTTTGCCGCGCGTTCGCTTCAAGCCCACGATCCCGCGATCTCGCTTCCGAATTCAAGGGAGACACTCAGACGGGCGAGTGGCTACTCGAGCTCGGGTCGTCGCGGACGCCGCCGAGGGAACGCCGCCCTACCGAGCGCTTTAACTCGCGCCAGTGTCGTGGTCGGGCCTCCCGAGCTCGAACTCGTTGACCGCTACACGACCGCAAAAGGGTCGCCAAGCCCCTTCAGCAGATCTTGGTGGCGGAGAGGAAGGCGTCCAGAAGCTGGTCTACTACGTCAGCAAGGTGCTACACGAGGCAGAGACCAGATACCCGCAAGTGCAGAAGATGTTGTACGCCGTCCTAGTGGCGTCCAGGAAGCTGCGGCACTACTTTTAAGAGCGAGAAGTCACGGTGGTCACTACCTACCCCCTGCGAGAGATTCTTCACAACCAAGAAGCAGAAGGCCATATCGCCAAATGGTCGGTAGAGCTGGGGGAATTCTATCTCAAGTTTGTACCTAGGGGTGTAAATGGGTCGGGTAATACCCGACCCGTACCCGTACCCGGAGGCAAAATTACCCTAATGGAAAACTATTTTACACTACCCGCCGCACGGCACGGTAGTACCCGTAGGTTAGATGCGGTACGGTAGGGTACGGATGGGCAATACCCGGCGGGTACGGGTCGGGTACGGGTACCCGGATAATTTTCACAATTCGGGTACCCGGCGGGTACTACTAATTCCTGAAATTTCGACGAAATTGCACTGACCAAAAAATAGATCAAACGATGTCAAACAATTTTGAAATTTTTTTTGAAGGTTCCTGACACATCATAGATGTTCTCATTAAATTTTCAGGTGATTATCAAATTTGAGGAATTTTAAAATTCAAACATTGCTACTATCCCGATAAAATGACCGCAAGTTTGAACCGAATGAAAATTAGAACAAACGAGGTTATAAAATTTTGAAATTTTTTGTGGATGGTCCTGACATATCTATAATATTGTAATAAACTTTTTATATGATGATCAAATGTCATGAAGTTTTAAAAATTCGAACAGTACTACTGTCCTGTTAAAAGGCTTATCGACAAATTTGAACGAAATGAAAAATTATCCAAACTATGTTATAAAATTTTTAAAATTTTATATAATGATGCTGAAGAAATTATTAATCTCTCATAAAAATTTGAGATCATGATCACACTCAAGAAAATTTATAAAATTCTGACTATACGGCATTATCTATATAATGATACTGAAGAAATTAGTAATCTCTCATAAAAATTTGAGATCATGTATGTTTGTTAGACTATATGGCATTATCTATTGTATTATGTGATGTACTAGTGTGATAGTTGGATTGTTTTCATTGCATATTTTGATTCTAGGTATTTCGCACTACCCGATGAAGTACCCGTTATCTCAGATTATACCCGTCCCGCACACTACCCGAACCCGATTTCTACCGTCAGAGAAAATGCTACCGTTACCTGTACCCTACCCGATTTTACTACCCGTGCCTGCACCTGCATTCGGAGAAAAAATAATAGGGTAGGGTATGGATGACCTACTACCCGCCAACAACCCGACCCGCTTACACCCCTATTTGTACCCTTACCGCCATCAAGAGTCAGAAGTTGGCGGAGTTCGTTGCCGAGTGGACTCCCGCCGCTCCTGAAGCTGAAGAAGCACCTGCGCCTTTCCCCCTGGACCATGTTTTTCGACGGTTCCTTCAAGCTCGAAGGCGCAGGGGCTAGGGTTGTCCTGGTCTCCCCGACTGGTGACACCCTCTAGTACGTGGTCACCCTCGACTTCAAGGCCACCAACAACATTGCTGAATACGAGGGTCTGCTGGCAGGGCTGTGCACCGTCGCGGCGTTAGGCGTCCGGCGCCTCCAAGTTAAAGGCAACTCCCTGCTGGTCATCAATCTAGCACGGAAGGAATTTCAATGCTCTGATCCTACTTGGCCGCCTACTTGGCAGAGGTCAGGAAGATGGAGCGCCACTTCGAAGGACTGGGATATATCCATATCCCTCGACGTGACAACCATCTAGCGGACGAGCTCTCACAGCTCATGTCCTCAGGAACCTCGCCCGGCCGGGTCTTGAAAAAGATCGCGCACGACCGCCCATCGCCGCCTTGCTCAAAGGGAACTATGGTGCAGCCGCTGCGGCCTCCGATTCTGGCGTGGGTGGCGGTGCGCTGTCATGCGCCTCCAATTCGTGGAGGGTAGGCAAGACACTCGCCAAATTTCCAGATCCGGAGGGAGGCGGCGGTGCCGCCGATGCGGCACTTGGGGAAAAGCCTGGCCAAGCGGAGTACGCGGGCGATCACCGAGTGATCGCCACTCTTGGCCGGGAAGGCCAGTGGATGGACCCCATCCTAACCTTCCTGCGAGACCGAGAGATCCCCAACGATGATGCCTCAGCTGAGAAAATTGCACGAAGGCCAAGTGCTATACTCGTAGGTGGGAACCTTTACCGCCAGAGCGGCGAATTCTCACCAAGTGCATCACTCGGGAAGAGGGAGCGCCGCTCTCCGATATCCATGGAGGCATGTGCGGAGCCATATGTCCCACGGACGCTTGTTGGCAAAGCTGCCCGCCAATGATTTTATCGCCTATCGCCTCCGTGATGCTTGCGAGCCGGTAAGGAGATGCGGCATGCCAATTCTTCGCCAGCAAATCCATCGACTCCCCAAGCGCAAACCATCCCGCCTCTGGCCATTCGCGTGCGGGCCGGATATCTGAGCCCGTTCTCGCGGCCACCAGGGGCTTTACCCACCTGTTCGTCGCTATCGACAAGTTCACTAAGTGGATCGAAACTGAAGTAGTACGTGCCATCATGGCTTCCGCTGCTATCAAGTTCATCCACGGGATCTTCACCCGCTTTGGAGTCGCCAATCGCATTATCACCGACAACGACACTCAGTTCACCAGCGTGGCTTTCCTGGAGTTCTGCGAAGAGATAAACACCAAGGTATGCTTTGCTTCGGTGGCCCATCCCAAGAGCAATGGCCAAGCTGAGCATGCCAACGCCTGGTATTGAGAGGCTTGAAGACTAGAGCATTCGACGGCCCATAAGCGAAGGCGCCATGGTAATGAAAGAGCTCTTACGGTTGTGGTCGCTTCAAACCACACCTAGTCGGGTGTAACGTCCCGAATTTGGCCCGATTTTAATTTTTGGAGTTATTTGGATTTTTGTGAATTAATTAAAGTTTATTTGCATTTAATTGATTTTATCTGAATTTTTGGATTTAAATAAAATCAAATTGAATTATTCTTCTCTTGATTAATCAATATCAGAAAAAGTATTTATCAAAAATAAATGAAAATATTTTATTTAAGCTCTAAATACCTTGAAATATTTTCTAGAATTTTTCTAGAATTTTTTGGGTATTTTTAGTACCCCAAATATTTACTTTGAATTTCTGCTTTTATTTTTATTGGAAAAGCTGAGAAAATTGCTAGCTACAGTGTCGGGCCGAGCCCAACACTGTGCTGACGCCGAAACCCTAATCGCCGCCCGTCCTCCACCGTTGGATCTTGATCGAACGGCTGCGCTTGCGTACCGTTTCGCCGAACCGTGATTCAACCCGCACCGTTGGATCGCGATCAGACGGTCGATGTGACCGCACAGTCTCGGGACGAGGCGATTGTCGCACCGCCGTCGCCTGCTGGTCGGGAGATTTGCCGGGATTTTCGCGAGTTCCAAGGCTCCTCAATCGCCGTCACAAGAGCCCATTTAACGTGTCCGACCACCCCGCGCATTCGGTCCGTTCACTCGATAGCTCTCGCACTCCCAAGCTCTCCCACTTGCTCGCCGTAGTTCACACTCTTCCCTACCACGGTTTCCTTCGTGTTTCGCCGCCGTCCGTCGCTTTCCGCCGCCCTTGAGACCTTCGCCGGTTGGTTGTGACACGCCGTCTGCCGAGCCACTCCATCCGACCGAGACGCCAGAACGCCAAGCCACTTCATCTTCTTCAACTCCAAAGAACGAGCACCGCCGCTTTCTTCAACGCCGCGACTCACCTCCACCGTTGATTTGCATCGACGCCACGGTAAAGCCACGTTTTCCTTTTTAATTACGAATCGAATCGGTAGAGATAGATCTTGGCCGTTGATCTTCATCGAACGATACTCGCTGGAGCCGCGTAGGCTTAGGAATAGTAAATCGCTTCGATAGCGTAGCCATCGGATTTCATCCAACGGCGACGCGGCGCCACGCCTTCTCCGTAGAAGTTAAGTCGATTATGCACGGTAGATCTCGACCGCTGGTTGGAAATCGCTCGCTCGTGTGTCCACGATGTGCGATGAGCAAGAAACTCTCCGCAATCAGCGAGAGATTTCCAATCCAACCGCTGTTGCGCCACGAGGCTATCTTGCCAGCGGCCTTCGCAGAACGACCGATCGCTGATTTGAATCCAACGCCCCAAGAAATGCGCCACGTGGCATGATACTTCCTCGCCGCGGCGGCGGTCTCGGTTGGTCCCAAAGATCGCTCACCGCCCGCTTGTCGCTGGGTGGACCGTCGGTAGAGCCGACGCCAAGATGACGCTATCCGCCCACTTGTTAGCGGCGGGAGTGACGTGGTTTCATCCAGGTGCCGGCACGTGTCGCCGAAAGGGAATTAATCCGGATTTTCAGTAGAAAAATAAATCATTTAATTTGGTTATTTCTTTATTGAATTTTAGCAAACTTAAAAATGCTATAACTTTCGCATTTTAACTCGGATTTGGGTGATTCCAGTGCCCAAAAATTTGTAAAAATGTAAGCTATTTAATAGTGATTTTTATTTTATTTTTGGTGATGGTTTTGTTGTCTATATTGGGTGTTCATTGTATGCTTGCTTGTGTGCGCATAGACCCCGAGTTGCCGAAATTCGCCGAAGGAGAATTTGAAGACCCGTCGCAGAGCTTTGACCAGAACCAACAGCTTTTTGAAGGCAAGTCATGCTTTGACCATTTTGCGCCTAGTTTTCAAAGTATATTTTGATTTCCATATTGCATGCTATGATAAATACAAACAATATTGGTTAAATTGGGAAATGGTAGTTAAAAGCCAAACTTGTTTATGCCACCTTGATTATAATGTTTATATGCCCTGAAATCTTTGTCCACCCTAAGATGTTAATATGTTGATGCTAATATGATGCCAACACGGAGGCTAGACTGTGAATAGTCGCTAGCCCGCCATATGCGTTGAATGTCTTTCAAATTGCAAACGAATGTTGGCTAAACAATTATGGAACGATTTTGAAATAATGCGATTATGTCATGAAATGGAATTGAGGGTGGCGACTGTGTGGTTCTACTCATACAATGAAGTGGGCATTGGCATGTGTTGCAATAATGCAAAAGCGGGTGGGAAATGATTTGGACCGGGCAAGTGGCAAGAAGGCTTCGTGCTGTGGGCTTGTGTGGCAACGGTTGTATGAAAGATTGTGAAGGTCGGTGTGCGAGAAGTGTAAAATGGATGTCTTGCCCGGGACAATTAAGGACTTAACCTTGCGAGCCTTTGAACCGAAGTTCCGTGTACAACCACTTGTCCTAATGGGACGGACCTAGTTAAGTAGGTTTCTAACCTCTTCCTTTGAAACCTCGGGTGATTTGCACACCAAAGGTAATCAGAAGCGTACAGCGCACTGCTACGGCTTGGTACCTATTCAACAGTATTTGCTCGCCTAAACTTCGCCTCTGAGTGAGGGAAGTGTTAGAAGGAAGTATCGGAGGGGTTCATCGGTTAAATGTTAGTCTCTGAAAGACTTTGTTGCAATCAATCTCTGTGTGGTGAGCGATCGATCCTCGTGGGTAAAGTGTACCTCTGCAGAGTGTGTGTGTGAATCTATTCGATAGCCGTGTCATGATCTTCGACATTGCTCGGTGATTACAGTCAAGGGTTAGATTTTCAAAATGAAACGTGGAATGGGTGGCTGTGTGCTAAAAGAATGATGAATGAAATTAGGGCTGTGTGCCAAACCCTTGGAAAAGAATTGAGAAATTAATTATTATTAATATTGGTTTTACTGCTTTTAATCTAATAGGATTACCTGTTTAAAGAAATGCTGCTTTATGCAAAATAACCAATTAAGCCTTTCCCTTGGAATAAGCCATGCATGTAGTAGTAGACCTGCATTGTACATGACTTGTTGAGTATGTCGTATACTCACCCTTGCATCGACAAAAACCTTAGAAGAAGAAGCCGTGCCAGCATGGGAGGAGGAGTTCATCGAAGGCCAAGAAGACTAAAGGGTTGAGCCGCACTCAGTAGCCTGTGGTTATGAAGGGTTCATTAATTCGCTTTTGTTTCCGCTGATAAACTTGTGCTACTTTGATATTTATCGCCCTGCGTGGCGAATTATTGTAAGGTGACCATAAGGTCTTGTAACTCGATTATATTATGCTTGAAGTACTTTATTAGTTTTTTCCGCTGTGTATGATTATGGTACTTCAACCTTTTTACCCTGTGTGTACTAGCGTGATTCTGGACTAGTACAAAATACACAGAGTGTCCGAATTCGTGAATTCGGGGCACGACAGGGATGGTATCAGAGCCATACTGACTGTAGGACTTAACCCTAGATTAGACTGGCCGTTTTAGAAAGGATAAAAGCTAATTTCTAAAGACTAAAACCTTGACAAGAATAATCAATGAAATCTTGACTTATCCCTTCTTCCTTACTTCATACCTCTCGTCAGATTCTTCATTTTCAGATTCTTTTAAAAATTGTTGTTCGACGCTGCTGCTTTGGCAGATGCGGATGGTCCACTCTTTGGAGAGCGCCACGGAGGCTACGCCATGAGCTCGAGGATGCTCCTGTGTTGGGAGGCTTCGATCGTCCACTCTACAAGTCCCGCACCGATAGTCAATGGGATTGCTCGCGGTTGGGAGACGACTTACCTTGTACGCCGGAGCACGCGCGATGTTAGTCGTCGCTTAGCCTCAGTAAAGCGAGCTAGCTACGAGGCGGGCATACAGAGTGTGCCCGTTGCGTTGCATCGGATCGCCAGGGCCACGGCCACGAAGTGTGGGACACCGCCAGGTGCACTTCCGCACGCGGAGGACCTCTTCAGCGCGCTTGAGCTAGAGGACGACGCCGCTGTGGCACTGGGCGTGTTCGCCACGCACAGAGGAGGTTATGGACGCCACGACCACGGAGCTTCAGAAGTGTACTGCTGCTCGAGGAGACCGAGGTTGCTCTACGGAGACCGAGAGCACGCTGCTCAGAGGATCGCCGAGCCGAGGAGGCTCTCTGACGCCACGGGAGCCAGATGTCGTCATGGAGCTCGACGACGACGAGGAGGAGGAGCGGAGGAGCTGCGCCACGGAGGACCAAGAACAGGGTGCCCCCAGCCGCACCAGTGGGAGGGCATGGGGACCAGTTCGCCCCGATGCCAGCTCACCCGCCGGTTTACGTGATCGGCGAGTCAGAGCCGGGTTGGCTCGATGAGTGATGCTTTGTCAGAATTGCAGTGATCGGCTTTTGCGTTGAGACTCAGTTGTGTTGAGTCGTGTCTTTTATTTCGAACATTAGTATGCGATGTTGTAATGAATTATTGATGTGATGTTTGTGACTGATATTGTGGTTGCATAGTCCCTAGACTATGTAATAAACCACCCCTAATTATTATTTATGCTTGAATGATTATTGGTTCTTAAGTTACACTTGTTTCTCCGTATAAGTTCCTATACTTGTCTATTCTTTTCCCCCTCATCTCTAAACCGTCGAAGAAATCAACAGATGGTGAACACTCGCAACAACGGAGCAGGAGGCAGTGGTTCGCGCCCAGGAGGCAGTTAGAACGGTACGCCACCACCGCAGGCAGCTCCGCCAATCGACATGCAGAATCTAGGAGCATTTCTTGCAAAGATGACTCGATTAATCACGAAGATGATGGCCACAAGACAAACAGATCAACACTCAAGCAACCGCCAACAATCAAGCTGTGAACAATGGGCCGCGTCCCTACTCGAGATTGTCCGAATTCATGAGGACTCGACCGCCCACCTTTTCCGGTAACGCTAGCCCCTTGGAGGCAGATGATTGGCTGAGAACCATCGAAAGGAAATTGCACATAACGCAGGTGAAGGAAACGAGAGGGTGCTTTATGCCTCTCACCACCGAAGGAACCGCAATTAATGGTGGGAGAACTATCAAGGCCACAGAGAACCCGCAGAAATTACCCGAAGAATTCACCATAGCTTTTCGTCAATACCATGTGCCGAGGGTATCATGGAATTGAAAAAGAGGAATTCAGAGCATTGAAGCAGGAGGCCACCAAGGGTCGATTATTTAAATAAGTTCACCTAACTTGCACGCTACGCCCGTAAGACGAGCGATCGACAAGGCCGCATAATCCCGCTTCAAGGGACTTAACACAGATCGCAGTGGGGTGATTACCCACACCTTCCCGGATTTTCAAGAGTTAGAACAAGGCGCCAGATCGAGGACAAGCGCAAGGAACTGGATGATAACCGTAAACGCCACATGTCTCTGCAAGGAGGACGTCAAGGTCATCAGAAAACAAGAATGATACCCCAACAATTCCCTAGATTTCAGCAGGGAAGCATTGTCAAGACACCGCCGCCAATGCCAAGACCAGCCGGACAAACCCCTCAAACTCCTGTCAGAGTTAATAATCAGGGTAGTGGAAATCAGCAAAACGAAACCGGACATTTCGCCAATATGTGCCCCAAGAAAGGAGGAGTGACCCCAGTGCGCTTCAACTTAGGGAGCACACTAGCCAAGACCCCTGTCCACGGAGGAAGTCGAGGACCTGCACCAGCTGGGACTACGCCGCAAGCATTCTCTCGAGGCAGGGTCAATCACATTGCAGCAGACGAAGTCTAGAATGCTACGGACGTCGTGCTTGGTAAGTTCCTAGTCAACTCAGTGCCAGCTACAGTATTATTCGATTCAGGAGCTTCACATTCGTTCATTTCTCGAGATTTTGCCATGACAAATGATCTGGATGTGGTTAATCTTAAAAGTACACTTCTAGTTCAATCCCCTGGATCAGAACTCCGTTCTAAGGTCGGATGTTCTGGGGTTAAGTTAATAAAAAAAGGAGTAGAGTTCCTAGCGAACCTTATTATATTAGATACCCAAACCCTGGATGTTATCCTGAGAATGGATTGGTTGACCAAACATAAGGCTATATTAGACTGCGGACGAAGAGTCGTGTCTATCGAGAGCCCCGATGGTAGAAAAGTGGAGTTTCGAGCAATGAAAGTTCGAGGAGGTCAGATGTTAGTAAACAATTTGGAAACCGTCAGTATAAGGGATGTACCAGTGGTCAGTGAATACCCAGATGTCTTTCCCGAGGAATTACCAGGAATGCCACCAGACAGAGACATAGAGTTTGTAATTGATCTAGTACCTAGAACAGCACCAATAGCAAAGAGACCATATCGGATGTCCACCGAAGAGTTGGTAGAGATGAAGAAACAGATTGAGGAGTTGTTGGAGAAAGGATTCATTAGACCGAGCTCATCACCATGGGGAGCACCGGTCCTGTTCGTTAAGAAGAAAGACGGAAGTTTTCGTATGTGTATAGATTATCGTGCGCTCAATGAAGTGACAATAAAGAATAAATACCCATTACCCCGGATAGATGATCTTTTCGATCAATTAAGAGGAGCAGGAGTATTTTTCCAAAATCGACCTCAGGTTAGGATATCACCAGTTGAAAATCAAGATAGAGGACATACCCAAGACCGCGTTTTCTTCAAGATATGGACACTACGAGTTCACCGTTATGTCATTCGGATTGACAAATGCGCCTGCTTACTTTATGAACTTAATGAACAAAGTGTTTATGGAATACTTAGATAAATTTGTGGTCGTATTCATCGACGATATTTTGGTTTACTCAAGGACGGATGAAGAGCACGCACAACATTTGAGATTAGTGCTGGAAAGGTTAAGAGAGCAACAATTGTACGCAAAATTCAGTAAGTGCGATTTCTGGAAAAGTCAGGTGGATTTCCTAGGACATGTAATGACCGCAGAGGGAATCGCAGTAGACCCAAGTAAGGTCGAAGCAGTGCTGCATTGGGAGTCGCCCAGGACAGTTTCGCAAGTTCGAAGTTTCCTTGGAATGGCGGGTTATTACCGCCGATTCATAGAGGGATTTTCCACAATCACTAGACCAATTACGCAATTGTTAAAGAAAGAAAAGAAGTTTGTTTGGACACCAGACTGTGAGAGAAGATTTCAGGAATTGAAAAAATGACTGACATCAGCACCGGTGTTAGTGCAACCAGATGTGCAACAGAGTTTTGATATTTACTGTGATGCATCACGCCAAGGACTTGGATGCGTGTTGATGCAAAATGGAAAGGTAGTAGCCTATGCATCAAGGCAATTAAGGCCACATGAAGGGAATTACCCGACGCACGATCTAGAATTAGCAGCTGTAGTGCATGCCCTGAAGATCTGGCGTCACTATCTTATTGGCAATAGATGTGAGGTGTATATAGATCATAAGAGCCTTAAATACATTTTCACTCAATCTGACCTGAACATGAGACAAAGGAGATGGTTGGAACTGATCAATGATTATAACATGGGTATCCATTATCATCCCGGCAAGGCCAATGTAGTGGCTGATGCCTTGAGTCGAAAAAGTCATAGTCAAAATGCGATCAAGGAAGAAAGCCAGGGAGAATTGTGCAAGGACCTTCAGAAGTTGAAATTGGAAGTTGTTCCGGTAGGATTCGTAGCTGCCTTGGAAGTAAAGCCTATCTTGGAAGACCAGATTAGAGAGGGTCAGAAGGACGATGAGATGATCAAGCGAATCAAGGCCAGGATGGAGGAAGAACAAGCAAAAGAATTTAAGCTGGATGAACAAGGCGCCTTGTGGATGAAAGAGCGTATTTGTGTACCTAACAAAAGGAGTCAAGCAAGCATCTCGAGGAAGCTCATGACTCCAAGTATTCGATTCATCCAGGAAGTGCAAAAATGTACCAAGACTTAAAAGAGAGATTCTGGTGGCCGAATATGAAGAGAGAAGTTGCTGAACACGTAGCACTATGCGATGTATGCCAGCGAGTCAAAACTATGCATCAGAGACCAGCAGGACTGCTGCAGCCATTGAAAATACCAGAGTGAAAATGGGAAGAAATCGGAATGGATTTCATTACTGGATTGCCAAGGACGCAAGGAGGTTATGACTCCATATGGGTCATCGTGGACCGGTTGACAAAAGTCGCACACTTCATACCGGTAAAGACAACCTATTCGGGAGATAAGTTAGCAGAGTTATACATGGCAAGAATCGTTTGCTTACATGGGGTACCAAAGAAGATAGTATCAAACAGAGGTACCCAATTTACCTCAAGATTTTGGGATAAATTGCATACAGCAATGGGCACCCGTTTGAACTTCAGTACGGCTTATCACCCGCAGACGGATGGGCAGACTGAAAGAGTCAACCATATATTAGAAGATATGTTAAGAGCCTGTGCGTTAGCTTATACATCGACTTGGGATAAATGTTTGCCGTATGCAGAATTCAGTTACAACAATAGCTATCAGGCAAGTCTTCAGATGTCACCTTCGAGGCATTGTATGGTCGACCTTGTAGGACGCCGTTAAATTGAATGAGACGGTGAGCGTCGTGTCTTCGGACCGCATATATCAAGAAGAAGTCAAGAGCAAATAGCACTAATCAGAGAAAGGTTAAAGATTGCACAGTCGAGGCAGAAGAGTTATGCGGACAACCGCCGCAGGGATTTGAGCTTTGAGCCTGAAGAATATGTGTATCTCAGAGTTACGCCCCTTAAAGGAGTCCAGAGGTTTCACAAAAAGGGAAAACTTGCACCAAGATATGTAGGGCCGTTCAAGATCGTAAGTCGTAAAGGCGAGGTCGCATATCAACTGGAGTTACCCCAGTCATTAGTCGGAGTACACAATGTTTTTCATGTATCGCAACTCAAGAAGTGTCTTCGAGTACCTGAAGAACAAACATCACTGGAAGAAGTTGAACTACAAGAAGACTTGACTTACAAGGAACAACCGATAAAAATTCTGGATACAATGGATCGGAAAACAAGAAATAAGACAACCCGTTTCTGTAGAGTTCAGTGGAGCAATCACACAGAAAGTGAAGCCACCTGGGAACGAGAGGAAGATCTGAAAAAGGAATTCCCAAACCTATTCTATAGTTAAGCCTCGAATCTCGGGGACGAGATTCTGTTAAGGGGGGTAGGTTTGTAACATCCCGAATTTGGCCTGATTTTAATTTTTGGAGTTATTTGGATTTTTGTGAATTAATTAAAGTTTATTTGCATTTAATTGATTTTATCTGAATTTTTGGATTTAAATAAAATCAAATTGAATTATTCTTCTCTTGATTAATCAATATCAGAAAAAGTATTTATCAAAAATAAATGAAAATATTTTATTTAAGCTCTAAATACCTTGAAATATTTTCTAGAATTTTTCTAGATTTTCGGGTATTTTTAGTGCCCTAAATATTTACTTTGAATTTCTGCTTTTATTTTTATTGGAAAAGCTGAGAAAATCGCTAGCTACAGTGTCGGGCCGAGCCCAACACTGTGCTGACGCCGAAACCCTAATCGCCGCCCATCCTCCACCGTTAGATCTTGATCGAACGGCTGCGCTCGCGTACCGTTTCGCCGAACCGTGATTGAACCCGCACCGTTGGATCGCGATCGGACGGTCGATGTGACCGCACAGTCTCGGGACGAGGCGACTGTCGCACCGCCGTCGCCTGTTGGCCGGGGAGATTTGCCAGGGGATTTTTGCGAGTTCCAAGGCTCCTCAGCGACCGTGCAGTAGCCCATTTAACGTGTCTGACCACCCCGCGCATTCGGTCCGTTCACTTGATAGCTCTCGCACTCCCTAGCTCTCCCACTTGCTCGCCGTAGTTCACACTCTTCCCCGCCACGGTTTCCTTCGTGTTTCGCCGCCGTCCGTCGCTTTCCGCTGCCCTTGAGACCTTCGCCGGGTTGGTTGTGACACGCCGCGTCCGTCGAGCCACTCCATCCGACCGGAGACGCCCAGGAACGCCTCAAGCCACTTCATCTTCTTCAACTCCGGCAACGAGCACCGCCGCTCTTCTTCAACGCCTCGCGACTCACCTCCACCGTTGGATTTGCATCGGACGCTCATGGTAAAGCCACGTTTTTCCTTTTTAATTACGAATCGAATCGGTAGAGATAGATCTTGGCCGTTGGATCTTCATCGAACGATACTCGTTGAGCCGCGTAGGCTTAGGAATAGTAAATCGCTTTCAGATAGCGTGCCGCCGGATTCTCATCCAACGAGCGACGCGGGCCACGCCTTCTCCGTAGAAGTTAAGTCGATTATGCACGGTAGATCTCGCCGCTGGTTGGAAATCGCTCGCTCGTGTGTCCACGATGTGCGATGAGCAAGAAACTCTCCGCAATCAGAGTCGAGATTTCAATCCAACCGCCTCTGTTATGCGCCACGTAGGCACCGCACCGATCAGGCCTTCGAGAACGACCGACCGTTGGATTTGAATCCAACGGCCGGGAAGAAATGCGCTGCGTGGCTTGATACTTCCTCGCCGCGTGTCGGTCTCTGGTTGGTCCCAAAGATCGCTCACCGCCCGCTTGTCGATGGGTGGACCGCTTGGTCGGCCGACGCGTCAACATGATGTCATCCGGGCCCACTTGTCAGTGGCCGGGAGTGACGTGGCTCATCCTGGTGCCGACACGTGTCGCCGAGTGGGAATTAATCCGGATTTTCAGTAGAAAAATAAATCATTTAATTCGGTTATTTCTTTATTGAATTTCAGCAAACTTAAAAATGCTATAACTTTCGCATTTTAACTCGGATTTGGGTGATTCCAGTGCCCAAAAATTTGTAAAAATGTAAGCTGTTTAATGGTGATTTTTATTTTATTTTTGGTGATGGTTTTGCTGTCTGTATTGGGTGTTCATTGTATGCTTGCTTGTGTGCGCATAGACCCCGAGTTGCTTGGAATTACCAAGGAGAATTTGAAGACCCGTCATGAGCTTCACCGTAACCAACAGCTTTTTGAAGGCAAGTCATGCTTTGACCATTTTGCGCCTAGTTTTCAAAGTATATTTTGATTTCCATATTGCATGCTATGATAAATACAAACAATATTGGTTAAATTGGGAAATGGTAGTTAAAAGCCAAACTTGTTTATGCCACCTTGATTATAATGTTTATATGCCCTGAAATCTTTGTCCACCCTAAGATGTTAATATGTTGGATGCTAATATGATGTCAACACGGGAGGCTAGACCGTGAATAGTCGCTTAGCCCGCTCATATGCGTTGAATGTCTTTCAAATTGCAAACGAATGTTGGCTAAACAATTATGGAACGCATTTTGAAATAATGCGATTATGTCATGAAATGGAATTGAGGGTGGCGACCTGTGTGGTTCTACTCATACAATGAAGTGGGCTTTGGCATGTGTTGCAATAATGCAAAACTGGGTGGGAAATGATTTGGACCGGTGCAAGTGGCAAGAAGGCTTCGTGCTGTGGGCTTGTGTGCAACCAAGTTGTATGAAAGATTGTGAAGGCTGTGTGCCGAGAAGTGTAAAATGGATGTCTTGCCCGGGACAATTATGGACTTAACCTTGCGAGCCTTTGAACTGAGTTCCGTGTACAACCACTTGTCCGGAATGGGACGGACCTAGTTAAGTAGGTTTCTAACCTCTTTTCTTTGAAACCTCGGGGTGACGGTGCACACCAGTGCAACTGTAGGGGAAGCGTACCTGTGCTACAGCTTGGTACCCATTCAACGGTACTTGCTCTGTCTAAACTTCGGCTCTAAGTGAGGGAAGTGTTAGAAGGGAAGTATCAGAGGGGTTTATCGGTTAAATGTTAGTCTCTAAAAGACTTTGTTGCAATCAATCGTCTGTGTGGTGAGCGACTGTATCCTGTGGGTAAAGTGTACAGCCTCTGCAGAGTGTGTGTGTGAATCTATTCGGATAGCCGTGTCCGCGGTACTGGACATTGCTCGGTGATTACAGTCAAGGGTTAGATTTTCAAAATGAAACGTGGAATGGGTGGCTGTGTGCCAAAAGAATGATGAATGAAATTAGGGCTATGTGCCAAACCCTTGGAAAAGAATTGAGAAATTAATTATTATTAATATTGGTTTTGCTGCTTTTAATCTAATAGGATTACCTGTTTAAAGAAATGCTGCTTTATGCAAAATAACCAGTTAAGCCTTTCCCTTGGAATAAGCCATGCATGTAGTAGTAGACCTGCATTGTGCATGACTTGTTGAGTATGTCGTATACTCACCCTTGCATCGACAAAAACCTCAGAAGAAGAAGCCGTGCCAGCATGGGAGGAGGAGTTCATCGAAGGCCAAGAAGACTAAGGGGTTGAGCCGCACTCAGTAGCCTGTGGTTATGAAGGGTTCATTAATTCGCTTTTGTTTCTGCTGATAAACTTGTGCTACTTTAATATTTATCGTCCTGCGTGGCGAATTATTGTAAGGTGACCACAAGGTCATGTAACTCGATTATATTATGCTTGAAGTACTTTATTACTTATTTCCGCTGTGTATGATTATGGTACTTCAACCTGTTTACCCTGTGTGTACTAGCGTGATCCTGGACTAATACAGAATACACAGAGTGTCCGAATCCGTGAATTCGGGGCACGACATCGGGCAACTAGCAAACGCCCTTCTTCCTGGTCTACGGCGCCGAAGCTGTCCTCCCGTCCGAGATGTCGTTCGATTCGCCGCGCATCTCGGCATTCTGCGAGGAAGGACAAGAAGACCACCACGGTGAAGATGTCAACCTTCTGTAGGAGGTGCGCGATCGGGCGGCCTTGCACGTCGCCCGGTACCAGCAAAGTCTCAGGCGGTACCACGCCACTCGGGTCTGCGAGAGAACACTGGCAGTTGGCGACCTGGTCTTGCGTAGAATCCAGACGCATGTCAGGCTCCACAAACTGTCTCCCTAGTGGGAGGGCCCCTTTAAGGTGGTCTCAGTATCTCGACTCGGGGTGGTCCGGTTGGCCACTAAGGACGATCAAGAGCTGACCAACTCCTTCAACGTGGAGTTGTTGCGAAAGTTTTATCCCTAAAAGCTGTAAGTCCCCAATGACTCACTTTGATCGGTTGTGTGGGCGAATTTTCCCCCAGCTGATCGGCGGCTGCTGGCAGTTAGCAAAGTTGTTTGCCTTAAGGGCTTCTGTTTTATCCTCCTTGCTTGTCCCCTGGTGCGAGAGGTTGTGCGGGAATGTCATGTGTTCTAGCAGTTTGGCCGTTCCTTGTTGATCTGCGGTAATACTCGACATTCACGCCGAGCGGGGACGGGCGACCAGGAGCACAAGTGTGGCACGGTGACTCAAATGTGGCTCAGACACTCAAAGTTGGCTCATGGCACCGCCGGGCGCCGCCATGCTAGTTCCGGATCACAAGAGCATAAGTTCCAAAGAAAGGACCATGGCATATCCGCGTGAGGACTTACGTTCTTCAACATGTTTTCTGCATGCTTTATGAACGCTTACTTGTGCTTTTCAGAGCTGCGCGCAATCACGATGGGGCGCCTGTAGCTCAAATGTCCAAGATGGCCCCATGGCAGCCTGGCAGATAGGTGGGCAACCACGCCCTGCTCACCAAGTGTTGACTCGTGACCACCGGGGGGTCTCCAGGCCTATAGCAAAGATAAGTTGCTCGCTTAACAAAGACCAACTTATTTTTGCATTTGCACCCGTTGGGTTGAATTATGTGTGGTCATCATTGGCTCGATAACTGATGGCTCGCCGATAAAAGGAAATTCAGCCGCTTGTGTCGCATGGACGGTGATCGGAGTGCGAGTGTGGCACGGTGACTCAAACATGGCTCGCACACCTCGAGTCGGCTCCGCGAAGCACCGCTGGCTGTCACCACGAGCACCGCAAGCCCGATACCGCTTCTGGAAGCTCGCCGGGTACTCGGTCCGGCCGCAATTGCTCACCGTCTGCATTTAAACGGCCTGACACGGTAATAAGTGGGTAACTATTCACCGGGTACTCGGTCCGGCTCGCAGCCCACGCAGCCCATCTGGCCCATCTCCCCGAGTGGGCTGCGAGGCACCGAGTCCCCGCGTGACCCCGTCCGTCCAGCGCTTGCCCGTGAGGTCGTGACCCCGTCCAGCGACCAGCGCTCCAGCCGCCAGGTCTCCAACCGCCTCACTCATCACTCCTCCTTCAGTGAGTGCCCTGGATTTGGAGACCTCCACACCGCCGCACGCCGCCCCTCCACGTCGTGGCGCCCGACCTTTGACTTCCCGCCCGAAGCCAGCTCCTACACCGTCTTCCACGTCGTCGGCAACCTTGTCGCCCACATCGTTGGGCGTGGCACCCGACCTCCGCAAGTACGGCAACTCCGACTTCTCGCCTGAAGCCAACTCCTACACCATCTTCCACGTTGTCGGCAGGCCCGTTCCTGGGGCAGGGCGAGCAGGGCGGCCGCCCTAGGCCCCCAAACTATTGGGGCCTCATCATCTATTAGTATAATCAATTTGTGAAGGTCATAACTTTAGATCCATAGATTCGATTGAGCTGATTTTTATTGGGTTAGTTTCAAAATTGAATCTAGTTTCTACAGTCCAAATTTCATGTCAATCCAACGGTGGGATCTTTGGGAATTAATATTTTAGTAAACGTATGTTAATCTGTTTTTTTGTCGAAACCGAAGCAATCTTTAATAGTTTGATGAAAATGATTGCAGTAGTGAAGCAATTCTATAAGATGAGAAAAATTTTAAAGTTAATTACTTTTTTATTATGGTTGATATGGTCAGTTTATTGAAAAACAGATTTGAAGAACTCCAAGTATTCAAAGGTATATTTGAGCCTTTTCTGAGGTCAACAACTTTGGAGTCATTGAATTATATTGAACTTAAAGATTATTGTACTAAGTTGGCAAAAACTTTCTCTGTCGATGATTCATCTGATTTTAAGTTAAATAATCTGATTTTTGAGTTAAGAATACTACAAATGACTTTACCAGATAGAACAATGTCTGCTATAGAGATTTTTGAGTTTGTTAGAAACGTGGATTGTTATGGTAATATTTATGTTGCTTATCGGATTTTATTTACTGTGCCAGTAACTGTGGCATCAGCTGAAAGAAGCTTTTCAAAGTTGAAATTATTAAAGAACTATTTGAGATCTACAATGTCTCAAGAAAGATTAAATGGTCTGGCAACTTTATATATTGAGAAGAAATTATTGGATGACATTAATGTTGAGGCCATAATTGATGATTTTGCATCTAGCAATGTTAAAAGATATTTTCTAAGATGATCTCTACAAATGTTTGAGGTAAATAATCTCACTTTTGTACTTCCATTTATTTATCGGTAACAATTTCTATAATACACTGAATATTATCTTTTTAATTGATACATAGTAGTATAAAAATATTTTTATGCTTATGTTAGGGAGACCTCTGTCTATAATTTCGCTCCGGGCCCCCAAAAACTCATGACCGGCCCTGGTCGTCGGTGACCTTGTTGCCCTCATCGCCGATCTCGCCCAGCCCCAGGTTAACATGAATCCATTGTTCTTTTCCACTATCATGATCAAAAGTCATTAATCGAAAAGGTGATCAGGTATTGATGTGTCATCGAACCTCCTCTCCTAGTTAATCCTGCAGAATCTTCTTTCCAGACAAGTCATATAGTAGATCTGAATATCAGTTTTGAAGATCCATTCTTCATGATATTTGGAAACAAGCCCTAAGATTGTTATTTGAAAGCTAGCTCATCTTTGGTATTTTTGACCTGTTTTTATGGCATCATTTTTTTGATTTGATCGTGAGAAACTCATGTTTTTTGTTTTAAATCTGGAAACAAACAGTGCTTTATTAAAGATCAATGGACATTGAAGGGTTCAAGGCAGTTGAGGTTGCACAGCTGTTACTAGATAAGTATCACTTAAGTGCTTTGTTCCTAAAATTGATTAGAATTATCTCAGGAAAAAGTTTGTTCAGAAAAGTTCAGGATCCAACTTGCTGGGACGTTAGAGAAGTCCAGTAACCATTGGCTGCAGCCTAGAGCAGAGCACTTGATCAGTTAGAGGGGTGCAAATAAAGCATTGAAAAGGCCATGCACATGTAAACTTGAAGCTAAGGACTTCAACAAAACTGAAACTCTGAAAGAAAAGCATGGATCCACCAAACTTGAAGCTAAGGACTTCAAACCTGAATGAGCATAACAACTATAAAATGCGAAAGCATGTACTTGGTACTTCATCTCGGTACAAACCCATCCCCCCCTCTTTTATTTACTTGTATGCCGCACTTGTTCTTGTTACGGATTAGATAAATTTGTTCCGGTGCTGGTGTGCAAAAAATATGAGATAGCCATCTTACCATTTCTCTGGATCATATCTCTGTGCTACCTATACCTATTGCGATGAATAATTGACCACACTTGTGAATCTGGCAGGGACTCTGTATCTAAGTCATGGAACAATCTAGGCCTGGGCATTCGGTTTAACCGAAAAATTCGGTTTCGGTTTTTGGTTTTTTGGGAAATTCGGTTATTTGAAAACTGAAACCGAACTATGTTTGAAATTTTCGGTAACCGACAATTCGGTTAACCGATAATTCGGTTTCGGTTTCGGTTTTAACCGAATTAACCGGCTCTTATTCTTCAACCGCCATCACCACATGGCGATTTTGCAACAAGGAGCCAAGAACAATTCGTTCTCCTCCATGAGCGGTAAATCCAATCCCCAAATGATCGGATGCACACAAATTCCACACCAAGAAACCGAAAGGCGCTTCCTTTCTTGACTCTACCACCTCTAATCCATTAATTAGCAGAACAATGGAACGAGAAAGGTCGCACCTTCGGCGATCAAGAACAGCAATTAGGGCAGCGTACCAATCCGTTCTCGTTGCGCCGCCGCAGCGGTGGACGCGGTCTTCCTCCTCGACGAACACCTTGCGATCGCCGCCGCAGGGGGCAGCGATTTAAACGAACGCCGCAAGCAAGCGCCGCAGACGAAGGCTAGGTCTGGCGGCGGCACCTCGAGGAGCTGCCGGAGCTGGCCGGTCTTGTGCAAATTGCGGACCTCGTCGGCGCCGCTGAGCCCTAGAGTGTGAGGGGCCGAGGAGACAGGAGGAGGGAAATGCCGAAATGGGGAATTACCAGCCGAGAGAGCTAGGGTTACTGAGGGCCTGAGGCAACAGATGCTAGTTCGGTTAATTCGGTTAACCGAGGTTTAAAACCGAATAAACCAAAAAAAATTCGGTTATTTCAGACAGATAACCGAATCAACAACCGAATAATTCGGTTTCGGTTTTTTCGGCTTCGGTTTTCGGTTTTTTTGCCCAGCCCTAGAACAATCATTTCTCATATCATTATGGACTTTACAACTACATTGTGTGAAGGTTTGCAAGTCCCGGTTTCATAAATTTCTCATATCATTATGCATTTGCATCGTTGATGTCTAAAATATTTTGATTATGCTCAGAATGTGATGTTCTAGTTGTAAAATGAAACTCGTTATTAAATAAAGTTTGCCCATTTGAAGTTCACTGTTCTGTTGAGGTTGTTCCATGTTTGTCACCAAGGTTCCCGTGATCACATACCCTTAAAACGAGTCCATGTAGTCATATGTCAGGTTTTAGGAGGTCGCTTGGATCCATTGGTTGGGTTGAAACTAGCTTCTGAAGACAGATAGTCCTTTTGATTAGCTGCCGATCTTTGCCCTTATTACCAAACTTCGATTTTGCTATGGATCCACTAGATAATTGGCCTCAATATGTCCAGCTTGATCATCCAGTTAATTTTTGTGGCTGGATTGGTTGGTTTCTTATTGCTGACACCATTCCAGCATAATTATTTTTGGACTTGTAAGGAACATAAAAAAAACAAAAGCATTTTGGACGTCCTATGTCATTACTTATATCTAATGTTTAAAGAAAAACTAAACTAAGCAAGAAAAACACATCTATTCCATTTTGACAAATTGACACAACTAGATGCTACTTTTGGATGCAGCTGGTATCCGTCCTTTTAGTTCCCCTCTGACTAGCATATCTTCTTCACTTGTGATCTATATAAATTACTGAATTTGTGAAGAAAACTTGTGCTAATCAAGTTGCTGTATTAGCTGCGCTGTTCGGATAAAATCAGGGCAAATAAGACAGCCTGAAGCACTTGGAATATCTGCTGAACTAAAAGATAAGGTACACCCATTTTTTATGCTTTGTTTATCACCAGGTACTTCATTTTTCTTACTGTTCTAAACTACTATTGGTATGACACTAAATTGCTCCTTCCTGACCATGGGTGCAAAAATTGTCTATTATGCACTATCGCATCATTATCCCAAGATCCAATTCAGTTGTCTTGTTTGCAACTGCATTGATGTTCTTGGGTTGTTACTTGTTGCTTGATATATGACTGATACTACTGTTGGATTTAGCTTCATGCTTCATAGTATCTTCCTGATTTTTTTGTCACGAAAGTATTGCATTTATTTGGATTGGGTAGTTTGGAAATAATATGTGAATCAGGTGCTTTAGCTGTGCTCCTATACAGTCTATATGTTTTATGTTTTATCATTCATTATGATTCTGTCATTCGGCAAACTGAAAATTGAAATCCATATATTTATTCAACTCTATGGGTTGTCTTATATCTTAATTTGGTTCCATGTGTTGAATTATGTGTGATAATTGGATCATGTATGTTAGTTAAATTATTTTTATCACATACTTTGATCTTAGGTAGTTTGTGTACTATTTGACCAAATACCCGTTTTTCGTATTGTACCCGTCCGTATAATATCCGGTATCCGTTTTCTACCCGTTCGTAAATACACGGTATCCGTATCCATATCCTACCCGATTTTTCACTACCTGTACTCGTATCCGTATCCAAAAAAAAATTAAGATAGGATACAGAATAACCTACTATCCGACCGTATTCGACCCCGTTTTCACCCCTATGTGCAATTTGATTTTAGCTAGTATGATAGGTGGCCAATTCCTCCTATCGTTCTGATTTTGACTTGATGTTTTGTTTGTGCTTCAGGAAAGTGGCGAAATTCAGAAGGACAGCTCGACAGCGCCATTATTTCTGACAGAATTGCATCATGCCAACCCAAACTACCTGAGAAACTGCTGCAGTTTTTTTTTTTTTGTGGGGAGTAATTAATTTTCTTATTGTGGACATTTGTGTTAGAACGTTGAACTGTAAAGTGGTGGTCTGACCAAAAAAAAATGGTAATCTGTAGCTTTGCTGGTTTATTTTTGCTTGGTTCGCTACGAGAGTACTTCTGTATGTTCGAGTACAAGGGCGTCGTCGTCTGCCTGTTCTGCCATGTTATATTTGACCTATTCAGGACGAAATAATTTTCCTGTATATGTTGCATCATCCTTGCAAGTTCACTGTGTGTGTATAAACTGTACATGGCGTGTATCACGCAACTGCTACACGCGAATCCTCTATGCCAATGTAGCTAGATGCCTACAAGCAAGCAAGCTTTTCAAGTCCCAACTCATAAGTCACAGGCAAATCAAACCAGACTCAAGATCGTTTGGTTCATGGTTCTCGGCTAGGCCGTGATGAGGCAGGAGTAGTTGGCGGGATCGACCAGCGCCGGCACGAGGTACTTCCTGCCGTTCCTGCCCACCACGTTGTACCCGGCGCCGGTGGCCGTGTCCAGCCTCACGGCGCCGGGATAGCCGGGGTACGCTCCACGGCCGTAGACGCCCGGGCACGCGCCGCCCACCTCCACCGGCGCGCCCGAGTCGCCCTGGAAGTACCCGTGCCCGTACGGGTTCGTCACCGCTCCGGCCAGCAGTGCCGCCAGGTTGATCACCATGCCGTCCACGCCCGCGTCGCCGTTCGGCGCAAGGAGCGTCTCGCCGCGCCCGTGGCGCCGGGGCCCCGCCGCCGGGTAGGCGAAGCCGTCCGCGGCGTGGAAAGGCCACTCGCAACGGCCTGGGCACTGCACGGCCGCGTTGCCCACCCACACGTGCACGGCGCCGCCGGGCGCCGCCGAGCCGTGCAACCCGCACGCGCTCGAGCAGAACCCATCGACGGCGACGTCGGCGGCCGTGAGCACGACGGCCACGCCCCCGGGCGCCACGCCGAGCCGCGCCGCCAGCTGCTCGAGCTGGGCCCGGGACAGACGCTTCCCCAGCGAGCACCCCTCGTCAGTGACCTGGTTGGTCAGCAGCACCTGAGTCCGTTCCCTGCCTGCCCTCTGCACGTAGCGATCGACGGTCTCCCACCACCGCGCCACCGAAGGCGGCTCGTCCACCACCGGCGCACCGAACGCGTGCTGGTGCGGGCGGCCGCCGCGGGGAGACAGCGACAGGAGGAAGTCGGCGAGGACGGCCTTCTGGTGCGGCGAGAAGGCGCCGTAGTAGAGCACGGAGATCGGCACGGCGCCGTCGAGCACGGCGCCGTCGTGGTAGGCCATGGTCGGGGGCGGGGGGATGTACAGGGAGGAGAGGCACGGGCGCGCGAAGCCGACCAGCAGGGCGAGGAGAAGGGCGCAGGCGGCGTATGCCTTCGTCTTCATGGTTCCGGTGCAAACTATGCATGCAATGCAGCTAAGCTTGGGAGATTGTGATGCAGTCAAGTAGATGCATGGATATATATGGATGGCGCGGTGGTCTCTTTCTTGCATGAATGGGTGAGCAAGACATGCATGGAATGGATACCCAGCGTGCATACGTTGCACACACATCCTTGTGAGACTGGCCTTTTAATTGGAGTTGCTTGGAAGGCAGTCTAGGCAATATTTATCAAGCATCGATCACCTTCATATTGATCTGTACTGCTCTTTTTTTTTTTTTTGAACAAGAATAGTACGAAAGGATCCTAGCTACTGTATACATGTTGTATTATAATAAAGCAAAAAGTAGTTAATTGACAGTTGTTACAAAGAAAAGGAGAATTATATAAACCATCCAAGTTAAGCTACTTAGCCAATCACTAATAGATTAAAGGAAAGGATTTTTCGTTTCCCCATCGATAACCATGGCAAATTCGATCTTGAAATCTCTCTTCCAATTATCGAACGTAGGATTAATGCCTTGGAAGACTTTGTTATTCCTGGTGATCCCACATACTCCAAGAGGCCAAATTAAATAATGATCACCATATAAAATGGCACTTGAAGTTTTACTTCGAGATCTCTTCAATAGCTTCTTGCACCGAGAGATTCAAACTCCTTGTTGGACACAGATATATCCATCCTGCGCAAATGTACATCCAACAAACATATGATGTAGTGTTTCCTCAGTTGCATTGCCACACATCGATCACACATGTAGTCTTGGATGATGAAATTCTTTCGTCGGAGCAAATTCCTTGTATTCAACCGGTATTTGAGAAGAAGCCGAAAGAAAATTTGGTGCTTCATTCTACAGAAGCTCTTCCATACCTACCTAAATTGAGCTGCATCTGTCTTCTTCTGTGAGTACTGAGTACAAATCATTGCATCATTTCTGTGATCTGAAGCAATTGACTGTAAACTTGAACCGATAGGGGCAAGCGGAAAAGATCCTGAAGTTGTTCAGTAAGCATGGGGCTTCTCACAGTACCCATGCCTGATTTAGCAAGGTATTGTAACTTTTTAAGTGAAGACAATTTCAATTCCAAAGAACCATCTATAGTCTAAACCCGCAAGGAAGGCGCCCTCCAGGCGTTGCAGTAAGTTTAGTCCTCAAATCGCATGGCGCTTCGTGTCCGGCCTTGGCCCCGTCTCACGTGGTTCCATCGCAACGGCTCGGTGGATCCGGTCATCCGGTCGGCGTTGCGTCCGTTTGCCGATGTCGGTCGTACGTGTGGGTCCCAGCGCAAGCGTGGTTGGCCAGTAAAAATCAGCGATTGGAGAGCTGTCCAGAGCATATCCCCTATTCCCCTTCTCCCTCTCACGCTTCCTCACCTACGTGACCCTACCTGTCCGTGGCAGACACCGCATCCGCTTGCCCGCACCTTGCGCGCTTATCTTCTGACGCGCCCCTGCGTCTAGGGGTGAAAAAAAAAACTCGAAACTCACGAGTTTAATGAGTACTTAGAAACTCAACTCGACATGATTCAAACTCATTTCTTAACAAGTCGAGTCGAGTTAGATTTTGAACTCGTTAAGATAACGAGTTAAATGAGTGAGCTAACGAGCTTAACGAGTTAGAAAAAAAAACACTATGTCTGTAACCCTAACCCCGTTCATTCAACCTTCAGACCTGATTCTTTTCCCCATTTCACATCCTCAATTCCCTAATTCTCGGCTCAGCTGTGCTCCACCCTCGCCCTTGATTCCGACACCTTCGCCACCGCTGTGCTCCTCTCCTCCACCGACAAGCCCGAGACGCTCCTGCTAGGGTGGCTGTCGCCTGTCTCCCTGCTCCCGCACTCCTCCATGCACCCCACTTCGAGCTCCTCGTCTGGGTCGTCGGGGTCGGTCTCAAGGTTCCCCCTTGCGCCCACATCTTCCCCCAATCGAGGTTAGTTTCCTGCAGTCTTCCCCCCAAATTTTTCCCATCAAATTTGCTATTGTTTTATGCTATTTCCCCGGATTTGTTTCGATTTTCCCCAAAATTCGAGGTTAGTTCGCTTCCAATCAGCGATTCCCTGTTCAGGTTCTCTCAAACCCTGGCTTCGAAATAGATTTCTTAAGATATTGCTGCGTCTGTGCGAACTCTTGGATTACAGAGCAATTCTTAGGCTGGATTGCCAAGTTCTTGGGCCACGAAGCAAATCTTTGTGCTAAAATTGTTGCTTCTTGATCTAATTTCACAGATGGATTCTTGGAGCCTTGCTTAAAGATCGCTTCTCAAGGAGAGTGATGTGCCGGCTGCTGGGTCGAAGAATGAGGGTTTAGAGGAGGATTTTGTCATTGTTGCAAATCAAGACAAAGAGGAACTATTAGAGCGTATTGAGGAGGAAGACAAGGGCAAGGACAGAGTCCTGCGGTTGCTTGATGTGCAGTTTGATTTGATGAGCTTTGCTGTACCTGATGAATGGACATTATAATTTGGAGAAAGATTGTTGATGTCGCCAGAGATTACCAAAAAAATACCAAATACCAATCAGTTATATTACTATTCACTGTGTTCATGCATTTCACTCCTATTCAATCGTAATTTCCAAACATGCCTATGACTTGTAAACGTTCATTTCTGCGATGGCACCATTTCCCAACTGCCTATTAAAATTTGTTGTGCAATCTAATGGCCTATTTTTCCAATTGTTCACTGAAAATCCATTTTTCATGCTTTTGACTTGTTTTCACTATGCAATTCACAGCTTACTTTGGAAAAAGATGTTGGCGGTGAAGATGGTTCTGGTGTAACCAAGAGCTTGTATAATTGTGAGACACAGAAGACTTAGATAGGTTGTTCCTCTTACAGAACCCTCTTCAGTACACCTTGAGTAAGTTATGCAAACTTCTTCTAAACCTACATTGTGCGGGTATTGTATTGTTCATCATAGCAGTAAACAACATTGTATTGAATAATCTACTTTACAATTTCATGATAATAATGAACCAAATATTGCTTATGCCTAAATGGATTGTTTCTTACAAATAAAGGTCTTGGTGATATGTGTCATATGTTTTATTGTATAGATCAAATCCAAGGTCATCCTTCAAACCTCAGACTGCAAGATATACCAAAGTTGTCATCTTATTGTTCCATGCTTCAAGTATTTTCATCAGTGAAAGGCACGATGCAGGTTTCCGTGTCTTGTTACCTGCATCTATGCTTATACAGTCATAAAACTATTGAATATTGAAGCTTTGTAGCACCTTGATGAGCAAATAGTCAAAGGCATCGTAACAAGCTTAATGAGCTAACTCAAGCCAACTTGAGTTTTTAACAAATCGAGCCGAGTTGAGCTTTCAGCTCATTAAGAAAATGAGTTGAGTCTAGTTGGCTTATTATCTTAACGAGTTTAACAAGTCGAGTCGAGTTGGCTTGATATCCACCCCTACCTGTGCCCTCATCCTCTCCACTCCCCATGTCTTCGACCTCCCGCTTTTCTTCTTTGTCTCCGTTCTTGTGGTTGACTGTATGCAATGATTACTAATATCAAACACAACGGATATTGAGGTATAACAAAACTACAGTACAAATACATAATTAAAAATAAATTTGAACCCCGTACTTAACATTTCAACGAAATAGATAAATATAGATAAAATAAGTAAAAACAATATGGCATAGAGGAGTGGTACAAAAATACCTAATTAACGAAGGTTTGGTTCATCTGAGCCTATCATATCTTCATCAACGATAGTATAAAAACCTACCTACAAAATATGAAATTGCACATACAAATTAGGCATAAGAAACTACAAAGCTAACTATTGAGGCAAATTGCAAAACAAGAATATAACTATCAAGACCCTCCCTTTTGTGGCATGAAATACCGAGAAGGTCTCATGCGCACAGTGAGTATTAAAAAACAAGCAGAGTGATGATGGGATTATTATTAGAAACAAGGCTAGGCTAGTTGCATAGGGCTTCACTTAGGTTAAGGGTCTTGATTTTGAGGAGACCTTTGCCACTGTAGCTAGACTAGAGGCTATCCGGATCCTTCTTGCATTTTCGGCATCCAAGGGCTTCACCCTTTTTAAAATGGATGTCAAGAGTGCATTCCTCAATGGCTATATTGAGGAAGAGGTTTATGTCAAGCAACCTCTAGGATTCAAGAACCCTAAATATCCAAACCATGTATTCAAGCTCTCCAAAGCTCCGTATGGACTTAAGCAGACCCCTAGAGCGTGGTATGAGAGGCTTAAGTACTATTTTCTTAGACATGGTTTCAAAATAGGTATAGTAGACAAGACTCTATTCATCAGACACCAGGATTCTCATTTCCTCCTCGTCTAGATTTATGTGGACAATATCATGTTTGGTGGCTCTTCACATTCTCTTGTATCTTAGTTTTCAGATGTGATGAGTACAGATTTTGAGATGAGTATGATAGACGAGTTGAGCTACTTCCTCAGGTTCCAAATCAAGCAGACTCGGGAGGGTACTTTCCTGCACCAAGGTAAATACACTCAGGACCTCTTGAGGTGGTTTGATATGTCTGATGAGAAGCTTATGATGACTCATATGACCACCACTGCTATCTTTGAGCCCGACGAGGATGGTGAGCCTGCTGATCAAAAGGAGTTCCAGAGCATGATTAGCTTTCTCTTGTACCTCACCTCCTTGAGGCTGGACATACACATTGCTGTGTGTATGTGCGCTCGATTTCAGGCTTCTCCTCGCGTTTCTCATAACTAGGTGGTGAAGCGCATCTTCAGATACCTTCAGGCTACCATTGATTATGGTATCTAGTACTCTTCCTCCTCTTATCAATCCCTTAGAACCTTTTCCGATGCAGACTTTGCTGACTGTAGGATACATAGGAAGAACACTTCTGGTACTTGCCAATTCATTGGCACTTCCCTTATTTCTTAGTCATCTAGGAAGCAGTTCGAAGTTGCACAGTCTACCGCTGAGGCTGAGTATGTTGCTACAGCCAATTGTTGTAGCCAGGTGCTCTGAATGAGATCGACCTTGTGAGACTTTGGGTTAGAGATAGAGAGTGTTCTACTTTTTTGTGATAACACTTCTGCTATCTACATTACTAAGAACCCAGTGCAACACTCTTGGACCAAGCACAGGGAGATATAGTGCTTCAGTTTGTGGAGAGTGATCACCAGTTAGCCGATATCTTTACCAAGCCCTTGGATAGCTCTAGGTTTATTACCCTGATGAGTGAGCTTGTAGTTGTGTGCCCTTACGGCCTATTGTGAGGGGGGGCTGGTATGTATATTATATATCATATATGTTCTTCCAGTCTTTCCTGTCTTTTGTTCTGTCTAGGTGCTGATGGGGTTTATTTTCTGGAGTGTTGAGTTCACTTAGACTTCTGGCATGCGTTGCATGGATCTCTCATCTTGTGTTTTAGGTTGCTATCATGCTTAATTAGCTGTTCTCTTTTCTCTCTAGGTTGAGTTCTCTCACATCTTATAAGTCTATTAGGTGTTGGCCCCCCTAGGTAGACAGAGTCTGTGTGTACCCCTAGCTTAGGATCTAGAGGCATTTTTCCTATGTCAATCATTAGGGAAGGTGAGAGTGAGTCTAAGTCTTAGTGCTCTCTACTATCTTTTCTATGCTCTATAGTCACCCAGTTTGCAATTTCTTGACTTCTTCTCCTTCACTGTGGTTTTGGTTTTAATTGAGTTCTTTTGGACCTTTCTTGAGCTTAATTTTGTTAATAACTCAACTTGAACCAGATTTGTGCTTTAAATTTGAATATCGTGTTGAGGGGGAGCTTAAGAGTTTGCTTCATGCATTGCATATAGACTTTATTTTCTATTTTTTAAGCTTTGTCTATTATGCACATGATCTATTCATCATGCTGTACACCATGCTACATTATTTGAAGAAAATCACTAACTTAGATATGTCTAAGTTCATTTATCTTGCTAAGCTTTCTAAAATTAAAAAAAATGAGTTAAAAAACTTGATGAAACATGTTGCTTTTACTTACTAAGTTTCTTCTCTAGGGGTATTTGCCATGATTTGTGAAATTTTGGAGTTCTCTAGAGTCGCTATAACAACTTAGGTGAAACTCGTTTGATCCATATCTGAGTCCTTCATTTGCTCATATATGCTAAAATGAAAGTAAAAAAAATTGACTCTTTTTGTGCACATTAGACTCAACACCTCGCATTTATAAGACAACCTCCCATTGCACTTGAGATGAACTTGGGATGTGTTGTGCATGACTGAGACCGTCCTCTTAAGAGTCCTTCTTGAGATGAACTTGGGATGTGTCAAAACTAAGCTTGCTAGCGAAATTTGTTATTTGTCTTGGACATGTCTTAGTTTAGTCTAATTCGAAATCAATTAGCTTGGTGTCATAGCTTGTCATTTTGATCACTTGGATAATTTTCAAAGCTCTTCTAGGATGTATTTCATGCATACATATATAAAGGAGAAGAAAATACTTTCTTGATGCCTTTATTGAGAAAAGGGGGAGAAATTATAGAAACAACATCATTAAAAGATAAAAATAGAATTTGGTTCTTATGATCTTGGTGAAAATTGAAAAATTCTTAGGATCATAAGCTTACTTGAGCTTTCGTGAGTTTTGATTGGATTTTAGAGCCTTTACGGAAAAATTGTTCTTTCTTTTGTTTTGCACTAAAAATCCTTTTAGCCAACTTGGTCAATATCTTATTTCTTTCTCTCTGGATCAAGTTTGGCTTTGCATTCAAATTTCTTTCTTAGTCTCTCTCTCTCAAACTCAAATTTATGCCTTTTATTGTTTATCAATATACTCATCATGGGGTAGATTGAAAGACCATGTAGAGGTCTATCCATGTTAGTGATGAGTATTTGACTAAATTTGAGCTTGTTATGCTCTAATTTGAGTTTGATTTAAATTAGATTTTCAATTTGAAGCAATTTGCATTAAGACTGCCAAGTTCTAGTTTGGTCGATTACTGCCAAGTTCTGGCTTGGTCGAGTAATGCCTAGTTGGCTTGTGGTTGAATGATTCGAGTAGATTGGGAATCATTGAGTATCGAGTTGGAATGTTGCTAGGTAGAGTGAAGGGTTCGTTCAAGCATTTGGTCGATTATTGCCATGTTTTGGCTTAGTCGAGTAATGCCCCGCCAGCTTGTGGTCGAATGTTTCGAGTAGATTGGGAATCGCTAGGTATCAAGTAAGGATTTTGCCAGATCGAGCGCTCTGCCATCAGCCTGTCTCGAGTCCTCCAGTTAGCCTCAAGTTACTCGATGTTGACTCATCGACACGACTCTGAGCAGAGTTACTCAATGTTCTTGGGATATGTATTTTGAATTTGTGTGAGGTTTATTGCATATCATCTTGGGCAATGCTATGTGATGTGTTTTTCTTGTTTTTGATGGTTGCAAGACGACGGTGTTAGATCATGATGAGGCGGAGGATGATCGGGACTAGGCGAGATGCGCCGGAGGTCCAGACGGTCGAGGATCACTGAAGATGATCGTACACGGTGTCAGTGCAAACCTAAAAGACAAGGAATGGATAAGATGCTAGCTAGGAGCTGCTCAGATCAAGAAGGGCCGTTGGATCACGATCTAGATGATAGAGTAGTGGGTCTAGTTACTATGTTTAGAAAAGCGTATAAAAATCTGATATATGTGTGGGTTTCGGGTTTGCCCATGTACGAGTGAATGAGTCAATCCTAACCCTTGATGGTGGTTCTTAGGGTAGAAGGAACTCATCCAAGGGTGGAGAGTGACTCAAGAGTAGTATAAATAAAGGGGTAGGGATAGCCTTTCTTTTCTTGATGGTTTTTGAGGTTTTTGTTCTCTTTTGAGCTTTGCCCACTTTGTAGTGAGGCTTTGTAAACCTCCCTTCTAGAAATACAAACTCGCCTCCTTCAATTCAATTTCTTTTGTGCATTTACATTATATCTTAAATTCCGCATTTACTTTCTCTAAATTTACATTTTTGTTATTTGGATTTCCCTCCCCTCCTTCTACATGCTTTTGCTTCTTGTGCCGAGGTTGATGATTGATGGATGAATCTTCGTTTAGATCATATCCCAATCATCTAGGCAATCCAAGCGTTCTTCTTGCAAGAAATCAGTTTTCGCGTTCTTGAATGAATGGTCTTGTAAATCACATTTGTAGAAGTTTATACTTGTGTTCTTGCTTGTTGTGACTTGTGGGAGGCTATCCAAGATCATTTTGATCGTCAAAATCCCACGAGCATGCCTTAGATTGAATTCTTGAGTTCTTGGACGAACTTAGTGTGTTCTTCTTTCCCGGGTAAAAAAGTCAGAACTTTGATGTCAATCCTTGCGATTGAAGATTGGAATAAGTTACTGACATCATTAGGAACACATCTACCATATTTTGTAAGTTTTTATCCAGCCAATCAAAAGGATCCTCAAAATTTGCTTTTGAGTCGTGCTGATTTCAGACTGTTCTTGAGCCCAGTGCTACCACTCCTCGTGCGGTGCTACCGGCCTTCATGTGGTAGCACTAGCCAGACAGGGCAATTGACTCATTTTGATTGGTTTCTTTTGTTGATTTTCCTTGAGGGTTTGTTTGGATTATTTTGTGTGGAGGAAAATTTTATTTTGGGATCATTCACCCCCGTTTGATCGCCATCTCGATCCTTCAATTAGTATCAAAGCCGATTTTGCTCTTCCATAGATCTTGACCAGCCTCTAGAGCTATGTGAGAATATATTTTATTATCAAACTTTAGAGGGTTTGTTACTAAGGTATCTTGAAGCCAAAGAAACTAAAGTGGCCATGGGAGAAGTGCATGAAAGTATTTGTGAATCCCATCAATTGGCTTATAAGATAAAATAGTTGTTAAGGCGTACCGGGTATTTTTGACCAATAATGTTGGAAGATTGTTTCAAATATTATAAAGGATGCCAGACTTATCAGAAATTTGGCAACAACCAATTATCCCCAGTATCGGCTTTGCATCTAATTATCAAGCATTGCCCATTTAGTGGTGTAATACCGCAAATTGTTTTACCAGGGTTCTTGGCCGTAATTTTTTTTCTGCGGCAAGTTTTACTCAAAGGATTTTCGTTTCACCGTGTTTTTGGAATTTAAATCCTTGGAGATTGTGGGTTTGTGGTCTCTAGTTTTGTGTAGCTTTTGCTGTCTCCTCTTTTCCTAGCCTTTTTATTTGATTCATCCACTTAATTAAAAGGAAGAAAGAAGAGTTAAAGAGTAACCCTAGTGGTATTTATAAAAGAATTGAGAAAAGGAGTGGGAGGTCCTCTGTCCAGTCGGCTGCCCCATGTTTCTTCCAGATGCGCCTCCCTCCACTCCCTCACAGCCACCTTCACTCCCCCCGATTCCTCCTCCAGGCGCAGCCATGGCGAGCTCCTGCGCCCTCCCTTGGCTTCCTCCTTGCTCCAGGCCAAGCTCCTGCGCCTCCTCCCCTGTCCGGCGTCATCTTGGGCTCGGCTGGCTGCTCCTCCTCAGCGCCGCCACCCTCCGACCAGCACCGGCGACCCCCCTCCGGTGAGCCCTCTGGCCGGCAGCAAGCCCCCTCTCCAGCCCTACCTCGGCTCCTCCACCTCCCTTTCATCCATGAGTAAGATTGGAGGTAAGAAACCCTAGAAATTTGGAGGTGAGATTGCCTGCATGCATGGTGTTTGATGAAATGCCCAGCTAGGATCCTTGTATTTGAGATGCATTTAGTTGAGGGATTTGGAGTCTAGAGTGATTTTGGAATTTTCTACTTGAGCTGTGTTCTGTCCCGCTGTTTGGACGGCTAATAGAAAATTCTACAAGCATTTCCTGGGGTTTTGGCTATAACGAAAGTTGTAGATAATTTAATTACCTTTCAATAGAGACCGAAATCATCAAGTTTCGTTCAGCCATTTAAAAGTTATGACTATTTTACCGCGTGCTGTCCAGAACGCGTTAGTTCTGCGGCTGTCTGCTGTTTGTCGCAAATCTGAGAAATATTGGTGCTTTTCCCGATCGGTTGGCTATAGAAAAAGTTGTAGATAATCGAATTATCTTTCAATAGCGACTGAAATCACTAAGTTTCGTTCATCCGACTAAAAGTTATGACCGTTTTACCGAGTGCTGTCCTGGGTTAGCAGATTTCTGTTTTCAGGTTTTAGGAGTGGGTTGCAAAGCCGACTTAGTATGAGTCTTGTGTTGATTTATGGGCATGTTTTTGAGTGAGTTATATCCATGTGCAGGTGGTGTGACCCCAGGTGTGGCAATCTCGTCTCGTCACACCGTCTGGAGAAGTTGAAGGCAAGTGTATTGTCTTCGGTTGTGGCTTAGGTGGCCAATTGGTTTTGCAAGCATATAATTATCCATATGTTATTTTAATATGTTCATGTTTGATTTTGCTTGCGATGTGATGAATGGGGATGGTTAATTGGTTATGCTATCGTTCAAACCTAGATTATATGAAGTGCATCAATGTTTGTTTGTTTGTTTGTTGTGTGTGTTGATTTACGAATCATATGCCTTGTCATTATGCCATGTGCTACATTTTATATATGCCTTGATGATACTCCCTAGTATGGTTGGGCTAATGGGAACATAGAAGATATAAGATTTGCGTTATGAAAATAGCTCGAGTTGTGGTCATGATATGCGTTTGTGGCGGTTATGTGAGTGTTGCTGATATATGTGACCTTATGGATATGAAAGTTGAGAATGGCCTTTTTCATATATGTGTTTATGAAAAATGCATCTTTGGAGTGAATGCTTTGTGGGTTGTTTGATGGACCCCATATAATCGCCAAATCGACATATTGTTATATCATGATACCTTGTGATTATGAAAGGCTATCGTTTGAGATATCATACTATTTTTACTCGTATGATAGGATAATGTGAAGAATGAGGTAATGAGGTTTGACTAATCAGAATGGATGATTTGGTGATCATGAGGATGGATTATGACTGTAATGGGTGTAGTAATGATAATTGTGACTATGTAGATATGAGTGTCGAGAATATGCAAATGAATGTTGAGAATATGAATATGAGTGATGAGAATATGAATATGAGAGTTGAGAATATAGATATGAATGTGAGGAATATCATTTGCATATGTGCATTCATGAATTGCATTGAGCCAGGGCGGTGAGAACGTTATACGGAAGTATAACTAATCCGAAGTGCTCGGAGTTCCTACCCCGTAGTCCCATCCACTGGCATGGATGGGAGCGGTGTTAAGCGTAGGACCCGCTACTGGGTAGCGGGCAAGTCCTGTTCGGCAGGCCCTTCCACGGATGGTTGGGTTTGAGGCACGACGACGGGTGGTGCTCGGCAATACCGGTATTTGCTAAGAAAGAGGAGATGAGTCATGCATGATGCATCATATGCATGAGAATGGTGAATTATGCATGAGAATGCATTATAGGTATGAGAATGGTGAAATATGCATGAGAATGGTGAAATGAGATGAGTATATGAACATGCAAGCATTTGCATGGCATTGCCAAATGATGAATCATATTTAATGAGTTGATTGCAATGTATGACTATGAGATTCTCCATGTGTTTGACATATTTGCATTTGCATTGCATTGATAACTCATGAATCATGTTTAATGAATTGATTGTGATGTATGGATGTGAATTCTTCTTTTGTGTGGCATATGTGCATCTGTATTACATTGACGAATATGAATCATGTTTAATAAGTTGATTGTGATGTATGGATGTGAACTTCTTCTTTTGTATGTTTTGTGCACTTGAGCATGAAAGCATAAACACATTCCATTGCACTGTGTGTTGCAATTGATAACTGGGATTGATGAGAATGGGAAGAACAGGTTGAGGATTGAGGCGTGGACTCATCCAGCGATGTATAATGAAGCAGGGGTAAGATTTAGTTATGTTTTCGAGTTGGTTGTGGTAAGTGGAGTTAGTTATTGCTTCTTTTATTGGTTGATTTCCATTTTGTAATGGCTATATTAAATTCTAGAGTAAAAGTAATTCAGTTGAATTCTTTTTTTTATTATTGTTGCACTTTGCTGAGTCTTGAACTCACGCTTGTTTGCTTCCTGTTCTAGGTACCTTGAAGCTGATTCATCGGGTTGGGAGTAGTAGCACGTGCACGACTTCAGTCTTCAACAATTTATTTAACAAACTCAATAATTCGGATGTAATTAATGAGGTTGTAATATGTTGTTCGTCGTGTTGGAGGTTCTTAACTTCTATTGCGGGTTTGATTGATTAACTAAGGACACGCTAGAATGTTTCTTCCTATTTTGAGTGATTGATATATTATGACCGCTATCATTCTTTTGTCTCTTGAGTGGATGTCCTCTGTTCTAGAGAGGTCATGCGAAATTTTGTAAATTTCGGTGGCTTAGTTTCTAAGCCGGTCTTAATGGTTTAGAGGGTTGGTAGCATTCACGGTGCGTTTGGCGCCGGGGTGTTACAAGTGGATAGGGGATAGATGTAATCGGACAAATATTTTCTACATTAAGCAATGGCCTCTTCCCCTTTGAAGATCTTTCGAGTAGCAATGGCACGACGGCCAAAAGAAGGGAAGCAGAGAGTGTAGGGAAACAAGAGGCGCTCAAGGGGGGCTAAGTAGGGGGAGAGGCTCGGGGGCAGAAGGAAGTGGGTGCAGTCAGCTCCATTTCTGCGGAATTTAAGTGCACATGCAAAATCGACAGAGCAGCGGGGATGGGACGAAGTTCAATGGTTGGGCGGCATGGGCAGGGTGCGAGTTCCGTGTGATAGGATTGAGTTGTGCAGAAGGAGGCATGAGCCAGGGCTGTCATGGCAGGGGATTGGCGAAAGTAGGTGGTGATGCTTGTCACGAAGCTGTTGAAGTCCTACCACGGCAAGCTTTCAGCTGCAGGGAGGCTACCGCGGCAACGATTTGGCAGTGAGGGGGTGGCCTCTCGATGTGGTCTTGAGAAAGGCTACTGCCTAGGTCTTCTGCTGTGGCGTAAACCGGCGTAAACATATCTCATTCTTGAGCTTTGGCCGGTGCCTCGGGTGAGCGTGAGCGGGGCAAGAGAAAAAGAGAGGGAGGCCACTGGTAGGTGGGGTTGGGCTGTGCTGTAGCTGCCAGTGGGCCAGGGAAGTCAGGGGCAGCCTGGTTGGCAAAGGAGGCCCACGCGGCAATGGAGAATAAGGAGGGAAAAGGAGAATGATTTTTCTGATTTTTTGGATAGACAAATGGTTCTAGATTTAATTTGGCATTCAAAATGAGCTTTAAACTTTTGAAAAATTTTGAGAAGAATTTTTCTGAGCTAAAGATGTGGCTATAAAAATTTCATCTTCAGATCTAACTCGTGGATTTTTGCAAAATTCTGACAATGTTACTGATTGAATATTGGTCTCTCTGATTTTGATTTTCTAAAGGTACTAAATAATATCAAAATATTCTAAAATTTATACTCAGTGATTCTAGGGATCTAAGGATGGTACTATAAACTTTTCAGGTCAAGATCTTTCTTAATTGTTTTTATAAAATTCTGGCACTAATTCTATTACAAAATTCAATTGCTGGTTTTAGTTCTCTAATAAATAATAATTGAGTTAAAGTTTTTATGCAATTTTTCAGAGATGAAAATGAGAGCATTTAGGGTTTAAACAAATTTGTTCCAAAGTTTGTTGCAATTGAAATTTTATAACCCCTATTTGAGATATTTGAAATGTTTTTTGATAAGTTCGGAAAATCCAAAAATTTCCAGAAATATAGACTAACTCAAATGAAATCCAAAAATTCCAAAAAGGCTTACAATTTCAAAAGAAGCTTAGAGAAATATTTATATTTCATTTTTTATTAAAAACGGGATGTTACATGGATTGACTTAAAAGGAATAAGGCGAGAGTTACAAGAGCTTACAATAAAAAGGTGATGCCTAAGGCCCTACTTGTTTTGGCTTTTTCATCGGCTTAAAAGCAAAAAAGTTAAAACCAAAACAAACGACTGACTTTTAAGTTGAGCTTAAAAAAAGCCTAAAGTCTCCATATAACTATAAGCCAAAAGCAGGTGAGAAGTGCTTTTTTGAGATGAAATAATCCTTTGCCACTGGAAGTCTCCAAAATTACCCACCAAATACCATTACATATAAACTCAAAAATCCTTCTCACATCTCCTCATTTCTCCTCGTCTTCTCTCTCTCCTGTGCAACATGTCTTCTCCCTCCGCCGCTCTGGTATCTACCGTCCCTGACCTCCTCCCTCCTCCATCGTCCCTAGCCAACTTCCTCCTCTACCAACCTGGATCTAACGCGACGCGGGTTGATGCGGTCAAACCTGAGCTTGGAGCGGTGGGAGGATAAAGGGTCTGGGCGTAGCGTAGGTGAACCTGAATGGATCCAGTTGTAGCACTACGGGAGGCGATCGGATCCGGCGTGGTGTGGGTGGAGGCGGTTGGACCTGAGGGTGGAACGGCGGGAGGTGGCTGGATTTGGCATGGCAAAAGGCGACCAGATCTGCCTTATCGAGCCCCTCAATATATGTTTTTATTTAGTTTGACAAGAGTTCAAAATTGTTATGCTATTTTCAGTCTGATAAGAGTACGGAACGTTGCATCCTATCTGCGATCTCATATAATCTTAGTTAGTAACTGTGCTAACTAATTCGTAATGTATTTTGCAGACTGATATACTGGTCTAGTACTATGAGGAGTCCGGAGGCTTCCTTGCTTGTCTGACCGGCGTGGTTGACATGACTAGAGAGGAGGTGACCTCTTACTTCACAAGGTTTCGGGAGAGCACGAGACGCATCCTCGACTTGCTGGGATGCTGCCACCTTCCCGAGGTGGCTCACGGTGTGTCGCTTAGCGGAGGCAGGAGTGTTGCACGTACATCTTCACATGCTACAGTCACACCGCCGGCTGCGAGAGGGCGAGCTACTGGACACGCTGGTCCAGCCGCTCACGCTAGATGTGAGTACTGAAATGCACTTTTCATATTTTACAATCATTTTTTCATTGCTCTCAACAATTCTTCATTTGCTACAGGTTCGTAGGCATGGTTCCCCTTTCCCTTCCCACTCTGAAACGCCTATCTTTTCCTTCGTCTTCCTCTTTCCCTTTGCACTTGCACGCGTCGGCATCTTTTTTCTCTTCTCCTTCTTTTCTTCCCTCTTCTCTGGCTGGTTAAGTGAACACAGTGCCGCGTGAGCAGCTTTTATAGCGGAAAGCTGTCTCTGTTGCCCATTGGTTGGGCGACAGGGACCGCGCCCCCCTGTCGCCTGTTCAACGGTTGATTTATGCCCTGTCGCTCGACCAACGGGCAACAGAGGCTCGGGGCATGACGTGGCGCGGTGTCGCCTGTTGATCGTGCGACGTGGTTCTCTGTCGTTCGTTGGATGGACGATATTTGTGTTTTGCTCAACCAATAGGCGATAAGGATATATTTCTGTAATTTTTTTTGTGATATATTTTTGAAATTTCAGGAAAAATGTATTATTAAAAAAAATCGTAAACAGGCCGTGCGCGTGCATCTACTGGGCTTCGTGCGATCAAGGTTGTTTGGGTGCACAAATAGCGATGCGCGGCTGCTGGAGTAGCTTGAGGGGGCGGCGCAAGAAAAGACGCGTGAAGCAGAGAGGCGTGACGAGCAAAGCGCAGCAGCGTGGGCAGGTCTCCGTGCGGCTATTCCAGGCAGGAGACGTGGGCAGCAGTAGAGGTGGGCGTCGCACGGGTGTCGGCTGCCGGGCTGGCCGGCTCGCCGAGAGCCGAACGCAGTGTCGTCCAACCCATTTATACTATTACTATATAGAGAAAATGATCGCGGATTGATTTCTTTTTATTTATTTAGGACTTTCTTTTCTCTGGTCGAAACAAAATTCTATTGTGTTTATTCTTCTCGATTTCCTTGATTCAGTTGCTCCTTCTAGTCACATGCATACAGCTATGCATTTACTCCTGATTTGCTCATCCACACGCATAACACAGTGTGTGCTGTTTTTGCCGTCTTGCTTAAGCACGGTCCGGATCGTCGTCGGGGGCAGGCCACCCATCGTGCCGGTTGGCGGGCCGGCGGGCCGGACAACCGTGCCGTGTCGAGCCGGCCCGTTTAGAACAGTACCGTGCCGGGCCGGGCCTCGTGCCGGGTCGGACGTGCCTCGTGCCGGCCCAAAAAAGCCCGGCCCAGTGCCCACCTCTAGACAGCAGGAAAGGCGTGTCAAGGAGCGACTGACTGCAGAGAAGGGATGTGACAGGCAGTAGCCGGTAGTAGCCAGAGAGGCTCCCTGCAGGCTGCAGGCGGCAACCACGTCCCGGCGCTGTACAGCAGGCTGCAATAGCCAATAGTGCGCAAGCAAGAAAACAGAGACAGAATGAGAGAAACAAACAAGTGAGAAAAGAAGGAAAATTGAAAGAAAATTTGAGAGATTATTTTAGGTTGAGATTTGAGAGAAACAAATAGGATCCTTATAAATGTTTTATATTTCTAATTTGAGCAATAAATTAGTGAGTATAAATTGCAATCTATTAGAAATTAGTAAGTATGAATTATGATCTATTAGTTCTTATTTTTTGTGTTTTCATGTGTATTGATTTCTAGTTTGCTTATTTAATCTAGTTTTCTTTCTTAGTCTTAGATACATTATCCTAGATTGATTCTTTCTATTTGATCTTTATTTTATTAATTTTCATAATTAGCAAAATAAAACAAATTAGGCTTAGATATTAGTTTGCACTAATTCACCTCTGTCTTGGTTTGTCTCAATCCTTCGCTTATTATACTCAAGATTAAATGAAACTTACACCTGGTTAACACGAACAGATGATGAACAGCATTAACAAAGCACCGAATTAGATACCACTCAAAAGGGCATGCCTAATGTCTACGCAAAATAGAAAACTGATTTTGATACAGCCGGCCATGCTATTATGTATTTTTGTGTGCCGCAACATATGTAATTGCTGATGCCGGTCGGTCAGTGGTCACCTACATATCATGTTGCATGCCTAGCCGTTACCATATTTTACATATACGGTACTATACGTACACACTAATGGTTCGACCTAACAGAGCAAACCTCCGAACTGTTATCGCCTGTTTTCCATCTCTTCAAACCCTGCAACTACGGATAAGTATCAACGAAATGAAGTTAAGTAGAACTGTTTAATATGCTCAATCCAATTTACTGTTGGTGCTTTGCAATATTATATTGCCAGCTGACTCGCAACCAAAAATTGTTGTCCATTCAATTCTCCTAAAGAATCTGCATGGGTGACTGACAACCGCAATTATCGCAACACTACTACAGTCTGCTTCATGCCGATATAAGATACATAAAATACATTTCGATTTATGTGTTGAACCCTGCACGTACCTATATCAGTTTATTTGTTATCATCCCAGTGCAATTCGCAGGAAAGCAATCTGCAATCTAGCTTACCACAGCTATGCAATTCTATTGCCTCTGTAATTTCATCATTCATGTGGCATGTGTCTAGTTCCATTTTACCCTATTACATACTCCTTCCACATCTCAATTAAATTTTCTATATTACATGACTGGGCGCGGCGTAGCGCGCTTAGAGCATCTCCAACAGTTCCTAATATTTAGACTCCCAATATTCTTAGATTGGGACATTCCCAAAAAATTTTGGGTCTACAAAATACCTTGTTCTCCAACAGTTCCTATATTTTCTCCCAAAAACACCTTTGAATTGGTCCGGTGGGCCATCCTGGGCGTGAAATAATGTTGATTGGGAGCGCGGACAGAGCGCACAAAAATGAGGAGTCGGAGTGTTGTTTTTGGGCATGCTAAAATTTGAGGAGCTAGAAAGAGGAACTATTGGAGTACTTTTTTTTTGCAATCAAGCCCAAAATCAAGTTTTGGGAATGGATTTTAGGCACTGTTGGAGATGCTCTTAGCCACCTAGTACCTTTGTAGATTGACAAAAGCTCCAGATTGTCCCACACCTACCAAAAATTTGGGAAGCCCAAAATTTCAATCCATCCAAACAAGCCTTCAGAGAGTATCAGGGGATGATCATCATTGTAATAAGACCCCATAGCAACTTCACCCAAGGTAAATCAGCATGGTCAAAATTTTATGCAAATTCTTGTCGCATTGACAAAACATCATTCGAAATGATTTGTACTACTTTACGTTGCTTTGCGCGGTGCGATTCTGAGTTTTAAGTTTAACTTTGTTTCTGGATACGGATCTAGCCCAGAAATAATCATCGAACGCACATCCAGGTTTCATGGCAGTTGCAGCCCAAGGCACATGTGCGTTTGTAGTAGGCTAAAATAACAACAAAACTCTACTTCGAATTAAAATCCGACCTTAGCTCAGATGGTAGAGCGGAGGACTGTAGTCTTTGCTGATAAATCCTTAGGTCGCTGGTTTGTATCCGGCAGGTCGGATTTTTTTTCTTTTTGTTTATTATTATGACCAAATTAGCCAAGGCTCGATTTTGGTACGTAATCGTAGGAGCAGATGAACGTAAGTTCATATCTGCCTTTCCGAGGAAAAAATTTAAACAAGAAGAAATTGATAGCACACGAAGTCATTAACTATACTTCAGAATTCGATCGCTGCAAAATTGTTCAAGAATTGCGCAACATCTTCCAGTGGCTAGCCATTACAAACCGCAAAGATGCATTAATTCAGCTCAAGGCTTAGCAAGCATCAAGCCTCACAGCCATCTAATCAAATCTCTCTCTAAAACAAGCATGCACATTATTCCATCCCAATCCTCTCACGCTAATCACTTCCTTCTCCTTCACCTCCTTGTCGTCAGGCTGGAGCCGTGGTGCCTGCCCTTGGACCTGCTCCTGCCGCTCCCCTCACCGGCGGGGCCCCTCGCCGACGACGACGACCCGGGGCTCTGGCTCAGCCGCCGCAACGCCCGCCTGCGCAGGCTCCGCTCCCCTCCCCCGAGCGCCGCGCGCGCCACGCTGTCCGTGGCAACCTCCCGCGCGCGCTGCGGCTTGACGGGCTGCTTGTTGAGGTAGGTCAGCTGCGGGAGCAGGCCCGTGACGGCCTTGCGCAGCGCGTCCTCCCCGACGTTGGCCTGCACCGGGTTGCCCACGAGGTTGAGCGCCAGGAGGGAATGGTAGTTGGCCACCAACTGCCCCAGCTCCTTGGCCGTCGTGATCTTGTTGAACCCCAGGTCCAGCACCGCCAGCTTCAGAAGCCGGTGCAGCCCCTCCACGTCGCTGATCTTGTTCCCCGCCAGGTAGAGCTCCCTGATCGCCGTGCAGTTCGACAGCCCTGCAATACATCCATCACACCATGCAACAAACTCATAAGAAAGATCCATTATTGAGCCTCTGAAGTCTGAACAATCACATGCAGTTCTTGAAAGTTTCAACTTGCAATGCAGAGAACTACGGCGGAATCTTGCTTTGCAATGATGGCAATATCACGGTGACAGCTCCTCCAAATTGATTGCTGGAATCAATTAGGGGACGCATCATCATGCATGGACCACCTCACAAATGATAGATGCATAGATACACATCTAGATTCTGGGCTTTAGTAGGACAAGGCCCTCTCAAATGTAATGGTGCCAGCTGACAACAAGTGTGGTCACTGGCAGCCAAGGCATGGAAGCAGATTCATGCTAGAATGTGAGGTGTCTTAGATTGGATACTCAATTGTTCTGAGTCAATCCAAACAGACCTGTCCACTAGATGCAACAGATAACAAACTATAATCTTTGTGGTGGTGTTCAGCGAACGGAAATGGGTGGAATTTACTTAGGCCTGCAATAACCTGAAAGCCTGAAAGCTGCGACTCACCGTGGCCGATGCGCGAGATCCGGTTGTAGCTGAGGTTGAGCACGCGCAGCTTCGTCAGCTCCCGGAGGCCCTCGATGTTTGCGATCTTGTTCCGTGACAGGTCGAGCGAGTGCAGGCCCTTGGGCAGCGATCCCGGGGAGATGTGGACTGCAGAGGCAACCCCAATTCAGCTCTAGTCCAGCAACACAAGCTACTGTCTAGTTACTCAAGTAGTGCTACATAGCGTTTGTCAGTGTTGTTGATGCTAGATTTTTTCAAGGTTGTCAGTGCTCACCGATGAAGTTGCCGGAGAGGTTGACGGCCCGGAGGGTCGAGAACGGCGCGATCATCGGCACGACCTTGAGGCCCATTCCAGAGATGTGTGCCACCGACGAGAAGGCGTTGAGGGACTGGATGATGGTGTTGGCCTGAGCGACCTCGTCGGCGGCCACGCACCTCTTCGACTTGCCGTGGCCCTTCCCTGACGACTCCCCGACCTCGAGGGATCGCGGACGCACCACGCAGTCGCCGTGCTCTATGCCGTGGTCGTTGTTGTCCATGCCATCGTCGTCGTCCTCGGCGATGCGGAACGGCTCGTTCTCGATGCTGTTCACCCACATGCTGACACGGTCGCGGAGGGAGTTCTCGGCGGAGAAGGCGACCCACTGGTTGGGGATCGGCGGCGGCGATTCGTCCACCATCACCTTCTTGTTCTTGCGGTCCGCCGCGGCGGCGGGGCCCTCCTCGAGCGTGTCCGAGGTGTACCCGCCGTGGCGGTTGGGCGTGCACGCGGCGGCCGGGCGTGCCGACCATGGGCGGTGCAGGTTGCGGTGGCTCCAGAGGAACAGCCGCCACCACAGCTTCCGGCTGCGCGACGGCAGCACCTGGCTCGACGACCGCTTCTTGAGCATGACGCGGTCGGCGGTGCGCGACGTCTTCACCGACGCGGGGCTCGCCTCCGGTGCGCAGCGTGGTGTCGTCTCCAGGCCGGCGATGCTTCTTGGCAGGTCCCTGAGGTCGCCGTAGGAGCGCGACCGCGCTGGCATGTCTGGCGCGGTATCTCGCGGGCCAGGCCGCTTCGTCTCGATGTTGGAGCACGACCGCTTCAGCTTCGGCGACGCGTCCGCTACCGCCTCCGCAGCCTCCTCCGCCTCGCTCGCGATCACCGCGTCAGGTACGGTGCCAGTGGCACCCTTCTCCTCGCAGTGGCCGCCGGAGCCGACGGACTTCTGTCGCGCATGGAAGCCGAAGTCGAAGTCAGATAGGCTGTCCCTCTTCACCGATGTCTTGTCGCCGCCTTTGTGCGCCACCACGGCAACCATGTCGGCGATGACCATGACGTCGCACGGTGCGACCTTGTCGCCGCATTGGTCCACATCGGCAACCACCAGCGGCGCGTCAATGAACTCCACCGGCTTCACCTTGGGACACTCATTGTCACCAGCCTTCTTGGCATCAGCAACCTGGTAAACACAAACCCACCATCACAAACCCAAATTCATAAAAATTGAGCAAATTCACATACGAAATCATTCAAACACAAACCACTCGTTTCTTTCTCCTGCCGGCGAGCAGGGTGGAGAAGCAGCTCATCTTGGCCATCTCTCCCGACACAATTCTCTCAAAATTATCACTTGCTCCACCGTTTAATGATGGAATTAGCAGCAGAGCGTGGTGTGGTCCTTAGCCGTTGTCTATGGGAGAGACTCTTCTCAGCGGCGGCGCGGAGATCGCGACGACGGAGGAAGAGATTGCATACTCCTGTGCCCCCCACACCTCACTCAGGATGCGACGCGGCGGCGACACGGGGAAGGCCAGAGTGGCCGGAGAAGAGCCGGAGCCACGAGAAGCCGAACCGGAGCCGTCTTGGCAATTTGCCCTGCAACAATCAGCAATAGATGATTAGATGAACATCTAGAACTTCAGAACTTCAGCTAGAAAAAGTAGTGCTTCAATACTTTTTAGCAGCTGCAGATTATCACACAGAGTATCTCCTAGAATTGCAGCTACAGATTAGCACACACAGTGATCAGCCATAGGCAGGACCTGAGAGCCAACAGCCAAGAAAGGAGGAGGAGAAGACCCTGTTTCTTGCCAGCCATGTGATGTGATCTCCTACCTCCTATCCTACGCGCGTGACAAGTTCAAAGAAGAATCTTCCGTTCATTTCCAATAATAGAGTCGCGCACCGCAAAGTAGCGGTGATTTTGGTTTGATGTTGAGGCAGCGGATTCGCAACGGAGACGGTTATTTTTAGCAGGAGATCGTGAAATGGTACAAATGTACCAAGACAACAGGGTGGAAGGAACAGAAGAGGACCTTTCACTGCCAGCTTGGTTAGAAGGAAATGTACTGACAGCTATGCAATTGCAGGAAAGGAATTATGTAGGTAAACTATTGCAGCGGCAACATCAAGAAGGATGAAACAATGATTTGGTCTTACTTATGGTAATATACCTATGCATACAGACTTTCAACTAATAAAAGTCATGAAAAATTTTAAAAAAAATTGTAAATATACTTCATAGATTACTCTAACTATATATGAAGTTTCAAGATAAAATTCATTATATATTGAAAGTCAAAAAGAGAAAATTCTGACAAGTTGTTAGAATTTTCTTTTCTTTTGTAACTCTCGATATATAATGAATTTGAACCTACAATTTTATACATAGGTAGATTAATCTATGAAGTATATCTATAATTTTTTTAGAATTTTTCATAACTTTTATTAATTGGTGTGCATGATATGTACACGGAAAACTCTGTGTGCACAGGATATGTTGCCCTTACTTATTGGATACCTGTGTAAAATTCAAGGAAAAGAATTAACAGATTCTTGGCTTCTCGCACTGCTCAGCCTCTCAAAACTACCTAAATTTTTAAGGACACAAGGGAGTATTCATAAACATTAAGAAGAGAAAGAGGCAAGCCAACGACCAATCTTTGAACAATGGAACCCTCCTCTTCCTCAAGGACTACTACTTACTAATTCGCAGCCATAGAACATGTATCATAAAGAAGATGAAAAGAAAAAAAAAAAGGAGAAACCTAATTAAGGCCAAAGGATTCAATACCAAGAGATGAGACTGAGAGACCATTACCAAGAACTGGAGTCGAATCCACAAGAACACCAAGAGCACATAGGCACAAAAGAAGAGGAACAAACAAGGAACACAAACACAAAGGAAAAGCACCCAGCAGGAAAGTAAGCGAAGAAAGAAGTTACAGACAACAAGGCCTACCTTCCCTTCCCAGGCTGCAACCAATCAACAGCCCAAAAGAACAGCAGGAACAGGGGCCTCTCTCTGGCTAGTAGTTACAGAGTGTTGAGTAGGTTGCTGCTAGCTAGATGCTAATGGCTAAAGATGGCTATGGTGGGGGAGGAGGAGACGGAGAGGATGTGGAGAGAAAAGAGTGATGGGGCGTGAGGAGACGAGGGAGGGAGGGGGAGGCGGTAGAAATAGAGGGAGAAGAGGAGTGGAGAGGACGCTGATGAAGGAAAAGCACGCGGTGGGCACACGGTAGATTCGGACGTCACTCCCACTTGTGACTCGTGAGATGTAATATATATACTACTGTCCAGATTGTAATCTCGGTGTCGTGCTAAATATCATCCATGGCCAAAGATTCGTTATTTCAAATGAATTTCGGATGAACTATAAAAATAAAATTTAAATTCCGGATTTTAAAACCAAAATCTCGGCCGGTTTTACCAAGATTTCGGTAAGATTTGCCGAGCGAAAAATAGCTCACACTACGTTAAATAATTTTGAAATTTTTTTGAAGGTTCATGACACATCAATGATATTTCTATAAAAAATTCAGATTATTATCAAATCTATGCAATTTTAAAAATTCAAATATTGCTACTGTCCTGATAAAACGCTGATAGACAAGTTTGAACCGAATGAAAAATAAAACAAACCACATTATAAAATTTTAAAATTTTTTGTGCATGGTTATAAAGCATCACTAATATTCTCATAAAATTTTTAGATGATTATCAAGCTTCATTAATTTAAAAAAAAATCAAAAAATGCTACTATCCTGATATAAACTTTACCAGCAAACTTCAACCAAATAAAAAATAGTACGAACCATGTTAGAAATTTTTTAAAAAAACATTGGATAGTCCTAATGTATAATCAATGTTTATATAAAATTTTCATATAATGATCAAGCTTCAAGAATTTTCACAAATTCTGACAGTACTATATCCTCATAAAAGCCTCATGATCAATACATAGATTTGTTTTAGCAATAACAAAATGTTTAAAATTTTTGAAAATTTTACAGAAGGGTTCTAAGAAAATTCTTAAGATCTCATAAAAATTTTAAATCATGATCACACTTCAGTGAATTTATAAAATTCTTAAAAGTGCACTGTACCATTTATGTTCTTTCTGTTTTTAATTTTTGAAATATAACAAATGAAGTTTAATGCATACATAGATTTCATTGGGCAAAAAAAGTTTAAATTTTTTGAAAATTTCATAGAATGTTACTGAGTCAATTGTTAAAGTTTCATAAAAATTTTGAATCATTATCAAACTCGAGAAAATTTATAAAATTCTGACAAGGTAACTGTCCTAATTATGTTCATTCTATTTTTTATTTTTTAAAGAAACAAATGAAGTTAAATTATTTTGATAATTTTTCAGTATGATCCTACACTTCCTAGGATGGTACCATAATTTTTTCACATTACAATAAAGTATGTACAATTTTATAAAAATCCAACAATGTTTCTACAGTTTTTAAAAAATATCTCAAAAATTCGGGTTTTCATCAAATTTTCATAGGAAATGACTTTCTTAAGAGTTATTGGACCAAATCCGGTCAAATATGGTAAAAAAGTCAAATTCGGTCAAAATGGTGAGATCTCGGTGAGATTTGGCGAGATCTTGCCGAGATTTTTGATATTATTGTAGCAATTTGAATTTTTTTACTCTGATCGGCATTTCAAAATTCATCCATGTCTAGAAACCGAGATCTCGGTGTGATCTCGTGAATTTCGGTGAGATTTGGATCTTTGCTACTGCCACCTTTGGTTGTCTCCTTTCTTATTTGTTTAGTTATTCTTTTGTTTTGAGAATTTTGATGTTGGCTAGATTTCACTGTGCTAGTTTTGGCTAGTTTTGAAGACACGAGGCTGGCTTTTACCATATTTGTGGTAGAGGTTGATTAATTTGTGCACAAAGCGTTTCAGCGGATAGTATCAGTAGTTAGTGGTAGTAATATAACAAGGGATTACGCTTCGCGGACGGCCTGAATTTTTCTACAAAAAGTCAATTTAATTTATAACCGTTGGACAGTGTTTGGCATTTGTATTCTGGTGGGAGTCATCCTCCTCTCTGGTCGACACGACTGCATCTTCCCTTGTTGCGAGCTTAAGGTTCAGGTTTCGGTTCAGTAAGACTCCAATATAGAGTTAAGACGGTAGTGGCGTGACGAGGTAACTGTGTCATCACTAGCCGTTGAATTTGTGGTTGACCTATGACCCTTTCTTGAATGGCCCTCCGTGAACCATATACATTTTAAATAATCTACGTGATTTTAAAAAGTTAGCCTCACTATTATATAAGCAACGTACACCATGAACGACTTGTAGTAGAGCTTTCTTTAGAGAAAATGTGATTACTTGTTAAGTAATTGTGCAGCAGGCCTCAAGTCGTGGGAGCCGCTATTTGAGGAATTGACATAGATTACCAAGTTCCTTCTTGTAAAATGGTAATAGGAACACAATAAAATTTACACAGGTATGTTGCAATGATCATTCAATCTAACTTCAAGTTATGTATAAAGGATAATCAACAAGTATAATAACTAGTGCATCACTTATCCCTGGTTATAGGGCAGAAGTATGAAGGATTTGTCGTGTTAAGCGAGCAATGCACATGTGAGGTAATCCTTGACCGCTTATAAATTTTTGTGCATGCTCTGTTTGGAGGCTATGTGTGGGTCGATGAAACCTAGCAGATCATTCCTGATTTTCGCTCTTTTACTCCTGGGTGTAGTTACTCCCATCTTTGAAATACTACCTAAACGAACTTGAAATACTCCTTTATCACTTTGGGTATACTCATACACTAATTATAAGATACTCCAATGCGAGTCACATGAAAAAATTGCAAGGGAGTCCATGATTTTTAGCGTATATTGCAAATACCTTCATATATGCACATAAAAAGGAGTATGTCCAAAAAATATACATACCACCTCTGAAAAAATATACATACCATATAGATGATCTTATATACTCATATACTACGCGTATATACTCTCGTCACGAGATACCCCATACGTTGTGAGATACTCTGTATGTACAAAAGCATGGAATTATATATATATATATATATGTGTGTGTGTGTGTGTGTGTATACTCCTAAGAGTACATACTCCCACCTCTAGTATACCGCTTAAATGATATTATTATACCTCTTTATCCTTTTGAGTATACTCTATCTCGATTATAAGATACTCCAAAGTGAGTTCTATGAAAAATTTTATCAAAGTCCACCCTTCATAGCATAATTTGTTTATATATTCCTTTCACATATGTAAAAGTATATATAGCAAAAAAAATAAAGGGATCTAATGAATTTTTTCAACCATGTCGTCTTGGAGTATCTTAGAATTATTATTGGAGTATACTGAAAGTGATAAAGAAGTATAACACTTTCGTTTAAGCGGCATATTGGATGTGGGAGTATGTACTCCCGAGAGTATGGAAAAGACTTCTATATATGTATATACATACATACATATGTATATATATGTATGTATATATATATACATACATATATATATATACATATGTACTTATATGTATACGTACGTACATACATACATACATACATACATACATACATATGATATTTATTGGTATTACCTGAATATAGATCATGATTGCACGCACTTACAATATCTAGCATCTTAAAAGTGAGGTGTCGAGGTTGTAGAGATTGAACAAGTCATTGAAGTCAACCCTGAAGAAGCCCTCCAATGACTGGTTGAACAAATATTCCTCTTTGAACTTCACGGGGATGCTGTTTATCCGTTGTGCCACCGGCTTGTTAGCTTGTTCCATGTACCAATGGTGCAATCTAGTGCAAGCCATTGAAATATGTTGCAACTGCTCTTCCGGTAGGAACGACTATCCTAGCTTGTATTTAAGGGCTAATGGATAGCCGGGGGCCGTCGTGCTCTGGTTTGATTTGCCCTTGTCTCGCTTTCTCATATAAGGCATTTGCATGGGAGACGAATGGGCATGAAATGTTGTACAAGCCTGTGATGTATCTAACACTGTAGCCGATTTGGTGGCCTACTTAAGTGCAGCAAGTGGCTTCAATAGTGCCGGTAGCTTTGGTCCATCAAGTGGCTCTTTTACTGCAAGTAGCTCCGTGCTAGAGGATAATCGTCTACGAAGATGTCCCTCTTGGACCACTAAATGAATATGGCAATGATATCTCCTAGTGCCATGATCTCATCATTGGGGGGGGAGCATCTCTAGCGTGATGGCCTTACAAATTTCATGTACACCATCGCTATTCACCTGTGTGAAATCTAGTGCTATTGGGCGATCGTGAACAATCGCCCCTCAATCGGATGGATACGCGCACCCAAGTAGCCTGTAGGTTAACAAAGCCATTTGCAAGTCTCACTTGGAGAGTGCACTGCGTGGCCCCCTACATATCGGTACGCAATTAGTTAAGATATCCAACAGGTCTATCTATAGAGCATTCCATAGATATATATTATCTAGATGTCATCGATAGAAAATTTTTCGTCGTCTTTGTTTGTCAATGCATGGGCGGATGCACAGTTGCTCTGATGGTTAGTAGGGTTGAATTGCGTCAGTGCTTTTGGGACTTGCGTGGTCCGTACATGCCTCTCCACAACCACCTTTTGCTCAATCCTTTTCTCAAGACTTCTTAGCTAATCATTAAATTATGCTCTTAGCCTTTCTTCATCCCTTTCCTTAATGATTGCTACTAGCCATTCTTCGTGCTCACTTTGGCTCTTTTTCTACTCTAGTATGTGTCGGAGTCCTGTGAGAATCCCATTTTCTAGGGAGTGAAAACACCTTTGCCTCGTATGCAACCCAGGTACTCAATGTTTTTCAAGGCTGTTGATAGTATATCTTTCTCTCTGTCTAACTGAAAAGAGCCTTGGAAATATTCTATACTCAACACTTCCTACAAAGATCTCAACATATCATTTCTCTTATAATTATGAAGTTATGGAGTAATTATAAACTAGGTAGTTTGATATCTTACTAGACGTTGGAATACTTTAGTATCTACGAGGTTCCTGAAGGACACGATGCACGAAGACGTGGAATTTGACCTCGCTCTTAGCCAATTTCGAGCGTACAAGTCTACAATCGAGACAAATAGCAGGGATGCCTCCATCGGGATTGCTGCCTCATCCTCCCTCCTCCATTGTACTCTCTTACCAGCGTACTCAGTGACGCCGAGTCTATGGGATGGGTGTTTTGGGCTTGGATGGCCATGTGCATTTCACTTTGACAAACAAATTCTTCCGTCATCTTCATTTCAACAAATAGTTGCCATATGTCTTCATCAATGAACCTATACTTAGAGAAGGGAGTCATTTCCTTTTTGACATAATTTGTGACAAGCATGCACTTGAAGATTTTCCACGCCTTTGCCGCCACTAGCAATGCATACCATCACACTAGGTGCATGGCGTCTTATGAGACCTCAAACGATGCAAAAATTTCTATCATCAGATTCTTGTGGTCCTCATCGGTTAGTGATTTTCAAGATGGATAGGTGATGAGGACTTATTCCTATCCAACTATCTCGCACAATATCTGAAATGCCGTAGCTATCGTTGGAGGTTTGGTAGGGGCTCCATCTTGCGGATCAACTACCGTGATGGTATATCGGCTTTGAGGCCTTTTATTTGGTCCTCTTTGAATGCACCTCAGTTTTCCTATCATCGGCTCATCACATCCACTCCGCGACGAAGAATGAAAAGAGGACATCTTTTTAACTATAGCATGAGACAAATACAATGCACAACTACCAGCTCATCACGCTTTTACCACTAATTGTTGAAGGGATACGGGTAGGCTATACTAGTGCACAATTAAAATTTTTCTATCTTGTAAACCAGGAAGCCACGCAAGTATTGATCATTGATCGTTACCACTGGACGCGTAGTGCAGCGGAAGGAAGTTGATATAGCCCAAATCAACGAAGTCCGCGTCCAATTACTGTGGTCGATCGTTCGTCCTGATCAGCGTCGCAGTAGTAGCGACACCTCTATCGGTATCTTATAATAGTTGAGAAGTGTATGTTAGGTGAGATATATTTTCCTTTTATCCCTTCGTATAGATACGAAGGGATAAAAGGAAAATATATCTTATAATAGTTGAGAAGTGTATGTTAGGTGAGATGGTAAAGGAAGTTCACGCAAAGCAGCAGGTCACGAGTTCAAATCCTAGCAACCGCACGCGCGTGTATTTCGCCCAAAAGTCATGTGACTTGTGACATGTGACCGTGCGTAGTTACAGGTTAGTTTAGGTGCAAATAAATTTATTTTTTTGATTGTACCGAGTGATTTTTGGATTTACGCTATCACTGCCAATTCGCATACAAACCGGCAGTGATACAGACTATTATTGCCTATTCGCATACAAACCGACATATGGTGTTTTTGTAGTAGTGCAGTAACCTTATGCATAGACAACCAAAATAATAATAGCATGTTCTTAACAACAAATTTAAAGTAAAAGAATGTTATTGTTTAAGTGAACTTCTGGTTTCGGTTCTTTCTAGATGCTGGTAGAAAGCGACTACGGAGTTGAATATTAATCAATTGCTGGTAAACGAAAACATTGACAATATTTTTCCTCATCATCTTTTGGAATTTTTCAAGCTAATTTTCTTCACTAATGAACCGATATATCATGACAACTACTTGTTGAATTTAACTTTTAAAACTCACACCAGAATATGAAACAGATCCCATCTCAACTATTCAATGAATTAGCTGTGAGCTGGTTACAAGAAATAAAGGCCCTGTTTCTGGACAGTATTTTTAAATTACTGGTATACCGTATATACGTCGACTGAGACACTAAACTAAAAGCTTCCCAAGTTAAAAATGCATGTTTGATGATACCATGTGATTATTTTTGTTATTAGCCCCTAAAATAACTTATTATCGCCTGCATTTGAATTACTACTCAAACATTTCGAATGGTATCTATCTAGGTGGCTGTATTATAAAGCATGTACTCTAGACGACACGACCCCAAAGTAATTACATGACGTATGCAAGCTCCAGTATGCCCCACAAGTAGATCACCCCAAAATATAGTGGGATTTATATCAAATAGAGCCGCCAGACGTACGAGAAAATCATACATAGAATCACACCGAGTCCCTGACAACTAGGCTCTACTTACTGATGGCGTGATTTCAAGGTTGTTTTTCGCCGGTGACCATTTACCGGTGTTTCTCCGTATTCTTCTGACAATTCGTAAGCTATGTATGCATGTCATAGCATACTTAACTTAGATGACACTTTTCTAGATATGCAACAACTGTATAGATATGAAAAAAATGAAGTGTTCCTTTATTCTTCTCTCTATGTTTGGTCCTTAGATCACTACCTAAAGCATGTCTAACCGATGGGGAAAATTTTAGACCAGAGGCCAAAAGGGAGGAGGAATCAAGTGCCACTGCCAACTAGATTGGGGGTTGGCATGAAGGCAAAGGAGCCAAGGTGTACTTCAGGTTTCAGGTTCTTCCCTTTTCCACTAGCAGGGGGAATGAGATGCAAACTCACCATCTTATGTGGGTGGGATCCCTCCTCCTCCTCCTGAACCATACATTTGTAGTCTTAGATTAATTAGTGTAGGATCGAAATATACTAATGTAGCAATCAGAGGGGGGGAATGATTGCGCGGAAGCTAAAATCAAAATTTTGAACTTTTCAAACACCCCAATTGAAACTCAAATTGCTTGAAAATCGGTTTATGCGGTTGGGAAACAAATAGACCAATCAGGCGACCATGATCACTTGGCGACCGGTTTGAGCACTTGGGCGACAAGTAGAGCACTTGCGACCGGTTTAACACTTGGCGAGCAATTTGGGCACTTGGGCGACCAAGAGACACTTGGGACCTGGTTTGGCACTTGGGCGGCAGTTTGGGCACTTAGGCGACAAGAGAGCACTTCAGGCGGCGGTTTGGCACTTAGGCGGCAGTTTGGGCACTTGGGAGAGCAGTAGGACACCTGGTCGACCAGTTTGGACACTTGGGCGAGCAGGCAATCAGGTTGGGCGACCACGTGAACAATTGGGCGACCACGCGCGCAGCCTGGGCGAGTAGACCGATATATGTCTACTAAAATAGAGATTCTCAAAGATCTAGCCATTGGATTGATCTGAACTTTTAACTGTAGAAACTAGACTTAATTCTACAGCTAACACAAAAAGAATCAAGTCGATCGGATATACCGATCTAAAGTTATGACCTTTGCAAGATGACTGAAACAATTAGCGATCTAACAGCTGGGCGACCAGACTATCAATCTGGGCGACCACAAATTACCGAAGATCTAACTATTGGATTGATGTGAAATTTTAACTGTAGAAACTAGATTCAATTATGAATCAAACCCAATAAGAATCAATCCGATCGGATCTACGGATCAAAAGATATTACCTTCGCAAGATGATACCTTTGCAAAGAACCGAACTCCGTGATGAACTTCGTGACTGCTGTGATGAACAAAACTTCAAGCAATCGATCAACTACGCCGGAGCCAAGAACTTGTAAGAAAGATCTTTATTTTTTGATCTGGTTACAGTACTCAAACAAAAGAGTACAACCCTAAAATCTTGCTCACAATAAACAGGGGACACCTCCCCCTATTTATACAAAACAATCCTAACGAGATAGGATACAACTCCACTTCCAACATGGAAAGAGTCTGTATACATCTCAACTTGGCCCAACGTGGCCAAAAACAACTCTTGCACGTATGTACAGCCCACCTGCTGTAATTATGTGACTAACCAGCCTCCATGTGCATGTTCTCTAGCCCGAACGTCCCGCATGACATCCTCGACCACCAAGACCTCGATTCCTCCCTGAACCTAGTCCCGAACCTCAGTTCCTCCATGAACCTAGTTCCGGTCCCGTCATCGACCACGTTCGCCCTCGAGCAACACCTGCACATGAATGAACAAACAACGTATCCGAGCACAAGTCCACGACTTGACTCAACATTAATCTATGCAACCACTCACACGAGTGCATTGCATTAAGCAAACTCCATCATGCTATCACCAGCATGATAATCATCTCAATATAGCACATGCACAAGCACCACAAATGCCATAACCAAAACCACTTTGCAATGCCAATTTCACCATTCAGCCAATTTTTCATCACATGATTTCACAATCTCCCCCTTGATGAAAACATTGGCAACACCATTTGGAAACGAACATTGGCATTCACCTCACAACGACAACACCATTATTAAAAGAAGTGAAGTGACCAAAAGACAGAAAGGAAAATCTCCCCCTACAAAGAAGAACAAAAATCTACCCTTATCTAAAAAGAAATCTTCCCCTATGACAAAGAGAAACTTCCCCTAACAGAAAGAAGAAATGTGTGTGTGAATGTGCAATGTGTGACCAAAAATTTCTCCTTTTGATTCCAAATTTTCTCCGCCTTTAACAATGGATTCATCAAGAATGCAAAAAAGAGAGCAAAAGAGAAACTTCTCCCCTTTTATGTTGATGTTTCCTTTTTTTTTACGTACTGAGCATTATGAATCATGCACAAATGTAACAACTTGATCACCAAGTCATGCTATCAACAAGATTGCACCCTCAAATCTACACATAAACAATGTAGAGTAAGCATAACTAGAAATCAAGTACTATTAACGATTTTTTGCATGGCATGATCTCCCTTTCTCAACAATCTTAAAACCGAAAACATTGAATTTTTGTGCACTTTATTTGTGCTTTGAAAAAGCTGATTCATTGATTGCAACAATAACAATTGCAAGGAATTACATGCACCATCGGCCTTACTTTTCAACCATGCCAAGCAATCACAAGCTTAAGGTTTCATGGTTTGGGTCATACACAACCTCTTCCAAGTTCATATCATAGTGCAATGATAAGCGGTCTCAGAAAGAAGAAGTGTGACAAGACATAACCTTGATCTTGCTTTTATCAACAATCACTTTTTGAGCTTTAGCACTTAACTTTCATATTTAGCATTTTTTTAGCAGGATCAAGATAGCCAAGAAAGTTCAACCATGACAAGATTTAATTAAGTTGTCATTCCATTTAAAAAGTCATCACATAAACTACACCATATATGTATAAACAGGAAGTTGCAAAGACCTTGTAGCATAAACATGGCGTCAAATGACATATGTGTATGAAATACAATGCTCAATACTTTTTATTGTTTTTCATTTTTTCTGTTTTTTTAATTAAGAAACACACAAAATAAAAGTTATGTTACAAAATATTACAAAAACATCAAAAACTCCCCCTTAAAAATATCCCATTGGATGAACCAACCCAAGTTCTCCCGAATAAAAGCAAAACGAGAAGAAGACAAAGGTTTTGTGAAAATGTACGCCAATTGATGTTCAAGATCCACATGATGAAGCACAATATTTCCCTTTTCTACATGATCTCTAAGAAAGTGAAATCGATCTCAATGTGTTTTGTTCTAGAATGTTGCACAGATTTTTAGCAATGCATATTGCACTAGTGTTATCACACAAAGAGGAACACTATCCAAATTAACCCCATAATCCTTAAGTATAGCTACTATCCAAAGAATTTGAGAACAACAACTAGCAGCGACCACATATTGATTCAGCAGTTGATTGTGCAATAGAAGATTGTTTTCTAGAGGACCATGCAATAAGTGAATTACCCAAGAAAAGACATGAGCTAGATGTGCTTTTTCTATCAATTCTACAACCTCCAAAATCAGCATCAGAGAATGCTCTTAAACTAATGCATGAGAAAGCAGAAAGCCATATACCAAAATCTTGAGTACCATGGAGATACCTGAAGATCCGCTTGACAGCTTGTTGATGTGAAACACGTGGAGAAGCATCTTCATCCGGATCAAGTGTGCAAGTGCCTCCCATGGGTGTCATGATCGGTTTGCAGTTTTCCATCCCAAAGCGACGAAGCAAATCTTTTGTGTATTTACTTTGATGAACAAAGGTACCTTCCTTCGTTTGTTTGACTTGCAGTCCCAAAAAGTAAGTCAACTCACCCATCATGCTCATCTCAAATTCCTTTCTCATGGTTTTTGAAAACTTAGATACTAAAACATGAGAGGAACCACCAAAGATAATATCATCAACATAAATCTGGACGAATAGTTGATCATTGCCTTGCTTGAGTAAAAAGAGAGTTTTGTCAACCTTTCCCATTGTAAACCCATTTTCAAGTAAAAAGGTTTTTAGCCTATCATACCATGCTCTAGGGGCTTGTTTTAATCCATACAAGGCTTTGGACAATTTGAACACATGATCAGGAAATTTGGGATTTTCGAAACCAGGAGGTTGCTTAACATATACTTCTTCATTAATATAGCCATTTAGAAAAGCACTTTTCACATTCATTTGATACAATCTAAAACCTTTAGATGCAGCAAATGCTAAAAGAATTCTAATGGCTTCAATTCTAGCAACAGAGCAAAGGTTTCATCAAAATCTAAACCTTCAACTTGAGTAAATCCTTGAGCAACCAATCTAGCTTTATTCCTGACAACAACACCATCCTCACTTTGTTTATTTTTGAAAACCAATCTAGTTCCAATTATATTAAAATCAGGAGGAGGAGGAATAAGCTTCCAAACCTTGTTACGCTCAAAATTCTCTAATTCTTCATGCATGGCATTGATCCAAGATTCGCCAGTTAATGCATGGGATATATCTTTGGGTTCAAAAGAAGCAACAAAAGCAGAATGAGCATGAGAATCAGAAGCAATAAACCTAGATCGGGTGACTCTCTCATTCAAATCTCCAATCATTTGTTCAGGTGGATGTCTTCTTTGAATGTGCAAAGGAGCTGTAGCTTCAGAAACTTCTCTGTCTCCTTCTTCGTTTTCAAAGATGTACGAAGATGTTGTGGCTTGAGGATGCTCATTTGTAGGTGATGTAGTGGTAGGTGCGAAGAGGTACAAGTTTCGTTGTGCAATAGGAATCAACACTTCATCCTCAACATCATCATCATCATCAACAAAAATACTTTCCCCGAACATATGCATCTGTTCTGCATCAATTGGACTAGTGCTTGGACTAGCCTCATCGAAAGTGATTTCACGTGTTTCTACAATTTTGTTAGTCTCCAAAACAAGTGCACGATAACCACGTGTATGAGCAGGATATCCAAGAAAGATGCCATCGCTGATCTAGCTTCAAATTTATCAAGATTTCCAGATTTCAAGACAAAACATTTGCATCCAAAAACTCTTAAATGAGATACACTAGGCCTATGACCAAAACGAAGCTCATAAGAGGTTTTGCCTAGTTCGATCTCAAAAACACTCTATTGGAAACATAGCATGCGGTTGAGATTGCTTCATTAAAACTTCCTAGGAGTGTGATGTTCATCTAGCATAGTTCTAGCCATCTCAACCAAGGTTCTTTTTCCTTTCAACTACACCATTCTGTTGAGGCACTCTAGGTGAAGAATATTGATGATCAATTCCTTTTTCAATACAAAAGTGATCAAAAGAAGAATTCTTGAATTCGGTTCCATTATCACTTCTAATAGCTCTAAGTGCTCTGGGTGATCGGCAGATAATCTAGTAACAAGACTTCTAAAGTGACTAAAAGCCTCATCTTTAGATACCATGAAATAAACCGAGAGTATCTAGAATAATCATCAACAATGACCATTACATACCATTTGCCTCCAAAGGATTGAACTCGAGAAGGTCCAACCGTGTCAAGATGTAGTAATTGTCTGGGCGTTTGTCATCACCATGGTAAGAGGTAGATGTGAACTGCGGTCATCTTACCATGTCTACAAGAAGAGCATACTAAATCGCTATCACCATTAAGCTTAGGCAAGCCACGAATGAGATCTAAACCACTAACACAAGTTAGATGATCAAAACCAACGTGACCAAGTCTCGATGCCAAAAGAATAAATCTTTAGAAACATTGGCAACTAGACACCTATGCTTAGAAGAAAGTGACACATCAAAATCAGCTTTAAAAACTCTTCCAAAGCGTGAAATCCACGAACACAAGGTCTCTGAAGTATCTAAAACTTTGCATTCACTTTTCTTAAAGCACACTTCAAGATCCTCATCAATCATTTGTGAAACAGACAACAAGTTGTATTTCAAGTTTTCAACAAGAGCCACATCCTTGAACATAAACTTGTCACTTACCTTTCTTGTACCTTTTGCCTAGCAGAGTAGAAGAAGCATCTCCAAAAGTAACACTTTCAAAGACTAGATGCACGAGTGAGGAGGAGAACCAATTTTATCGCCGGACATGTGGCGTGAACATCCGAATCAACTAGCCAAATGTTCTCCTTCCTCGCTGAGAAGCCTACATAAAAGCGAGAAAATGTCGAGGCCTCGATCTTTGGGTTAGAAATAAAACATTTAGGAATCGATCTTGAGACACACGACAGTAGGCACAACACGAGCACGTTTGTTCAAAAATCAGATTTGCCCTTTCCGTGTTTCTTGCAACAAAAGGTGTTTGCATCACCCTAGGCACAAAATGAGGAGTAAAATGTGCCTTCACGAAATTAGACCTAGCCTTAGTCTTCTCTTTTTTTTGTTTGGCTAGTCTAAAGCAAAAATCTTTTAAATGTCCATCTTTACCTAGCAGTGCAAGTGTACTTAACATGATGTTTAGCTTTAGGAGCATAACATTTGCATTCACCATAGTAGAAGATAACACACCAGAGAGACTTGAAAACAGTTTTCTTAGGCTCATTGACAATTTCAATTTTCCATTTTCAAGTGTCTTCTAGCAGTTGGAGCATGTGATTTATGATGAGCATAAGAATCAAAACCTAAACCTTTGTGATGAGTCTTGACTTTTGATTGATCTAAAATCATGTTTAGGTTTTTCTTTCCTAAAGTGAACCGTTCTAAAGTCTTTTCCAAGTAATCAACCTTTCGAGAAAGAGTTAAATGTTATTACATGGAACGTCCACTTTTCCTTTACATTTATGCGACAAGTTGAGCATGAGAGAACTTCATGAGTGAGCATAGCATCTGTCATTTGAAAAACCCTAGCATTTGCATCATGCAACTTCAATTCCAGTATAACACATTTAGAACAATGAGTTGTATCATGCAAATCAACAGTTGAACAGCTAGCATTTTTAACATGTTTCTCATTTTCTTTCTTTTTAGCATTGACTTGTTCTAACAAAGAAACATGTTCTTTCCTAAGCACAGTAAGCTCACTGTAGATTAAGTCACATGATTTGCAAGCATCATCATCAGGAATTAAAGATTTAAGTCTAACAATTTCAGCATGCAAAGATTCCACAAGAACATCAAGTTTCTTAATTTTCTTGTCGCGTTTGTCAAGCAATTTTCCAAGACGAGCAACAGCAATAGCTAAATCATCGTAAGAAGGTTCTACCTCATTGAAGTCACTGTCATGATCATCCTCGATGTAGCTTTCATCACTTCTAGCCATGAGACATAATCCTGTCAAATCATGCTTGCTTGGAACCATTGTATCATCCTCACTGCTCTCTGAATCCACATCACTTAAGTTCACTTGTTCAAGAGCAGAAAGAACCCGATGAACAACCTTTTTGTTGATGAAGCTCTTTTTCTTTCTATCACTTGGTGAAGACTTCTTCTTTTCTTTTCTTCTGTCATTGTCCTTCTCCTCCCTTGATGCTTTACCTGCAAGCTTAGGACAATTTGATCTAATGTGATTGAGGTCACCACACTCATAGCATCTTGGAGGGCCACCACCAACTCTCTTTCTCATTCTCACATTCTGCAAAGCTTTGTTAAACCGAGAAGAGAGTAGTGCCAAGTCTTCTTCAGGAAATTCTTCGATCTGTTCATCAGTTAGTGAAGACAAAGAGGACAAAGCAAAGCTTGAAGAAGCATTGTTCATGCTAGATTGTGAAGTTAATGCAATTGATTTATGATTTGTTTTCCTAGCAAGAACATCCAACTCATGAGTTTTTAATTTTGAGAATAGTACATCTAAAGTGAGTGAACTCATGACAGTGGATTCTCTAATAGATGTAACTTTTATCTCCCAAATAGACATGTCTAATGCACCAAGAAATTGTCTAGCATTTGTAGCCTCATCAAAGAAAACTCCAACAACACGTAAATTGCTAAGGATTTTATTGAATCGTGCAAAGAAATCATCTAGAGACTCACCAGGCTTCATCTCAAATCGCATGTATTCTTTCTTATAAATATCTTGCCTAACCTCTTTGACAGTGTTAGAACCTTCATGATAATCACAAAGAGATTTCCATACCTCATATGCAGACTTGAGATGAATCACACGATCAAAATCACTTCTTCCTAGTCCTTGGATGATCAAATTTCTTGCTTTGCTGTTTACTTCAACATGTGCTCGATTGGAGTCATTGACTGCATCATTCTCAGGAACATTGTATGGCTTATAGACCTTTTCCCAAATTGCAAAACCCTGAGCTTGAATATATGCCTCCATCTTTGCTTTCCAAAACTGAAAATCAACACCATCGAAAACACAAAGTTTTGTCGAATACCTACCCATCGCTAAGGTTTCTAATCACCAGTTAAGATTAATTAGAAAAACCTTGCTCTGATACCACTTGTAGGATCGAAATATACTAATGTAGCAATCAGAGGGGGGATGAATGATTGTGCGGAAGCTAAAATCAAAATTTTGAACTTTTCAAACACCCCAATTGAAACTCAAATTACTTGGAAATCAATTTATGCAGTTGGGAAACAAATAGACCATCTGGCGACGAGATCACTTAGGCGACCATGAGAGCACTAGGCGGCGGTTTGGGCACTTGGCGACGATGAAACACTTGAGCGACAGGTTTGGCACTTAGGCGGCAGTTTAGGCACTTGGGCAACCATGAAACACTTGGGCGAGCAATTTGGGCACTTGGGCGAGCATTAGGACACCTGGGCGACCAGTTTGGACACTTGGACGAGCAAGCAAGCAGGTTGGGCGACCACGTGAACAATTGGGCGACTACGCGCGCAATCTGGACGAGTAGACCAATACACATTTACTAAAATAGATATTCCCAAAGATCTAGCTGTTGGATTGACGTGAAATGTTAACTGTAGAAACTAGACTTAATTCCGCAGCTAACACAAAAAGAATCAGGTTAATCGGATCTACGGATCTAAAGTTATGTCCTTTGCAAGATGACCGAACCTGGGCGACCACGCGAGCAGTCGGGCGAGCAGGACATCAATCTGGGCGACCACAAATTATAGAAGATCATACCGTTGGATTGATGTGAAATGTTAATTGTATAAACTAGACTCAATTCCAAAGTGAACAAAAAAAGAATTAGGTCGATCGGATCTACGGATCTAAAGTTATGACCTTCGCAAGATGACTGAAACAATTAGCGATCTAACAGCTGGGCGACCAGACTAGCAATCTAGGCGACCACACATTACTAAAGATCTAACCGTTGGATTGATGTGAAATTTTAACTGTAGAAACTAGATTCAATTATGAATCAAACTCAATAAGAATCAATCCAATCGGATCTACGGATCAAAAGATATTACCTTCGCAAGATGATACCTTTGCAAAGAACCGAACTCCGTGATGAACTTCGTGACTGCTGTGATGAACAAAACTTCAAGCGATCGATCAACTATGCCAGAGCCAAGAACTTGTAAGAAAGATCTTTATTTTTGATCTGGTTACAGTACTCAAACAAAAGAGTACAACCCTAAAATCTTGCTCACAATAAACAGGGGACACCTCCCCCTATTTATACAAAGCAATCCTAACGAGATAGGATACAACTCCACTTCCAACATGGAAAGAGTCTGTATACATCTCAACTTATTAACGTGGCCAAAATGACTATTGCACGTATGTACGGCCTACTGCTGTAATTACGTGACTAACCACCTCCATGTGCATGTTCTCTAGCCCAACGTCCGCATGACATCCTCGACCACCAAGACCTCGATTCCTCCCTGAACCTAGTCCCGAACCTCAGTTCCTCCATGAACCTAGTTCCGATCCCGTCATCGACCACATTCGCCCTCGAGCAACACCTGCACATGAATGAACAAACAACGCATCCGAGCACAAGTCCACGACTTGACTCAAGATTAATCCATGCAACCACTCACACGAGTGCATTGCATTAAGCAAACTCCATCATCCTATCACCAGCATGATAATCATCTCAACATAGCACATGCACAAGCACCACACATGCCATAACCAAAACCATTTTGCAATGCCAATTTCACCATTCAGCCAATTTTTCATCACATGATTTCACAATTAGGAACTTGTAATAGTTGAGTACTAGCTTGCAAATTGAGCAAAGGTTAGGTTCACTGTTAATTTCATGATAATAGTTTATTAGGATAATCAGTTGGAAGCTGGCCTATTGCCAAATAGCTAGGTGTGTGCTTGTGCCCTTGTGCCACCAGAGTTGGATTTGGCATTGTCATCCACCAATTTTAGAGCACACGCATGTGTATATGTTTAATGGAAAAGCATATATATGCCCATACTCTGTATGGCCTATGGTGCCTCCTGTAAATTCCTAACGCGTGTAAGGGATGTACATGTGTGTTCTAAATGTGGTGTATGTTGAACGTGTATGTTGAACATGTATGTCTGTCTAATAGTCTTAAAAAATTTAGGACGGACAGTTTGGTACCCATGAGTCTTGTCACAGAACTCTAAGCTCTAATTTTAATGGACTAAAATCCCTATCTATCCACGTGAATAAATCAGGATTTTAATTAGTTTCAAATTCACGTCCCACTTATATAGATTTGGATCCATCTCGGACCATCTAAGCAGGGCCTACATCGATATTTTGGTGGTTAATTGGGTACCCATACAATATGTCTTGGAATTGTGCACCTATTATTGTTCAAAAAAAATTGTATGAAGCACATAAATATATCATCGAACTATTAACTTCAAATGTAGATACAACAATTACAGAAGTTACACTACTACAGAATTGACCTTTGATACCGGCCCATCAATACCGGTTGGGTTTGAGCAAGAGACTTACAGATTACAAGGTCCGGTTCAACAATTCTTCTTATTGCAGAGCTCTTTAGTACCAGTTCAAGCCACCAACCGGTACTGATGATGTTACATCAGTACCGGTTCGTGTAATGAACTGGTACTAAAGAGGGGCTCTTATTAGTACCGGTTGGAGACACCAACCGTCATCGATGTTCTTTCGCGAGAATCACGAGGATGCGAACTTCGCAAGAACAATCAAGACCTCTGCGTCTTGACGACGCGGAGGGCGGCGACGAATACTACGCCCGGCGATGGCGTGGGTGGTCGGCCGACCCGAAGGTCACACCAAACCGGAGTCTTTCCGGTGGTCGTGGCGCGAGAGCGTTCCTCGCTTCGCGGCCGGATACCCTCGTCGCGAGAAGGATTCGGCGACCTCGGTGACGATCGGCGCTCTGATCGTCTCGAGTTCAACCACGAGACGCGTCATCGACACCTCTTGGCGTCACCGGCGCGGTCTTGGTGCTCCCGCGGCGTCGCATGGCGGGAAGGAAAGCGATCAAGAAGAGTGCGGACTCGGTGAGTTCCCCCATCACCGGCCTGCTGGCGGCGTTCACCGGAGTTGTTCCGGGGAGGGACCGGCAATCGTCCACCACCAACAAAGCGAGGGGCGGGTGTCGGGCCGGAGACCGAACTTCGCGAATCCCGGCGAATCCCGCTCCCGAGAGTACGCGCGCCACCTCACGAAGTCGCCCGTCGCTCCTCGGGCGCGAGCGCCTCCGCACTATGGCGGCGATGCGGCGCGGCCTCCGAATCTCTCCAATCAAGCGGACTGGCGGCCATGGGGGCGCTTCGTGGTCGAGAACTTGAAAAACTTCGCCACAAACATCGGGCTCCCGGGACCGCCCGTACTCTGCGACCGAGTGTTTCCGGGATTATAAGCACCGCTCCCCCGGTGCCTCCGGAGCCACCTTTCGGGAGGACCGAGGAAGCGGCACCGATCGTGAGGGCGCTCGAGCATTTCGAACGACCTCACGGACTCGCGGGCGCGACCCGCCTGCTCATGAGCGCTCCATGTGCTCTACCTCGAACCCGCCGTCGGCGCGCCGGCATGATAGCGTGTTCTCTCTTTTCAAGTCATGTGCGAAGGACCGCTTGGGCCCCGGCCGCCACGATCGCCACGCCCGGGGGGGTCGCCACGACGGCCCGGCATTCGGGTGCCGGGCCTTTTCGGCATCCCTCCGTGATGTTAAGTGGCCGAGCAAGTTCAAGCCCGGCCACATCGAGCGTCTCAACGGGACCCAGAATCCCGACGAGTTCATCTCGATCTATTCTACCGCTGTCCAGGCGGCCGGCGGGGACGAAGGGGTCATGGCTAACTACCTCCCCACAGTCCTCGACGGTTCCGCCAGGACTTGGCTTTTCAACCAAAAGGAGGGGTCAATCCGCTCATGGAGGCAGCTCTCGGAGGCACTCTGGGCAAATTTCCAGAGTTGTTACACTCGCCCGGGCAACGAGCGCGACCTCGAGCGTTTGATCCAAACCGACAAAGAGACGTTGCGTGACTTCGTCCAAAGATTTATTAAGGTAAGGAACTCCATCCCGAGCATCTCGGACGAAGCGGTTGTCCGGGCATTTAAGTTTGGTGTCCACGATGTCCGCTTCACACAAGACTTGGAGATCCACCCCGACCTGTCGGCCAACGAGCTGTTCCGTATGGCCGACCGCTACGCGAACGCCGACGTGGCCGTACAATGGAAGAAGGCTCTCGACGAAGGCAAGCTGCCGCCCTAGCCCGGCCTGGAGGGCCCCTCGAGCAAAAGGCCCTCGGGCTCCGCGGAGAAGAAGGTCAAGAAGAAGAAGAAGTCACGCGCACCGGATTTGGTGGCGGCCATGGAGCGCGAGCTGGCGATCCACTTCACCGTCGGCCGCGAAGCGTCGGGGCAACCACGCCGCGTGTCGCCGCGATCGCGACGACAACGATCAAGGCCAAGACGGCCAGGATCGCGAACCGAAACACGACGGCGTGAGCGAGGCGAAGAGGCGCCCGCCGTCAACCGCTTTGCCGCTCCACGGTGGCCGCCATGACCTTTGCAATCTACAGGACACAGGCGTGCCGCTGGAGAAGTTCTACAAGGGTGAAGGCCCATGCCCACTCTCCCGAGCAAGGGGAGAGCAGCAAGAGCAAGGGTCCCATGGACGGCGACATGGACTACCAGAGCCCCAAAACCACATCGCGGTCATATTCGGGGCTCCTCGGCCTAAAGTCCCGAGGACTGAAGGAAGTCGCAAGGTCGGCCACATCACTCAAGGCAAGCCACCCGTGCGATAGCTCAAGTGGTCAGCTGCCCTTACCTTCTCCAAGGACGATTGTCCCTTGGAATGACCAAACCCAGAGGTGCCGTTGGTCGTGAGCAGACCATCAACAACGCGAAGGTCGGCTGGGTTCTCATTGACGGTGGGAGCTCCCTGGACCTCATATCCGCCGCGGTCCTGGACGAGATGCGGGTCCCTCATTCCAAGACCAAGAGCATAGCCGTCCCATTTTTCGGGATCGTCCCCGGCACCTCGATCAAGCCTGTCGGCCAGATCGTACTGCCCGTGACGTTCGGGGGCCTCGCGAACTTCCGAACTAAGTTGGTCAAGTTCGAGGTCGTAGACTTCAGGTCGGCCTACAACGCCATTCTGGGCAGGCCCTCCCTTTCCAAGTTCATGGCCGCCACGCATCACGCCTATCAGTGCCTAAAGGTCCCGGGACCGAAGGGCGTGATTACTGTCAAAGGCGACCACAGGGCGGCCCTGAACTACGATGAGAAGTCTCTCGACATGGTCGGCAATTGCCTCGGCGTGGGCCCACTAAGCCACGCGCCCTCCGACCAAAAGTTACCCTCCAACCCGGAGGAGAAACCAAGGTGGTCCCTCTCAATAAGGCCGACCCGACCAAGGTCCTCTCTCTGGGGTCTTCCTTAGACCCCAAATAGGAACTCGAGCTCGTCACCTTCCTCCGGAGGAACTCGGACGTGTTCGCCTGGGAACCGTCCGACATGCCCAGGGTCCCAAGGGAGGTGATTGAGCACAGGCTAGCCGTCCAGCCTGGCAAAAGACCTGTGCGTCAGAGGCTCAGGCGGTTTTCCTCGGAGAAACAGGCAATCATCCGGGAGGAACTCGACAAGCTCCTTAAGGCCGGCTTCGTCAGGGAGGTCGGGCACACGGAGTGGCTGGCAAACCCGGTCATCGTCAAGAAGAAGGGGGGCAAGTGGCGCATGTGTGTTGACCACACTGGCTTAAACGCCGCCTGCCCGAAGGACAACTTCCCCCTGCCGCGCATTGACCAGCTGGTCGACGCGACGGCGGAATCCCAGGTAATGAGCTTTTTGGACGCCTACTCGGGCTATCACCAGATTAGCTTGTTCCCCGGGGACGAGGAGAAAACTTCCTTCATCACGCCCTTCGGCACGTTCTGCTACACGACCATGTCTTTCGGTCTGCGGGCAGCGAAGGCGACCTTCAGCGGTTGATGCAAAAACTTTCGAGGAGCGATAGGTAGGAACCTAGAAGTATATGTAGATGATATCGTAGTTAAGAGTAAAATCCCCTCAGGCCATGTATCCGACCTTGAGGAGACCTTTTGTAATCTCCGTAGACATCAAATAAAGCTTAACCCCGAAAAATGTGTTTTTGGTGTGAAAGCGAGGAAGGTACTCCAGTATATCATCAGACCCACGAGGCATCGGTGCCAACCCGAGAAGATCGAGGCTATCGAAGGATCGACCCCGAGCTTTGGTGAAAGAGGTTCGAGACCCTAACCGGACGCATGGTGCCTTTGAGCCGCTTCATTTCCCGGTCGAGCAAGCGCGGCCGCCCTTCTTTAAGGCACTCATAAGCATGATGGTTTAAATGCAGACGGATGAGGCTAATCGCTCCTTTGAGGAGCTAAGCGGTACTGTCGACCCTCCGATCTTAGCCACGCCAAGGTCGGGGAGCCACTCTTGCTATACCTCGCGGCGACACCCGGTAGTAAGCGCGGTCTGGCGATAGCGTGAAGGACACTGGCGTCCGTTATACTACGTCGGAAGTGTTGCACGGACCAAAGGAGCGTTACCGAGGTCGAAACTCTTGTACTCATTGCTCGTAGCCTCGAGGAAGCTGCGCCACTATTTCCATGCTCACAAGGTCGTTGTCCCGACCAGCTTTCCACTTAGGGAGATCCTAAGAAATTTGGACGCCAGCGGCCGGATAGCAAAGTGGGCCATGGAACTCGCAGAGTTTGAAATCCACTTTTCTGCCCGCACTGCGATCAAATCTCATATTCTAGCGGACTTCGTGGTGGAATGGACAAACCCAGCCCAGCCCGCCACCAAGGGCCATGGATCTGCGGACGGTCGCTGGACCATGTACTTCGACGGGTCCCGAACCTTCGAGCGCTTGGGGGCTGGCGTTGTACTAGTGTCCCCTCAAGGGGACTAGCTCCAATACGTCATCCAATTACACTTCCCTGCAACAAATATTGCGACGGAGTATGAAGGCCTCTTGGCCGGGCTCCGAGCGTCCAGGGCTCTCGGAATCCAGCGGCTAACTGTGAAAGGCGATTCACAGCTGGTCATCAACCAAGTCAACAAGGAGTATTAGTGTTCCGATCACTCCATGGCGCTTTACTTGGTTGAAGTGAGGAAGATGGAGCGGTACTTCAGAAATTTCGAGGTACTCTACATCCCCAGGAAGGATAATTCCCTGACCGACCAACTTTCTAAGGTCGGTTCCTCGCAGATGCCCGCCCCTCCGGGGGCGCTCGTCGAGCATCTGCACAAGCCCTCCATTCCTCTGAGAGGAGGCACCACCCAGATGCCCGCCACCGGGCGCTTAGCCGAGCATCTGCAAAAGCCCTCCAATCCCTCTGTAGAGGAGGCACAAGAGACGTGAGGTAACGTCTCCTTCCTCGAGCAAGGTGCAAACTGGATGGCGCCATTCATCCAATATCTTGCCCACAGGATATTGCCCGAGGAAGAGGCCGAGAGTTCCCGGCTGCAGAGGCGGTCATCTGTCTACAAGCTCGTAGACGGCGCCTTGTACCGCAAAGGGGCACTTAGGGTCCTCTCCAAGTGCATATCTCGAGAAGAGGGCGAATTCCTTCTCAGAGATATCCATGAAGGAATGTGTGGAGCCCACTCGTCCTTCCGGACGCTTGTGAGCAAGGCATTCCGGTTGGGATACTATTAGGCCATGGCGCTAGATGACGCCGAGCGTCGTGGCAACTTGTAGGCGTGCGCCCACGCCAGTAAGTCCCACCACCAAGGCGTCGCTACTGCAAACCATCCCACTTTCATGGCCATTCTCGACCTGGGGGGCTGACATTCTCGGGCCTTTCCCCCGTGGTCGAAAGGGTTGCAAATTCTTGCTTTCGTGGCCATCGACACTTTCTCTAAGTGGATCGAGGTCGAGCGATTTCAACCATTTCGGCTCAAACGACCAAAAGGTTTTTCATGACAACGTGGTGGCGCTTTGGGGTACCCAATCGCCTCATCACGGACAACGGCATCAGAGTGACCGAATTCACCAATTCGGATCCACCGTATATGCGTGACTATTCCCGGGATCAACGCTAGTGCACACGGCTTAACATCGGTAAGCATCACATCATACTAACGATAATAACAATAAGACTTCATTTATTTAAATATACTAGTGTATGATCTTATGATCACTTACATTTATTCAGCCTCATAGGGCAAGACTAAGATAAAATAAGACAAATGCAGCGGAAAATCGTAGAAGACGTAGTGACTCATCAGTACACCACAGGCGACTGACAAGGCTTGGCCTAGTGACTCGCGTCCACCTGAAAGTCCTCCTCAAGCACAGGTGATGACTCCTCCACTGTTTGTTGGTTTGTAAGCAAGGGTGAGTACACCAACACGTACTCAACAAGTTGTGCACAGAATGCATTTCTATTATAACTATATGCAGGCTTATTCCAAAGGAATGGCTAAATGGTTCATAAGCAGTAAGCAGCATTTTCAAACGTAAGCAATATGTAGATTGGAAAGACAGTAAAACAAATAATATCAAGTAAATATATTCCATTGTTTCTCAAATCAACCCAAGTTCTCCATCCTAAATCAAGTTCCATTATCCACATGGCATCCTTGCCATCCCATCCGATTGTTCATTTTAAATTAACTACCCTTGATCTGTAATCCCGAGCATTGCTCAATACCGTGAGCACGGCTATCCGAATAGATTGTACACTCTGCGAGAGGTTATGCACTTTACCCACACGATATAACCATGCACCATACAAAGTGACGATTATAACAAAGCCTTTACAATGCATCCTCTTAACCCGGTGCTACCCGCTAAGGTTTCAACAACTGAAGAGACTCTGCCACACACAGGCCCCCTCTTGCGCCATGTGAGTTTCCCCATACACGGACTCACACCACCAAGATAGCACTTAAGTTAAGCATTTGCAAATTAGTTAGCTAAGTTGCCCCATAACAGACGTGTGGCTGCAAGTTTGACTCAGGTCAAAGGCTCGCAAGGTTAAGTCCTTAGGATTGATTAAAGCAAGACATACACATACCCTCAGCTCCACTAAGCCCACCACGCACACCCGCCCTTCCACTTGCTTCAATCTAAAGTGATTACCCTCCGGTTGGTTACCAAGCACCACGTGCTCTTCACAAATCAACATTGTTCGTGACTCATTGTCACAACAACTCAATCTCTTTGTGCGACCACACATGACCCACAAGTTATCATCATTGTTCCATATTCCATTAGTCAAGATTATTAAGCAATATTTCATGAGCATGTGATGACGTGGCATGGCTAAGCAATTCTATTCCGTTCTAACCATCCATGTTGATTTTCTATTAACCAACTATAACTAACCAACCTAGGGTGACAAGTGGATCATGGCATACAATTTAACAAGGTAGGGTGTAATTCAAGAGGGTATAATATCTAAATCCCAATCTAGGTCAAAATCATTTGTACTCATGAAATAACAAGTGATAAGGTAAACCAAAATAGCATGCAATCTAAGTTATGGGTGCAACATGATCAAAGCACAACTTGCCTTCGTTAAGCTCCTGCTCTCGGTCTGGAAATAATTCTGAGCTGAGAAATCCTTCAAAGCTTCGCACAATTCAACGTCTCACGCGAATCGAGAGAGAAAAGCAAATAAAAACCAAAACCAAAGAGAAAACAAATTCAAAAATTCAAATAAAAGCCACCATTAGAAAGATCTCATTTTTACAAATTTTTAGGAATTTGAATCACCTCAATCGGAGTTCGTATGCGAAAGTTATAAGGTTTTAAAGTTTGAAAATCCTGAAAATATCCTTAAATTCATAAATTCCGAATTAATCGAATTATTTTTGTATAGGAAATCCGGATTTTTCCCGCCCGAGTTGTACGGCTGCGACGTGGCTGGTTTTGAACCGTTGACCTCGTGATCGACGACTCACGCTTACCGTGAACTTCCCTATTCACCCGAGTCGACGTGGCGCAATCGTGATCGTCCGTTGATGATCCAGCGGCTGATAATCTTCCCGAACGGCGAAGGCTGGCGGCGGCGCAGTGCTACCGGAGATGAAGACGACGACGTACTCTGCGGTGCTCCGGTGCTCCCCGGCGAGAATGAAGCAACGATTCCGACGCGTCTCGTCGAGAGGAAATTGAAGATGGCCTTGGCTCGACGAAAGAGTCTCCGGCGATGAAGAAATCGCGGCGCAATCACCTCGGCTACCCACCCGGACTCCGGCGAGCTCTAGAGGCTAAACGGCGGCGGCTCAAGGGCGAAGGCTAGAGCTACTGGCTGCGCGAGGTGGTGAGGAATCTCGGGGTGCGAGGCACGGCTTTTATAGCCTCGGCATGCGCGCGCAAAAGGTAACCCTAGGAGTCCATGGCGGAGACGGCAAGCGGCGGCGGGTTTTTGGAAACTCGATCGGGGACGACGACCAGCGACCGTCCGATCGGCATCCGGCAGCCTGGTTAATTCGGGGTTTCCATAAATACAAAAGGCCCGCACAGTAACTTTATAGTCGTGTTTACATTTAATATGTCTGGCAAGACTTATTTACTAAATAATAAAAACTTCAGTAGAATAAAAACTTCAGCGGAATAAAAACTTCAGTGGGAAAACCCATTAACCCACTATAGGCAATCGACAAGTCTCGAATCCTACTAACGGGTTTACTCACGATACTTCTCCTCTAGAGCTGGTGTTGACTCTTCTTCTCCAATTAATTGATTATTATTACAAGAGTGAGCACATAAAGTACTCAACAAGTTATACACAAAATGCAAGTCTATTATAACTCTATGCACGGTTTATTCCAAACAATGGCTGACAAGGCTTCTTTTGCATAAAGCGTGTTTGCAATCGAGTACAATAATAGATTGCAACAAAAGGTAAAACAAATAACAATAACAATAAAAATTCTTAGATATTTCTTAATCCAACTTAATTGAACTAGCACATAGCCTACTCCAATTAATTTTCCTAGCACATAGCCTCATTTCTAAGTTTTATTTTATGAAATCTAACCCTTGTGTGAAATTCTTGAACATTATTCATGACTAGGGACACGCTATTTGATTGAAAAGGTTTCACACTATGCAAAGGTTTTACACTTTACCCATAAGATATGATCAATTGCTTAATGCCGGCCATTACACACTTAGTACTATAAGAATGTACATCACAATCGGTTCTTTTTCGTCATCACAATCGGTTCTAATGGTGATATAAAGTCATTAGATAGTAATGAGACGGCGCTATCTCAGTCGGTTTTTACCTGATTGTAATAACAATATCATCACAATCAGTTCTTACTCAAAACTGATGGTGATGAGAGTGTCATCACAATCGATTCTTTATAAAAGGCGATATGATGAGGCTATCACTATCACTTCTTATAAGGAACCAATAGTGATGACACCTCCATCACTATCGCTTCTTATAAAGAATTGATAGTGACGAGGGGGTGTGCAATCTCATTTGTCCACCCTCCCTAAAAACATCACATATCACAGTATGCAATGATTTAGTTTGCAAGCCAAATACCCATATATTTAAAAGTATCTAGTTTAAGTAAAAAGATGGGAGTAAAATCTTATCCAATAAGATTATGAGATGATTACAAAATATTTGTAGTTATGTTGAACAGTAGAAGGCAAATTAAGAATGGGTTAATAACAAATAGTTTGCAATATGGCCCTCTCAGAAAACAATCAGACATAAAAGCACTACAAAACATAATCTGTGGAATTTTATCATAGTTCATGTAGAATAATAATATAGCCGGAACCTAGAATTTAGATATCAATTTGCCAAGGTTAGGACAGAAATTTCATGTAAAGCCAAACATATCAGACAGAGATGTTCTTTAAAAAAAGAAAATCACCTTATCGTGCGAGTGGGCTTAGCAATTCCTGAGACATTTGCTAGCTCTGCTTCTAACTCTTTTTTTTACAAACAAAAGGAAGCATGGTTATAATATTCACTCACAATACACATGATCAATATAGGTATTGTACTGGTACGAATAATCCCATCATTGTATCTGTCAACTTCTCAAATAAAATTGCTTTTACAGGCTCTTTGCCAATCCACCGACAAAGCTCAAGTGTCAAACCCTTGGAAGAAGCCCGAACATTCTGGTCTGGATGATCAAAAAGCTCAGCAAGCATCTTTAGAATTTTTTGGGTGGTACTACCTTAGCTCCGAATTCACTAGCAAGAAAAAAAAAGATGTTAGAGTTCAATAAAAATTTGTCGCAACAAGGAGCCAAAATATAAGCTAGGAACTTACCTAAGTGATTGAAACATCACGTCAATAGCTGATTGTCCATGCCAAAATGTAAGCTGTTAGTAATCACACCTCCAATAATCACTAGTATATCATTGTCCATCACCACCAAAACAGCTAACCTGTAAAAGTTCACATCAAAGCTTCAGGGCCTATAGCTGCATACTTAATTTAAGAACCACAGAATAAGACACAATGTTGTCTTCCATGGCAAAGCATTCTCAACATATGGTTCTTATGATTTTAGTCAAAATAACAAAGATGGCGATCTACTTCACTGTAAGGAAATTTGAGATATATTCAGAACATCCTTAATCATGTAATGATCGTAGGTAACAGTTACTAAATACCACCTTGTTTAGCCGAGGAATCTGGAGTAGGCCTCACGATCTGCAAGAGTACAAAGTATGTCAAGCATAGATATTGAACAGCATCAGAACTTTTGTGATCCATTCATCTTCTTAATGCCGTATCACAACAATAGCTACATAAGTATCCAATGAATCTAAGTCAGCAGTTTCCACAATATGAACAATCGATGCATAAAGATATGTAATTCCATCGATATCCTATGCTCTTGCCATTCCCAATACAATTTTTCTGGCTTTTTTACAATCACAAACATATTTGTACTCTGAATTCAGAACAAGTTGGCAGAACAGAACATTTGCATTCTAAAAAAGAACGGATGATCACTACTACAAAACACCTAATAGATGACGGTATATCTGAATCGGATTTTTTGGAATCGACACAGATGAACTTAACACCTAATTCGTGACTGTCTATCTGTGTCGGTTTTTTTGAAACCGACACAGATAACGTTTTTGTATCGGTTCTAAACTTCAAAATAGCGGGAACACTATTTGTGTTGGTCTCTAATTGAAACCGACACAAATAGTTACTTATTAGTGTCGATTTTAGTTACAGATCAACACAAATAGTGTTCTCATTATTTGTGTCGGTTTGTAAATGGAACCGGCACAAATAATAACTTATTTGTGTTGGTTAACTGACTTCAATTAAGGTTAATTTATATATAGTTGAAATTAAGGTTTAGATTTTGTTTGTTTTTATTTTCCTAGCATTTTGTAGATGATGAATTTGTTACCTAGCTCCATTAGTGTAATATTGCGAAGCCTTGCTCCAAACTCTGGGCCTTCCGTCGGAAGTGTTTTGGCCGTCTGGCAGGTAATATGAGATGTGGTTGGTCTATCTGGGAGGATTAGGGCTAAAGGATTTGGGTTTGGGAGGGGTCTTTTCGGAAATTTCCCTCTCCACCTACTCCTCCACCTAATCTCTCTCTTTCTCTTTACTTGTGTGGCTGGCATTTCATCTCCCTTGGCAGGATTTTTCCCCAAAATTCCCTGCCGACGCCACTTTCTTTCGTTCTGGCCTCCAGCGCCTGCCCAAGCCCTGCCGATTCCCTGCCAAGCGCCACTCCAGGCCGGCGCTCCCCTGCCGATTCCCTGCCCGAGCCCTACCAAGTCTTGCCCACCTCTGAGTCCCTGTGGCATGGCCTGCCTGCCCTCTGTCAAGGCCACCTCCCCCGGCCGGCTCCTTCTCCTCTCCCATCTTTGGCGACAACCGTGACAGCGAAAGAAAGCAGCAAAGAATAAAGAATTGGTTCGATGGCAGTGTCAAAGAATGAGCAATGGAGCAGAGCGAGAAGCAGCGGCAGAGCCACCAGAGCGGCAATACGGAAGAGGTGCCTCCTCCCTCGGCGGCGGTGTCGTCCCCCCGATCGGCGGCACCTCCCCTCCTTCCTCTCCCTTTGTGCGGTAAGTGGAGGTGAAGTTCTAGTTGTAGATGAATGAGTGTAGCCAAGGTGTTTGATGAAATGTATGCTCAGAGTATAGAGGTTTCTTTGTGCCTGCCATGTGTTCGATGTAATGCCTAGAAGGTTTATGATGTGGTATCATAGTGATTTCGGTGTGTCAGGTTGAGGCATGGGATGGGAAGGCAAGAATCGATGCATTTCTAAATTGTGTGCATACCTGTATATCCATGCCTGCTAGTTCTATTCTTCTATTGTGAGCATGAGTAAAATTATGAGGTTTGATTAAGGGTAGGGTTATCTATGATTTTGTCTTTTCATTTGATTGCTTACCCAGATGGTTTTTGTTTTGAGTATTGTTGGTAGATCGCGGGTTGTTTCTCTGAGATTCATGTTGGCATACGAACAGTTTGTTTTATAGTGCTCTTTAGTGCTTCATTTCTTGGCACAAGGAACTCATATAGGATTATGCATAGATGTGTTGGAATCTTGAGCCTAACTTTAATGTAATTTTGAATTGGTATGCATGCAGTTATATGTATATATGTATATATATGTATATATATAAACACTTGATTGATCTGAAGAGTATGAATCTGTGGATTTGGATGCTCTTATTCCAAATAGAGAATGCATTAATTGATGGTGTCTCACGCATAGCTTCTATAATATGTGTCTTATCTTGCTAGAAGTTGTGGAGTGTTCTTATGGAATTTATGTGTGTATAGTGTCTCACAAAGAGATTCATTTTGGCAGCATCTTAGTTCTCATTGTTTTTATTCATATGTGTTAGTATTTTGTTTAGCTAATTATTCGTGGATTTTGCTTGTTCTGCTTCCCCGCATGGGTTTGGAGTTGAATCACTATACCTAGGTTATGCAAAAGAATTGACTTCTTTTGTCGTTTGTGTCAAGTGCGCATAAAGTTATGTTGGATGATTATTGTTTATTTGCAGGGGAGGTTCTATCGGGTGTGGCCTCAATCGTATGTCACTCCATTCTCCGTCGGTAAAGGCAAGTGCATTCCCTAAATCGTGGCTAGGATGATTAATTGATTGTTTGCTTTTAGCGTAAGAAACTGCCGATGAATACGCAAGAGGTAAGTTTTGCTTGGTTATAACTAGAAAATGGTTCCTTGTATGAAAATGCTTATAATGATTAAATGGTTAAGGGAATAGCTGCAGGTACATCGAGCTGTGTGCCTAATTGAGTTGTTCATTTCTATTTATCTGTTCAGTGCTAATGTCTATTGATTGTGGCAAGTGCATCAATTGATTGAACTTTGTGAATTGTAGATTAAATGTCTTGATCGATTTGATATGTGAGCTGCTAATGCTTGTTGTGGTTATATTGACAACACTAGTATGGATAGGCTATGTGAGTACCCATGAATGACATTAAAGGATGAAATTTGTATGTGCATCCTTGTTTGTTTGCTATGTGTGCTACATTGAAGAATTATGTGTCTTGTCTATGTGACTTGTTGTGATAACTTGTGTTCCATGTTGATGCTCACTAGTAGGATTAGGGTATTATTGATATCAAAGACATGAGTTTTGAGTTAGGAATAATGGTTCAATTCGTATTCATGATAAAGGATTATGGTTTTTGTATGAAGTATTGATGATAAATGAATGTGAGGACGGAGTATGGAATTTGATTGCGAAAATGGTTTGATTTATGATCAAGAAAGATGGAACTAGTAATTACTCGAATATTGGGGATGTGAGTATGAATATGAATGTTGAGGATGTGATTATGAGTGCTGAGAATGTGAATGATAATTTGTGGATGTGAGAAGTGGCTGATGTTTATGTATTTAGCTATGGCTACACAAAGGTGAGAAATGAATGTAGTTTGCAAATTTGTTTATGTCTATTGCATTTGTGCATTCATGATGGAAGAGGCGACCCATTCTGATGCGGGCCTTTGTGCTCACATGTAGTGAGCACGAAAGTCCTACCTCGTAGTCCCATATACGTGGTTGTATGGGAGTGAGATAGTAAGAGTAGGCACCCTCCACCACGGGGTGGAAGGGGGAATGAGAGGGTGCACACCGACGGGTGTGCACTCGGCCATACTGGTATGTGCTAAAAGAGAAGATGAGACATGCATGATGCATCATAGGCATGGAAATTGTGCATCTGCATCGCATTGACAATGATGGATCATGTTTTACGCGTTGGTTGTGATGTATGGATATGATATTCTTCTTTTGTATGACATATTTGCATCTGCATTGCATTGACAATGATGTATCATGTTTTATGCGTTGATTGTGATGTATGGATATGAGATTCTCCCTTTGATATAGCTTATTTGCATCTGCATTGCACTGATAATGATGCCTCATGTTTAATGAGTTGATTGTGAGGTATGGATATGAGAATCTTCTTTTGTATGTTTTGTGCACTTGAGCATGAAGGCAGCGAATGGAAACTGTAAATGGTAAATCGTGGAGCTAATGGCATTTATAGATTGAGGATTGAGTCGTGGACTCATCCAAAAGTGGCTATCGAGGTATGAGTAAAGTTTAAATAATTCCTGAGTTGGTTGTGGTATTTGGAATCAGTTTTTGGTTCATTTATTTACCAAGTTCAGTCAAGCATTTGAATATGTTACTTTTCAAAGTTTTGGTATTTCGTTTGATTCGATTGCGTTTCTTTATTGTTGCAATTTGCTGAGTCTTGGATTCACGCTTGTTTGCTTCTGTTTTAGGTACCTTGAAACCGATTCATCGGGTTGGGAGTAATAACACGTGCATTGCGGTCTCCGACAATTTATTTAAACAATTCATCAAACCTGAATGTAATTAATGTGATTGTAATTTATTGTTCATCGTAATGAGATTTCTTAAATTACATTGGGTGTGTGATTGCTTAACTAAGGACCTACTAGAATGATATAAATGCTTCTTTGCTATTCTTTTGTCTGTGAGTGGATGTCCCTGTTCTAGAGAGGTCATGCGAAATTTTGTAAATTTCGGTGGCTTAGTTACTAAGCCAGTCTTAATAGGTTAGAGGGTTGGTAGCATCCGTATGCGTATGGGCTCGGGGTGTTACAATTAGATGAAGTTTTGCCTAGCTTTACATAATATAGATTAAAATTATGTCCATCTACTATTTTTAGCTAATTAATTATTATCAAACATATATTAAATTTAATATATTAAGATATTATATTCTAATAAGCAATGATTTGTGGTGATCTAGTTGCAATTTAATATTTAGACCTAGTTCAATTAAGGTTAATTTATATATAGTTGAAATTAAGGTTTAGATTTTGTTTTTTTTCTTAGCATTTTGTAGATGATGAATTTATTACCTAGTTCTATTAGATGAAGTTTTGCCTAGCTTTACATAATATAGATTGAAATTATGTCTATCTACTATTTTTAGCTAATTAATTATTATCAAACATATATTAAATTTGATATATTAAGATATTATATTTTAATAAGCACTGATTTGTGGTGATCTAGTTGCAATTTAATGTTTAGACATAGTTCAATTAAGGATAATTTATATATAGTTCAAATTAAGGTTTAGATTTTGTTTGTTTTTATTTTCCTATCATTTTGTAGATAATGAATTTATTACCTAGCTCCATTAGATGAAGTTTTGTCTAGCTTTACATAATATAGATTAAAATTATGTCCATCTACTATTTTTAGCTAATTAATTATTATCAAACATATATTAAATTTAATATATTAAGATATTATATTTTAACAAGCATTGATTTGTAGTGATCTAGTTGCAATTTAATATTTAGACCTAGTTCAATTAAGGTTAATCTATATATAGTTCAAATTAAGGTTTAGATTTTGTTTGTTTTTATTGATCTAGCATTTTGTAGATGATGAATTTGTTACCTAGCTCCATTAGATGAAGTTTTGCCTATTATTATATAATATAGATTAAAATTATGTCCATCTACTATTGTTAGCTAATTAATTATTATCAAACATATATTAAATTTAATATATTAAGATATTATATTTTAATAAGAATTGATTTGTAGTGATCTATTTGCAATTTAATGTTTAGACCTAGCTCAATTAAATTTAATTTATACATAGTTCAAATTAAGGTTTAGATTTTAGTTTGTTTTTATTGACCTAACATTTTGTAGATGATGAATTTATTACTTAGTTTCATTAGATTAAGTTTTGCCTAGCTTTATATAATATAGATTAAAATTATGTCCATCTACTATTGTTAGCTAATTAATTATGATCAAGCATATATTGAATTTAATTAATTAAGATTTTATATGTTAATAAGCATTGAGTTTTGGATTGTAGTTGCAATTTAATGTTTAGACCTAGTTCAATGAAGGTTAATTTATATATAGTTCCAATTAAAGTTTAGATTTAGTTAGTTTTTTTATAATAATTTATGTTGATTAATTTTAGATGGACCGGATATGGATGTACAGTGCAGACCGTTACAGCCGATAATACATCGACGGCGTCTTTGCTTTTCTAAGAGTCGCCGAGGAGGACAAGCTGCAAAACAAGAAGGAATACATACATTGTCCATGAATTGATTGCAAAAATGAGAAGATATTTTCAGACAAAGAGCAAATCCACTTGCACTTGATTCGAAGGGGTTTTTTACCTGACTATACATGTTGGACAAGGCACAACAAAGAGGAGATCATACATGAAGGTGGTAACGTCGTCGACAATAGAGCTGGCAATATGGCTACCCAAGAGTTCAAGAGTTATCCGTCCAGGCTACCCAAGGCACCTTCCTTCCAGATAAGGAGAAGGACGAACTTACCGTGGCCTTAGGAGCGAAAGAGCACCTTGGTCGGACACGAGGCGTTAGGGCTAAGGTACCCTGGAACAAGGGATTCCCAGAGCACACCGACTCTTACAGGAGTTAGAAGAGAGCAAAAAAGTGCGTGCCAAATATGAACGAGAAGTAATGAAACAAGAGATGCTTCAAGATTTACAAGACACCATAGAACAACAAGTACAAGCAACCATGAGCCATGCGAAGTTGAGAACATTGTTCTCCTCAGCACCTCGCGCCATTGCAACAATTGCATGTCCATACCACTGCCAGAAGATGCATTAGCCCACTATCATATGGATGACATACATCTAACACCATGCCAGCTCAACATTCCTCTTATGAACATATCTCTTCAGGCTGCTACAGGCATGACTTATTCGTGCCAAGAAGGGGGTGTTTTGCACAACTCCCTAATCGCGTCGGGATACACAAAGGTCAAGGTAGACACGGTACTTACGCAATTCACTGACATGATGTTGGAAATGCCTGTAAATGACGTGACAACTCTAGGAAGTGCCATCCACACATTCATCCAGTGGTGCAAGCATGAAATCGTCCTCGATCTTCAAGTGCCAGCCTGTCCTGCAATAGATCCTCCATAGCCGTCACCAGTACCTCAGTGTCAAGAGAACATTGTCAGCCCTTTGTAGAAGATATGTGAAGAACCTATCGTGTCTCATACAAAGAAATTGCACATGAGGCAAGCCATGTCAACTAGATCAAGCGAGGCCAAGACTGAATATGATGTTGTGCGTAGCCAATATAAGGGCAAGGTGAAGTCTGATGAACAAGTTAGGGTAGAAAGACTGAAATTCGAGATTGGGAAGCCTTTTGTGACCCAAACAATATTTGTTACCCTAACATTGATGATGCAAAGATTGCATATCTGGAATGTTCAAAGATGAGCATTTTCACCATGAGGGGCCTGGCTACTTCATAGTTGAATTTGATAACTTACACAATATGTACTATCAGGATGCTCTCGATTGTCTCTTTTGAGATGCTGGACATTATAAGTGTGAACTACAAAAAAACGTTGTCTATATTAATGTAATATCGATAAATGTAATGTTAAACTTCTTTATTATGTAGATACGAGACTATTGAACTAAGGAGATCCAAAGCACTTAGTGTAGGATTCCTCGACCCGTGAATAGTTTGTGAATTTGAACTTCAAAGATTACCAAAGAAGGTTGAGGAATACATAAGGCTTTCATTAAACTTCAAGACAAGGAATTGATACTTTTACCCTACAACTTTAAGTATATGTTTCACTAGCTTGTTAGATCACTCAATGTTGTTCCTTACTCTCACTATGATCTTAGCACTAATGACTATGACATATTATCTGTGTATGTAGATTCCATTGGATACTCATTGCCACTACACTAAAGAAGAGAAAATTGGTTGTCCTGGACCCCCTTGACAAAGATGAAAAATTTTACAAGGACATGACAGATATACTCTAAAAGGCCTTCAAAAGATACTGTAAAAAGTCTATGAGACACCGCCCATTCCACAAATCCCTCTCAATCCATACTAAATTCCCAGTATGCACACAATATTCATATATCGCATTTTGTAGTAAATGACTCATATTGTGACATTGTAGTTTATTTATTCTTTGCAGTGTTACAAACAGTCGAAAGACACAAATTTATGTGGGTATTTTGTCTACCAATACATGCGGGAAATCTTAGGTTCTACATTAGTAGACAATGACGTAGAGGTTTATCATGCTAACAACACAAATTAATTCGTACCTAATGATTTCTATTAAAGATCTCAGATTAATTTTTTTCTACTTATAGCGCATCAAATTGTCTACGGGAGGACTGCTTCATAATGAAATCAAAGCCATTCAGGGACAACTCGCCTTGTTCATCATGAATCAAATCATCGATAAGAATGACGAGTTTCATGACCCTGACAACAATGACCCTGTCTTCTATACTAATCTGGAACGTGTCGCGTCTCCATCCCTCTCTAATTAATATATGTAAAATGATGTACAGAGTGTGAAATGATGTTTCATTGAAGTATTCAACATGTATTGGAATAATTTGATGATAAATTATTGTGAAAGTACTTTTCACCAATCCATTGGTATCATTTTTTATTTTTTACACAACGAATTCACATACTTTATATACATATATTACACTTACATGAGCTTTACAATGAATTCATAAATTCGAAGTTTGGAACACCAATGGAATACTCAGCTTATGTTGGCACTTTTTCTTAGATGGAGAAGTTCACGCATAGTCTGAAAGTTACGAGGTATGCTACATGCATTATTCCTTAAGATCAAAAACATGTCTTCTGGCATGAGCTTCTCAAGTGAAGTATGCATATGTCATATGCATCTTATTTTCTTGTATCTATTTCCTTTTTTCTTTTCTTTTGGTGGTGGTTGGGGGTGAAAGGAACTTACAGGGAAATTACCTTTAGAATAGTGGTGTAATACTGCAATTCTTTTGTAGGGGTTAGGGCTAAAGATTTGGTTTTTGGAGGGGTGTTTTTGGAAATTCACCTCTCCACCTACCCATTTTCTTCTCTTGGATTTGTGTGGCTGTCATTGCTCCAGGCCAAGCTGCCTGCCGATTTTTTTCTCCCCAAGCCAAGAACCGATTCCCCATTTTCCTCTGGTCTTTGGCGCCCAAAAGGTGAGCTCCTCCCGCCCAAGTGTTGCCGATCCCCCCCATCTCTGCCGATCGCCACCAGCCAACACTCCCTGCTCCTTCCCCATTTTTCTTTGGTTGAGCTGCCTTTGCCGATTTCTTCTGGCTCTAAGCAGACCACTAACCAGGCAGCCTGAGCAGAAGTGGCGTTTCCAGTCGGCGGCTCCTCCAGGACCAAGTCGACCCAGCCCTCCGCCGATCTCCTGTCATTGCCTCCTCCCTTCTGGCGGTGCCCTCTTCTCTTCCCCTTCTTTGAGGCAAGACAAGCAGCCAGCAAGATCGGCGAAGAGCAGCAGCCCAGCAGATGGTTCAGTAGGCACTTCCTCCTCCTTCCTCTCCCTTCTTGTGGTAAGTGGAGGTGGGGTCTAGCTTGTGGATGCATGGTTGTAGTTAAGGTGTTTGAGGAAATGCCTCACATGCTTAGCCCTAGTACTTGTGAATGTATGTTACAATCATGCTTGTAGTAGTTGCTAGTACTCTATTGCCTGGTTCTAATGATAATTTTGGGCATGCCACCAGAGTGTAGTTACTGGTTTACCCACTTTGATCAAGCTTGTACTAAGTAAATTTAGCTAAAATGAGCTTTCTCTTTAGGGATTGACGACTTTTTAGTGGTTACTTCATCCCTGATTCAAATAAAATGGGTATTCTAACTGTTTTGTGCTTATCTACATGCATTTATATGCTGAGTTTGTTAGGTTGGACATTGTTTAGCAGATAACTCAAATTATCTATTATTCCTTCATTAACCCTGCCAGAACGCCTTTCCATATAGTTCCTTGATAAATGGTAAAAGTTTTAGTGATTCTAATTTTTATGTCTGCATTAATGTTCTGTATTCTCAGTTTAGTGAGTAATGCGTGCTTGCTGCCTATATTCTCATGATCAAATAGAGTGGTTTACGCATTCGATGCTTATGATGAAAGACATGGAAATGGGATTATGTTGATTTAAGCTATGATCATTACGCTAGGTGGGTATCATCCTAGATTTAGTAGGATGTTATCTTGCCCCAATTTAATAAGAGTTCTTTCGAGCTGAAATGTATGTGTCTTTATGTAGCCAAGTATATCTAGTTCTGATTTAGTGGTGAAGTGTGACTAGCGATCCCATTTTTGGTATAGTTCTGTTCAAGTTGTTGGTTTATAACGCATACATGTTTGCGTGTTGATTGTTATCAAATCTGCTATTTAAAAAGGGATGGAACACCAGGGCATGCAAACATGTTATTAGATTAGTCTTCAGTCTTTACTCATATTAGATTCTCAAGTTGTTTGAAATGTTGATTAAACATATATATATACAAGCTTCCATTAGTATGAGTGATTAGTATCTATCTCTAGTGATTGGTAATAAAAAGGGGTAGTAGGAGAAGATTAAAGGCAGAAGATGGTGGTCTTCTTGCTTCCTTATCTAATCTAACCTTCTCTTTAACGTCATTAGATGGCAGCCCGGTCGATGCTAGCTCAAGGAGAGGGTGTCTTGGGGTGGTCTCGACCCACCTTGCCTCACCAGCGTCGGTAAAGGCAAGTACACCGGGCTGTGTGTTTAATGGAGTTGTTCGTTGTTATTTATCTGTTCATAGCTAATTTCTATTGATTGTGGCAAGTATGAGTTATATTGGTGATCGTCCCTTCGCGGACGTGATTAGCCCTTGGATTCGGGTGGTCTCTAGTAAGCCTTAATCTCGGTGAGTTTACTGTACCTTTGTTAGTATTGCAGTGAGTAGCGAGAATGGGTTACGGGGTACTCGTGGTTAATTTACAAGAGATGAATTTAATTGTGCCTAGTCTCGGGAATTGAGTTGAGTATGTTGATTGAAATGTGTTTTAGTTGAGTATGTTGATTGAAATGTGTATTCGTTGAGAATTATTGATTGAAATGTGTTTTAGTTGAGTGTGTTGGTTGAAATGTGTTTTAGTTGAGAATTGATGTTGCATTCTTGCATTCATGATATGCATTCATAATGGAAGGGCGACCCATTACGATCACGGGCCTTTGTGTTCACACGTAGTGAACATGAAAGTCCTACCTCGTAGTCCCAATCATCGAGGTGAATGGGAGCGAGACAAGAAGAGTAGGCACCTTCCATCTACGGGATGGAAGGGGCGTGAGGGTGCACACCGCGGGTGGGCACTTTCAGCGATCTGCGATGCGATACATGGAAATGAGCATTCATGTGCATTGCATCTTTAATATTGAATGTTGTGGTAAATGGTGTGTTATATGGATGGTGATTATGGTAATTTGAAGGTTGAGTCGTGGATTTAACCCATAAAGGGGAGATTGAATTGAATTGATGAATTAGCGCATGTCTTTTCTTTGCTTTGCTAATTATGTTGTATGAATATCGTGGATTGAAATTTGAGTTTTGAACTCTAATAAAGTTGATGAAAATGGTTTGAGCTACAACAAGGGGTGATTGAGTCGGAAAACGTAGTGACTTAGAGCCACGTGATGCCTCTTTTACGTTGAGTGGTTTATTAGCAAGTTGATGACTTGATTGCGGTAAATTTTGGGTATGGTCAAGTTATTGCTTTAAATGGGTATGAATGCTTGTTGTCCGGATATTGTTTTATTTGCATTACTTGCTTTTATGGTTAAGTTTTTGTTTTACTTACGATAAATTGGGTTTATTATTCTCGTACTTTCTTTGAGTTTAAACTCACGCTTGTTATTTAATGTTTGTAGGTGTTACGAAGGCGGCATGCATGGATGGGGTAGTAACACAATCACGTTGCATCACCGTCATTCCATCATATCAATTATAGTTCTGTTCTAGCTCATGCAAAATTTTTGTAAAAGATTGTTTGCGGTTATGTTTAATAAATTCCTGTCTGTAATAATTATGTGGTGAAGTTTATTAAATTTCTATAGAATCGTGATTGGTTAACTAAGGACTGCTAGAATGAAATTATATTGCAAATGTTTTACACTTTCTTTGTGTGGATGTCCTAGTTTTAGGGAAGTCTTTGTCGAAATTTTGTAAATTTCGGTGGCTTAGTTTTAAACCAGTTTTAAGAGTCAGAGGTTAATTCCTGTCTTTTCGCTAGAGGTGACATTAGTTATTCAAAGTGTTGGTAGCATCCGTGGCGTGTTTAGCGCCGGGGTGTTACAAGTGGGATTGTAGAAAGATGTGTTCTATATGCAGGATTAATCAAAATTTACTTGTTTAACCTACTAAAATTCATTTGATCTAGTGTACATTTTTTTTAGAAGTGGTATAATATGAGTTTTTTAAAGATTTTTTATCTTTCGTTTTCTTTAATTTGGCAGGCAATACAAAGAATACTTGGAGCATATTTTGGAATATCCGACATCATTTTTGTATCCGCATATTAATTTTACACTCTTGCATATAAAGTAACAACTAACCAACAAATGACATCTACACTTATCCAGTTGGAAAGTGAATTTGAAGAACAGTGGGCCAATGGTGAAGTTTTGGATGGGAAAATAAGGGTGCAGAGATAGAATCTGCACCTCTTATAGTTGATCCTTTCTACTACTTCACGTTGCTAGCATTTTGGCCCCCTTCTTGTTTCTCTTTTGTTCAAAGGAGCATTAATTCATATCTCTTTTTTGTCACTAGCGAAGTCTATCCTAGGTCGTTGTTACGCCAGGAATGGATGATAAGAATCATACAGTCATAAGCTAGAACCAACCAACATTGTGGTAGGAACTTTTGAGTCCATCTAGAACCAACATTTTTTATGCTATGTGTATGTTGATGTATGTATATATTGGAATTTTGGGCTAGCATAACGTCTCATGTGTGTATGCTGATGTATATATATTGTGTGTGTATGCTATTTCAGAGGGCATGGTTAGCAGTTCCTAAGGCTAGCTAAAATGCTAATTTTTTATTTTTCGGGTTGGGATTATTTGTGTCAGTTCTTGGTAGGAACCGACATTGATAGTATAACTTTGTGTGTCGGTTCATGGTAAGAACTGACACTAATATATGAACTATGTGTGTCGGTTCTTTCTAGGAACTGACACTGATATGTTGACTATTTTTGTCGGTTCATGATAAGAACTGACACTGATATGTGAACCATGTGTGTCGATTCTTTTTGGGAACTGACACTGATATGTTGACTATTTGTATCGGTTCGTGTATAGCACCGACACTGATAATGTTATTAGTGTCGGTTTAGAAACTAACACTGATAATCCCCGACTATTAGTGTCGCTACATCTGTGTCAGTTTGAAACCCGACACTAATGTTGGTTCCGAACCGACACAGATAAGCTTGTCTGTAGTAGTGGATTCAATTCAATCCAATTCTAGCTTGCTAAATCCAGAGAATCAATTTGAGAACCTCAATATGACATGGATTTGGAAGATCGTAGAAATTTAGGCACTAGGAGGGACCAGAACAGATTCACAGAATGAGACCATGAGAGCGAGATGGGGACGCACCCAGTAGCTATTGGAGTCTTCGACTTTGGGGATAAAAACCGATACAGATGTAAATTTCATCACAATCGGTTCTCAATCAGAACCGACACAGATGTAACATGTATTGCAATCAATTTTTCAATGAGAACCGACACAGATGTAACATGTAGTGCAATCAGTTTTTCAATGAGAACCGACACAAATGTAACATGTATTGCAATTGGTTTTTCAACGAGAACGGCACTAATGACTAATTTTCTTTATCGGTTTTATAAAAAACCGACACTAATAATGATTATCTTTATATGTTTTTTGAGAAAACCAATACTAATAATCAAACTATCTCTATGGATTTTTTAAAAAACCGACACTAATAATAAATTATCTATATTGGTGTTTTGAAAAACCGACACTAATAAGGATATTATCTCTATTGTTTTTTTGAGAAAACCAACACTAATAATCAAACTATCTCTATCGGTGTTTTTAAAAAACCGACACTAAAAAGTAAATTATCTCTTTTGATTTTTTTTAAAAAACCGACACTAATAAGTACATTAACTCTATCGGTTTTATAGAAAAACTGACACTAATAACGATTATCTCTATTAAGTTGTTAAAAAAATCGACACTAATAATTAACTATCTCTATCAGTTTTTTAAATAAAACCGACACTAATAAGTAAATTATCTCTATCGGTTTTTAAAAAACGACACTAATAAGTACATTAACTCTATCAGTTTTCTAAAAAACCGACACAATTGAGCAACTTATCTCTATCTGTTCTTTATATAAACCAACACTGCTGACAATTATCTCTATTGGTTGTTTAAGAAACCAACACCACTAAGGATATATCTGTGTCGAGTTCACTTGAGAACCGATTGCAATATTTGCAGTGGTATTCTCACCCTTTAAGCAAGCTTCTGACCTAGTTCATTTTGGAAAATTGAGATGTTGCATTCAAAGATCACATATGACACCATCCATGACCATGAGACTAGCTAGTTCATCACTCTACACGCACATAAAAGACATCATCCATAACCCTTGGACTAGCTTGTCATTTTTAGCATGCATGTCATCACAATCGGTTCTCACTTAAGAAGCGATAGTGATGTACACACACATTACTAATGGTTCTCATTTAAAAAGCGATAGTGATGTGATCACACATCACTATCGGTTCTCACACACGTGCTAATCACTATCGGTTCTTATATGAAAACCGATTGTGATGTGCCCAGTGCTATATCACAATCGTTTCTAACATAAGAACTGATAGTAATTATTATTAACACCCCTCATAAGTCATCTATCACAATTGTTTTTTTCCTAAAACATAAGAACTGATCCAGATGAAACCACAGTAATGTAGCATTCTGTAGTAGTGACTTCTTTATGTGTGAGACCACAAAGATCACAATAAAACCTTTCAAAAACTCAATTTGAACATCAACCTTTACAATAAGTCTAATCTCACTATTCTATACTCATGCAGAGCAAAAGAATAGGATGACTCACTATTGGACTAGAAATAATAATTGTTCCAGATGTGGAGCTATTGCAACACACACTTTCCTTGACCTCACACACAACTTAGTCTACCCTCGAGGTATCACGTGTCAAGACTCGAAAATATACTGAGTTTGTTCTATCTCATTATAGACATATAGTTGTATGATTATCTCAGTTCAATGACTACAAGGTTAAGTACTTAATCGATCGAGGCAAGGCTTCTAATCTACTTGTTCATATCAATCATATCACTTGATTCACATAGAATCACTGTACTAATGCTATGCAAACCCACCTAGGCTCATACCCTATTGTTATTTGCCTCAATCTAAATCATTTATCACCTAAGTTCATTATCATGCAATACATGCTATCAACATCATCAAGTGACAACACATGACATATATTTTTATAAATATGTTCCATATAAAATTAGTCATATATTAATTAATTTGCACTTCAAAATGATATCAGTATCCTGTTGCACGGCTAAGAACAATAATCATGTTCTCACCAACCCACTTTAGTGATGTATTAGTGACCAACTATTAATTATCCATCCTAGAGTGACAAATGATCATTGCAAAATAAATGACAGGGTAGGTACACTCCAAATATGTTGCATAATCAATTTCCAAAATAATTAAACAATTGATAATTTGAACTAGCATGCAATAATATGAAACATAATAATTTTCGTAAAGCTAGGTTCAATGTAATCAAAGCACAACTTGCCTTTGAATAATTCTTGACCTTGATCTTGAGTCAACTATTCTCATTCAAAATCTCCTGGCAATTCTATGTATAAACGAAATGACCGATGAAAAGCAGAGTAAATACAAACTAGAGGTAAAACAAACAATAAAAATCAAATAAAATATAATAGCGTAGGGGTCTTTTTTTTGATAAATTTAGTAAATTGAATGGACTCAATCGGAGTTCGTAGGAAGGAAAATAGACTATGAAAGATTTATCGGACAAATAAATTTTAGAAATTAAGAGAAAGAATAATATTCTAATAGTATTCGGCCTCCCTGATAAACTGATAAGTAGGCCTAGGAAATATTCAAATTTATTCTTAATTTTTGGAATTTTAGGAAAACAATCTGAGACCGACATGTGGAACTATCAATCATATAATGATGTTGTTTTTATTTTGCAAGAATTAGTAGAACTACCAGCCCAGGGTTTCAAATTTCGTTTTGCATAAAATTTCGCCTTTGACCAAAATCTGAAATTTAGGTAAAATCTCGTTATTTCGGACAAAATCCAGTCAAAATTAAAAAATCAAATCCGGAATTTTTATGACCGAAATTTCTGAAATTTTGGCCCAAAATCTAAAATTTCGCCCGATTTTAGCTGATAAAAAATGGTTCAAACAATATCAAAAAAATTTGAAATTGTTTTCAAAGATTTATAACACATTATAGATGTTCTCATTAAATTTTTTGGTGATTATAAAATCTGAAGAATTTTTAAAAATTCAAACATTGCTACTATCCTGATAAAACACTAACCGGCAAGTTTGAACCGAATGAAAACTAGAACAAATGAGGTTGTAAAATTTTGAAATTTTTTATGGATGGTTCTGACATATCCATAATATTCTCATAAAAGTTTCAGATAATGATCAAATGTCATGAATTTTTAAAAATTTGAACAATGCTTCTGTCCTATTAAAAGGCTTATCAGTAAATTTGAACGAAATGAAAAATTGTCCAAACCATGTTATAAAATTTTGAAAATTTTTGTGAATGGTCATGATGTAGCATTAATGGTTATATAAAAGTTGATGATTATCATGCTTAAATAAATTTTAAAAATTCTGACAGTGCTACGTCCTAATAAAAGCCCGATGATCAATACATAAATTTGCTTTAGCAATAAAAAAAGGTTTAAAATTTTTGATAATTTTAAAAAAGGTTGATAAGGAAATTATTAATATCTTATAAAAATTTTGAATCATGATCACCCTCTCCAGTGAATTTATAAAATTCTTACAAAGCACAATACCATTTATGTTCTTTCTCTTTTTGATTTTTGAAATATAATATAACAAATGAAGTTCAGTGCTTACATAGATTTGATTGAGCAAACAAAAAAATTATTTTTTTTGAAAATTTTATATAATGGTACTGATAAGGCAATTAGTAATCTCTCGTAAAACTTTTAGATCATGGTCACACTTGAGAAAATTTATAAAATTCTGACAAGGTAATTATCCCAATTATGTTCATTTTGTTTTTGATTTTTTTAAAGATAACAAATGAGCTTAAATTATTCTAAAAATTTTTATGTATGATCCTAAACTAATCAATATAGTATCATAAAATTTTCAGCTCATTATCAAGCTTGAAAAATTTTATAAAAATCTAACAGTGTTTCTACCAAAATTTTAAAATGTCTCAAAAATTCATTTTTTTCAACAAATTTCATAGAAGATTACTTTCTTATGGGTTATTGGACCAAATCCGGTCAAATATGGCCCTAAAAGTTTAAATTCCGGTCAAAATTCACAAAAATTTGGTGAAATTTACCGAAATTTCACAAAAAAAAGAAATTTCTTTTTTTACTGTAGTAATTTCAGATTTTTTTAATCCGGCCAGTAGTTCGGATTTCGTGGAGTTCCGAAATCCAAAATTTTGGCAAAAAATCGGTGAATTTCGGCAAAATTTAATTCCCTGTACCAGCCTGGTAATTGATCAGCTCGCATCAATATATTCGGAAACATATGTAGAGAGTAGATCTGAAGCACGTAAGAACAGCACGTTGATAAATTTGCCAACAGAAGGACCCTAAGTAAGAATCTGTAAGATACCAACGCCAAGAAATCACCACAATGGGAAGGTATTGGATTAACTCACAGAGGAACCATACAAGAAAACACCGCCGCCTGGAGTTTCACTCCGATCGCCAAGAAACGCTCACAGCCAAGTATTCGCCGCCTATCTTTCCCGAAGTTTGTCTATATCCTTTTATACTCTGTATTTCCTATTCCGTAAACACGATTCTGAGGACTCGACTATTTGCCCACCTTAGCAGGCCTATTGTTTCTATTGGTGATCGATGCGGCCCGAAACACTGTTGGTTAAGCTTTTGGGCTCGCGTCGTTCTGCCGGCGGGGCGTTGTGCTCGGATGGGAAGTTGACCCTCGATCTTCATTCCGCCTCCTTCTCATTCCAAGCCTCTTCCTTGTAAGTATGAGCGGGTAAGATCTTGACATCGCCCCTCTAGAGAGCGGCTTGACCCCAAGTGGAGCTTATGAAATTGATCCTTCGGTAGTTGTTCATCCTCCCAAGTGGCGGTGATGCGGCCATGTAGACCATTGCACAAGCAATTGAGGAGTTACTTTGCCGGCACGATGACATAAACGTCGATCCAGAAAGCAAGCAGGAAAACGCAAGTTCTGATCACCATCAGGAAGATGTGGACTGACCTGTGGAAGTGTTCCCTTGGCCGGTTTCAGGAGGGAGACATGGAACACTGGATGAACCGAACTTGCTGCTGGAAGTTGGAGTTCGTAGGCGACCTCATTGATCTTGCGAATAATGGCATACGGCCCGAAGTAACGAAACGCCAACTTGTAATTGGCTCGAGACTCCACAGAGCTTTGAACATATGGTTGTAGCTTGACAAACACCATATCGCCCACAGAACGTGCGTTCTGACCGACCCTTGTCGGCCTGACTCTTCATCCGTTCTTTGGCGCGTTGCGGTCTGCAGCGCACCAAAGCGATCATGTCTTGTGGTGAATAAGCCACTCCTGCAGTTCTGGAACAGTACACACATCAGTGGGATTGATGCCAAAGTGATTAGGAGAGTGACCATAAAGGACCTCGAATGGCGTCGCTTGTAAAGCTGAATGATGACTTGTATTATACCAAAACTCTGCTAAATAAAGCCATTTGAGCCATTGTTTGGGACACGCATGCACAAAACAACGCAGATAACCCTCCAAGCACTGATTAACGCGCTCGGTTTGCCCATCGGACTGAGGATGATAAGCGCTACTCATATTGAGAGATGTGCCGGACAATTTAAACAACTCTTGCCATAAACGACTAGTGAACACTTTGTCCCGATCCGACACAATAGCCCGGGGCATACCATGAAGGCGATACACGTGAGTCATATATGCTTGAGCAACAGTAAAAGCTATGTAAGGATGGGCTAAAGGAATGAAATGGGCGAACTTAGAGAATTTATCCACCACTACCAGAATGCAATTGTAAGAATTTACTCTAGGTAATCCCTCAATGAAATCAAGTGTTACTGTCTGCCAAGAATGAGCTGGTATAGCAAGAGGCAACAAAAGTCCGGGATACTTAGCTCGATCCGGCAGCACATTGTGACGAATTAGTGCGGTAGTAACAAGCGTATGAATCATCTTTTTCATGGATGGCCACGCAAAAATATTCTTGATCTGACGATAGGTCAACTGGAAAACCGAATGTCCTCCTAATGCCTTTGTCATGAAGAGCTTTCATGAGCTTGATCGCAATTGACATTATTGCCAATCCATATCACGGTCCTTGAACGAAGCACACCATCGGCGAGGGTGAAATGTGGTATTGCTTTTCCCATTGCAAGTCTTGGTCGAATTTGCTTAGTTTGACATCCTGGCGATAGCCTCTGCGACCTCGTCTAGCCACTTGGGTTTACTAACTGAAATAGATGAAACCGCTAGACAATCCGATGCATTATCCAGCGGCAAATTGGGGCGCCTAGAAAGAGCATCCGCTACCGATTGTCCTGCCCCTTCTTGTAGTGAATGGAAAACTGGAGCCCCAGAAGTTTGGTGAGCGCTTTCTGTTGAAGTGGCGAAGTCACTCTTTGATCCAGTAGATGTGTTAAACTCTGATGATCCGTCTTAATGACAAATGGTGCATGCTGCAGATATGCTCTCCATTGATCAACAGCAAAGAGGATGGCCAAAAACTCTTTCTCGTATGTTGACAATCCTTGATTCTTGGGTCCCAAGGCTTTACTGATAAAAGCGATGGGGTGACCCTTCTGTTGCAGAACAGCTCCAATCCCTTTCTCACTTGCATCAGACTCAATTTCAAAGGGTTGAGAAAAGTCAGGAATGGCTAAGACTGGGGCAGATACTAAAGCATGTTTGAGGGCTGAAAAGGAGTGTTGTGTTTCTGCTGTCCAAACAAATGGTTGCCCCTTTTTTAACAGATTTGTTAAGGGCTTGCTGATTAACCCAAAACCTTGTACAAACCGCCGATAATAGCCAGCCATGCCAAGAAAACTCCGAACTTCTTTCACGCAGGAAGGAGCGGGCCAATTGTGCAGAATTTGCAATTTGGATGGATCCGTGGCTACCCCACCCGCACTGATGATATGCCCCAGAAATTCCAATTGAGTTTGGGCAAAAGAGCACTTTGACCTTTTAAGGTGCAACTGATGACTGCTAAGTAACTGAAACACTTGGCTCAGATGATCAATGTGAAGATCCAAAGTTGAACTATACACCAATACGTCATCAATAAAAACAACAACACATTTACGGAGGAGTGGTGCCAATACGAAATTCATGAAACTCTGGAAGGTGGCGGGAGCTCCTGTGAGGCCAAATGACATTACTTTGTATTCAAAGTGTCCATTGTGGGTTTGGAATGCCGTCTTGTACTCGTCACCTTCTTTGATCCGAATCTGATGATATCCGGATCGATGGTCCAATTTTGAGAACACTATCGCCCCAGCCAACTCATCCAATAACTCATCCAAAATAGGCATTGGATACTTGTTCTTCACAGTGTGCGCATTCAGGCGCCGATAATCCACACATAATCGCCATTCCCCGTCTTTTTTCTTCACTAGCAACGCCGGGGAAGCAAAAGGACTAGAACTGTATTGTATGACACCAGATGTAAGCATCTCTTGGACCTGTTTCTCAATTTCGTCCTTCTGCTGTGGGGTATAGCGGTAAGGGCGCAACCGAAATGGTTGCACGCCAGACAATAGAGGAATGGCATGGTCAAACTCCCGGCTGGGAGGTAAGCCAGTAGGGGCGTGAAACAAATGATCAAATTCAGCCAACAAGTTGATCAGTTTCGGATGGTTTGCAGAATTGGACAGATCAGACTGAACCACAGAAATCTGCAAGATTTGATCGACTGCTGCTTGCTTAATGAGTGCACTCAACTGACGCCCATCAATTGTCGGACAAGAACTGACAATAGGAACAATACCTTGTAACTGAACCCGCTTGTTCTTATAAGAAGACTAAAGACTTGTGAGCCCAATGGATCTCCATCGGACTATGTCGTTCCAGCCAATCCATACCCAAAATGATGTCATACCCACTCAGAGGTAATGCCTTGAGATCAGTCACAAACGTATGACCTTGGCACCACCAGTGACACTGGGGAATCATCATATTGCACTCTAAAATGCCCCCATCTGCTACTCTCACCCTGACTGCTTGCGACATGGTCTGAACATTGGGCATCAGTGGTAATAAATGGTTTCCAATATAACTCCCAGAACTACCCGAGTCCACCAGCATCAACACTTCTTGACAGTGCACAAAACCTTTTAAGCGAATGGTTTTACCTCCTTCCGATCCAGTTACCGCCTCACAGGAGATGGCCAGAACCTGATCCTCTGCTGACTCTGGTTGGGCATACCCACGAGGAGAAACTCCCGATTCAGACTTGCCGTCATCGACGGAATCAGTGGCTATTGCCCACACTTCTTCCACCAGGTGCAATGGTACAGTGGCAGAACATCGGTGATTATGGCCCCAACGCTCCCCACATTTGTAACAAAGACCTTTGGCTTTACGATATGCCATTAAAGCTGACATCCGATCATCTGAAAATCTTGTTCGGGGCTGAGGTGCCAGCTTCTTGTCGTCTGGAATTGCTGGTGCTGTAGCTCTGGATATGGCTGGCGGCGGTGGAAGCGGCATAGCCGTCGGTCTGGCGAAAGACCGTCTAGTTGTGGGTATCTCCGTGCGACGCATCTCACGCCTGGAAGGAACCGCTAATACGTCCTCCTGTAACAGCGCAAGAGCACAAGCAGTATCCAGATCTTTTGGACGTTGAATAACCACAACAGAGCGAATATCATCTCTAAGACCATCAATAAACCGAGCCGTAGAAACTACGTGTGTAAAGTATTGTCATACGCTAAAAGCTGATGTGCGGATCATCAAATTGTTCAATGTATTCCGTTCTGATATTGGTTTGGTTTATATGAAAAAATTCTGAACTAGCGATCCATGCTGATCTCTACCAAACCGATTAGCTAACGCTAAACCCAATTCTTCGATTCATGTGAAAGATTTTGTCATCCATAGACGCAACCAAAATGTATTTGGTCCTTCAAAGTGTAAGGTCATAAGCGAACCCATATTTCTTCGGAGCGAATAAAAGCGAAAAAAGTTTTCTAGCGTTTTTCCACAATTTTGGGTTTGATCCATCAAAAATGGGTAGATTAACATGAGGAAGATTCGCCCCAAGACTTTGAGCCAACGAAGTAAAGGTAGATGTAGACTTGGCACTAGATTGAAAATTGGGCTGATGAATTGGGGTGTGAAATTGGGTACTTGTGACCGGAGGAGGCACTGGGTCATCCCAACCCTAGCGCTTGCACTCCGGTGTTGAAGATTCTCGCGGTGGCCGAATTGCCCGAGCGTTCCCGCTTTCAGCGATTCTTCCAGGTGAGCGGAAGGGAACGTTCCTCGATCGCCCTTGGAATCGGATGATTCAAAGGGAAATTTCGACAACACATTGCCGATTTGTTGCTTCAAATCAGAAACGGATGAGTGCAGCTCGTTTACCCGATTCTCCACTTTTGGTTTCCAGGCTTCAAGATGTTCATGATCTTCAGTCAATTTCCGAAGCGATTCATCTACACGCCGTATATACTGCTGCACGTCAGCAACCATAGATCTTGTTTCCTCCTCTTTCTTGCTATTCTCTTCAAGTTTCGCCAGAATAGCCACCAGCGGATCATCCGATCGAGGCGGCGCCATAGCTCCTACCTTGACTTGCAATCGGGTGAGATGGTGATGTCCCGCCAGATTACAGCGATGACTACGATGCAGGATGTAAGATACCAACGCCAAGAAATCACCACAATGGGAAGGTATTGGATTAACTCACAGAGGAACCATACAAGAAAACACCGCCGCCTGGAGTTTCACTCCGATCGCCAAGAAACGCTCACAGCCAAGTATTCGCCGCCTATCTTTCCCGAAGTTTGTCTATATCCTTTTATACTCTGTATTTCCTATTCCGTAAACACAGTTACAGGACTCAGCTATTTGCCCACCTTAGCAGGCCTATTGTTTCTATTGGTGATCCAGTCTGGCCCGAAAACACGCTGGTTAAGCTTTTAGGCTCGCGCCGTTCTGCCGACTGGGCCGTTGTGCTCCGGATGGGAAGTTGACCCTCCAGTCTTCATTCCCGCCTCCTTCTCGTTCCAAGCCTCTTCCTTGTAAGTATGAGCAGGTAAGATGCTGACAGAATCCTACCCTGCACCGTCGCCATCAGTCAGTCCTAATCGAGCAATAAATGTGCAGACGACGGCCGCTAGCCAGATCGAGGGAGGCCGGAGGCGTCAAATTCCGAATCGCATGGAGAATGATGACTCGGCACGGACCTAGGAAGAAGATCGATCCCAAACGCAGGCCGTACACAGCCCAATCCCGTCACGGCCGGGATAAAACACCAATTGCAAGCCAACTTTACCATTCGTTAGTTCGATCGATGGCGATTATATGTGTTGTGTCAAGTGCAGTAAGTGATCACAATCACATAGTCTCGCTGCCTCTCGTCTCCGCTGTGTTTTGTGTGAAAAAGATGGCAACGCAAGAAGGTTCCGTGCATGGATTTTTGCTGGGATATATTCTATATACGTCTCGTCTAATTCTGTCTCGGGTTGCAGCGCCACATGTAATTGTCTGGTCTGTTTTGAAAGTAAAACCTCATGGCCGTACACGAATAAGACGTCGAGGATTAAAGCTATCGGAAGAGAAATTTTACGATGTATTATACTGGTACAGTGGGAAGTAAAAATCAGATGAAATCATTGATTTCTTAAGAATATTTCTACTACTCTGCTACTATGGAAATAAATAAATTCTAGTTAATCTAATTTATTGGATCAAAAAGAATAAATAATACATATTAAGGGTGTATTTGGTAGAGCTAGAGCTATGAGTATATTAAGAGTGATTAGATGAATTATCTTGTTTATATTTTTTCTAAAATATAAACTTAATTCACTTTATTTTACTTTATAAGTTTCAGATCTCAGATGAAGCTAGAATCTAGAGTTCTACCGAACAGACCTAAATTTAGTGTACCACAAAAGAGCTCTAATCAAATGATTGTGGTAAAACCGCGGTCGTGGATGAAACAACCGGCTGGAGCCCTCTTCCAAACTGTAGATACAAATTACAAGATGCAACGAGACAGGGCCGGCCCTAGGGGGTGGGCAGGGTGGGCGACCGCCCCGGGCCCCCAAAGTCATGGGACCCCTCAGGTATGCAACTACATCATGGGCTTTTGGTCTAGTCGCGAGCAAACGTGTGCTGAGTTAATTTGATAAAAGTAATTGCCAAGAAGAAATCCTAGAAGCTGAGAGGGCTTTTGAAGTTAAATATTTTTTGGTTTTGGCTGATATGACGATCACTTCTTTAAAGACCAAATTCGAAGAACTTATGGTGTTTAAAAATATATTCAGATTTTTATTGAGCTCAAGCACCCTGAAGTCATTAAATGATAGTGAACTTGAAGAATGTTGTACTAAATTTGCAGACACTTTTTCTCATGATGGTTCATCTGATGTTGAGGTACATGATCTTATTTCTGAATTAAAGATTATGAAATTCACTTTGCCAGATGGCGCATTGTCTGCTATGGAGATTTTCGAGTATGTCAGAGATGTGGATTATTATCCTAATGTCTCTATTGCTTATTGAATCTTATTTACTATGCCTATGACTGTTGCATCTGATGTTGAGGTACATGATCTTATTTCTGAATTAAATATTATGAAATTCACTTTGCCAGATGGCGCATTGTCTGCTATGGAGATTTTCGAGTATGTCAGAGATGTGGATTATTATCCTAATGTCTCTATTGCTTATTGAATCTTATTTACTATGCCTATGACTGTTGCATCAACTGAAAGAAATTTTTTAAAATTGAAATTGTTGAAGAACTATTTGAGATCAACAATGACTCAAGAAAGGTTAAATGATTTGGCGACTTTATGCATCGAGAAAAAATTATTGGACGAGATTGATATCAATAGTATAATCTATGACTTTGTATCACAAAATATTAGAAGAAATTTTTTAAGATGATGCCAAGTGCCAAGTAAGTGTTTATGATTACAATTTACATTTGTCATTTCATAAACTTTAAATTGTTTTATAGAAGTATTTTTTGTGCATCGAATATTGATTTCTTCAATGATGTGTGCTTATAAGGATATATATGAGGAGGTGGAAAGACCTCCATATAAGTTTTCGCCTCGGGCCTCCAAGATGCCAGGACGGGCCCTGCAACGAGACGGAGTTAGTTAATTGTCCATTTGCAAATGGAGGTTTCCCCCCGAATTACGTCGAACAATCATGAGGCGATCGGAATAAACACGCGCAAATCACACCACTCGCTCCTTACTTTGCCGTACCGTACTAGCGACCTGTACCACACCTTGGAAACAAAATTGGCATTGTCATCAACCAGAGCCCGATTGATGGAGATGTGCATGACACGAACATCTTAGCAATCGATCGATCGGTAAGATGGCAGAATTATTTGGAGAACCAAACCACGAAAGCGTGGCCGCCTACAAGTCAGTCACGCACGAAGAAGATCGTCGTACCAGACCAGCTAGCCCACTGATCAGCACGTCCAAAAAGTGGGCCCGACCGGCTTAGCTGTGAGAAGGTGACAGGTGGGGCCGCGGGAGGGAGCATCGCACACGCATGCAGATGGGCGTCGCCGTCGTGGACGTCCCTTTTAGTACCTTGCACGCCGTATACCGGCTGTACGGCCCCGTCCGTCCGTTTCTGCTTTGCGTGCACCGGCCGGCCGGCCGGATGGATCCTGACAAACCAATGGCTCGATCGGTACACGCCAAATACCACGTATATCTCTTCCGGTTGCTGCAGCGCCCCTGTGATGCATTCACTTTAGGTATTGTTCGGGCAATTGTAAATGCATGCGATGTCTCGATCGGATTGTTCGGGTAACCTGTAGAACTCTAGGGTGCTGTTTGGAACACACGGGAGGTTAAATTCTCACTTTCCAAATAGGGCCAAAATATGGCGTCTGGATTGATCGATCATCAGCCAACTTGTGAATGCAAGTACGTCAGGGTTTTAGTTAGTGGGGAAATATCTAGTCTAAATGGCTATTTAGTACTAAAATGCTAACATCCATTGTGGTAATTCGATCTATTATGTGCATTTCCAGTTGAGTGGTGGAAGCCCCTAATGGAATGAGGAGAGAAATAGAGGGGGTTTTTCGCAAAACCGTTTAAGTGACAAGAGGTTCCACCACTCTCAATCTGAACCGCACATGATAGATTGGATGGCCCACAATAGATGTTAGCATTTTAGCACTGAATAACCATTTGCACTGGATATTTCCCCTTAGTTAATTACCTGCTAGATGTATCTATGGCTCGACCAACGAATAAACATTGGTTGTTATTATATGCAATTGGCTGGGCTGTATTTTGAAGTTCCTATCGCAACATATTAAGGAGTTCCATTCAACAAAGGGGAAAAATAGTAAATCAGTAGGTGCCCAAATAGGAATACCAATGTTCTTCTTTTCTGCCCACAAATACCAGGATGGAATCGCATCACCAGTCCTATGTACACAACCACAACCTTTATTATATCTGTACAAAATAGCATGACCATTCCTTTCAAAAGAGAGGTTTCCTTTAGTCTTGCTCCGGCTGGAGACGGTCAAATGGCAACAGAAGTCTCAGTCTCATTGACCAAATAAATTTATAATAAAATAATCTATCGGTTAATTCAATCTACAATAAAATAGAGCTCTGTCACTAATTGAAATAGTGACATATATGTGTATTTTTGTAATCTTTTCTCAGTTTATTATGTTTTAAAAATTATTTTAAAATGTATTGTTAAAAAAAGAATTCTGATGGCATCTGCCTGCCATAGATTATTTCTCATTTTTCTATCCGTTACACAATATTCTTTCCAAAAGAAATCCTAGTCGTTGTGTGTCATTGGGAATCATTGGTTTATCACATTCTCCTTTAGGTGAGGCAAATTAACTAGAAGAAGCTTTTTATCTCAATCTGATATGCACAATTAGAACTTGAAAAAAAAACTCGTTAGAGCTCGATCGAATCAAAATTTCTTCAATTACAGTAGCTGATAGGTTCAAAATTGAAATAAGGCAATTTCAAGCGAAAAAAGTTAATGAGTCTTGACTCGATAATGGCTCGTTAGCTCGAATTTGATGTAACCATTTAAATGGTACATAAAATGATTTTATATCAAACTATGTCAATTTCAAAAGAAACTCGATAATAGTTCGTTAAGCTCAATATCTAGCCCTATGCACAATCTCTCTTTCCTTGACGTGTCAACAGGCGAATCGGTACCTTTGAAGAGTACCTGAAAATGCTGGCAAGAGTAACAGAGTGGTGGTAGGAGACGTGGAATAACAAATCTCATGGAAAGATGTAGAGATCAGAATATTCTTGTAAGAAAGAGTGGACAGCCATTTTCGGATTAACCTAAAAAAAACCTTGCATCCTACTTTTACACATGCCCTTGTTCTATAATTAATAAACATATTCCTCGATCTCTTAATTCAGACCATTGGTGTGCTGTAGAGATCGATATAGATACGATATATATATGCTGCCTAGTTAGCTAGGATAGGTTGTGTTGTCACAAGAGAACAAATATTTACCTGCTTGTAAACAATCGCATCTGTAACTACAAATTATTTATTGAGTTGCCAAAAATACTCCCATGAAATTACCCTGAGTTTTGAGAATTTTCTACATTTAAGAAAATGTTTTTCTTATTTTCTAGCTGCTGCTTTTGAATTTTGAAAATTAATTTGAAATTGTGCAAAGCCTGAAACTAATTTATTTAGGTTCTAAATAATCTAAAGTGACTCTCCAAAAGTTTTATGAATTTTAGAGTGGGATGCTATTGTTGCAAAAACAAACAGTGCACCTTGCATGAAGAAGAATGGTGATAAAAAATTTTCTGAGTGAAATCTAAGACTAAATTATTCTAGAAACATTTCACCAACATAATTACATCGTCAGGTGCATCTATTTTTTTAATTTTTGGGGCCTTGTATTTATACCTGAAAATTCGGGCAAGATCTCTAGACAAAACAAAAATTCAAATCTCCTCTCACTAACAGCCCGACCCACACGTCAATCTCCACAGGGTTGAGGCTGAAGTTTTCCCCCCGCTCTGCCTTGTCACATCGCCCACATGCAGCCGACTCATCCCGTAGCCTCGAGCTCCCTACCTGAAGCCACTGCTGCGCCATTGCAAGCTGCTGTACATAATCTATTCCCTCAGCTGTCATGACATAGAAGTCACTAGAAAAATTTCCGCGGCGTATCGAAATTTTCCCTTAGTTGTTTTTCATAGAATTTTTTTTTTCGACAGCGTTTTATTTTTTAAATCATCAAAATAATGAACGAAACGACTGAAAGGACACAAAATTTGTTACGCCGCGCATATTATTTTTTCGAAGAAAAATTTTCTTTTTTTTTGGCGGCATTTAATTTTTTAAATCGTCAAAATAATGAGCGAAATGGGGGAAAAATAGAGAGATAGAGTTGTAGAAATATTTCTTTCGACGAATTATTTGAAAAATATTGGAGACCGAAATGGAAAACATGACAATAAAAAGTCTAGAGGAAAAAGGGTGAAAAATTATTAGAGATGACAACCTTCTTTTGTCGATCTTAACACTCTCTGCGTTAAATCGAGTAATAATACATGTTTTAAAAATATCGAGACACGCGATTGTAACCGCTTGTAGCGTCTTGAATTACCGTAGTAATTTTTTTTTAGCGCTTTATTTTTTAAATCGTCGAAATAATGAGCGAAACGGGGAAAAAATAGAGAGATAGAGTTGTAGAAATATCTATTTCGACGAATTATTTGGAAAATATTGGAGATCGAGCTGTAAAACCGTGGTGGAGAAAAAATTTAGAGGGAAAAGGGCGAAAAATTATTAGAGATGACAACCTTCTTTTGTCGAGTCTAACACTCTACGCGTTCGCCGAGTAATAATACATGATCGAAAAAATATCAGGGACCGAGTTGGGAAATCGTGGTGGGAAAAAAATCTAGAGATAGAGCTGCACAAATATTCCTGGCGACAAACATTTTTTCCCGGGAAAAACGGAGAAATGACCTAGACATAAGGAGCAAGGACCTGTTTGTTATATTTTTGGACCTGTCCGCAATCCTTAAAAATTAGAAAAGGGCTTGTTCGCGATTTGAATTTAACGGGAGTTTTTTCTGTAAAATAGCGCACGAGGGACCCAAACGCGATTTTAGGGAAAAATATCTTCCCCTCACAAAAAATCGCGAAGGGCCTATTCGTAATTTATAAAAGAATCAAAACGCGAAACCTTTTTTGAGCTCGGCTGGCTCGAGCCGAGCCGCCGGCTCAGCTCAAATGCATGTGAGCGCCGGAAACTTCCCAACATTATACGCAAGAAATAGGGAAACGCAAGCTTAGCTGAGAGGAACACAACGAAAGGAATCTCCATTCCCCTCCTCTTTCAGCTCCCCCACCGTGCCATTTTTCCTCATCATGCAACGACTGATCCATTTTGCCTGGTTGCACCCTTTCATTTCCATTGAGCCAGTCAGAAAATATATAATCCTGCCACGTAGGCATTTGTTTCGTCGGCTACTCTGGCCGACGAAAATATATAATCCTGCCACGTAGGCATTTGTTTCATCGGCTACTCTGGCCAATGAAAATAGTGTGTAATAACCTAGGGGCCACCGCCTCCTGCGCCCGATCGCTTCGCCGTGTCATTGCCGCTCCGCCCGCCGCCCAGCGCCAGCGCCAGCCGCACCGCTTCGCCTACTGCGCCCGACACCGCGCCGCCGCGCGCCTTGCCCTTTACTGCGCCAGCGCCCGCGCCGCCGTGCCCGCCCGCTTTACTGCGCCAGCGCCCGCCACCACGCCCTCGCCGCTGCGTCGCGCCACCCGTCGCGTCACCACGTGCTGCCGGCCGTCGCCCCGCGCCGCGCCCCGCGGTGCCTCCATTACTTCGGCAAGGTAAGCAGAAGGAAAGATACCTGTTTCATAACTTTGAGCCGTTTCCTGTGATCAATTATTCCTTTTTTCCCTCCTGGGATCTGTGTTGATCAGCTGCTCACTCTGTGGTGTTATTCTTTGATTGCGAGGGCAGACGCTCACGAAGAAGAATCAGAAGCCGCTTTACGAGGCGCTCCTCAAGGTCAAAGAAGGTACCAACTTTTCCATCTATCTCTCTCTCTGTGTAAATGTTCTGGATCATGGTGTGTGATTGCCAAGAAATGGAGGAATCTGCAATTTTTTCGGGTTCAGAAATCAGAAATAGGGTGCAGAATAATGCTATCTCTGATTCTATCAATGTCCCAGCTTTCCTTAAGCCGGAGTAATTGGATGTTTACTGTTTTTTAGTTTATTTTGTTCATCAGTTTTATTTTTGGTTAGGATTTCGATTAGTTTAGTTTAGTGTCGATTAGGGTTTAGATTAAATACACTAGCTGCCATCGTAGCCCTGCGCCACGCCGCCGCCTCCCCACGCCCCCGTGTCGCGTCGCTGCGAATGTGATGATAAATTGTTTAGTTTAGTTTAGATTAAATAAATTAGCTGCGAATGTGATGACATTGTTTACTTGCAATGCCATATTGTTTACTTGCAAATGTGATGCCATATTTACTTCATATGTTTGGAGCATGCCATTTTGTGATGTCATATTATTTAATTGCAAATGTGATGTCTTATTGTCTACTTCATAAGTTTCTTGCAAATGTGATGCCATATTGTTTACTTCGCAAGTTTGAAGCATGCCATGTGATGCCATATTGTTTACTTTACAACATCGAATAAAATTGTCAGTGATTAGATGATTAGTTGTTTATGAGTTAATGTCTAGTTTGGGGTTAAAGTCGGTAAAGCATGATTCAACTAAGTAGAATCGATTTGGTCAGCCAAGCCTAGGCGTCACCCGTTAAAGAACGGCGCATCTCACATTTACTTGTGAGGTGTGCCGTTCTGAATATCGATTTAATTTAGACAGCCTAGGAATGGGCGCTAAAGCATATGTAGGATTTATGGCGAGCCCAGCGGTCCGAACGGAATCTCGGCAGCATGATCCAGTTGTTCTCCGATGCACCAAGACTGGGCATGCATTCGGATAACAGCAGGGTTATGCTGCCGAAATTCCGTTCGGGCCGTAAGGCTCGTCATAAATCCGTGCTCTGGCGTCCATTCTTGGGTGGGTTTAGGACCTATCTTTCCCAATAGAGCCCTTGTTACGCAACTAAGCGGCGTGGTTGATATCGGTGCATGTGTTTAGATTCGAGAATGGGTGATGATCGAAGGTGGATGTATGATAGTTGGAGTAAGACCGGGACGCACTCAAGAGAATGGGCAGTCATGCTGACATCAGATAGTTTTGCGCCGCATGTTGCGACCAGATTGTGCCACGTGTCATGCTGACATCAGCAGCTGACGTCATCTGTGGGACCGACATGTCGATCGTGAACTATCTTGTGGGTCTTGACATCATCGATGGCGTCGTGATGGGGTCCACATGTCGATGAGTGTCTTGTTCAGTGACCCAGAGTTCTGGCGGACCAACTGAAGCGTAGACTAGGTCTATGGACCGGCTGATGTCATGCTTGCGCAATAATTCGATTTTCCTTTAGAAAAATAATTCGGTGGAAATTCAATTCGGTGATGACGTCATACTGACGTCATATTTCCGAACTTCCCGTATAAAAATAAATAAAGAAATTCGGTTTATTCTTTTTAATTGATTTATAAACTTCAAATGACTATAACTTTTGCGTTTTAACTCCGATTTGAGTGATTCTAATTTCTAAAAATTTGTAAAATCAATATCTATTTATTGGTGAATTTTGTGGAATTTTTATAGTTGATTTTTCTCTCTGTAAATTGTATTTATTGTGTGTACATATGATTTGAGTAGACGTTGATTTGCCGGAGAGCTTTGAGGGGGAATTTCCAGCACAAGATCAAGCTCCGGATCAGGACCAGCCACTGTTTGAAGGCAAGTTGTGCTTTGATTATTTTGCTCCTAAGTTTTGAAAATGTATTTTGATTCAAACTATGCATGCTAATTTAACTAAAAATGGATTTAATTAATTTGGGTGAATTAGTTAATCAACCTATTTGTTATTGCCACCTTGTCACTAATATTTGTATGCCATGATTCATTTGTTGCTCTAAGTTGATAATATTAGTTGGATGTATTGATATGCCAACACGGGAGGCTAGACCGTGAATAGTTGCTTAGCTTTGTACATACCGTGAATAATCTTTTCAAATACAAAAACAACAATGACTAATGGAATAGTGAATGTATTTCGGTAAAAGGTGGAATGTTGTTGGTAATAATGTTGGAATGTAGAGACCTGTGTGGTTCTACATGAAGGTTGATTTACAGGCATGTGTTGCACCGTAAAACAACTGGGGTTGGGAAATATTTTAGACTGGGGCAAGTGGGCCGAGGCTATGTGCCAGAAAGAGCCTGTGTGGCAAATGAGGTGGCTGTGTGCCAAATTTTTGGGAAAAAGAAAGTCTTGCCTTGGTCACCCTAAGGACTTAACCTTGCAAGCCTTTAATCTGAGTCATTCATACAACCACATGGCTGGTATGGGACATACCTAGTTGAGTATGATTCCGAAATGTGAGACCTCAGGTGGTTTTTGTATCTGTGGATGTGGGAAGAAGGGTGTAGTGTTTACCATTGCAGTCTTACATCTCTTCAACGGTATGTGTTGGCCACATATACGCTCTGTGAGAGAGAGGGGCGATGGGAACTATATCGGGAGAATGCAGCGTCTTGAGGATGGAAGTTTCGGAAAGACTTTGTTATGGTTACTCGCTTTGAGTGGTGTTTAACTATATCGTGTGGGTAAAGTGTATAACCTCTGCAGAGTGTACAAATTATTCGAATAGCCGTGTTCATGGTATTGAACATTGCTTGAGGATTACAGTCAAGGGGTAGATTTTTGAAAATAAAGTGGGATGAAAGGCTGTGTGCCTGGGAAGGTGATGAAATATGATTAGGGACTGTGTGTCCAAAATTATGTGGAAAACATTTGAGAAATTTATTATAATATTATGGTTTTGCTGCTTTATACCTAAGTAAAAATATGTTAAAATATTGAGGCAATGCAAAATAACCAACTGAGCCATTCCTTTGTAACAAGCTATGCATGTAGTAATAGAACTGCATTCTGTGCATGACTTGTCGAGTATGGTGTGTACTCACCCTTGCGGACAACAATTTACCAAAGGAGGAGTCTACGCCTGTATGGGAGGAGGAGATTGTTGATGAGCCAGGAAACTAGGGAGCAAGCCTCGTCAAGGTGCCTGTGGCAGGAGATGGACTATCACGAAGTTTTATTTTCCGCTGTTGAATTTTTATTACTCTGATAGATCATCAAGAAGGGTTGTATCGTAAATAAAGGGACTACGTCAATGTAAATAATGCTACATGTTTCAAATGTTTGTTGTTCTTTTCTTTCTATGCTTGTCCTTTTATCTGTTTTAGTATGTTGGTATGCCAAGTATGGGTGTACTGGTGCTGGTGATGTTAGTGCTCATATGGTTGTTTGTTGGCTTTGTTCAGTCTGTTAATCTGTATGCTTGTATTATCCACTCAGCCCCCATGTTTCTCAATTTAGTTCAAACAACAAATATACCACTATTTAGCATCCATCCTTGTAAATATTGTTGAATCATGGACTAGTTACTAAGTAAAAAAAAAGTGTTGTATGATTATCGATCAAGTGATATTTTGTTGCTGCATATAAAGACGATATCCTTGCTTTCCATCCAAATAGAGATGTGTTCATGAATGCAATCGATACTTAACGAGAAAGGACACAAAAAGGGACTTTATCAATACAAGCGGTTCTTGAGGCGAACCGACACAAAATCATCAATGCAATCGGTTCTGTATTTCATCAACTCTGTAGAAATGCAAATATCTACATTTCTACAGAATAAACTACAATTGGTTCTGATATTTCATCAACTCTGTTGAAATGCAAATATCAAAATTTTAATGTAATCAAGTTTTTGTACACTATGGATGTGACTGTATTTCATCAACTCTATAGAAAATACAAATATCTACATTTGTTTAATAAATACATAAAGGAGTATAACAAAAAGACTAGGTAGATATTTACTTTTGATAATGTAAGACAGACAAAAAAAAAAAAAATACCTTCAAAATTAAAAAGACTTCCACTATAGCAATAGTAATTGCCTGTGCTACCCAAACTATTAGAGGCAACGCAGCAAACCATTTGAATATGAAACTAAAAGGTTCTGGCAACTACATTGTTCATAAGAATGCTGTTAGTAAATAATTACTGAGGCCCACTTCAGGATCTGAAATAAAGTTTAGACAAGAAATGTTACAAAAGTGACATGCAGCACAATAGAAGTTTGAAGAATTCTGAGTATTTTTTTCTTAGATACATGTCCGACCAGAGATACTAGAAGACCCAAATGTATCTCTTGTAAGCCTAAACTATGAGAAAACCTAGAAAAAGACCTTATCTTGCTCTTTTCAATAATCCAGCATTCATATTTCTTAGTAATTAAGTACTTGTTTAGAACATTATGATATAGTAATTAGTTATGGTCTTTGACGTGTATTAGCATGTTTGTTGATTTCAAACTTGATTCATATTATCTTTATTGTTGATGTAATATGATCAATATCCTAACAACGGTTTTTTACTTTACGTGTCTTTATTGTTGCTGTAATATGAGCAATATTAGAGCTTAAGTTGCTCAACCTACGTTTCCCGTTCGAGGGTGCTTGTTTTAAATATGCTAAAATGGTATATTTATAAACAGGTAGTCTTAAATTGTCCATAGTTTTTAGATAGTTCAAAGATATGTGGTTCAGTCAAGTTTCTAAGCTAGTGTACAACTGCAGAGAAAGTTTCAGCAACAACTCATTGGTGTTCTTCGGATACACACCCTCTTGACTTGTTGTTGAGACATGTATTTGGAGAACAGCGAGGAGATGCTGCCAAAATTTTCTTTGGAGTTGTACAATAGCTTAGGAACTTGTCCGAACCACATATCCTTGAATGGGATTAGGACCTAACCTAATTAAAAATTTGAAGTCATAATTGGTACGTACTTAGTTGGTCAACAGATATATATTTTTAAGATCATCCATTAATCTGTTAATTTGCTACAATATTCTAGTACAATAATGTCTATGAATTATCTGTTAATCTATTAATTTACATGATTCATTGTTAAGTCGACATAATAGCTATGAATTGCTTTCTCTCATGTGAAATATATGACCATGTCAAATATATGAATTGCTTTCCCTTATTAAGTTAAGTTTGATATATATTTGAAATGTCACAAATAGATAGCACTGGCTCATCGCTAGACAGAATAGAAGGTGATGCTGAGGGGCTGAGTAAGGAGACAGATGTTGAGGGGCCGAGTAAGGTGAGAAAGGCCCAAGGACTGAATAAATGGGCCATAGGGAGAATGCTACAGGTTCTCCACTTTGATGCCACGGGGGTTTGCACGTGTCCTTCCAAGTATAAGGGTCACTACCAATCTTCTCTCGGCCAATTAGTGAGGGAGAGAGTGCCGATCATGGTTAAGGACTGGAGGAAGGAAGTCAGCGTTGAGCAGAAGTATCGGTTGTGGGATGAAGTTCAGGAAAAATGGATTATACCAAAGGAAGAAGAAAGCAATACGAGGTGGTACGTATTCAAGAGAATGGGTGTGTCTTTGAGGCACTTCAGGGTTATCATGTATGCTGAGAATGTGCTGAAAGGCAGTACTACCTTTAAGAGGTTTTCATTTGTGACTCTCGATATTTGGGAGGAGTTCACAAGGATGAATAGTATGCCCGAGGTAGAGGAGTTGGGAGAGAAGAACATCGCAATCTAGAGGTAGAACAAACATGCACACCACCTCAATTCCACTAGCTATGTAAGGAAAAGGCAGAGTCGTGCAACTAGCCGAGGAGTGTGCCCACTCTGGAACAGTGATGCCTTACTCCCACATATGTGAGGAGCGAGCACACGACTGGGTATTTGCAAGGATGAAGAAAACCTCCTATGGTTGTCTTGTAATTCCAAACCCCACGATATCGCGCATCGTCTCTGCCATCATAAGTCATCTAACTTAGTACATTACAGTTGATCCTTCTCATTGTATTTTAGCTCTAATTTATATTCACTTCTTGCACAAGGAGGTAAGCCAATAGAAAGAGCAGGGACCTTTCAAAGCCAAAGGTAAAAGGACATCCTGTCTTCGGCGATCGGGAAGCCCGACCATAAGGGGTGGGTGCTTGCTTTAGGTGCGGGGTATACAAAGAGTCCTTCTAAGATGAGGATGCTGTTAATGCTAGATCAATATCATGGAATGCTCATGCAGAGAACCTTAAGGACATGCTAAGGGAGGAGATGATGGCATATGAGGAGCACCAAAGAGCCAAGATGATGGTGTTCATCTTCTAGAGTCAAATTCAAATGTCCTCACCTCTTGTAAAAAGGCCTGTGCCCCATCCTAGCAATTGCACTTCCAGAAATGATTAGGTAGGTCTCCAGCTGAAGGTAATAATTGTTTCTAACTTACAGGTATGGGAGCAAACTAAACAATGTTTCTGATTAAGTTGCGCACTTTTGCAGGCATCTGCCAAGTGCCAGCTCGTTGTGATGGAAGATAGATTTTTCGTTGAGGTTGGATGCGGGGTTGCATTTCCATATAAGGAGATTGACACGGTGAATGGTAACCCTTTAGGGAAGGTCTACATAAGGGTGCAGTAGACTATGTCGACGATGACTTCCTATCTCATGTGTTGGAGTTCCCTTGAACGAAGATATCACCACTCTCGGGCAAGCACGGATGTTGTTCATCAAGTGGCCCACGATGGGTGTCGTACTGAGATCAAGGTAAAATTCCCTCACATCTTCTCGACCATTCTAGTATTGTTGCACGTTACATATGTATGCGCTTTATAGGTTTCTATCGTAACTTCACCTACTCCTGCTCCTACCTATGATGACTCCTCCGTCTAAGTTTACTCCTATGTAGAGTGCAGAGCTCATGCACAAAAGGACTAGCACGATGTCTAAAGAACCACAAAAGAGCTCGGAGAATCCTTCTATCAAGAAGGAAAAGTTGATAGAGACCACAGATGTTGTGCCCCGAATTTGCAAATTCGGACACTATGTGTATTCAGCACTAGTCCAGGATCGCGCTAGTGCACATAGGCTAAACAGGGTATAATATCACATCATACACAGTGGAATATTGAATAAGTATTTCAAACATGTATTTAAACGAGTTGTATGACCTTATGGTCCCTTACAATAATATGCCACGCAGGGCTTACAATAATTAAATAACAAAAGTTCAACAGCGGAATAAAATAAATCTTCGTAGCGATCTATCTTCAACACAGGCGCCCTAACTGAGGCTTGCTTCCCTAGTTCTCCGGCCCTTCAACGAACTCCTCTTCATCTGCAGCGTAGTCTCTTCTTCTGTAAGTTTGTCCGCATGAGGGTGAGTACACACCGTACTCAACAAGTCATGCACAAAATGCAGCTCTATTTACTACATGCATGGCTTATTACCAAGGAAAGGCTTTACTGGCTATTTTGCTCTTGCATCAATATTTTAAACTACTATTTATTTAGATTGAAAGCATCAAAACCATATAACCATTATATTTCTCAATTCGTTTTCCATATTGTTTTGGACACACAGTTCCTAATCAAATTTCTTTGGCACATAGCCCTCATCCCGTTTTATTTTCAAACACTACCCCTTGATTGTAATCCCCGAGCATTGTCCAGTACCGTGGACTCGGCTATTCGAACAGTTTTGACACTCTGCAGAGGTTGTACACTTTACCCACAAGATACAGTCGCATACCACAAAGGCGATTAACCGTAACAAAGCTTTTCAGATACTTCTATCTTAGCCTAAGAACCTCTCAGTGTTGCCTTCACTATCACTTCCCTCACTCAGAGCCGAAGTATAGGACCGACGAATACCATTGGATAGGGTACCAAGTTGAAGCACAGCCGCTCCCGTCTGATTACCCAGGTGTATCGCCACCCCGAGGTATCAAAGGTAAGACATCAGAACCCTACTAAGCTAGGTCTTCCCATTCAGACATGTGGTTGTACGAGAGACTCAGGTCAAAGGCTTGCAAGGTGAAGTCCTTAACTGACCAAGGCAAGACATCCTTCTCTTATATTTTGGCACACAGCCCTCACAACACTCAACCCATCCCTAGTTGCCACATAGGCCCTCCTGGCACAAAGCCTCGGTCCACTTGCCCCAGTCTAAATCACTTCCACCCAAGTTATAACCAGTGCAACACATGTCGTAATCCTCCTTCCCGTAGAACCACACAGGTCTCTACCTTCCAGTATCAAAGCCAACATCATTCCACCTTTTATCAAAATGCATTCACTACTCTTTAGTCAATATTGCTTTTGTATTCAAAAAGATTATTCACGATATAAGCATGGCTAAGCAACTATTCACGGTCTAGCCTCCCGTGTTGGCACAATAATAACATCCAACATATGTTACTAAACTTAGGTTACTCAAGGAATCATGGCATACAAATATGAATATCAAGGTGGCATTTAACAATTAGGTTGGCTTAGCTAATTCACCCAAAATATTTAAATCAAATTTTAGTTGAATTAGCATGCATAGTTTGAAACAAAATACATTTCAAAGCTTGGGATCAAAATGGTCAAAGCATAACTTGCCTTCAAAAAGTCGCTGATCCTGACTCGAAGCTTGATCTTTCTCTAAGAATTCCCCCTCGAAGTTCTCCGACAAATCAACGTCTACCCAAATCATATGTACACACAATAAATACATTTTCCGGAGAGCAAACTCAACTCTAAAAATTCCACAAAATTCACCAATAAATAGATCTTGATTTTACAAATTTTTAGAAATTGGAATCACTCAAATCGGAGTTAAAACGCAAAAGTTATAACCATTTGAAATTTTAAAATAAATCAAAAAGAATAAACCGAATTTCTTTATTTATTTTTATACCGAAAATTCGGCATTTATGACGTCAGCATCACTATTTATGACGTCAGCACCGAAAATATTTTCGACCGAATATTTTTATTAAGAAAAATTGGAATTATGACGTCACTGCTGACGTCGGCAACCACTGTGCCAGCACTGACATGTGGGCCCCACTGATGACATCATCCTCGGACACGGGGCAAACTCTCGTCGTGACACGTGTCGACAAACTTTCAACCGAGAGCTCAAATCAATATGAACCGTCCGATTCAAAACGAATGGCTACGATCAAACGTCGGTTCGGCTCGAGTTACTGCGGTGGCGACACGTTGCGCAATGTCAACCACTGGATCGAGATCTAACGGCGGAGAATAAACCAAATAACGATTCAATCGACCCGGTCAAACGCCAAGATTCATGCGACGAGATCAACGGTCAAGATTGCACCGACACTTTGGATCTCTACTGCGGTGCTGACGCGTGGCGCTATGCTAACCCTTGGATCTAAATCGTGCGGCTAAAAAGTGAATCGGTGACGTCGACCACAACGGTGACGCTGACGCCTCGATTCCTGTGTACACGCATCGACACGAGACTGGCTCGGTGCGCGGTGGAATCCGGTCTGTTTGATTCAAAATCAACGGCTCGGATTGCTTCGAATTTCTACGCTAATTTCCCGGACCTAATAGCTACTGATTGAATAAGCGGCGTGGCGCATCACAACCACGATCAAGATCGAGCGGCCAACAAGCGAAGATGGGGTTTCTTTGTTATCGCGTCTCGTGGCTAACTCGAGACCATTCGATATGAATCCAGCGGCTATTAGCTAACGCAAATTTTAAGCACCGCGTGGGCGGTCCTTCCTCGGACGCGTGGCACTATTCTTAGCCATCCATTACGAATCCTCGGTGAGATCTAAGGCAACAACTTTTTCGGTCTCTAACACAAAGGAATCGTGGACTCACCTCGATCGTTGGATGCGGATCGGCGGTCGAGGTAGCTCATAAGCTCGGCGGCGGCGCGAGGAAGTCTTCACGGAGATGAGGAAGAAGACCCAGCGGCGGCGTTCTAGTGCGGTTTCGGTGAGATGAAGTAGTCCTTGGTGCGTCACGGCGAGGAGTACTCGGTGTCCTTGGTTGGCGGAGAGTCACGGAGCGGCGCAGCAGCGGCGGAATTGCCGGTACTCTGGCGAGGTTGTGCGGCTCAACGGCGGCGAGGGAGCGGTGTGGGTTAGGGCTATGGAGTGCGCCGGCGAAGAGCTTTCCAGAAGTCATCGGCGGCTTTATAGCCTCGGGGCGAGCTCAAGCGGTGCTTTTACTCATTGTTCTCGCCGAAGCAGCGGCGGCGATAACGCATGGGAGACGAAATGAAGCGACGTGGCCTCATCCCGCACGTCCACGCGGTCAATCCAACGGCACGGGCGACGAATCGGCATAGCCAAATCTCAACCGTCGGATGGAGATCCAACGGTGGATGAACGGCGGCTTTAGGGTTTCCATGCGGCGCGCACAGTAATGGGCTCGGCCCGTTATTGTTCACTCGAATTTCAATCGTTTTTCGAATAAAAATAATTCCGAATATTCATTTAAATTATTTGAGGCATTTAAAATATCAGAAAAATTCTAGAAAAATTCCAGAAAATATTTTAGGACATTTTGTGCTTAAATAAAATATTTCCATTTATATTTTATTAAAACTTTTCATTATTAAATTAATTTCCAAAGAAAAGTCTATTTCCAAAAATTCAAATAAATGCAAATAAATTCTCAAAAATTCATTTAAACCATTAAATTAAATTAATCAAAATTTAGGGATGTTACAACAGAGCTCTCTCGAGATTCTAAGGAGTACATATATGGAAAGTCCCTTGTCCCTAACAACGGATTGAATGCTCTAGGCAAGTGTACTCGCTTGCTTGATGGATGGAACATTGATAAGGCAACTCAGTCTGAGCATCACGCTGATTTCAATGTAAGGTATCGAGGGGGGCATTTCCACTACGGGAGCATGGGACATTCCCAGTGAGTTTTGAGGATCTATTCCGTTTGTACAACCTAAAAGCCATCGATATTTCTACTGTATGATCCTAGATATTGTGAGTATCACACCATATAATATGAGCCTATTACTGTTATATGATTTTCTATTATGTTTTTAACAACTGACATGAGTTATAGGATAATGAAGTAGTGAGTTGTGATGGGTCAACACCTAGTTAGGTTTGTCGACCCTGAGGTGGTGTTTGCAACCATGGCTAGGTTTCAATCGAAGTTCCTTGTCAACTACATCAAGCAAGCATTGTAGGCTGAGACGCAAATGGACTTCATTATCTTCCCATACCACGAGGAGTAAGTACTACTCTAATGACTTTACCCTCCAATTATTTGTACGCACTTAAACTGTATATGAACTTATTTTCTTGCACTGCATACCATTTAATAAGTGACCATTAGATTTTACTCTTGGTAGCTTCGAGTGAAAACAAACTCTACATTTTTAACTTGCTCAAGAAGAGACCAATAGCCTACGCGATCAAGCCTGTTTTGTAGAAGTATATTCTTTTAACCTAACACTTTATATATTTAAATATGTTTTTTTTTCTTGCCTCAGTGATATCTCTCTAATGTATGTAGGATTTTCTTATCTTATGTTACTGAAAAAGGGTAATCAATGACAAATGAGGTGACCAACTAGAGTGGAAGCGCTTCAAGGTACAAGTGCCTAGCATAGGATTTTTTTGGCATCTATTCTTTGTCTCCTAATTTGATTTCTTTATTCACTGTGTCATCAATAGGGGTGCGATAATCTATGCGGCTTCTACGTCATGCAACACATGTTGATCTTAGTCGGTGGTGCACTCCTTTATCCTAAGGTATATGTACATACATAATACACTTCGTCTTTTACATACAAATTTTAAACTTAAATTAGTGCACTACTCTCTATTTTTCAGAACCTAAATATCCCCCGCAAGAGCCTACACAACAAATATCTCCATAAATTACGAGACCACATATGCTAGTTGTATTGAACAAAAGTTATAGCGAAGGACAGTAGGTTTAGAGACCCGATAGGCTCTTACTAGTCCATATGTTGTAAACAATATTATATCATGTGAATGTGATATATGTACTGTGAATGTCATATGTTTGTGTTGTGAATGTTATATGCTATGTAAACAATATTATGTATTGTAAATGTTATGTGATATGTGATATGTTTGTGCTCTATATATTGTGTTAGATATTATGAATATGATATATGTACTATAAAAATTGAACATCAAACACCCACATCACAATCGGTTCTGAGCTAGAACCGATTGTGATGATGGCCCACATCATCACAATCGATTATAGGTCAGAACTGATAGTGATGGTGTTGCACATCATAATCGGTTCTAGCTCAGAACTGATGATGTGTGACACATCATCATCAGTTCTGAGCTAGAACCGATTGTGATGTGTCCCCCATCACTATCAATTCTGAGCTCAGAACCAATTGTCTAATAACTTTGATAGCGCCTCCTCATTATTGTCTAATAACTTTGTATCACCATCAAAACCGACTGTGATGAAGAAAAAGAACTGATTGTGATGTATGTTCTTGTAGTAGTGTTTTGCTCAACCTAGCCATTCGATCTATCATTGCCACCACCCTATTCTCGCTACCACAATGCATGGTCATTGGCTCTCCTTCGACGGCCAATGGGCCCCGAGCCAACTCCTACAACTTTGCCTAGGTGCCCTCTTCCTCACAGGATGATCCAGTGTCGCCTCTTGTCATCGCTGTGCCGCTACTTCCGTCCACCTCTCAAGCCCCCATGACCGGCAATAGCTGCATCATGGTCTCCCCATTCCATCCTCATGCTCACACATGCCTTTCTGTTCTGCCTCACCACCAACAAGCTCGAAAGTAAGCTCTGCCATTTTGCCCAAGTCTCCCCCTGTTATGTCTCTATGGCAAGTAGGCCCTACTTGTCAGAGCATCATTAAGATTAATTTAGTGTAATTAATCAAGTTTAAAACATATGAGTCTATGACACATGGGCCCAATTAGGAATAATGGTGTGGTTTATGTTTCAAATTGGTATTTAGAGATGAGTCACTAACATGTGGCCCCACCTATTAGTCTTTTCGAAAAATAATAAAATTCTAGCATGTAGGTCCTACCTATCAGTCTCGCTAAGAGAAAAATTATTTTCTTTAAATGGAAAATATGCTTTCAAACTCAAAGGAAATACACCTTTTATGGTAGAAGACCTCATACTCCCACGGGGATGACATCCTTGATTGCTGGCCTTCTTATGCTAGGTGGTATCCTCTTGAGGGGTGACGAGGTCCAAAGGTAGATAGGCCCACACTGATACCTCTCAAATGAAGGGGATGACCTCGATTGCTGTGCACGGCTTGTTGAGTGCTTTATATACTTACCCTTTGCAACACAACATCATCAGTTGAAGAAAAAACAATGCCTGCTTTTGAGGAGTTCCACGAAGAGGCGAACAACTACGGTGCGAACCTTGTCTGTTGTCTGTGGCAGTTGAAGGGTTTCTACGCTTTTATTTGTTCCACTATAGTTTATTCATTTACTTTCAGTCTTAGCCTTGCATGGTGTATTCATGTAAGGTGGACCATAAGGTCGTTCAACAGTTATATTAAACTTGATAAAGTCTTTATTATATTATCGTTAAGTATGATTTGGATATTCATCTATGTTGAGCCTGTGTGCACTAGCGTGATCCTGGACTAATGCAGAATATACAGAGAGTCCAGATTTGCATATTCGGGTCTCGACAATGGGTGAACTCCACCACTGGTTGAAGGGCTAGACGCCATTGAGAAAGATGGGGGATGAATTCTTCGAAGGTGGCGGTGCTAGGGTTTAAGGAGCCCGACGGAGGTTTCGAAAGTAAGACTAGAGGCACAAAAGGGAGAATGGCTATAGTTTTGAATATGAGAATTTATAAGCCAAAATCTTCTCTCTAGGAGAAGGTTCACTCCCCACGGCATGGCGCCTCGATCGGCAGGAAAAGTGGAATGATGGCACTGCACCAATCTTGATATTGCAGACAAATGTAATAAATGCTTAACTACCCAACGTTTAGATTTTCTGGATTTTCTAACTCTGCTCAGAGTCGAGTCGATAAGTTGACATCGAGTAACTTGTGGCTTACCTAAGGACTCGAGTTGGGCTGATGGTTGGACGCTCGATCCGGCAACATCCCTAGTCGATACTTAGCGATTCCCAATCTACTTGAATCGTTCGACCACAAGCCGGCGAGGCATTACTCGACCAAGGCAGAACTTGGTAGTAATCAACCAAGCGCTTGAGCGGACCCACCGCTGAACAGAGTTCGGGGCTTACTGTCGAATATCTAAATATGGAGTATGAGTATATACCAGAAACTCAAAGACTATACCATATATGCTCAAGCAAGCATCTAGAAACTCCAGATATCACGGGACCAATTCTATGGGATAAGATATGTTACAAGGAAATCGACTTGAGTACGCTTGGTATCCAAGGAAGTTTGGATATGCTACGAAGATCAACACAACAATGGACTCCTCATCAGCTATGATCTAGTATTCCAAGCCGACTACAACTCAACTTGGGGTAGGGCTACCCCGACTATATAAGACCAGGGTAGGTATCCTCAAGAAAGGCGAAAAGAGGAGAAGACTTCTAGAGAGAGCTTTTACAAGATGTATATTAGCCAGAAGGTGATGGACCACGCTTTGTCAGCCTCCAACCGTAGTTTAGCCATTGTTTTGATTCAATCTTCACTGTAACTAGGGCTAGACAACTCGCTCTATACTCGATACACCAATTTCATACATCATCCTTATAGGATGTAGGGTGTTATTCCATCTGGAGGCCTGAACCTGTATACATCGTGTGCCGCTGTCTTCGTGCTTGACTTTGCTAAACCGATGGTACCTGTAATCATAAGTTTATTGTCTAGATCTAACCTTCGACACCTATACTACGTACAAGTCCCATGTACTTCCGGCTATTACCATATCTTTTCCATGTCAAACCATAGCTTTTATATTGTTTTTTATACCAAAATGCCAGAAACCACAATTTCCATCATGTCCAAAATTTCCAATTTTAAATGAATAGTATATCCGACCATTCATTATCTCATTTCTAAAGCGTAGCTTAGAAGATGCATAAATATTCGACTATAACCAGTTGACATCTTTATAATGTCTAAACCTACCTTAGGGTTATCACGTTTGATATAACAATATTTATTGAGGAAATTCCATGAATTATGGGGATATATCTACTAGTACCTACAATATTGCAATTTACTAGAAATAAACATATGCATAAATAGATTTGATGAAGAAAATATTAATTAAGTGAAATATTGAGATCAACATGATCAAATGGGGTTCTTGCCTTGCTCGTTGACTTTTGGAGCATGGTCGAAGTCGATGGTGAAGGTATCTAGAGTGCTAGTGTCTACTCGTGATTCAATGAAAAGCAATAGGAAGTAAAAGAATCCTAACAAAGTTAAGATCCAAATATTATTGTAGAAACAGAGAACTCACAGTTTTAGAAAAATTAGAGTTTGTTTTGCCATGTTAATAGTTCATTTGCAAACGTTATAGATATTTGAATTTCAAGTGTGCTATGAAGCATCTTTAATAGAAAATTAATTTAAACAAAGTCCAAATTTAAATCTTATTGCAGAATAGAAGGTTCATGAATTTGTAAGATTTTAGAAACTAGTTTAATTCAATTCAGACTTTATTTGTAGAAGTTTTGGCATTTGAATTTTTAATGCACTAAAATATAACCCTAAATGGATATTAAATATAAATAGAGATCAAATATAAATATTTTTTACATGAATGACAAGTTTATGATTTCAAAAGAATTTAGAAGTTGGTTTCACCAAATTTGGATTTTATTTGAAAAAGTTATAAGCGTAATAAATTTGAATATGCTGGGAATCATTCCAATTAGAATTTTTATTTAAACAGAGGTCAAATTTTAAATATTTTTATATAAATAGATAGTTCATGACTTTATAAAAAATTAGAAACTGGTTTCATTTTATTTGAAGCTTAATTGCAAAAGTTGTAAGCATTTGAATATTGTATTTGTTGAAAATTCACCTAAAATAGCAAAATATGTTTCCTTAACAGTGAAATCGTATTTCTCATTTTCTCTGATTTTCAATTTTATTTCAGTCACTAACATGTGGGGTCCACATGTTAGTGACTCACATCATAATTATCTTTTTGATTAATTCTTTAAGCCTACTAGGGCCTACATGTCATATTCACATAACATAAAATTGAGTTTAATTAAGAAAACTGATAGGTGGGACCCAAGTGTTAGTGTCATGGCTCGAGAGAGGGGGGCACTGACATTGGGGACCCACCGGTTAGTGGCACAGAGCTGGGGAGGGCACAATGAAGCTCGCTGACGGCTAGCTGAGGTTGATCATTTTCGGCCATCGGTAGGGTTAGCTAGAGGATGTTACAGGGAGGCTTGGGGAACTATTGGCGGTGGCTGAAGGTCATTGAAGCTAGCTTACAATGACGGTAATGGTATGTAGCCGTGGGGGAGTTTAAGGTATGATCATGCTTGGGAAGGTGATGGGGAAGCTTCTAGGGCTTACAGGGAACCCATTTTGGTACCTTGTGGCAGCTAGGAAGCTCGGAGAAGTTTTGGCAACAGTGATTGGCCTTGGAGAAGAAGGGAAAGGTGGCAATGGTGTTTCAGGCCCAATGAATTGCAGGTGAGGTAGGAGAAATGGTCATGGTGCTCTAGGGATCCTTTATGCCAAAGGATTTTAGAAGGGGCTCACTGTAGATGCATGCTTAATCACACTTGCTAGCTTGGTCTTCAATGGCTATGGTGGCCACGATAGCACAACAGCTTTAGGCTCAAGCATGGGAGCTTCAAGGAGGTGTCTATAGTTCTTTGAAAGACTGTGGCTAGCTTAAATTGGCAAGCATGAGGGGAGCTTAACTCAAGCCCGTGAATGGCATCTCAGCCAAAGGAGAAAGACATTAGCAAGGGCTCATTTGTAGGATTTCCCAATGAGAGCTCTGTGCATGCATGCTAGGCTTTTAGTGGATGCAGTGGAGACACCACATGGCACAGTAGAGGCTTGGTTGGGCAAGAGGGGCATAAGTTCCCATGCAGGAATGGTGTGCCTGGGTGCGGTAGGCTACATGTTGGCTGCTACGGCAGGGCACAATAGGCTTGGTGGCTACTGTGACAAGCCGTGGCTATGATGTGTGTTAGAGGGCCTGGTTTGGGGGTGAACTAGAAAGGTCGGGGCTCACCCTGCGCATCGCAGCACACATGGAAGGTAGAAGGGAGGCTAGTAGGTGGGGTCAGTTGACAAACACGGCTGGATACCAGAGAAAGTGGGAGAGAGGAGAGAGGCAGGTAGGGAAGCGACATTCTGGGGTTTATGCTTCCTCACAACGAAAGCAGCTTTCTCCAAAAGACGCTTTCCATATTTGGATTTTACTGATTCTCATTTTAAATAATCATAGCATAGCAGATGACAAGGTAGGTATAATTCAATTGGGTTAAATAACTAATTTCCCAAATTAATTGAAAGCAAATCTAAACATGAAATATCATGCATTGGATTTAAACAATATAGTATTCATAAAATTGGGTTCAACATAATCAAAACACAACTTGCCTTGGAACAACTCTTGATCTGGACAATGAGCTTCTGTCAACTCTTCACCCTTGAACACTCCTAGCACTTCAATATCTACACAAAATGAAAGCTGAATATAAAATAAATACAAAATAGAGATAAAAACCATCTCCAAAAAAATATGAAAAAGTAGAGCTTAAATTTAGAAAATTTATAAATTTGAATCGCCTTAATAGGAGCTGAAATGAAGGAGAACGGACTCTCAAAAGATTGAAAGTAAAGAAAAAGAAAATATTTTCTAAAAATTTTAGAATTATTTTCCCAAGAAAAATTAAATTATGACATCATGCTAACGTCATTGGTTATTTTGAATTTTGTTTGATTTTTAAATGTATTTTCTTTTAAATTAAATATAGTAAATACAAATTACTTCAAACAAATAGCAAATAAATTCAAATAAAATTCCAAAAAAATTTAAATAATTTTGACCAAAAATATGTACCACTTAAAGGAACAAGTGATACATCTTTATACTTTTGAGCATACTCTAGTAATGGATTATATGATACATAAAGTAAGTTACTGTGAAATATTTCATTAAATGTAACAGCCTAAAAAATTAAAATATATTAAAATGTGAAATGAAATTTTGATTATTATTTTATTTTTAATTTCTATCTTTTTGTATTTTCTTGAAATTTGGTCTTTAAGAAAATCATTTTCATTGATTGATTCCTATTTTCCAATCTTTAAAATTTAAAATCACATAAGGATAAAATCTGAATAAAATTGTTCTAAATCCAATAACAACTCCAGAACATCCCCAAACAGTCTCAAAGAAGTTTGAAAGCATTTACTAAATTAAGAAAATCAAAAAAGTATTGGATGGCTAGGAAGAGTGACACTATCAGATTTAATTAAAATTGTGAGAACATGATCAACTACAACACTTAAGGAACATACATAAAATGTACTACAACACTTAAGGAACCTACATAAAATGTTTCAAAAATAATGAACCTTACCTGATGCATCTAGGAAATCCAAAATTGAAGCAAATTAAAACAACATAAGCATTGTTGGAATTTTATAACATCATTCAGAATTGATCATCACCTAAAATTTTTATTTTTACCTCTTTAAACCCCTAGAAACACACATAAAAATATCTAAAAAACTGAACCTCATTTGAAAACTCAAAAAAATAAAAATAAAAAATATATAATTGCATAGTGACCTTGTCAGAATTTTATAAAACTGCACAGTAATATCAGGGTTTGAAATACTTATTGGAGGATAATAATTGCCTTGAAATCATACAAAAAATTTTTTGACCTTGATTGTCAACTCACTTGAATTTGACAACCCAGCCCAGCCCAAACTGGAGAAATCTGGTTTCTTCCCCTCATTTCTTAGTCCACCAGGCAAAGTCTTGCCTTGGCCACCCCTATCTTCTCCACATTTGAACACTACCTCATTCTTGCCATGCCAAGCAATGCCACCAACTTCACTGCCACAGAAGGAAGTCATTACTATGTCTTCATCTCGCCCGAAGCTTCAGCATCAAAGCTCACCCGTGCCTACCTGGCAGCGCAACATCTACTTGCATCACAGCCCCTAGCTCGTTGCTCCTAGACCCAGAACGACCCAGCACCTTCCTCCTCTCACAACCAACGTTGCTTCCCTATTGCCTGTTAAGCCAACTTCCCGATGATTCAGTGCCACAATGACCTAGACCACCGTATACGGCCAACCTTACTCCATGCCCTGCCATGGCCAGGACTCTCTCCATACTGTGCACTCGTCATTACCTCAAAAATTCTGCACCAACCTTAACCATGCCTATTTAAGCCAGTCGAAGGATCACATAGCCCCCCAGCATCTACCCTCTATCTCCCTCATCTCCAGACCTCCCCAATTGCGTCTCCGATCGTCATTACCAGTGAGCACCGAGGTTTTGGCCAAAATCCAAATTCAGGCACTTCAGTGAGTTGTTCTTTGATTGAATAGGTTTGGGCACCCTTATGGAATCCTGACCTCACTCCAACCTTTATTTTGTAGTTCATTTCGACCAAAATGATGCCACCGCCCCCCTTCTTCTCCAGCTTTAGCCCACTAGTGCCACGACTCTCCGAAGCATCTCTGCCATGGTAAACCAATAAAATGGACTACCCTTGACTCACTGATGCTAAGCCTTATGCTATTCCAAGTAAAAACCACTTCTCTACCGCCAACCGATCGCCGCCTCCACCACAAGGCACTATCGTGAGCTCACCTACGACTATCTCTACCGCTATTGAGCCAACCCTCGGTGTCCCCAAGCCGCCCTCTAGCTCACCCCGCGCGGTGCCTAGGTCCGACTGGCCCTCCTCCATTGTCGGTGAGCACCAAGACCATTGCCCCAGTTTTGTGAGATTGCGTCATGGGCCTATCCTATCAGTGCATAGCGCCAACATAGGAATTCAAAGAAATCCTGAATTGTGCTTTCATTAGTTGAAGGCATATTTTTCAAATCGATCAACATTTAAACCATAATAACTTTTGCATCTTAAGCCCAAATTAAGTCAAATAAATTTATAAATTCATCTAAAATCCTAAGCTCTTAGAATGAGCAAAAATATTTAATTTTGCACCATAGATTAGAATTTTTTAATGTAAAATTTGAATCAACTTAGTGTAGTCACCATTCACAATTAGGAAATACTAAGACCAAAAATTATGAAATAAATTTCCAAAAAATTCTGGGACCATGAGTAGCTTGTTTTTGCAAAAATATTTAAATTTGAGTTGAACTCATAAATAGATTAGTTCAATCCATCCAAAATTCTAAAGGATTATAACTATTGTAAATAAACACTAAAAATTGTAAAATAAATTTCTAAAAATCTTTGGAACCTTAAAGGATACTAGTTATGCAAAAATATCAATATTTTATTAAGTTTGAACTAAATTTATAAATGACTTTGTTTTCTATATACATATGAATAGAATATAAATAAAATATCACAAATAAATGCTAATAAAAATGAATCCAGTTTGTAAATGGTCCATAGGTCAAGACCATATGACACTATAAAAATAATTGTATTTCAACATGTTTTACACTTAATTTCTATTAAGAGCCTAATCTTTTATGACATAAACTTTAAAACTCATAACACAAACAAATAAACTTAAATAATGAGATATCAGTAATTAAAATATTTTTATTACAAGAATCTTCTATTTTAATTCGTCTTTAAATTCGGTATTATTTGACTTCTTTTTGCCTGTTATTGTTATTGTTGTATTACGTTAATCACATGTATATACCGACACTCCAGAGGCTATCTCTATCAAACTCAACCCCAAGTCAGTTCAACAATTCACTGAGCAAGAGGCAAGCACCACATTTCACTACTACAGAACGGCACATCAGAATCGGTTCTTTTTTAGCATTAGAATCGGTTCTAGTGGCGATCTGATGTCCTTAGATAGTGATGAGGTGGAGCTATCGAATCGGTTTTGACCCGATCGTGATAAAATGTCATCGAATCGGTTCTTTAAGGAAATGATTACGATGACCCACTCATCGAATCAATTCTTTAAGGAAATGATTACGATGACCCCTCATCGAATCGGTTCTTTCGAAGAAGTGATTACGATGACCCGTCATCGAGAATCGGTTCTTTAAGAAAAGTGATTACGATGGCGGTGTCATCGAATCACTTTTCTTAAAGAACCGATTCGATGAAGTCATCGAATCACTCCCTTAAAGAACCGATTCGATGAGTCATCGAATCACTTCCTTAAAGAACCGATTCTCGATGACCCATTGGGTGTGCCATTTTGCAAATTCTCCAAAAAAGCCAGATTACATTCTCAATACAGAATGCACAATATATATCATCACATTCACGAGCGAACACGGGATGCATATATCACATTCACGAGCGAAGCGCTTTAATTACAACACATATATATCATAGTCGTTCACAATATACAACTCAAACATGCTTGACAATCGATTACATGGACTTCCTCGATACATATCAAATTGACATATATTATTAATATTGTTTTCATATGGACTAGTAGGATGCTTGGGATCTCTAAACTGCCATCCTCGATATAACTTCTAACCAATACCAATGGCATAAGTGGTCTCGTAAATTGTTGAGTGCTTTCTTTGTCTAAACTCTTACGGGGATATTGATCTTACGCAAAATGTAAATGATATTAATTTCAGTTTCAAAATTTCTATGTAAAAGGCTAAGTATATTATTATGCACGTACATATACCTTAGGGAAAAGTTGTGAGTTGCCGACCACGATGAGCATGTCTTGCATGACATAGAAGCCGCAATGGTCACCGCTGCCTGTTGATGGCCTTTGTGAAGAGAAAAAGAAATTCAGCCCACGAAAATTAGATGTCAAAAAATTAATCATATATATGCTAGGCACTTGTACCTTAAATCGCTTATCTTTGCGATGTCTTGCCCTTTTTGTCGTCGTCGCGGCCCTCCTTCATCGACATAGTCGAGAAACCCTGCATACATTGGAGAGCACCATTGAGTAAAAAAATAAGCGTAGTTAAATTCCTCGGATGTGTTAGGTTACAATAATGTGCTTACTTGTGCAAAGGAGGCTTGATCGCGTATGCCATCGGTCTCTTCTCGTCGAGTTAAATGTGTAGTGTGTTTTCACTCGGAGCGAGGGCGAGTAGAACCAATGGTTGCTTATTAAATAAAATGTAGTGCAAGGAAATAAGTTCACATACGGTTTTAAGTGCGTACAAGTAATTGAATCGAAAAGTACTACTTACTCCTCGTGATGCGGCAATACAATGAAGTCCTTCTTGACTCGACTTGCAATACCCCTTGATGTAGCTAGCAACGAACTCGGTTGAAGCCTAGCCAAGGTCGCGAACACAAGCTCGGGTCGACAAACCCAACCGTGTAGATGCGTCACGGCTCGTTGTCTCATTATCCTGCAACTTCGTGTTGAAAGTGAGAAAACATAATGCAAAATCCTATAAAAGTCATGGCGCAAGCTATATGGTGTGATACTCACAGCGTCCATGATCGTAAAGTAGAAATATCGGCGGCTTTCATTTGGTACACACGGAATAGATCCTCAAAAGCGGCGGGAATGTTCCATGCTCCTCACGGTGAAAATGTACCTTTTATACTTCACGTTGAAGTCGACTCGGCGCTCTTCCCCTTCACCTTATCAAGGTACCATCCATGGAGGCGAGTCCACTTGCCTAGATCATTGATTAGTGCGATGCAATCGGGGGCTTTCCATGCTCGTAGGCCTTATAATCATCTGAGGTGCACTGTGGCTGTCTTGACTTTTCTTTCTGGGCGAAGGAGTCTCAGAGGTCGGGGTAGTGGGCTTTTCGGTACCTCAAGGCGTTGTGGCCTCTGTCGGCTTTGCCCTCTTGGCGGAAGGAGTCTCGGAGGCCTCCTGTGGTTCTCTGAGGTCTCGGAGGCCTCTGTGGTTCTCTGAGGCGCAGGAGGCGGGAGGAGGCGCAAGCGCAGGAGCGAGGCAGGAGCGGCGGAGGCGGGAGGCGGGATCGAGCGCAGGAGAAGGAGGCGGGGAGGCGGGCGGAGGAGGAGCGGGGAGGCGGATCGGGAGGCGGGAGCGAGGCAAAGGAGGAGGAACCTACAAAGCACGCATATATTTAACTTCTGCGGTAATCTTGGAATGGTAGAGAAGGCGTGGAGGGACTTTTTACCTTGACCAAGATCGACACCGTCGTGGGCCACTTGATGAGCGACATGCGTGCTTGCCCGAGAGTGGTGATATCTTCGTTGGGGGAATCGAGCACATGTGATAAGAAGTCTTCGTGGGCGTAGTCCACTGCACCCTCATGTAGCCCTTCCCCACAGGTGACCATGCACGATGTCGGTCTCGTTGCATGGAAATGCAACCCAGCGTGCAGACCTCGGCGGAAATCCATCCTCCGTCATGATGGTGGTGGCATCGCGAGCACTGCAAGAAGTGTACAACGAGGAAAAACATTGCGGAGTTACACTCGTAGCTTTAACTCGGGAAAAATTAATTATTACCTTCACCGGGGACCGGTCTTATCATTTTTGGAACCGCAAATTGCTAGGTCGAGACACTGAACTTCTCTATGACAATCGAGGGCATCGCTCGACTGGGAAATCATCGCCATCATCTCGGCCCTCGGCGATCCTCACATGCCATCATCTCCCTCTTATCTCCTCCTCCGTCGTGTCATCTCCCCTCATCTCCTCCTTAATCTCCTCCCTCATTTGCTCCCTTAGTGTGTCCTTGAGGCGCTCCTCACGTGCTGCCATGACCTTGATCTGGAAGTGTCATCTTGAAAGTAGGACTTCTTCGTGTGTCCGCCCCTCGGCAAGCACCGCCCCTTATGGTCGGACTTCCGATCGCGAGACGACAGGATGTCCTGCGACCCTTAGCTCGGAAGGTCCCTGTTCTTTTATTGGCTTACCTCTTCTGTAATAAGCGAGTCTGAATTAGATTTGAAATACAACAAGTTGGGTCAATTGTATTGTACTAAGTTAGATGTCTTCGATGGTAGAGACGACTTGGCGGTAGCGAGGTTTGCAACTACAAGCTGCCCGTCAGGGGTTTTCTTTGTCCTCGCTAATACCCAGTTGCGTGCCCGCTCCTCAGATATGTGGGAGTAAGGCATCACCGTCCCGGAGTGAGCGCACTCCTCGGCTTGTCGCGCCCACTCTGCCTTCTTCCCTCATAGCCTTTGTCTGCGAGGTGGTGCGGGTGCGTGTTAAGCCTCTGGGACAGCGGTGTTCCTCTCTCTCGGTACTTTCTGCCTCGGGCGTACCCTTCATCCTCGTGAACTCCGCCCAAACATCGGGGTCACAAATGGATACTTCTCGAATGGTGTCGGCCTTTCCGCTTGCGTACTCTCGGCTGTGCATAAGGGTCTTGAAGTGCCTCAAGGCCACACCCATCCTCTTCAAAGCGTCTTGTCTCATTGTGGGTTCATCGTCCTCCTCTATAATCCATTTACTCTTAACCTCGTCCCACAACCGATTCTTACGCTCGTGGCTGACTTCCTTTCTCCAATCCTTAATTGTTATGGGCACTCTCTCCTCACCAATTGGCCAAGAAATGACCGGTATCGCCCCATGTACTTAGGAGGGCCCGTCAGGACCCCGTGGCATTGAAGCGGAGAACTGCGGCGTTCTCCTGTAGCCCCTTTGTTTGGTCCTCGGGTCTTCCTCACCTTACTCGGCCCTTGAGTAATTGGAACCATGCTCGGCCTGGCGGCACCTTCTACTACATCTGGCGACGAGCGATGCTCTCTAGTTGCGACATTTTGAGTTTTCTTATCGATAAGGTCATATGTGTGACATGAGAGAAAGCAATTTGAAGCTACTATATGCACTTGACAATAAATCTTGTAAAGGATCAGCAGATAATTCATAGTATGCAATTGTTAGAACAAAAGTCTATCTATTGACCAACTTAATAAGTTGGAATGATAACTCTAATCTCTAAATTGACGGATACATGTGGGTTCACAAACTTAAACTCTAACCTCTGCTCGGATAAAAAACAAAAGCCCATTCCATATGACAAGTGAATTTAGCACTAGCAGATGTTTACTTACACCAACAAGTTTGATTTCACAACATCAATAGAGAATTTGAGCATTAATGTACTAATGCAAGAATAGCAACACAAGAAGGTCAAGTTAGTAGCGACATAACGTGCAATATCTGTTGACCAACTAAATCGTACCAACGATAACCCTAATCTCTAAATAGGTTTGGTCCTAATCCCATTCGAGGATATGTGGTTCGAGCAAGTTCCTAAGCCGTTGTACAACCGGAGAAAATTTGGCATCTCTCATTGTTCTCCGGATACGTCTCGACAACGAGGTCAAGAGGGTGTGTATCCGGAGAACACCGAGAAACGCTACGAAATCAACTCGAGTTGTACAACATCTTCGAGAACTTGCGAACCACATATCTCGAACTAAAAAAACGTGGACAATTGAGGCGCTTGCTTATGAATATGCTATTCGGCATATTTATAAATAAGCACTCTCGAGCAGGAGACGTGGGTTACATAACCTAAACTCTAACATATCTTTGAGATAAAAACAAAAGTAATATCTTTGAAAGTAAACATATGGTGACAGATTACGAGAAAGGCATCAACATGTCATCTATAAAATGAATCATGTCTACTATGGCACTATAGAGGTAATATGTAATATGAATAATTGCTCTCAGATTTGAGGGTCTAAATGAAGATAAGAAACTTCAACACTATGGAAGAGAATCGAGTATAAGAGCAAGTTTTTAATTTTTATTCCATATAACAGTATGAGTTCATATACATGATTCAAAAATGACCATATTGACATAATTGAGAAGGCGAAATAAATTATGCGAGACTATAGCATTCATGAGAAGAATCATGTCTACTATGGCAATTTGGAGTATTTATGAATGATTGCTCTCGAAATTTGGGTATATTTGAAGGTTATAAACCTTCAACTACAATCTAAATCGGCAAAACAATCAATCTAGTAAATAAGGCCTCAAACCCTTACCACCTTATCATGCACAACAAAATTGACAATAAAAGTCACTTTGCAATTGAAGTCTTAACTAACGAGTTAAGTTCGAACAATATATATAATCGAGATCGATGTATATCAAATATACCAACCGAACAACAAAGCTAATCATGATCGGTCCACTATGTTAACAATTGAATTAGCGATAGAAAAATCAACGATGAGATGAATACTTCATCGACACAATTACGATCGGCGAGTTAATTGAACTAAAGAAGTCCTTTGCGCAGAGATCACAAAGCTAGCCGAGCCAAATTGAGTCTCTTTGGAACATATTAACTTAATCACGGATGAACAAATTGAACTAAACATGTACTTGGACTTTCATGCGTTGATTGAATCAAAACTTCTAAAGCATGTAAGTCTACTAGTTTAAGGCCTCATTCACAAGACAAATTGTCTCTATCATTAATTACCCTATTATCATCACGAGCAATACCCTCCCTCCGATCGGCAAGAAACAAATGCGATGTCTGAAAAAACTTACAATGAAACAGGACTCGAAGTTTCGAGGAAGGGCGGGCTAAACACCGGGAGTAGAAGCGGCGTCGGCGTCGGGCGGTGTGGGGGTGGCGTGGGGCGTCCTCGGCGTCGGCGTCGGCGACGGGCGAGGCGGCAGTGAAGATGGCGGCGGCGGTGATGCTCTTGAAGATGGAATCCCACCGAGAGTGGGGCGTCCTCGGCGGCAGCGGCAGGCGAGGCGTCTCGGCGGCAGCGGCAGGCGAGGCGTCCACGGCGGCAGCGGCGGCGACGGGCGAGGGGCACTCGGCGGCTAGGGTTAAGCGTGTGGAGCGAGCTGCTCAGCGAATGGTTATGGGTAGGGTTTTAAGAATTGCGTTAGTCATTAGTATCACTCTTTTAAGAAAACCGACTTGATGCTTCATCATTAGTATCACTTTTTAATAAAATTGATCTTGATGCTTTATCATCACTTTTCTAATAAAACAACGATGTTAGTCATTAGTATCACTTTTTAATAAAACCGACTTGATTCTTTATCAATAGTATCACTCTTTTAAGAAAACCGATCTTGATGCTTCACAATTAGTATCACTCTTTTAAGAAAACCGATCTCGATGCTTGATCATCACTTGTCTAATAGAACAACGATGTTAGTCGTCGAGATCACTTTTTAATAAAACCGATCTTGATTCTTTATCATTAGTATCACTCTTTTAAGAAAACCGACTTGATGCTTCATCATTAGTATCACTTTTTAATAAAACCGATCTTGATTCTTTATCATCACTTTTCTAATAAAATACTGATGTTAGTCATTAGTATCACTTTTTAATAAAACCGAAATCTTGATTCTTTATCATTAGTATCACTCTTTTAAGAAAACCGATCTTGATGCTTCACAATTAGTATCACTCTTTTAAGAAAACCGACTTGATGCTTGATCATCGCTTGTCTAATAGAACAACGATGTTAGTCGTCGATATCACTTTTTTAATAAAACCGACAACGATGTAGTTTATTGCACTATTCCTTTTCGGACATCGCAAGTTCTGAATTTTCAGCATTTCATCAAAGAGAAAATGCCATAACTTTGTCATGCATTGTTGAAATTATTAGAAATTTTGCAAAAACATATTTCAGGATACTGCAAAACTTTTCATAAAATAATTTTTGGAAAAAGCGACCTCATTCAAGAAATATGCCAAAATTCATTTCGTAGACATGATTTGTGCGTAAAGCGTAGAAAAGTCAAAACTTTTTCAAATTAATCTGGAATTGTACAAAAATTTCAAGAAATGAACTTTCGACTATTTACAAGCTTTCCCAACAATAATTTCGTCAAATGGAATTTTCTTTCACAAATTATGGCACAAAGTGCAGGCATAAAGAGAAATTGCATGCATTTCCATCGAAGCCTCCAAACAGCAATTAATCACCTTGGATTTACAATACTATTTTACATACATTATAATAGTCCATTTATTTACAATATTGCCCTTCATGATGATCTACTCGCATGTAATTGGCTCCATGTGTGTCGTCATCCCCGCTAAGACAAGCCCCATCGCAAATGAAGGTATCTCATCGAATTGGTTATACTCTTCTTCATCTACAACATCTTCAACTCCTCGATCCGTCTCTTGCCATGAAGAACGGCGTGCAACCTTGGATTGGTCGGATCGCGCGCGTAAAAGACTTGAGTTGCTTGCCGCAGGACAAGCGGATCATCTTTGTGGCGAGTCTCTTGAGATCCACAATAGTAAAGCCTCTCTTGTCGACCTTCACTCCATGTGGAAGTCGTACCCACTTACATCGGAACAATGGAACTTGGTATATTCCGTGTCGAGCTCCCAAATTTCTTGATCATCCCATAGTAGGAGTTCATTGCGGTTGGGGAGACTGTTTTGAGTGATGATCATCGAGAAAGCATTTATACTCACACCTTTGTTTTGGGCGAGACTCTTGGCATCTTGACTCTCGATGTAAAAGGTGTAACCATTAATATCGTACCCTGCCATATCGTACATTAAATCTTGGTCCGTCGACCAACCATTTTACATTCTCGATAAAGAGACCTCGCTTTTCTTTGAACCATGTGAGGAATCGATCATTGTGTTCTTGTGCGATGGAAACTCATCCATTTGTGGATTCTCTTCCGTAATATCAACTTATCTTTGCTTTCGATGTATGGGCGAACTTACGTGCTATTACGCAAGGCTGTGAAATCGCCATGCAATACATATCAAACCTCGGACTCATTAGTTTGGACCGCGGTTCCTTTACCGGCAAGTCTGCCCTCATGACGAGATCTGAGAACACCGATTGCTTGTCTTTTACCCGGGTAGTCCACAAAAACTCAATAACCTCTTGGTCCCATAACCTTCAACAATACTACCCTCGAGCTTGATCGATTCCTCACGTCGACTTTAATATACCCATGTACCTCTCGAGCGGATACATGTAGCGTAGGAAGCGGGTCCACATATCTTAATCTCTCGACAAGGTGAACAACAAGGTGGACCATTCGTCAAAGAACGATGGTGGGAAATGCATCTCAAGGTGACCTGAGTCGCACCACCTCACTCTGTAAGTTGTCTAGTACATCGGGGTCAATAACTGCAGAGATCGCATTGAAGAAATAACACAACTTTGTGATTGCCAACTGACATCCTCTGGGAGAATATTTGGATTACTGGCCCAGGAGCATTTGGGTCATCAAGACATGGCGATCATGGGACTTCATGCCCAACAACTTCAAATCATCCATAGACACAAGCTTCTTAATGTTAGCGGAGTAGCGGATGGAACTTTAATACTTTGGAGACATTTGCGAGATCTTCTTTCTCCTTCTTGGGCAGGTGTAGCATGCGGCGAGGATGTCTGGGCCTTTTCCATCCTCCTCTATCCTTTGCAAGTCAGGCTGATTCCCATGTAGGCCATGTCGCGACGAGCATTGACACCATCTTTGGTCTTCCCGTATGTTCAGCGGGATGCCAACCAAGTTATCGCAGACATTCTTCTCAACATGCATGACATCAATACAATGCGGACATCTAACTCCTTCGATGCAGGTAAGTCCCGAATATTGACCTCTTCTTCCAAATGGTCCTAGGGCGAACAGATTCTGACTCTTTCCGTCTTGAACATCGATATCCTCTACGTGAATATACTTGGCTTCCACTCATAGGTGCGGTGCGAGCGGACTTCCCTCTTCCCATCAAATTTGTCATCCATCTTACGGTATCGATGACTTGAGGTAGAAACCTCGGTGACCCATATACACGTTTTCTTGGAATTGGCACCATAGACTCTCGATCTCCTCTTCACAAATAGGACACGCTTTGGCTCCTTTCGTACTGTAACCTGCCAAATTACCAAGGGCCGGGAAATCATTTATGGTGCAAAATACCATAGCCCGTAGGGTGAAATGCTCTCTTTTACGCATCCCACACGACCCCCTCATTCCACAATTTTACCAAATCCTCGATCAATGGTGCAAGGTACACATCAATATCATTTCATTTGTTTGGGTCCGAGATTAGTAATGACATCATGATATACTTCCGCTTCATGCCTGACCAAGGAGGAGGTTGTAGATACCTATGAGCGGCAGTCTTTGTGACGATCGCTCATGTTACCAAGCGGATTCATTCCGTCGGTACTCAACCCAAATCTTATGTTCCTCATTTGGCACCAAACTCCTCATGTTTCCAATCGATGTTTCTCCATTGAGTCGAATCGGTAGGGTGTCTCGGCTTGCCATCTTCCTTCGAGACTCGTAATGCCAGCGCAACAATTTTGCCTCTCTCGGTTTTGCAAACAACCGCTCGAGACGGGAATGATGGGCAAGTACCACAATACCTTGGCGGTGCACCTTTAGTGATGACCTCTTCACCGTCGTTGCCCGGCTCTTATACTTCTTGTCGTTCGCTTCTCCTTTTGTTTGTCTGGGGCACACCGTAAAGCGGACAAGCGTCAGACTCTGATGTGCGTTACGGTACAAGATGCAATCATTCGGACATGCATGTATCCTTTCTATTTCCATTCCCATGGAACATAGTAGCTTCTTCGCTTCATAAATGCTTGTTGGCAACTCGTTTCCCTCGAAGCGAGATCCGATAGAAGAACTAGTAGTGCATTGAAACTTGTATCATCCAGCGGTGTTTTGCCTTGATTCGAACAATGCAAGGACCGAACCCAACTTGGTGTATTCCGCTTTGCAACTTTGTGAGCAGCGGTTTGGCATAAATCTTCTATCAAGCTTTTAAACTTTTCAAACTCTCTTTCCGTGTAATTACCCTCCACATCCCGCAACATTTGCTCCAAATTATCCTCCTCAAACATATCGGTGCAACTCGTCATCCGGTTCCACCGTATCTTCGTTGCATATCGGAGGGTACTACCGCCTCCCGTGATGGATCCAACATGTGTAATTCCTCACGAAGCCACGTCGAATCGGTGGTCCTCAATTTGAGATGAGTTGTTAAATCTCCTCGATTGGTGCAATCAATGCAAAGACAATATATGAAGTTTACACCCTCCTCACCATGTAGATCTTACGCAATTTTTTGAACTCCTTAACACCCTCTGAAATTCAGCACTCACACGGCTTTTACGATACATCCATTCCTCATGGTCCATCTGCAATTAAATTTACACAATAAATTAAGGAAAAAGCTGGGCGACAACTAGCTATAGCTATTTTAAATATTGAGACATCATTTCAATTAATATTACCTTTGCAAAATAGTGGGCGGGTTCCAAGATATATAAATGTACTCACGATCGATACCTAGCTTCTTCCTTGGTTTAAAGCTTCCAATTCCCTACATAAGAGACATAAATTTTTAACATCAACAACGATATCAAATAATCTAATTATATAGCTAGTGCAGTAGCTTGCAAATCTTTCTACTACAACGAAACAAATCAAGGGTACCAACGATGACTCCTAATCTCTAAATAGGTTAGGTCCTAATCCCATTCGAGGATATATGGTTCGGGCAAGTTCCTAAGCCGTTGTACAACTCCAGAGAAAATTTGGCGACATCTCCCATTGTTCTCCGGATACGTCTCGACAACGAGGTCAAGAGGGTGTGTATCTGGAGAACACCAGAGAAACGCTACTGAAATCTACTCGAGTTGTACAACACACTTCGAGAACTTGCTCGAACTATATATCCTCGAATTGTCAAAAACGTGGACAATTCGAGGCGCTAAAAACATAAATATGCCTTTTAGTTCAGCATATTTATAAATAAGCACCCTCGAGCGGAGGCGTGGTTCGCCGCCTAAACTCTAATAACAGTTACCACATGATAGCAATAATAATTCCATATATATAAGCAGAGATCGCACTACAAAAATTAAATAGATATAAACTTGTCAAATAAAGAGTGTGAAATCTGAAAGCACGTACACAATTCGATTGCAACCTAAACTTTATTGACGACATATCGAAATTACGAGCAAAATTGAAGGGTTTAAAGAATTGCTGCTCACATTTTGAAGAAAACCGTAATAGAGGGCAAAAGAGGGAATCTCCTCAAGATAGGGTTTCAATTTTGCCCTCTTAATACCCACCATGAGGACTTCAAATTTTCTCACCCAACTATTGCTTCCAACCACACAATATGAGCTATTTTCTCGGGTGGCGGCGGAGAAATCTCCTCTGGAGCAAAAGCAGAGAAGAGTTCGGTCTGAGTGGTATATATAACCTAGCGAGGCACATCGAATCGGTTCTTTTCAAAAGCGATCTTGATGTTCACGACCATCTAGACATAAGCACGCGGCGCCGAGAATCGCACATCGAATCGGTTCTTTTCAACAAGTGATAGTGATGTGCACGGTCATCACTATCGCTTCTATAAAAGAATGATAGTGATAACTATGTGCACATCGAATCGGTTCTCTACTAAAAAGTGATAGTGATGTGCACGGTCATCAAAATCGGTTCTTTTCATAGAAGTGATAGTGATGTGCACGTGATCATCACTATCACTTCTATGAAAAGAACCGATTCTGATGACCGTGCACATCACTATCACGTTTTAGTAGAGAACCGATTCTGATGTTCCAGTGCTACATCACAATTACTTATAATCTCAGAACCGATAGTGATTATTACTAACACCCTTCCGAAGTTACTTATCACAATCGTTTTTTCCGAAAAACTTAAGAACCGACACAGATAAAGTGATAGTGATGTGTCGTTCTGTAGTAGTGTTTGAACATATTGATTCTACTATCTTAATTAATTTATGACTATTATGCATGTGAGTATTTTCAATAAATTGGCTATATTGTGGTACGGACAGCTATAACCTTATCTCATGAAACTTTCTTAATAAATATTATCATGTCAACCTTTGAAGCCATAAGATAGGTTTATACATATAATAATATAAAAATGGATATACTGGATTACTTATGCACATGCTTAGCCATGCTTTAAATAATGGGAAAAGAGATTATCAGACATATTGTTCATTATAATTTAAAAAGGTTGGATATGATTAAAGCTTGCTGATATTTTGGTAAAAATAGAAATAAAACTATTATTTTGACACTGGTGAATATTAGAAATAGCCGGATGTGCATGAGACTTGCACGCAGATAGAGAGAGACTTATCACCTGGGTTAGATTAAGGACCAAACTACGTGTTGTATAATCTAAGTATAATAAGTACAACCATAAGTGCTAATATAGGATGGCCTTAACTTATTAAGTTAGTTAGATTTAACTTTGCACATTTGAAGGTTGGAGTAATATGGCTTTCTAAGACAGATTGCTTGTAGGAGTGTCCACACAAAGATGTGAATGAAACACATACTAATACAGCGGTATACGCCATACTATGAGGAGAAGTGGGATAATTGGGTGGGTAACCATATGTCGTATAGTGATTATACAAATATCTTCTACCGCCATATTATGGTTTTGTTGTCACCGTGCTAGTGCAAAATTAAGTCTATGTAATGTAATGGTTATATTATGATCTTTTTTGTGGCATATCGAAGGAAGTGTGCTAATAGCTTGGCAAAAAGAGTTGGTCATTTCTTGTGGATAAAGATATACGCCTTTGCAGATTTTAACACTTTTCGAAAAGCTATTCCTATGGTTACGTGAGATTTGGTGCAGTGACACTAGTTCGAAGTTTTGGTATTTTCAAAATAATTGATTTGGAAATATATTTGTTGAAAAGCCTTTATTTTAGATGTTATGCCAGGGATTGGCAAAGGACGATTCTATACTCACAATCTTGGAGGACTGTGAGTTGATACATATTATGCTATTCTTATTTACATTTCAGTCAAACATGCTTTGAAAAATTTCATTTGCAAATTAATAATTGATATTCATGCACAACTTCACTTTATGAAAAATAATCGTAGTAGTCTTTCTATTGACATAGCCTACATTTATTATATATTTGCGAAATACTTCAAGTCTCGATGAGTACAAAAGTACTCAACTTAGCTTAATTTGTTGGTTCAATGAATGAAGAAAGCGAAATCCCAGACAACACATACTTTGATGGAGGTATGTTGATGAGTTTTTCTAGAGTTTATATTTTGTTAGTTGCCTATGGGTTGAATGGGCATACTACAATACTTTTGAATTTTCACTTCAATTTATTCTAACTTGTAAGACTTTATTATATTATTAACTTTTGCTATTATATATATATATAATATTATGTATGAATGTGTTACTAATGTTAAAATGTACATACTAGCCACTGATCAAGGAATTGGGGGGTGTTTGGGATAGCTCCAGTTACACCAAAATCTGTGGAGTTGGTGGAGCAAGGTATTTATAGCTCTAGAAATTTATGATGTTGGAGCTGTGAGTACATTAAAAGTGTTTAGGTGGGTCATCTTGTTTGCATTTTAGACTAAAAATATAAACTTAATTCACTTTATTTTAGCCTACAAGCTCCAGATCTTAGGTAGAGTTGTGATTTGGAGCTCTGCTAAACAAGACCTTAATTTGTATGCACATGGATCCATCTTTAGTATTCTATACTGAAAAAGAGGGTCGTCACATTAAAGTCCACTTGTTATAGCATAATTTATGTATATAATCCTTTTACATATGAAAAATTGTACATAGCAAAAATAATGGTCTCTAATAAATTTTTTGATCACGTTACATTGGAATATCTTAAAAATAATATTTAAGTATATCGAATGTGACACAGGGATATAACACGTTCATTTAGAGCATGTACTTCTACGGAAAAAGCTTGTTCACAATGTGTGTGCATTCGAACAGCAGTAAAATTAATCTTTTAAAATATGAACATGTCAGGTACGTCAGCCAAATGCACTAAAAGGGAAAGCCCTTGCACTTTGATATATACCACTACTTTTAGGACGACTCGACCTGCCCTTGGCCATGTAATATTTAAGACAAATTACTTATAAGAATTAATAAATAGGAATAAACAAATTATGATATGAGGTTAAGATGATGAGTTAGGCTACTTGTTTATCCAATTAGTCTTGATTTCATTAAATTGGTTACAACATATATTTAGAATACATATATTTTTCATTCTCTAAGTACTAAAGAATATAGGATAAAATATAGTGCATTTATAGAAAAATCTTTTATAGAATATAAAGACAATTAAGTAAATATCTAGTGACACTATATGTAGAGGCTACATTATAATATTTTAAAAGATTTCTTTAAAATGATATAGAGACATAAAAGTTGCCTATATGGTAAAATAAAGGTGTGTTTGGGAGTTGTAGTTTTTTTGAAAAACTGTTTTTTTTCTTTCTAAGCTAAAAAGCGACTACAGCTTTTATTAGAGATCCTTTAATAAATAGCTAATTTTTCTTAGCAATAAGCTGCAAAAGTAAATCTAGCCTAACTTTCAGTTTTTGACTTTTGTTAGGTATATATGGCTTTTGATTTATGTAAAAACTATTTAAAAACTGAGTTGTTTAGAAGATTTATTAGCTTTTCAGAAACTTACTTTAAACACAAAACAGGTCAAAAATACGTCAGCACGACGTTTCTCCTGTAGCGCGCACCTGAGGTTTCTAGATAGGAAGTCGTTGATGATACATGCATTTTTTTATTAAGGAGTGGGTGATATATACGGGGGCCATTCCTACTAGCCAGCTCTTATCTTCTTCTTTTCTTTTTTTTCCCGTGATTGGACTTAACTCATCACATTTTTTATTAAGGAGTGGGTGATATATACGGGGGCCATTCCTACTAGCCAGCTCTTATCTTCTTTTCTCCCTTTTTTTTTCCAGTGGTTGGCCTTAACTCATCACAAGTACGTATATATTTTCTCCACTTTTTTTCGATAAAGATCGAGTTGGTTAGAACAGATAACTGAAATGCGTAGCATCGCACGCGGATCATTTTTGTGGAGAACTATATTACAAGTGGATTAATGTTAGTTCTTGTCAAATGTTGTCATCTTAATTGGATCAATTATTCTTTGCTTGCGTGATATCGTTAACAGTGCAATTAATGTGGCTAACTTAAGCTCAATGGTTTAGGTACAACTGGCCTCATCAAGGCTCATCTAGTGGAGGGCCTATATTCACAACACCATGCCCTAAATATACCGACAGCTTGTCTGTCGCTAAAAGCCACCTATAGCGACAAGATGTCTGCTTGGTAAATCTTTTACCGACGAAAAAAGTGCCGTGTAAGTCCTGTCGGTAAAGGCTTTTAGCGACAGCACAACTCTTTACCGATGCACCGCTTGCCTTTGATTTACTACTTTTACCGATGCACAAATCTTTACCGATGACACCTTTTACCGACAAACAAAACTTTTACCGATAGATGTGGTGACGCTAAAATTAATTTTCCATTTTAACTAGTTTTTGAAATCAACAAACCTAATAAACTCATCTTCAACAGTGTATATATATATATATATATTGGAACACGAATGTATACAAGTGTATATATACATACATGTTCAATCGAGATCAACAATCATAACACCGCAACTAATTAAACATCCACACATTATCACTCAAGAATATCAAATAGAATTCATTCCATTCCAGTTATATTAAGATTCATACAACCATTCATACACAAGTAAAATCCAAACAAGTTTAGCCTCATATCTGAATTTCCTGCAAACTAAAGCCTCATATCTGCAGGTCCCGGACCCAGAATGCCTTTCTCATGATCCATGGGAGGAATCATGTCCGCCAGAGCACCTCCCATTATCCGCAAATGTCTGCTGCCTCTAGAGCCATTCCTCGCTGCTTTCAATCAAGTGTTAACCAACATTTACCGAAGAAGGTAAAACTAAAATCTATCGCCGCTTAGTGTGGAAGAACAGACCTCTTCATGAGCATTATCAGGATCATGCACGTCGGGTGTTACAATTGGTGGTATCACATCTGTGTCAGGCTTCTGGAATACAAAGATTGAATACAAGCCTGCAGAAATCAGATTAAGCATCGAGTAAATTGGGATCTGACAGCGAATTCAATTCAGAAAAAATGGGACACCACCTAAAAAATGTTTATCTTCCATTGGCTTATGAATCTAACAAATTCATTACTCTCATAATACTAGAGAATGCAATGTAAACTAATGCCCCATGGCAACTAAGCAAATAATAAGGGTTCAACCACAGACAAGATGAAGGAAAAAAGTACAAACATAAAAAGATGTTTGGTTTGATGCCAAATATTTAAATGAGCATGACTTAATTCCTTCCAGGTAACAAAATCAAACCACTGGAGAGCGTAACATGCACTCTGTTTGTGCTGACAACGCCCACACGACATGATGGCAGCGACATGCAAAATGTCTACAAACTTATATCACGTAACCTATAAATGGTACCACCTTTCAGCTCCCATCGAACTGAACCTAATCGCCCCGATCCTAGCCCATAGTAATTATATTAGTACACTCTACATACTCATTACTCAATTCGCAGAGAAATTCAAGACGAATGTATTGAAAGCGCACTGCCGATAAAATAGACGAGCAAATCCTCCGACAACTCACAACAACAGATCATGCGAGCATGTTTCCATGCAATCCTTGTCTTTCTTCGATAGGGCAATAGATTGCTTCCATCTGCCACCTTCTTGTAAATGTAGGCAGCAATCCTCCTCATCTCAAGCAATTCATGCTTCTCAAGTCGATCAGAATTGCAGCAATCGGTTATAAAAACAGCAAGAACAACAAACATTGCACATTCATCTCTCCAAAAACCATTTACCTTCGGGCAAGACCTATCTACTCAAAGTTATCATGCATGTCAACCGATTCACGGAGCCTCTCATAGTCCTCCTCTTCAACATAAAGCTCATTCAAAGCTTCATTGACAAGAGAGACATTGTTGTTCAACAAAGAACCATGTATGGTTTCACAAGATGCAATCGACCACTCAGTATAAATACGAAACCGCTTAAAAATTTCAGAACGGCATATAAAATCGGGACATCCACGTATGACCTCTCCATATACACATTAATAAGTATAGCATAAATATCACCATATTTTCACAACCCTATAGTAACAGGAAATACAAAGAGCAACAATTCTTTTAGCATCCATCTTGATTTATCCACTCGCATCGCTACCTATTGCATCAATATTGAAACAAAGATCTCTTTCAGACTCCATATTTCCTTCTAACTTACAACCACATAATGAAAACTCACTTCAAATTGCCTTACAACCGCACTAAGGTTGAACCATTGATCCCAACTCGATATTGTAGTCATAGCCTCAATAAACAAAGAATGGGTGACAAGTAACAAAGCAATCGAGAAAACTAGACCGGTCGATCCTTAGATTTTCTATCACGAATCAGAGAAATCAAACAAGTAACAAGCAATTGGAGCAAACCGAACAAGTTTACCTCGCTTCCATTTCCATTTCAGCTCTTCTTCTCTCCCATGCAGCTCCAACACGCTTTGGGTTAAGCATTTTCGATTTTCCTTTCCAAGAAGATGGAAAGCTGCTGAGTGACACATTCTTTGGATTAAGCTCGCTAGCTTCTAACCAAGGAGGATGAGCACCAAGCAGTACATTTGCTTTCAAGCCTTCATAAAGCAATGACGCATGTTAAATTTCACGCAAGGATCAAGAAGGAACATAAAAGAAATCTATTTCATTTGCTAAAGTCGCAACTAATTTTGTCACAATCAAAGCTAGTGAATAGTATAAGTGGTCGATTTGTGACCGTAAGTGGTCGTAATCGTAACCCCAACTCCCTAAACCCTACTACAAACTGATCATACTAAGATCTCCATTAACGAAACCAAAGCCAACCGACCATATTTTTTTATTTTGCCCCAAGTTAACTTGCTTGAACAGAACACAAGGACAGTGGAGGATGATAAGAAATAGTGTTAGCAAGCACGTAAGAGAAGAAATATTCCCAATTTCATATTATTAAGTTAGCAAGCACGTAACGGAAGACAGATCCCCAATTTCATATCAAGCATTACCCAAACTTCTTGTTACTCCTCCTACCAAATTGAATTGCCCACTTTACTAATCTAATGACTTGAATTCCAAACACAACCATAACAGCCTCTTACTTTAGAAACTAAATCAAACAATTTTCTCGGTTCATACAAAACAGACATATCATCCTTGATGCAGATTTCAATCAACTGTTAACTCAAATGCAACATCGAGGTTAATTAGGAATTAATCGCACAAGCAAACTGACTCACGCATAAAGATAGATGATCCAAGAGCACATATCGTGAATCGCTTGAATACAACAGAAATCAAAATAAACTTAAGCTAAGGATAAGATGTAAGGTTAATAACTCTTGTTCCACAAAGAATATGAATCATAGGTGGCTTAAGATCCAACAATTTTATGAAGACTAAAAGGCTAGATGCACCAAAACAATTTTTCAGATTTATCAAATATGATGCCACTTATTTTATGTGCACACACTATAAGCCTAATAAGCCACTTTTCATATTTTCAGATTTATCAAATATGATGTCACCAATGGAAGTTTGAAATCGAAGCTTACAGCTTGTAAATTTTTCTCAATTTCAAGAAGGAAGTTTCGATAGTTGGTTGTAAGAAAAATCTCTACAAAAAAATATTAAAGCACAATTAGATATTAAATAAACACCTTAAAATAAGCTTTGGAAGGCAAGATCCATACCGTAAAGAATGCTACGTAAAAATATGCAGCATTTAACTTAAGATCTAGCCATTGTTCTTGTAGATTCTGAACATAGAATAAATTCCTAAATAGGGTACTTAAAGAGAAAGAAGAATGATTCTACTATAGTGAAACATGTGGATTTTGATGCTCCAACTTGTGAAGGAGCCCAACTTCTCCTGATGACAAGGTAGGCTACCGATCCGTCCCACATATAGTGTAAGGATCCTTCAGAGGTGACTTCTTTATTATGTATATAATATCTTATGTAAATGCTGGAAACATGTATTATATTTGGTTCCATTTGACCTTATCACCAATTGCAAGCACCAAATGAGCTTATTTTCATAATATAGAGAACAAGAAGAGCTCAATCCAACATAAGGACCATGCAAAGCAAAAATGTTACAATGGAATACACAATAACATATTATAAAATAATGAATTATCTCGCAATATGTCCATATTTTTACAGTATCAAACATGATGCTTTCTCATTAAGAAAATACCTATAGAACTAATGAACAAATTTGGAACTTTAATTGAATACAAAAGCAACAAACAAGTTCTTGACATGACACAATATTAATGTCAAACAATAAGGTAACACCTGAGGGTTGAGGCGCGAGCCGCTGAGCAGGTACTTCTGAGGGTGCTGTTAATCGGTGAGCAAATGGCTGTCAGTGTATTAAACCACGCAAAAAGAAGGAATGCGCCTGGGCTCGCGATCGGGTAGGAGACTATGCAGGGTATTTTTTTTGATCTGCCAGTGCTAATTTCACTTTAGGGTCTGGAGTTTGAGGAGTCATGCATGCGAGCCGAGTTTGGGAGGCGCCCGGGAGGCTTTGGGAAAAAAATAGCTAGAGTACTCGTATTTATTATAGAAGAAGGAACCACAACAACAAAAAGGATTATATTAAACACGTCATCACTGATTGTTTTTTACGAAAATCCTCGAAGAGGCTCGGACATATCGCAGATGGTTTGTGACTAAAATCATCTATGATGTTGCCCTCATCATAGACGGTTTTAGCCACAAGCCGTCTATGATGTTATCTACGTCATCGCAGATGGTTTGTGGCTAAAACCATATGTGATGAGGGCGATATCATAGATGATTTTAGCCACAAACTGTTTGCGATGTGCCTGAATTTCACAGACAGTTTATCGCTAAAGCCGTCTGTGATGAGGTCGATAACACAGACGGTTTTATATACAAACTTTCTATGATGATCAAGCCCTAAATGTCAGTGAATCCTTTAGAACAGTTAAACGAATCATGCATTTCATATAAGAACTAGCTTCTTGCATGCATCACAATATACAAAAATTTCCCTACAAAAGTTCGTGATGGGAAAAGCATAGCTAGTCTGGTCCTTGTTGTCACCGGAGTCGTAGTCGTTGGAGTCGTCGTCACTGCGTCCGTCGGGGTCTTCGCTCGATCCTGCTCTTTCTGGGTCATTCTCCAGTTCCCACCCATCACGATAGCCTACCAATGAGTCAAAGCTATCGTCGTCATTAGAGATTATTGTTGGTGGACGCTTCTTTCCAACGATGCTAGAGGCGGAGAGAGTGGTGCCCGAGGCAGGTGTACTGGCCGGCGGAGGAGACTGTCGATGTAGCACATAGGTTGCAGCCAGCGGATTCATTGATATTGCACCGTGGCGCCGCAGCCATTGTCGCAGAGGCTTCAAAGGCGAAGGAGGCGAAACAGTGGCAATGGCGAAGGGTAAGTCAGCGATGGAGGTGAAAGCGGTGGCGGTGGCGAAGCTGGCATTAAAGGTGACGGTAGTGGAGTCTCACATGGGGTGGCGAGCCAAAAGAGGAGGGGATGGAGTTTGAGGTGCTCATGGCTCGGAGGCAGTGGAATGTGATCGATCAGAGGCAGTGGACTATTTTTTATCCAGAGCTACCATATATATATCATTGCAAAAGTGCAATTATGACCTTCATTGGAGAAATGAAACACTTAGAAGATGAAAGTTCTTCATAGTGGAATTCATCGGAACCGCGCGCTTCGAAGACAAAAGGTGTTCACAGTGAAATTCCTTGGAACCGTGCATTTGAAACATGAAAGGTCTTGCGAACATCACAGACGGTTTGTAACTAAAACCATCTGTGATGAGTCTGCAATGATGGGGAGAACATCACAGGCGATTTGTGGATAAAACCATCTGTGATAAGAGCATCACAGACGGTTTTATCCACAAACCATCTGTGATGATCAATTCTGATAAATAAGAACAGAGAGCCTCGACCTCATCCATATTTTTAGGGTTTCCTAGATATTTTTGAGGTGGCTGCGATTGAGAGGCAATCTGGTGGAAAGAGACCCTATATTTGGAGGTGTAATTGTAGATCCTTGTGCTCTAGGTCATCTAAGGTTAGTAATTGCTTTAAATTTGTATTATATTTTAGATCTAGCTTGGTAAAGAGAGAAATGAAGCTGGTTTATAGATCTAGCTTGGTGTAGATCCATTTGTTCTCTGTGATATAAAGTAGTAATTGGTTCAAATTTGTGTTATATTTAAGATCTAGCTTGGTAAAGAGGGAAATGAAGCTGGTTTGTAGATCTAGCTTGGTGTAGATCCATTTGTTCTCTGTGATATAAAGTAGTAATTGGTTCAAATTTGTGTTATATTTAAGATCTAGCTTGGTAAAGAGGGAAATGAAGCTGGTTTGTAGATCTAGCTTGGTGTATGTAACAGCCCAATCTTCGTTAATCCGGTAAGTGAGGCTTGTCATGCTAACGTCTTCCGTAATGTCATTAAAATCCTCACTTAATTATAATCATACAAGTGCTAGGATATTTATCTTGCATAAAGAGGGAGTATCAAAATCCTAAAAATCATTTTCCAAACTGCACACATGTTATTTTACCTTAGTCAATAACATGTGGACCATGTTCATAAGAGAGAGGAGAGTAGGTTGCACATACCTACCATACTAGTTCTTACTTTACTCACCTCTACCCACTTACCTAACTAGTCAATGACACATGGGTCCTACCTTGCATAGGAACTTGTAGACTGCACATCCCCTCCATGTCCTTTCTTACTCCAATCACTCATACCCACCCTTTTTCTCACCCTTTGACATGGGGGACCTAGCCCCATATGTAAGAATGAATGGACAGCCATATATAGGGTTCTATACCTTGGTTTTCCCTCCCCACTTGCCCATTTGCTCAGCCCACACCTGAAAGACAGCAAGAACCTCTTCTCCAACTCCTTGCCATTCTCCCCCACCAATTCCCTCAAATCTTGAGTTTGAGCTTGTGCATGTCATACCACATCGAAGCCAAGATCAAGAGCTTCAAATCCATCCAATTGGATTCTTGAGGCACCAAGTTTTGGGTGAGTGGTAACCGATTTCCTTTTCTTCCATGTTCTAAAATTTTGCCCCTTGTGACTCATTTCCTTCTCCATGGAATCCATCATCAAACCTTGAATCGAGTCGTACGTGTCGCATGGAAGCTTGAGAAGGAGGACTAGTTGCTATTGCAAGCACGAGCAAGCGAGGTCATCGTCGTCTACATGAGCTAGGAGGAGACGAACCACGAAAACCGACGTTGCGACACCTTTCGTCATCCCCTCGCCGAAATCAACCGTCACCAAGAGCAAAAGTAACCCTGCAGTGGTAAGCTTCTACCCTAGTCCATTCCTTTGAAGTTCTAGTCCATTCCTTTGAAGTGTGGAGGCCAATGGACAAGTAGCCGTTTTAAAACAGAGAAACCCAGCTCGATAGTGCAAGGTTTCACTCAGACAGTCCGAACCACTCGGATACTCCGAAGAAAACTTCGGATAGTTCGAATAGAACTTAGCTCGAGGGTTGGATTGGCTAGACAGAGGGGGTCTACTTGGACATTCTGAGGTGACACTCGGACTCCGAATATAACTCAATAAAATGCCCCTAAGACTTGAACTTTTGACACACAAGTCCAAACTTCACAAAACTCAATTGGTATTTTCATATTATAATTAGTACTACACATCATGAGCATTTCATGCATCTTTTAATTGTGTGCACCATTTGAATTCTTGATTTGGTGTTTATTGAATTGGATTTTCTCGTTAGGTGTTGACGTTTCGAAAGGCACTCCCGAGTACGACTACGCCTTCGAAGTCAAGAACGAGTAGCAAGGCACTACTTTACTCCTTGACCATGATTGCTCCTACTATTTGAAATTTATATTTCGGAATTATTCTGTCAATTGCATGCTTACTTTCAATTACAATTATGATTGGGTAAAATTCTTAGCTATTGCCACATTGTTATGTTATCCCCTTGCCATGTTCCTTCCATGTTCCATTGTCGCCCTAGGTGGTTGGTTTATTATTATTATATATGGGTTTGTGTGAATTGCTTAGCCATACTTAGAACATCGTTAGAAACCATGATAGATGGACTTAGTCCATCGGTCGCAATGATCAAGAATTATTATGATGATGATTTCAAATGGTGGTCAATGAGTAGAGATATTGGTTAAGGACCTTAAGGATTGAATCCTAGTGATGTCTCTTTGAGTAACTATCGTGCGAACCACACGCCGTTTATGGGACCGGCGTAACCAAGTACTTGTGTATGACTAGGGTGTGTAAACCATGTGCACTTGGAATGCCTTGAGCTTAGTGGAGCGTTAAGGAATGTCCACTAGAATTCCTTGAGCTCGTGGGAGCGTCAAGGAACGTCCTCGGAGTCCCTCAAACTTTGTTGAGTTGGGGATATCCAACAACGGGTGTACTCCTTGATTGACACACACAAGGCACTGGGCACGCGGGATCAAGGGTCACAGTCATCCGGATGGTTTAGATACACTACCATACATACTGGAAAATGGTTTGTCACGTTCACCTCGGCCGACACATCCAAGGAAATGTGTTAATAGCTTGGCTTACGAGTGTGGCGTGTCGTGTGGGTAAAGTCGTACCTCTGCAGAGTTTAAACTATTCGAATAGTCGCGTCCATGGTTAAGGACAATCACTTAATTTGTCAGTCACTAGGCGAGTATTAAGGACTTGGTAAGAATGGGGTGGAAGTGGGAAAAAGACACAAGTATTGGAGTACTCGTGTGTGTAATCGAACATGAGCGATGGAACTCATGGTTCGGAGAATGCTTGAATGCATGATATAAATGTGATTATGATGATGTTATATTATGTATTAGATTTTGCAAATGTTTACTAAATGCATTTTTTTAATCTATTCATGTTTATGATTTACCCCAAATATTGCTTTATGCTGAAATTGCCATTTTGCCTTCTTTTGATGTAGCAACTACATGTAGCTAGAATTCAGCATACAACTTATATTATTGTGCGAGTACACTCTTTGTACTCAATCGGATTATCCACTTGCTGCAGGTGAGGATGAGGCATTGCCCGGGGACTTTTACGGGCAGATTTCGATGATTCTAACGTTTAGTCACCGTTCTTGCCCCAGTTGGTTGCCTGAGGGAAAGGGCATGCCATGCTGGCCCTTTTGTTGTTTATCTTATGATTTCCACTGCTACTTGGTATAATAACTCTAAATATATTGTTATGGACATCAGTCCTACTTTTGGAATGTAATGATGTTTATGCTTCCGATAATTGTGTATGTGTTGTGATATCAACTGTTGGATGAGAATACGTGTGTTGGCAAACTTTCCTGGGACCAACACGGTATATTCACGGAACACCCGATGTTCCCTTGATTCACTTGAGATGTACCATGCATTTGGGTGAATCAGTGGAGTCCCGGGGAAGGTTCCCCACAGTGTAGATCCATTTGTTCTCTATGATGTAAAATAGTAATTGGTTTTAATTGTGTTAAACTCAATATATAGATAGTTACTTAAAGAAAAGTGACTTAGGTTAATAATCAGTTGTAATAGTATTATATTGAAAGTATATACATCTAGCTTGGCAAAGAGGGAATTGAAGATAGTTTTGATATAGCTTGGTGTAGATCCATTTATTCCTTTTGATCTAAATTAGTAATTGGTTTTAATTGCATTACACTGAAGATGTAGCTAGCCATGTGAAGAGAAAATTGAAGTTGCTGGGTCTAAATGTAGCTTACATGCATATGTTTACATATCTATTCATTCTTTTTGATGTTAGGAGCTATATAAGTTAATCGGCAAGTTAAAGTGTAGCCTATATGTAGCATATGTCCGCATGTGCACTTTTAGTGTATTTAATTTATTATTTAACACCTATTGTAACATATGTAGTGTAGATGGACCGAAACTAGATGTACGCTGAGAATCATGCAAGCGCCGAGTACATTAATGGTGTTTCGCTTTTAGAAGAGCTGTAGAGGAAGATATGTTGAATAAAAGGGTATAATTTATGCCTTATCCATGCAATGAATGCGAGAATTTAAGAATATTTTGAAACCCAGCGCAGATCGAGGCACACTTGATTCTAGGGGTTTCAAAAGGTTTATACATATTGGACCAGTCATGGTGAAAAGCAGATTATGCAGGGACCAAGTAGTACTACCATCATCGACGAAGTCAACGATACTCTGGATATCGTCAATGAAGTCAACGACACTCCGGATGATATTGACTCTGCTTTCGATGAGAATAGGTTTCACGATGACAATCTGGATCAGATGCTACAGGATGCAAAAGGGAACCGTGATGAGCAGGAGTATGTAAAATTCTAGGACTTGATGGACAACTCGGAGAAACCTTTGTTCTCAGGTTGCAAGTCCAAATACTCAAAGTTGTCATCCGCACTGGAACTGCTAAAATTAAAGGCAAGCAGCAGTTGGTCTGACAAGAGTTTCACGGCACTATTAGGTCTATTAGCGGATATGTTTTCAAAGGGAAACAAGTTGCGGACAACCACCTATAAAGCCAAAAAGATTCTTTGTCCATTGGGAATGGATTTAGAAAGAATACATGCCTGTAGAACGACTGTATCCTCTACCTCAAAGAGTACACAGACTTGCATATATGTTCGATGTGCAACGCATCCCAGTACAAGCATCACGATAGATCGAATGATGATGATAAGGGCATGGAGGTGAAGAAAAGACATCCCACTAAGGTGCTATGGCATTTGCCTATAATTCCCCATTAGAAGCATTTGTTTGCGAACCCAAAAGAAGCAAAATTGCTTCTGTGGCACTCATATGAGCGTAAGAACGATGGAATAATTAGGCCACATGTTGATTCCACGCAGTGGAGAAACATCAATAGGAGGTTTGAAGAATTCGTAGTAGATCCAAAGAATATAAGGCTCAGATTGAGTACGGGTGGAATGAATCCTTCCGGTAACATGAGTAACTGTCATAGTACTTGGCTTGTGAATCTTTATGTGTACAAACTTCCTTCTTTGTTGTCTTTGAAGCGGAAATACATATTGATGTCTATACTCATCGAAAGCCCGAAGCAACCTAGGAACGATATTTATGTGTACCTAGCACCATTGGTGGAAGATCTGAGCACATTGTGGGCTCCTGAGGTACAAGTATGGGATACTCACAAATGAGAGTACTTTACTTTGCACTGCCTGTTGTTCTACACCATAAATGATTATCCTGCCCTTGTTAACCTGTCAAGACACAGTACAAAAGGAGCCAAAGCATGTACTCACTACTTGGATGATACCCCGAGTGTGTGGCTGAATCACTCACGTAAAACCGTATACATACATCACCGTAGGTTCCTTTAGAGGAATCACCCATACTGTGAGATGAAGAAACAATTCGATGGCATGACCAAAGATGGTTTAGCTCCAAAGCCTTTAAGCGGGACAGACATTTATGATATGGTTAAAAACTTGAATGTTGCATTTGGAAAGGGACGTAAATTGAGAACCTATGAGAAGAGCATGTGAAAGAAGTGATCGATATTTTAGGACCTATCTTATTGGGAGCACCTAGAAGTTCGGCACTTCATTAACATGACACACGTAGAGAAGAATGTTTGTGATAGCTTGATTGGTCTCTTACTAAACATAAGGGTAAAACAAAGGATGGTATCAACGCATAGCTTGACTTGGTCGATATGTGCATCAGACCTAAATTAGCATTGAAAGAGACCGATAAAGGTCGAACATACTGCGAACCTGTTTATTACACTCTGTTCAAGACCGAGAGAACTGAACTGTGCTAGTGCTTGCATAGTGTGAAAGTTCTATCCGGTTACTCGTCTAATATGAAGAGACTTGTTTCGATGCAAGATTTGAGTTTAACTAGCATGAAGTCCCATGATTGCCATGTGCTTATGATACAGATGCTCCCTATGGCAATTAGAAGTATTTTATCGAGCAAGATCTAGAAGACAATCACAAACCTGTGTTATTTCTTTAACATAATTGCTCAGAAGATCATCGATCCCTAAGGACTAGATGCTCTGCAAGCCGAGGTGGTAATGATTCTATGTAATCTTTAGATGTATTTCCCTCCGTTATTTTTTGATATCATGGTTCATCTCATTATTCACCTTGTGAGGGAGATAAAGATGTGCGGGTTTGTATTCCTACATAGCATATACCTGTTCGAGAGGTGCATGAGAATTCTCAAGTCCTATATACGGAATTTATCTTGACCGAAGGGTAGCATTATCAAAGGTTATGCAATCGAAGAGGTCGTCGAATTCTGCATGGATTACATGGCTCAGGTCAAACTGATATGTGTGCCTCGATCCCACCATGAGGGGAGGCTCTAGGGCATCGGGACCATGAAAGGAAAGCAATCATGCCTAATCCGGTTGCGTGTGCTAAAACCTATTTCACAATTTTGCAACACATGGCTATTATAGCCCTGTATATGGATGAGCACAAGAACTGGCTAGGTAAGAAAATTCATCGCGGTAGGAGTACTGGATTATCAGACAACATAACCTTCAATTCAACAGATGGTTCAAGGAGCAACAACCCATCACTAGAAGCTTGTCAGGTGATATGCTGACATGGTTGGCAAAAGGGCCAACATTTGCGGTTGTAACATGGAAAGAATATGATATAAATAAGTACACATTTTACACAAGAGATCAGGACATGAAGAGCACAAACCAGAACAACGGTGTTCATATTGATGTGCTGAATACCATTGGATCGATGAGGAGCTCGTACTATGGGTTCATTGAGGAAATTTGGGAGCTCAACTACGTCCTATTCAAGATCCCCTTATTTCGGTACCATTGGGTTAACCTGCAGCACGTGAAGGTTAACAAGTACGGCGTCACAATTGTGGATCTCGAACGTGTCGGATACTAAGACGAACTATTTGTTCTCGCTAACCAAGTTGTACAAGTCTTCTATATAACCGACCCGTCCAATAAGAAGCACCACGTTATTCTTTAGGGAAAAAGGTGGATTGTTGGAGTCAAGAATGTGGTAGATGAGGAAGAATACAATTAGTTTGACGAGTTGTCTCCTATAAGTACTAGCGTCACGAACTACGAAGACCAACCTGAGGAAGCTAGCTACACACACGTTGATCATCATGAAGGGCTAATTTTTGTATAAAAGAGTAAGCAAGTGTTGTTGTGATGAGGTCGTCATGTTTATTTCAAGTGTTCCTGTAGTATAATTAATGAGATGTATTAATTAATGAGATATGCATTAATTATAATTAGTGAGATGTATTGATTAAAATTAATGAGATGTTTGTATTATATTAAATGAGATGTATGTATTATAATTAATGAGATGCATGTATTATAATTAATTATAATTCATGGCATATATGTTTGTATTATAATTAATGATATATTTGTATTATAATTATTAAGATGTATGTATTATAATTAATTATAATACATGACATATATGTTTGTATTATAATTAATGAGATGTATGTATTATAATTAATTATAATAAATGACATATATGTTTGTATTACAACACTAATTCATTAATGTATGTATTATAAATAATGATACAAACTTAAATAAATGTACAAATGACACAAACTTAAATATATATTGACAAAAAAAAAAAAAAAATGGCACATCCAAGATGGTTTTGGGCTTGAACCGTCTAGGATGAGTCATCCCAGATGGTTTAAGCCCAGAACCGTCTGAGATGGGAGGCGACTTGCATTGCAGACGGTTCAATTTTTGAACCATTTGGGATATGTCCCCTTATCCACCCACTGCCCCCACTCTTGCCATTTACTAAGTTCCGCACACTTAGTTTGCAACCCTAGTTAGCGCCTGTGGCCTTCTCCGGTAACACCCTCTCCACGCCCCCCTCGGTGGTGCCCTCCTCGCTCCCCCGTGCCCTCCCCCTCGGCGGCGCCCTCCCTGCTTGGTGGCGACTCCCAGCCGCGCCCTTCCACCTCGGCCGTGCACTCCTCCTCGGTGGTGTCTCCCCTCATCCGCGCCCTCTCCCTCAATGGTGCCCTCCTCTCTCCCCTATGACCTAGCCCTTAGTGGTGCCCTCCTCCCTCCCCCATGACCCCCCCTCGGCCATGCCCTCACCCTCAGTGGAGCCCTCCTCCCTCCCCCCTCAGCTTGGAGGTATGTATGCATCAATATTGACCATATAGATTCCGTGCTACAATTTGTGCTTTCTTGATGCGTAGTTAATTTTTGCATATTACTAATTAGGACTGTTTCTATGGTACTAGAATAAGAACACACATGCTGTTTTATTATATAGTTTTAATTTATTGGTTTATTTTAGCTTTTGTGATTTATGAATGTGTAGTATAGTGGCTTAAATTGAGGCTGTTCAAGATGATGTTCAGCCATTAAAATCCTTTAAGTTGCTTAATCTGTCGTCCTGCTTGTGACCTTGGAACAAAATCTCTTAGTATAGTTATGTTTCATTTTGTACCTTTTCTGTTTATGTCATGGAAACTCCACCTTGCTGCCTTCTCAATGCTCGATGATGATAATGGGTAAAGTAATGATCATAACAGTTAATTTTGCGAGTTTGGCCTTGAAAGTTGAAAGCATATATTAGCATTTGGCCTTGCATGTTAGTCATCAGATTGGAGAAGTATCTTTGCATTATTATTTTATTCCATCTTTCCATATTGAGGGTATAACCTTCTACTTATTCTAAATATATTAAACTTTATTTCTGTAGTCTTAGCACTATGGGCTTCCATGATCTAGTATAACACTTTGCAATGTTCAAACTTTTTATTTAGTTGGATGACCATTCCATCTGTACTTGCATGCTACATAATTTGGCTAAGATTTCAATTCTTTAATGTACATGATAAAGTGGTAAGGGTTCAAGACCATATTTGCTTAATTGATTGTTTAGCTTGATTTTTGAGAGCATCACAAACAAATTTACATTTTGCTCTTATTACCACACTTTGTTGAACAATATTGATTGGTCTTGTAAACAATATTGATTCTCATAACCTTGTATGTACAAAACAACTCTTAACTAGTTTCTCTTAAATTTGCTTCTCTTAACTTACATTCTCTTAAATTTGCTTCTCCAAACTTACCTACTCTTAATCTTGCATCATACGAGATGGCGTCCCCTCAATCCTCATCGCCGAATGGATCAGATGAGACGCCGAACGTAGGAGGAAAGAGGCACTGTCCAAGAGGGCTTAGTAACAGGCCTCAGAGCTGATACACCATCACGACAATTGATCCGCATGATGGGGCCCTACCGCGCCACCAAAGGTTGTGGCAGCTTTCCGGACCATGTGCGGGATCCTTAGGCGTGAAAGGGTCCCAATCACCTATCCATCATGGAAGACACTTACAGATAAGGAGCATGATAACCTGGTGATAGAAATATTCACGTCGTTCGAGCTTCCACAAGACGCCATGCCTGCACTGTGATGGTACACGTTGCTAGTGGCGGGAAAGGCGTGGAAAAACTTCAAGAGCGTCCTCGTCACTAATTACATGAATAAGGAAATGACTCTGTTCTAGAAGTACGGGTTCATTTCTGAAGACATCTGGGGACGATTTGTTGAGTTGAAGATGATGGAAGAGTTCGTGCGTGAAAGTGCGATGCACAAGACCGTCTAGTCAAAAAATACCCACCCGCATAGACTCGCTCAACTGGGTACATAGGCAAGATCACATAATGGACAATGGAGGACAATGAGGTAGTCTAGAAGGAGGTCGCACCGCCGTTTGCCTCGATTGTGGACTCGTGTGCCCGAAACTGGGTAAGAGCGAGGTCACGTCCCACATCTTCGGATGGCATATCCTTTGCAATTAAACCCTACTGATGAGAAAGTGTCCCAACGTCTAATATCATTGAGCATAGAATCTTTCTAGGGCTCTTTCACTTCAGATAGAGAGAAAGATATACTCTCCATAGAATTAGAAAACAAGGAGCACCTAGGTCGCACCCGAGGCCTAGGTGTTTTTGTTCCTTGAAAATAGAATTCCCACATGACTCCGACATGTACCGAAGTAGGAAGAGAAGCAAAGCCAAACACGGGGAATGGCTAATAGCCCTAATTGAGGAAAGGGTTGAGAAAGGTTCAAAGCGCAGTTCGATATTTAGCTACAAAGCTTTGAGGAAAGGATGAAGCAAAGGGTGGTTGTGGAGAGGAAGGCACGGAATGTGCAAGTCCAAGAAGCACAAGCACAGTTTAGTCCAACCAATCATTAGAAAAGCTGTGCGTCCACCCCTAAGACAGATGTGGATGAAGCTAGATTTCCTCGTGACGACACCCGGGTAACATGTCTGCAATGCTCCTTAGATAGACTTTAATGTTGGACAGACGTGTTAGCTAAATACTTATGTACCCTTATATACATGGCCACATCATGCAATCTACAAGTGAGGCTTGCCAATAGCTCTGTTCCTCTGCAGGCTACTTGGGGATGTGTGGATGCATCCGGTGTAGGGTCGTTTATGTACGGTCGTATTTTAGAGTCAGGGTACGCGAAGGTCCATGTCGACGGTGTACATAAAATTTGTAAGGCCATCATGCTGGAGATGCCCTCAAACAACGAGATCATCACACTAGGGGATGCTATCGGCACATTCATTTGGTGGCCTAAGAAAGATATCTCCTTCGATGCCCGCCCAAGAGCTCTGAAGCTACAAGCACTACAAGAGCCACATGATGCACCGGAGCTACCAGCACTACTACAGCCATGTGATGCACCGAAGGAGCCCGCCAAATTGGCTACCATGTCCCAATAGGCATAAACTATTACAGGAGTGCAGGCCTAGTCGTCTCCTTTGAAGACGACATTTTGCTAGAAAGGGAGGTGGAGACAAGGGCAAATCGAAAGGGACCACGTCAGCCCGTGATTTTCCGTTTGCCCCATTGGTGCGGCAATTCGAGCTGGGGCAGTCGTTTGTACCGAATGAGAGCAAGGAGACACTTACATTAGCCTATATTAGATTGCAAGATTGGTACATAGAACAAGCCAACAAACCGGTAGCACAACAGACATCGAGTATCTCGGTGAGCTTTAAGGAGGAGTATTTTTTTACACTGGTTTTTAGATGGAATCTTCGTGGTCGGCTTCTCCGACTTGTTCGATCTATACAACCTCAAAGCACTCGACGCCTTACTCATAAGATGCTGGACAATGTAAATATGTGCAATCACTGTCTACATTTCTGCCGCACCAATAAATGTCATATATATATATAATCCTTAATTTTGTATATGTAGATACATGACCATGGAAGCAATAGCAAGGAAACAACAGGTGGGTTTCGTTAACCCACACATGGTATCCAAGCAAACCATGGACGAAAATAAACGAGTCATCCACGAGTACGTGGAAAAATAATGCTAGCTCATTTAGACAAAAAATTCATACTTTTACCCCACAACACGGGGTAAGTGCTTCATCCAGATGTTACACTGGTTGATTTGTACTATATATTGCACCTCAAAGTTAGGTCAAGTGACTATAACAACATACCTGTGTAAGTTTCACTGGATTCTACTCGTAATTGTACCGAGTAATTTACCTTGATTCTAAAAAGGTCGGCACCCACAACTTGTAGCCTATCAAAGATTTACTCGACACGTCGTTCGGTGTTTACAAATATAAGGGAGGGCCACACAAGAAGGACCCAGTGACTCTAAAGTATATTTATAACTTTCTAGTATCCGATAGTACACAATAATCCTTCACACTCCATAATAATACGTTCGGAACTAATTAACCTATTATATTTTGTCAGTGCCACCAGCAGCCAAGGGCACTGACTTATGTGGATTTTATGTTTGTCACAACATAGTACTCCTTGTTGGTTTATAGAAGACCAATGTCATATAGGTCTCTGTCAATCTTGCAACAATTGTCTCCACTTATCAATTTATATATACGCAAGACTTTACTTTTCTCATCGACAAGCTTAGCAATGCACTAAATCTGCGTTAGAACAGACTAATCTACTAAGTATTCAAGAATAGCTATGTGTCTTCTTTATGCGTGAGGTCTTAAATCCAAAGGGTAGATGCCACTCACAACTCAACTGTTGAGTTGTGAATTTGTTACTTACCATGCATTCAGATTAATTTGTGAACCTTGTGCTGTGAATTTGTCATTTATATTTTTTAATCCAATTGGTTAGCATATATGTGAGTAGATTTCTGAAGGGATGCACTGTACATATATTGTAATGTACGATCTGAGTTGATTTGTGAAATGGATGTGCTGTATGTTATGTAACATGTAATTGGAGTTCATTTTTAAAATGTATGTCATAATAATGTACTGGTGATACTGTGTACTGTCTTTTATTTCAAAGGGCATGGCTAGCATTTCCTAAGGCTAGCCAATGAATTAAAATTTAATAAAAATAGAAAATCAACATCACAGACGGTTATAAAGAAGAACCATATTTGAAGAGCCACTTATCACAGACGGTTCTAAAGTGGAACAGTCTGTGTAAGGGCATCATCATAGACGGTTACAAATTGAAACCGTCTGTAATAAGTGGCTCTTCAAAGATGGTTCTTCTTTAGAACCGTCTGGGATGAGACCATCATCACAGATGGTTCCAAAGTGGATCTGTCTGAGATAATACTACATCACAGACGGTTCCAATTTGGAACCATCTGTAATGAGTTTTTTTACTGATGGTTGGAAAACCCGCTGTGATGACTTTTTGTTATCACTGACACTTCGATACAAACGGTTCACAAAACCGTCTGTGATGTGGTTTGTGAACCGTCTGTAATATGGGTATGTGTAGTAGTAAACAATAGAAGAGCTACACACGCACACACACCTCTACACTCATGCACATATGCACACTCCTGTTTGCACTCGTCTCTACGAGAACGATGAGTTTGAGACTCGAATCCAGGTCAACTGGACGATCTCCTGCACCCTACACTATTGAACCATGCTCAGTCCTCCCACGCAAATAATATAACTTCAGCGTATCCAACTTTTATTTCAGTTTATCCTGAACGAGAATCATAGTTGCTTAGGTTTGGATGTGTAACTGAAAGTGAGCATCTAACAGTTGTCACAACACTTCAAGTAGTCGTAGTTTATGCCAATATTAATTTGTATAATTTTGCAGCTAAAAAAAGTTGTACAAAAAAAATGTACTGCGAGTCATAAGAAAAGTGAGACCCGGCCTGTGTCTGGGCGATGGGGATGTCTCCTTTAACGAATCGATGGAGCGTCTACCCTTGTTTTTTTTAAAAAAAACAATATGAAAAACATTGTACTGCAACTAGGATGCGTATGTGTGAAAAGGTACAACAAATGTCCAATCTGATCCTTAAGTGTTTCCCAAATTAATTAATCCTAATAAGACTCAATCATTTCACGTGTTCCCACAAAAACAATCCGTTGAGTCTATCGCGTCGAGAGAAAATAATATGCAGCTCCGATGGTGCTTAATTTTCAGCAGCTTAAGTTGTGAAGGAGGAACATTGATCGATCGATCTGATTTATTATATTTGCAAGCACATGCATTGATGCATGCATACATCTAAAACCTTATATACTGCATTGTCATATATGGACCCACCAGCATCGAATTATTGCTTGGCAGCCCGTAGATACATATATAGACAGTGTTAGCGATCTTTGATTCGATCCGTTCATACGTGTAAATAATAGGCGCCTCTTGGCCTTTTCGGGGTGGCTTCTGGAACCTTGAGTAGCCGTTTGCGATTTATGAGGTCTTAATAACTCAATAATATTATAGCGAATAATTAACACGTCAAACGTGACATAATCCCTTAGGTATTTATCCCCACGAGTTCTAGCTTGCTCATGCATGTATATACACGTACGCATGCATTCAAATTTCGGCGAAATTTCATCGAAATCTTGGGTTTCGGGTCTCAACGAGATCCAAATTACTGGTCAGATAAAAAAATAAAAAAAATTGAAATTGCTACAATAATTTCAACGAGATTTCAGCAAATTTCATCGAAATTCATATATTTTGGACTGGATTTCATTCATTTTGAGCCGGATTTGGGGCTGGTTGACTTCCTCTGAACCTTTAGTAGTATAAATGTCAACTTTGTTGCTGCTTGCGGGTGTAGGCCAGTGGTTAGAATCCTCGATAGCGTCGCGGAGATCTGGATACGAACCAGCAGTCGCCCAAAATTTTGTTTTCCATTTTTTTTTTGCCTCGGCTCAGGCGTGAAAGATGGTCTTGTCTATTGTGATCATAATACTGTGCTCATAAACTAGACATCTTGAGCCTCATATCTTAGTGGTAGAGTGCTTGCCTTGTGCAACGGGAGGTCTAGGCTTTGATTCCACCACGACAGAATTTTATAAATTTTTTCAACTTTGATCATGACCTATAATATTTAGGAGAGCTTAATAATTCCATCGTAACCCTTGTGTAAATTTTCAAAAAATATACACCTATTTTAGTTGCTTAATCTCGGTTAGCCTTGAATTGCACTATCCGAATTTTTAAAAACTCATGAAACTTGATCATCATCTGAAAATTTTATGAGAATATTAGTGATGCATTGTAACCATGCACAAAAAATCTCAAAATTTGCTAACATGGTTTGTACCATTTTTCTTTCGGTTCAAACTTGCCGATTAGCGTTTTATCAGAACAGTAGCAATTTATGAATTTTTAAAAATTCCTCAGACTTGATAATCATGTAAAATTTTTATGAGAACATTAATGATGTGTCAGAAATCTACACAAAAAATTTCAAAAGTTTTTGATATCGTTTGAACTATTTTGCATTTAATTGAAATTTACCAAAATTTCGGTAATTTCGTCCGAAATTTCTGATTTTTGGCCGAAATTTTGGAAATTTTGGTACAAAAACTTCTGGATTCGAATTTTGTTTTTTGAATTTTAACCAAATTTTATCTAAAATAATGAGATTTCGTTGAAATATTGAATTTCAGATGGAAGAGAGTTGTAAGCAAAAATAAATTTAGAACCTTGCACGTACGTTCAATTCTGTACGTGTACTACTATATGTCAGAATTGGACTGGATATCCACTCGGCGAGAGTCAGCTCAGATTGGATGTGATGGGTTGCTGATCAAATCGTATGGTTTTAAAATAGGCAGCGTATCCAGTGCAATTAGGTATTTGGTGAAACTACAGTACAATCTTACTAAGAAAAATTTTAAAAAATTCTAAAAAAAATTATGGATGTACATCTCAACTTACCCCATCTATATATAAAATTTCATGATCAAATTCGTCCTATGCTAAGAGTAATAAAAAAGACAAACTTGATCATGAACAGGAACAGTTCCTGTTCTTGATCAAGTTTGTTTTTTTTAACTTCTAGCATAGGACGAATTTGATCATGAAATTTTATATGTAGATGGGGTAAGCTAAGATGTACATCCATGATTTTTTTTAGAATTTTTAAAACTTTTCTTAGTAGGGTTGTACTGTGGTTTCACCAAATACTTAATTGCACTGGATATGTTACCTTTAAAATATCATGCTATATGCCAAGCCATCAAGAAATCATGCTATATCCTCGGGTATGGTATAGGATATGCATCGACTGTTGTGTCTTCTATGGTAAAAATGAGAGTCAAATTTATAAATATATGTATAGATAGCTAGATTTCTAAAAAAGTGAGGTATAGAGACCTAGAAAAATGATAATTAAGAAAGTGAAGGGGATGGAGTTCTTTGGGTTTTGGGAATAGAAGACTCGATCTGATGGACACGTCCGCTATGCTACAAAAACCAATTGAACAGTCAGGATCTCGTATTGTGTGAATTGGTTGTACATCTCCCGACGGCTGGCTGTACAGAAAATCTTATCACAGACTATTTTGTGAATCGTTTATAATCATGTATCAGTGATAATGATGACTCATCTCGAACGGTTTACGAACTGTCTGTGAAAAACATATCATAGACGGTTCTGATTGTGAATCATTTGTGATAAGTAGATATCACAAACGATTTTGAGTGTGAACCTTTTTCTCATAGATAGTTCACACTTAGAACCGTCTATGATATGATATGTATTTCAGATAGTTTTTCCTAAAGAACTATCTGTGATATTATTTTGTATTGATATACTTTTCTGTTTATGAACTAGTTTAAGCAAATACTAGCCATGCCCCCTTAAACAAGAAGATTATAGATTGCATCCATATTATCATATCCATATCAGACATTTACTCAGATTACGTATTATTACACCATCTATAGTACATCCATTTCAGAAATTAACATAGATTACATACTACAACATGTACATCACATCCTTTAATTTTAGAAATCAACTTAGATATATTAACAATTGGATACACAAGTATAATTGAGAAATTCACAGCACAAGTTTCACAAAGTAGCCGAAGTGGTAATTTAGAAATAACAAATAACACTACTCCTCAAGTTAGGCAGAGTGAAACTCACCTTTTTGGATATATGACCTGGCTCAGTAAGAAGTAACAGAGTTGTCCTTGAATTCTAATCAGATCGGTCTATTCCAACGCAATTGTAACCTGATAGGTTTTTTTGTACTAAGGAGGAGTTGCATATTGTAGCAAACGTAAAATCAACGTAGGTTATTTCCCTTTCTCTGCTAGTGATATGGCAAATATAGAATTGGTTAGTTTTAGATACATTATTACGGAGTGTGATATAGGATTATTGTATACTAGCGGGTATCGAAAACTTAAAATTGTGCTTCAGCTTCGCTTCGTCCTTGCCAGAAGGCCCTCCATGAACTTTGTACACTTTGACTCAGCTACGTGATTACAAAAAGTTAGCCTCAGCCATTCCAAAAGCAACATACACCTTGAACAATCTATATGATTATGTTATATATGGAGGAAACGTGATTATCTATTGAATAATTTCATGACAGAATTCAAGTCATCACTGCCACTCTGTAAGGAATCAAGATACATAACCTGGTTCTTTCTTAGGTGATTTACAATTAGAACCTAATGAAACCTACACAGTATGTTGTCATGATCATTCAACCGAACTTTGAGTTGCGTATACACTACAAATCAAAGTATAGCATGTAGTGCAGCACTTAACTCGGGTTGTGGGGTAAAAGTATGTACTCTTTATCTTTTTGAGCCACAAATGCCTTGTCGAGAATATATGTAGGGTCGAGGAAACACATTGATTATTTATTCTTTTTCACTTCATGGATCACATATTGACGAGGGCTGGGAACTCCTTGACCGGCCGGCCGTGCGATCGGATCCCTAAGCTCGGAAGGCCCCGATCACACTGGTGCGCACTCGGGCGCCGACCTCGAGCGCTGTGTGCCCGAGCTCGACCAAGACGACCTCTAGCTCGGGCGGGGTCTCGTCTCAAGCCCCGTCCGCCCTAGGATTTGGATCTAGTATTTGACCGCGCTTCAGAGAGCGGTCGTGGGGATGACTAAGAGTGCGCGGCAAGTTCGGGTGCAGTTGCTGCCAGCCCTCAAGGTGCACGAAGGCCCCTTCCCATGGATCGCACCCAGTCGTTGCGGGCAGAGGGAGTATAAAGACCAAGGACGCATGAGCTCCAAAGAAGACGAACACAGCACACACAGCAGCTCGAGCTAGGAATCACCATTACCGTCTTGAGTTGTAAACACTGCTCTGTACACCCATATAACAAGAATCACCGCCGCAAGGCGACTGGAGTAGAGCTATTACCTTCACAGGGGCTCGAACCAGTATAAACTCTTGTCTCGTGCTCGTTGTCGCCTTGCTCCGACCATCACCGCGATCGATTTTCTTCCTTCGTTCGAGCAAAACGCAGCTCGGGTCCCATAGACTCTCTGACCCCTACCTCTTTTCTCGCGGTTGACGATCCCGATCGTCAACACATATCTATGTATACAAAAGCATGGAGTCATATATATATATATATATCGATATTACACGAATGTAGACTATGATTGCACACACTTACAATATCCAACATCTCATGATTAATAAATAAAGCATCTCTTAATATAATATGTTGAACAACCTTAAGGTCAACTTACATTTGTGAAGCCTAGATGGCTTCAACTCGTAGTATAATAAATTTCGTAATCATTCTCAAGTAAAACATTCTCATCCTTAACCACTTTCCATATCACATTGTTCACATTCCCAACCTCATTTTATTTTCAAAACTCTACCCCTTGACCGTAATCCCCGAGCAATGTCCAATACCGTGGACTCGGCTATTCAATAGTTTTTACACTCGCAGAGGTTATACACTTTACCCACAAGATATAATCAACTCACCACGTCACCGTGAATCGCCATACAATAGTATGCTAATGAGCGATCATAACAAAGCCTTTCCAAAGATCCGTCTAAACCCAAAGATGCCGCTAAGGTTTCAACATCGGTGGACTGGTTACCACATCAGAGGCCCCCTCTTGCGCTGTGAGTTTTACTACCCGCACATTCGGGACTCACTCCTGCACGACAAGCATCAAGCATAGATTTCACAATTTACTCACTAGGTCTGTCCCATTCCTAACTTGTGGTTGTATGAATGACTCGGTCAAAGGCTCGCAAGGTTAAGTAGGCAAGACTAACCAAAAGTTCATCACATCAACATGTCATAAAACCGTCGCGATCCCAATTGCCACTCTTGGCCCACTCAAACCAAATCGCGATCCCAATTGCGGTCTTGGCCCACGAAACAATCTTAAAACCAAATGCGACCGCCCGGTTGCACTCTTGGCCCACGTAAACAATCTTGCCACTTGCCTCGGTCTAAATCACTTTCCCACCCCATCCTTTACCATGCACCACGTGCCATCATCAACTCAATAACACATGTCTCATTCTCAAAACATGTTCCATATCTCATTAAGTCATTATTAACTTTAATTTTCCAAAATCATGACAAATCTACGCAAGGGCTAAGCACACTACATACGGTCTAATTAACCCATGTTGGCAAATTATTAATGTCCAACTATTAATCCACAACCTAGGGTGACAAATGAATCATGGCATACAAATAATAGCGACAAGGTGGCAATAACAAGTAGGTTGATTATCTAATCCTGTATTAATTGAAATCATTTTATTTCAAACTAGCATGCAATAATTTGAATCAAAGTAAATTTGTAAACCGGGAGCAATATGATCAAAGCACAACTTGCACGGCCCTTGCAATTTTTATTATTCTTTACTCTTTATCTTGATCCTTGATCCTCGATCTTCAATCTCCACTTGCTTGATCCTCGGCTCCTTGGCGACTTACGGCAACGTCTAACGATAAACAAACATAAATACAACAAAACTCAAAAGGCAAATCAAGTAAACTCCAAATTAAGAACAAATAGCATTGGGCTGCTTGGCTTAGATGAAATTAGGAACTTGAATGGATTAGAGTCGATGATTAGACAAAAAGAGAAACGAAGCTTTGAAAAATACAGAAGAAAGATTAATAAATCGGGAAAGAAGAATAATATTCGAAGAATATTATCTTGGTTGGATTGTCGATGACATATGGACTCTCGATCTATAGATCGGGTCCACGAGAATGATTTGGTTCACGATGAACTAAACTTCGGTAGCGGTGTTGACTTTTGTTGGTGATGGAATAGATAGAGTGATGAGAGAGATTAGGGTTTGATACGAGAGGGTGACATATGGGCCAATGGTCTATTGACCAGAAGTCCACGAACAGGTTTCTAGAAGATTAAGGTTTACGAGAGAAGGCATCGACACAAGGGTCTAAATGCGATCGGGCTAGGATTTGGTCTGCAGGTTCGGTCATACTACGATGAAGAGACTTGGCGATGATAAGGCGACAATGATATGAAGGCGAGGTTAATCACATATGTGATGAGGGCAAAGTGTTAACGACAGGGCGTTAACGATAAAACAAACAACAAATACGTTAACGATGAAATGTTACGTAAGCGTTAACGGCGGGCGTTAACGATGAAAGCGTTAACGGCGAGGCGTTAACGGCGAACGTTAACGGCTGGCGAAGCGATGAAAATTTGTGTCGAGGTTGAAGAGATCAAACAAGTCTTGAAAGTTGATTGTGAAGAAGCCCCCCAATGACTAGTTGAATACTTTAATAGATGTTTATGCTTAAAGCTGATCAAGATACTCGATACACATTGTGGTAGTGGTTTGTTCTATGTACCAATCATGCAATCTAAGGAAAGCCATTGTAAGGTTTTTCAAAGGATACACTGTAGCATCGCTACAGTGCTTCGTTCTTCTGTTTCCTGGCTGTTTTTTTCAGAGCTCCATTAGAGGTTTCTTGCACACACAATACCGGAGCTAGAGGCATGGCAGCGCAAGGAAGTGACAATATAGAACGAGGACGACGACGCGGTGCCGGAGCATGTGACAGAGCGGTGAACGGAGGACGGGAGCGGCACCGACGGCGCTCGGAGCGGCAACCGGGTGGCGGCGCGGTGCTCCGGCGAGGGAGCGGCGGGGAGCCGGCCAGGGGGTGCAGAAGGGTGCGGCGACGAGGATGCAATCGGAAAGTTAAGGTCCTTTGTGATCTGCATTGATTTGCCCTTGTCTTGCTTTCTACCAAATGGAGTTTTCACAAGAGATGCGTGGGCATGATCCCATATAAAGGCTTTTGATGCGCAGGGCACAATAACTGATTTGGTGGCTTGCTGAGGTGCAACAGGTGACTCCGGTAGTGCAGGTAACTTCGAGAGTGTAGATACTTCCAGTGTTAGAGGATGGGTGTCCAGGAGGAAGTTCCTTGCTTCCCAAGGCCGTGGAGAGTACATCTTTCTCCCTATTTAGCAAAAAAGAGCCATTGAAAGATTATGTACTCAACACTGCCTGCAAGATCCTGACATGTTATTTCACTTATTAAGTTATGTGCTAATTACATAATTGGTAGTTCGATGTCTTACCAGGTGTTCACACACTTCTTCGTCCGCGAGGTTAGTAAAGGACATGGTGCCAGAAGATGTGAAATGTGGCCTCGCTCTTAGCCAATTTCAGGTGCACTTGTCAACGATTGACACAAATGGTGGGAAGCCTACTCGTCATCCCTCCTCCATTGCGTGGTCTTACCCATGTACCTAGCAATGACGAGTCTGTAGGGGTGGGTGTTTCTTGCCTTAAGGGCTTTGTGCGCTTCACTTTAATGTACGAATTCTTTCATTATCTTCATCTCAATAAATATTTACCATACATCCTCATTAATAAACACATACTTAGAGAAGAGAGTCTTGTCCTTTTTGACAAAATCTGTGACAAGCGAGTTCTTGAAGTTCTTCCACGCCTTTCCCGCTACTAACAGTGTATACTATCGCACTAAACGCACGGAGTGTTCAGGTATCTCGAATGATGCAAAAATTTCTATCAACAGGTTGTTGCACTCCTCGTCAGTTAGTGATTTCCAAGCTTGATGGGTTTGGAGACCCGTTCTTGTTCAACCATTCTGCACAATGTTCGGAATGTTGACGTTGCCTTTCTCGGTTCAGTAGGGGGCCATCCTGCAGATTGATCGTCGTGATTGCATATTGGTCCGTAGGCCTTTTATTTGCTCCTCTTGGACCACGAGTCGGTTTTCCTTTCATCGGTTCATCGTATCCTTTTGGCGATGACCTCTTTGGGAGTAGTCACTTCCTAACCTTAAGCCCTATATCTATTTGTTGTACTTAGCTATTTACACACACACACATAAAAGCATAAAGGCTCATAATTAGATATCTAACATAACAAGAAATTACTAAAAGCCCAAGTTGATTGATTGTTCTCAGATGTCGGGCTACCTTAGTGAAAGACCTTGCCACTAGGGATAAGATTATAGACAAATTTGTAACAAAAATACCACTCATTTGAAATGACAGTTTTCAATACTAGAAAGTTAATGAAACCTAATCAATTGAGAATCTTAGACCCATATCTATATATTAGAATGAAAATTCAAGAAAGCTTACAGGATATATAGGTTGATTAGATAACAAAAACAGTATACAAGAACTAGATAGCCGACAGCAGCATAGAAACAATAACAGGGACATCATCCAAAGACCAAGTATAAACAGTAAGTAATTTGATCCAGAATATATAACTATTCAAATAAAGTAGAAACTTGATCTAATCAAGTATATGATAGCTGAAAATTGAAATTTTGTCACAAATTGTCTCCCTAATGCCCAATCTTCATCGAACAATGCCACCTACATGCAAGGTCCCAAAGACAATAAAGTATAGAATATTTAAGCACGTACTTAGAATGACAAAGTGCTCTTAGGTGTCGGGTTACTAAAGGTTAGACCTTTAGCCTCCTCGTCACAAGGTGTAGGGCTGCTAGAGATTAGTCTCCTACCTCCACTATATTAGGGTCAATTAATCACTAGTTGAATAGACAATTATCTAAACAAATTAGGCCTTGAACTCTTGCCTTCCTAAATTATGCACCATAAATTTTGAAGTACCAAATTTTTCTTATTCACATGAAACAAGTTCAAAATAGTACTATTTGACTAAGATACAATACAAGAATATCAATATGATAGACTAAGCCGAATAGGAACAGAGACTACGTATCAAAACTACAACCACTAGGTAGTCAAGATATGCAATGATAATCATATGAACATCAATCTTATAGTAATTGAAGCATCAAATTAATACCATCAAGTTCAAGGCTAAGATTACTATTGAAATTGTCTAATTCAACTTGTAGAGACCCTAATTACATCATTGAGCATTCGAAAGATAACAAACAGTGAGAATGATTGAAAGAACCAATTAAGAGTTCAGGCAGTCATTTTAAGTGTTTAGTATACAAAATATAAATTTGGTTACATAGAAAACAAAAACATAAAGTGTATAGACATGTCCTTACTGTATGAGTTAGAATTCTCTAAACTAACAACAATAGGCTGCTAAACCACATGCTCCATCAAATTAACAAGACAGAGATGCACATGTCTAAGGGAAATAGCTACCGAAAATACTAACAACTGTAATGTGAGCTTCCGCTAGCAATTTTTAAAACAATAACTAATGGCCAAATCAGGTTTAGTGCACCCGAACACATGAACAAATAACATGCTTATGTATGATTCAGAACTAGCAACAAGTTCTGACAGACTAACAGACACACGTGATGCCTAAATGCAGATACAAGTTCAGGAAGTGTTCATTGGCATCACCCAACCACACTAACTCCACGTATATTTTTCATCTTATTTATTATGAGCCATAACTGCTGCACAAAGTTTGTGGTGCGTACTTCCAGATTTTCATAGGCATAATCAGGAAGTACAACCTAGCATAAGAGCTTGTCACAACCCAACACTGAAGCTAATTCTAGAACCCCACCCTAAGCCCTAACTAAGCAAGAATCACCTTTGAGCCAAAATGGCGTAATGAAATTACAGTACTATGAAACATTGGCATGATAAGTAAAATTAGAAATATTATAGGCATTCATTCAAGCATATTTCATAGCATTATGTCATCAGATACATACAATAGCGGGGAGGAGGCTGGCATAAGGGGAGCAGGTGGGGGTGGAGGCTGATGCGGAGATCGAAGGATGCTAACCTAGGGAGGGGACCGGTGTGGGGACTGGCGTTGGGAGGAGGCCGATGCAGGGAGGAGGATGGCATGGGGAGCATTGTGGGGATCGATGCGGGGAGGATGTTGGGTCAGGGATCAACACAGGGAGGAGGCTGGGTCGAGGACTAGCGTAGGGAGGAGGTAGGCACGGGGGGAGTAGTTGTGGGAGGAGGCAGCGTGTTGGAGCAGAGCAGGTCAACTAGGTTTGGGAATGGCTAAGGTTAAAGCCAAAACCAAGCGGACTTTATGGTGTGGACATCAGAGATGATTCTAGTATAGAACCGTCCTTCTGTGATGTTAAAAAATAAGAGATGGTTCTAGTATGGAACCGTCTATGATGTGAGTACATCAGAGATTGTTCTATACTATAACCGTCTTTGATGTTTAGTTCAGCAGAATTTGCAATTAAGATAATTCAAATGTGTTCTAGTATAGATCCATCTCTTACTTCCACTAAATAATACCTAGTTATACTTTATGTTTCTAGAAGATTCACACAAATATTGAATGTTGTTACCTTTGTTCTTTTGTAAACACATCATTCCGCACATATTAAAAAGATAAAAAATATGAATGTCATTAACCTTGGTGTTTGAAAAAATTGTTGGTTAAATTTGGAGTCTTTTGTACTATGGTTTTGTGAAACACGAGCAATCAACTCAAAACCAGTATCTGTGGAATGTATGGATCTGGGTATCTGGTTGATGGGCCGACTGGATCGTCTCGAGGGGGTGGGCTAGGCCAGCCATGCAGAAAAGGGAGATGCTCTAGAAGGTCCAGCTGTGCGCAGTAGAGAAAAAGACTAGGAGAAGGAACGGACAGGGTAGGTAGACAAGACACGATTACCCCTTGCCAAGGGCGGCTCGCTCTGCTGGCGTCTACATAGGGCGGCTCGCTTTGCATGCTCTTGTACATGGTCGGCCACCACAGACGCTCTCTCCTCTCGCCTGCTACCCCTGCCTCCTGCTATGCCCCAACAACTTCCACTGCTGTACCCAGGCAACCCTTCTCTGCTGTATAAAGAGGAGGGGAGCTTCGAGAGAGAGGGAGAGAGAGAGGGAAGAGAAAAAACATCTGTAAGAGAGCACTTGTAAGAGAAAACACTCTTCCATACTCCAGAAACGCCGAATGTAGGACTAGGGTATTATCTCCATTGGATAGCCCGAACCTAGGTAAAATCGCCTCGTGTGTTGCATTACCATCAGACTCAGATCTTCCACCTTGCCGCATTCATTTTTCTTTATTGCCGATCATAAACATTGACAGTATCTTTACTTCTCTAAGGAACAAAACAAGCCAGCCATGCTATTGTAACACTGAATTATGAATATGTGATGTACATATAGATCTACTTTTGTACATAAAGACATGAAAAATAAATATGGCGACCTCATCATAACTCCACTTGCTTGTACTTTTGTATAAAAATTAACCCTTCATGATGATCGATGCGTGTGGAGCTAGCTACTTCCTCAGGTTATTCTTTCTCGGCCATTATGCCATTTTCAATGGGAGGTAAATCATCAAATTGATTGTATTGTTCCTCATTTACTACATTCTCAACACCGACAATCCTCCTTTTCTATGAAGAACTATGTGGAGCTTCTTTTTCGACAAATCAATTATATAGAAGACTTGAATAACTTGGTTAGCGAGTATGAATGGTTCATCTTGGTATCTAACACGTTCGAGGTCCACAGTAGTGATGCCGTACTTGTCAATCTTCACATACTAGAGGTGGACCCAATAGCACCGAAATAGGGGGATCTTGTAAAGTATGTATTCGAGTTCCCAAATCTCCTGTATAAACCCATAGTAGGAGCTCTTCGTCGACCGAGCAGTGTTGAATGCATCTATATGGATACCACTTTTCTGGTTTGTGCTCTTCATATCCTGATGTCTCGTGTAAAACCTGTACCCATTTAAGTCGTATCCTTTCCTTGTCATAACTGTAAAAGTTGGCCCTTTTGCCAATCTTGTCAACGTGTTATTTGACAAGCTCCTAGTGAAGAGTCACTCCTTCAACCATTTATTGAACTAATGGTTATACTGTCTCATGATCTAAGACTCCTATCGTGTCAGATTCTCTTGCCTTAGCCAGTGCTTGTGTTCGATGATATACGGGAACACTATAGCCATGTATAGCAAAACCATGAAATAGGCTCAAGCACATGCAACCAGATCAGGCATGATTGCTTTCCTTTCGATAGTCTCGATACCTCGGAGTCCCCCTTATGGCAAGATCGAGACACACCTATTGGTTCGACTAGAGCCATGTAATCGACATAGAACTTGACGACTTCTTCGGTTACATAACCTTCAACAAAGCTACCCTTTGATCGAGATCGACCTATACATAGGACTTGAGAATTCCTATGTATCCTTCGAATGGGTACATATTACGTAGGAATAAGAGTTTGCGCATCTTTATCTCTCTCATAAGGTAAACAATGAGATGGAACATGATATCAAAAAACGATAGAGAAATACATCTCAAGATTACATAGAGTGATCACCACCTCAGCCTGCAAAGCATCTAGTCCTTCAGGATCGATAACCTTCTGAGCAATTGTGTTAAAGAAATAACACAACCTCGTGGTTGTCTCCCAGACCTTTATTAGCAAAATACTTCTAATTGCTATAGAGAGCATCTGTGTCATCAACACATACCAATCATGAGACTTCATGCTAGTTAATTTCAAATCTTGCATCAAAACAAGTCTCTTCATATTGGAGAGTAAGTAGATGGAACTTTCACACTACGTAAACACTAGCACAGTTTAGTTCTCTCAGCTTTGGATAGAGTGTAATAGGCAAGTTCGTAGTATGTTCATCCTTTATCGGTCTCTTTTGGTGCTAAATCAAGTCTTATGCCCATATCTACCAAGTCAAGCTATGCATTGATACCATCCTTTGTTTTGCCCTGAATATTCAGTAAGAGACCAATTAAGCTATCACAAACATTCTTCCCTATGTGCAAGACATCTATACAGTGGCAAACTTCTAGGTGTTCTTAATAAGGTAGGTCCCAAAATATTGATCTCTTATTTCACATGCTCTTCTCATGTGTCCTTGATTTACATCCCTTTCTATGTGCAACATCTAAATCCTTAACCATGTCATAAACATCTCTTCTGCTTAAAGTCCTTAGAGCTAAACTGTCTTTGTTCACTACAAGAAAAGTGCTTTTTAATGACGATCTAAACTCGTCATCATTAGTTCCGAAATCGTCATTGTAGGTTTTTTATGATGAAATTCAACTTGTCATAAAAAGTGCGTCATAGAAAGTTTTCAATGACGAATTACTTATTTTCGTCATAAAAAATCAACTTTTTTGTGACGAATTACATTTTCATCAGCGAAGAGGTCACTTCTATGATGAATATAACCGTCATTAATTGTACCCAAAACGTCATAAAAAATGTCGAATTCGTCATAAAAGACACTCCGATCGGCCAAAAATGAGCGTTGACCATTTTATTTATGACGAAATTGTTCATCACAGATTATTGTCACGTGGATATGCATTTTCGTCATTGAACACTCCAATGCCACGTCAATAGCCAGGGTTCTCCAGTGTACACAACTACCTGCATATATATATATATATATATATATATATATATGGACACAAGATCAAGCACATACATAAGAATATATTCACACAAATCCAAGCATTGTGCATATACACTTATACACGCCATGTCAACACAATACATATAATACTAATAGTCAGTAATGCCAAACTCACGCATTCTCATAAACATCCAAGACACATCTTAAGTACAGAACATATTACAAATGAGCTTTAGCTTTAACTAATGGTCTAAAAAGGAAATCAAGATCATGCCGTTGATTTTTGAACCGACCTACACTCAGGTTGCCAGCTATCTCCATTTTCTTCCTCTGCCCATTCTTGACCCATTCCCTGCCCATCCTCCCAGCTAGCTGCCAGCCATTTTTTTTGCCCATACCTTCAAGCCAGGTGGAAGGGGCAAGCACTGCATGCTCTCCACGTAGTATCTAGCCCCACAATTTACCAAATCCAGTCCACAGTTTGAAACTCTGGTCCTAGCTAGCCATGTCGGTTGTGATTGCCATATAAAAAGCAACATGGTTAGCCTCACTTGTAAACTACTTTATCTCACCACGCTATAGAAATTACCAACATACTTTTCTCACCAATCTCTACCCTCTTGGCATTCACAAACTAATAGGAATTGAAACAATAGGCATAACCAAACACTTGTCACAGTTCACAAAAGATAAAAGCTATCAATCCATAATCATTGACTAAACAGAATGCTAACACATTTGAATAATGCATAAGAAATAAAATGTTGTATCGTAAGGAAATTCCTTATGAGATATCATACACTGATACACACATAAATTCTAGAATAACAATCCCACTCCTTGCCAGCCCACTATTTTGCCAAGCTAGCCCTTAGTTTTCACCCTGCACAGCCGATTCAAAAGCAATGTTGGTTAGGGGCATCATAAAAGAGCAAGAACTACATTTACACCCTTACCTACAGCCGTCCTCTTCTACTCTCTTCACTGCCTTCTCTTCACTGTCTTTTTTCGCTAAGAAAAAGGGCAATCGACCAATTCAAAAGGAGAAGGAGACAACTACCAATCGCTCCCCTCCTGCCATTTTTCCTTCAACTTTCCTCGCAGCCACAAGGTACCACCCATTAGTTGATGCAAAATTTTCCTTTTGTTATCTAATGAGAGCAAGTGCTACACATTCAGACTAATCTAAGCACCATGTGCACAGAAGCCACTCACGTAGCAACACTAACAAAACAACAAGCTTACTCATACTAAATAGCGAGCAAAAGGGGTAGTAAGAAATATGGAACTTAATCAAGTCCTTGCTTGTTAATACACACTATGATTATAGTCCTACAAAATTTGTTAATCTCTTCTTTGAACCCAAGCATAATCCAGAGTATGTGTATATTGATAGATCCCAGCTAGGCATAAAGTGGACAACCTGAGAACACTCTTTGTTCTGCCATGCACACACACCATTCCAATTTGTATACCGACTGAAATATAAGAATCAAGCACAGCATTCGTTTTAGTAGTTATATGGCTGAAGTCTGTGCTTCATGCTTTATCTTGCAATAACAAAATCTAAAACATGAAGAATGTAAATTCCATAGTTCTCATTTATGACTAGTACCTGTGAATGATCAAACAGCCATAGCATGTACGGAAAATTGAGTAGCGAGTACTACCATATTCACTTGCTAGGAAGAACATTAAACTTCACCTGCCAGATAAATTCTTACATGTATATAGAAAAAGGCCATGGGCAATTTTACCATTTAGGGTCTTCCAAAAATTCTTGATTCCTAAACTCGGATGTAACTGGTTCCTAGATGCCTAGGCCATGGGTAACATAAAAAGAATGAACTAAAATTTCGTGCTACCGATATCTCATGAAGTCATCAATTAGGCACCCCTTCACTTTGATATCCTTCAAAATCTGGAGCACAGATATTCCAGGAATGTATGGTACCTGCAAGTAAAACATAATAATGGGTCATGAGATGAAGCCCAAGACTTTACAAATGTAATGCTTGAAACCTCTCAGATGACTAATAAAATGCTAAGTAGACAGAGAAAATCTTCTACAAAACTACATCAAAAACAAAACTGATTCTATTAGACCGAAAACATTTTAGCCCAGCATACTAGTAAAAATGGATGTGTTACAATACCTCTGGAATACTTACTTCTTGCGTATATCTGCTGTGTGTGACAGGTTTATTTTCATTGTTGCAGGTTATAATTAGGTACATCTTTAATGATGTGCCATGCCACAGAAGTGCCCACTACCATTCACCAGACAAAGCACAATTACAAATTTAATAGTTGAACTTAAAAGCACAAAAGATGAATAAATGGAAGTCGAAAGAATCAGAGCTGCTCATAGAAAAGAACAGAAAAACTGGAAATCTGCCTCACCAATTGACTTGATAACAAAGAACTTTGCATAGGGATAGTCCACTCGGTGATCATTGCTGTTATATTGATCAGTTCTTATAAGGATTATAGATGCATACCTTGCAAGACCATCGTAGCAACCTGTTAATATGAAGCTGTCAAAAGGAAGTAGTTTAGTAATACTGGAATCCACATGGAAGCAAAACTTGAAATAAAGATCAAAGATGTAAACAGTTCATTTTAACTTGAAATAAAGATCCAACTAAGGAAATGATCAAAATTGTTACTGTGTATAAGTGTATTAATAGCGTAATACTGATAGGTTTTGGACATCGAAAAAGATATTTAGCATTTATTTAGCAAATTTCATACATGGACAAAGTCACAAAACTGAGTTCTTTGAAATAGCCTAATAGCAATCTGAATCTGCCCTCTATTTCCATCGCTTGGGTTCAAATCTGAATGCGATACCCTCCAATTTGCCCTCTATTTCTGCCGCTTTGGTTCAAGTCTTAATGCTACCATCCCTCGAATTTGCCCTCTATTTTTGTTGCATGGGTTCAAGTCACAACATAATTTGATTAATTTCACAACCACATACACAACACAGCAATATCTCCCAAAAACCAAACCATCAAACACAACTTCGTACCGCCGAGATGCCCTTGGCGAGGAGGAACTGCTGGAGCGGCAACCGCACGAGCTCGCCGTCCACGAGGAAGTTGAAGGGCTGCGCCTGGTGGTCCGGATCAGATGTGAAACGGAGCTGATAATTCAGAAAACCCGCGTGTCATTTCATTCTAGCGTGGTCGGGGCTAGGTTACGGGGACGCTCACCGGCGAGGAGGAGGTGGTTGATGATCTCGAAGAGGCCCATGCGAGAGAGATCGGCGGGGACGGCGGCAAATAAGGGCGGTGGCGGCGACGGCCGCGGCGAGGCGTGGCACGGACCGCGGCGAGTGGCGTGAGGCATGGAGCGGATCGGTGCTAGGTTTTCTCATCGATCGTGCTGCCACCGGGCGTTTTGGCATGTTGGTCGTTATTTCCGTCGGCGGACCGATGAAAATATTTAAACGTTTTTTTGCGTCGGCCGATTAAAAATAAATCATCTTCGCCACGTGGACTATTTTCGTCAGTCTAGGCCGACGAAAATATTTGCGCTCCTATTTTCATCGGCCTAGATCGACGAAATTAGTCCAAAATTTTTTTTTGAATTCTTTGAATGCGGTTACTCAATTATTTTCGTCGGCCTTGACAAGGATACCGACGAAAATAATTGTAATTTCATCGGTCACATATAACCGACGAAATTACTCAGTTATTTATGTCGGTCTTTTTTTGGCCGAAAATAATCCGGGCCGACGAAAATAGTGTAGATTCCTGTAGTGTTTTGACTATTAATGATGCTTGCAATATATGTGCTATTACTATTAATGAAACTTGTAAAAACACCATAACTTTTGATTCGTACCTTCGATTTTAGTGTTCTTGTGCTTTCCGGAATCATCACATGATGAGCTCTTCCATTATATTCTTATGGGCATCAATTCTAGTTTGCAAATACAAAATCCGAGCACGTTTGTTAAAATGGCTATAACTTTTGACTCGTAACTCCGATTGGAGCATTCTTTGACTCGTTGAAAAGATAACGAAAAGTAGCACCCGAATTTCATAAGTGTGACAAAATTAGATGGTCGAATCCTGATGGTTTGTGCGAGTGTGTGCGCGGCGATGGAATTCCAAAAAAAACATCGTTTAGGGCCTCAAAACATCCTTCGAAGTTTTGAATTTGTTTCGGTCGTTCTTTTCAATTATTGCAAATGAAATATTAGTTCCAATTATTTCAAATGTAATATTATTTAATTTCAATTCTTTCAAATTAGAAGGCAGGAGAGGTAATTAGCAATATTTAAAATTGTCTATTTTTATTATTTCGGCGCTTTCAATTAAAACCACCACGTATAATATTATCGATGGCGGTTTAGCTAAAATCGCTTAATGTGAGTATCTGTGGCGGTTTTAGCCATCGCCATCGACATTACATTATCGCGACGCTTTTAGCCAAAAGTCGCCATCGATGTATTTGTATGTTCTAAAGAAAACCACCACTGATAATGCATTATTTGTGACGGTTCCAAATAAAAATCGTCACAAATAGCCTTCTAGCCATTTTTTTAAAACCGCCACTGATAATGCCATTTTTGACGGTTCTAGAAAAAATGCCACAAATAGAGTGTCACCTATGTGATGTTTTGTAGTGGTGAATGTGAAAGCCACCAATCGTATAGAAGGATTCCAATGAAGCCTTGCACTACATCACATGCTTATACCAACCAATCCAAACCTGAACCCTAATCAGCTGACCATGAAAGGACATAAGCAAGAATTGACGGTGTTAGACCGGTCGGGCATCCCTACGCGGAGCTGGGCCGCATCCATGAGGCCCGCAATATCCCACAGCCACGGAATGGCCGGGGTGTCTCAAGCAAGTTCCACCGGAGGGTGGTCCAGGAGGAGACGGACTGCATGCAGGTTCTGAGCCGGAGTGGCAGCCTCCATGGCCAGCCGACGCCGAACCGGAAGCCCGGCCACCGCCACGGAAGCGCCACCGCCCTCCTGCTGTGGCGGTGGGAGGCGATCCCTCGTCCGGCGAGAACGCTGGGACGTATTTTGGGAATCACTAGCCTCCGCCACGCCTTGTTGCTGCGAGTGTGAACCCGCCATCACCAGGCGCGAAGTCCTCTCGGACAGAGAACCGAAACTCGCCGGAGAGATGGCTGGATGAGCCGACCACTAGCCCCCTACCTGGCGCGCCCCTGTCGGCGTATTTCGCCTGACAAGATTCCGCTAACAGGGTGTCTACTCCCTAGACGGAAATTATGGTTCGGTAGAGGGCGTCTTCGTGGCTGGAAACCCTAATGTCTCTCAGCGGTGAGTTCCGGGTGACAGCAAGCTGGCGGACACGCTGATCTATCCAGGTTCAGGCCCCCGGAATGGGTAATAGCCCTACGTCCTGCGAGTTCTTTATTGAGGAAAGGGGAAAAGTGTCTTACAAGGATGTTTCTTGATGTCTACCTTCCTATTCTTCTTGTTCTAGCCAATCGACCGGCCCCTTCTTCATGCACTAGGGCGCCCTCATATAGACGGGCCACCCAGGGCAGGAGAGAAGGTGGCGCTATACTTATCTACACACATTAATTACACCCATCATTCCAGCTTCCACGTCTACCCATGACTCATTTATCAATCACGCCTCCGTGGCCTTGTCCTTCGGACATTATTTAATGTCGGTGAGAGGCCTTACCCGGTCCGCCCGGAACAGGATGCTTCTACGACGGGTTGGTGAGAGACGTCAGAGGGATGAGCCGCTATCGTGTCGAACGCTGGACCCTTCACAATTAATGACCCTGACACGAAGTGCCAGGAGAGGGAACCTTCGAGGCGAAGCCTCCCCTTCATTCCTTTGGTCGCATCCGTGGCCTAACAAGGGGGGCCCAAACACCCGCCCGCTCGGCAGGCCGCCACGTGGGCTTTCACCGGCGGCGGCGTGCTTCGCCGCCCCGCGCCAGGGCGCCACGCGGCCGCCGCCCGTGAGTAGGGCGTGATCGCTAGATCGCTGCCGGGGCCACGTGGGCTTCCACTCGCGAAGCGTGGCGTGCTCGCCGGCCGCTCGCTAGGGCGCCACGCTTCGCCGCCAGCAAGGTGGTGTGATCACCGAGACAGCTTCGGGGCGCGTGGGCTCTCCACCCGACGGCGGCGTCTTTCGCCGGCTGCCGCTAGGGCGCCACGAGGCCGCCGCCCGGCGAAAGCGTGTGATCGCCAGATCGCTTGTCGGGGTCGCGGGGCTCTCCACCCGGCGAAGGCGTGCTTCGCCCGGCTACCGCCAGGCGCCACGCGAACGCCGCCGTCGGAAAGCGTGTCGCGATCGCCATCGCCGGTGGGCCGCGTGGACTTTAAGTTGGGCCAGGCCACTTCTTGGGCCTATTACTTTTCACGGTGGAAAGGGTACCCCGGTGCAGAGTACACCGACACTCGTAAACCAGGAAGCCACACAAGTATATGATCATGGATCGTTACCACTGGACACATAGTGCAGTGGAAGGAAGTTTATGTAGCCCGAATCAATGAAGTTCGCCTCCAGTTGCAGTGGTTGATTTTCCTTGTTCGGTTGTCGATCGTCCCGATCAATGTCGCAATAGTAGTAACACCTCTACTGGTATCCACATGTCCGGGGAAAAGAACGCCATGTGCTGATGTGCTAGCACCAACGTGCACAGGAAGGCTCAAGTGGTGATGGCTAGGGTTTCGGTGGCTACGCTATCTGATCTCACTAGATTGCAACCGCGAACCCTCTTTAAATAGCTGTCCCAACCCCTGCAGCGGCACCCCATATTAGGGCCCAACTGAAGGTCACACCCCACTTGGCCCATTAGTGACGGATCCAATCTGTACCACTATATTTCAACCCCTTAAGTGTGTGACCTTATAGGTTCACATGCACTCGGACATGGTTAGAGCACCCTATCGATCATTGAATACTCCTATTCAATCATCGGGTACACCCACTTACTCGACCATCGAGCATTCGACCAATAGTTGATAGCGGCCCCTAGCAGGACTTACCTACTCCCGAGTACATATAATGATCGGACAAACCTCAACAATGTCCTATATGCATTTCCTTTTGCCTCAAGATATCGGTCAAACCCAAGACGAGTTGTTGTCATCCTTGTTTGGATGGCTTGACCACTCTTTCTCGATGACATGACTCGGGTTCCCTGAATACATCGAGTAACTCTTTACTCGATGACTCGAGTAACACTTTACTCGAGTAGCATAGCCATGCATTTTCTGAAATCTGATCACTCGAGAGGCCTAGAGAAATCTGATCACTCGAGAGACAAATCCTATCTTGATCGACTACGCCTCACAGCATGTTTCATGACAAATCTGAAAGCCATCTTTATAACTACCCAGTTACAAAGTAGCGTTTGATAACCCCAAAGTAAGCCATTACGCATCTTGAATATATGCGATAATCTCAAGTCGAAGGATATAGCATACATATTGTATATGAGACCAACTGATGATATGAAAGAATACAATGTTCTCGCAGTGTCTCATAGTGGGTCAATAACTAACATCATGTTCTCTAACATGTGTCCATATTATTAGTTTGATATCTCCATATCTATGACCTGTGAAATGTGGCCATCAACCAATATATATGCTAGTCTACTCATATGTGTCCTTATATGATTACCGACTAGGGATAACTTGAATAATATCAATATATGGAAAAAGTTTCACGAACAAGTCGCTTCCTTGTTGAATAATCCAATCGATATTTATTCAAAGGACAAACAATTATATTGTTCCATAAACATAAGATGTGATACAATCATCTCTATGATTGCCTCAAGGGCATATCACCAACAGTATGCCAATCAACCCTTAGGTAGCTATAACATCCCAGATTTTTAGTTGTTCTAAAAATTTATTTTAAAATTAATTAATTCAAAATTTGGATTTTTCTTGGTTTTCTAATTAACCTGGCATCCATATCCTTCCGAAATTGGAGTTCAGTCCTTCACCGTCCGCAAAGTCAAAATTTCAAATTCTGGTCCTTATTCGAAATTTCACCCGAGTTCCAAAATACTCCAAAAATCTTGAAACCCATTGCATTAGGTTCCAAATATTCTACAATATTTTTGGGAATTGTTCCAAGATTTATAGAATCACTCTGATATTTTATCTCTCGCGCACTTTTATCAAATCCATTATATTCATCCCGAAATTATCTAAATTCTAAAATTCATCCAAAATCAGCGAAACTAATTTTATTGGGTTCCATTTTATTCTTTAGGATTTTTAGGATTTTTTTCGGTATTTTTAGATCTTGTTATCTATTTTATCTCGCGCGCTCTAGAATCGGTACTGTTCATGTTCCCCAACTATCCAGCACATGTTCAAAGCTTCAACTCCTTGCAAGCAAAATCTTCAAATCCTTATATCTCTCAATATGTTGCACCAAATCAAGTGAGATCTGAAGCATCGTGACGGTGTCGTAATGGAGAACAAATGCCCTACCGTTACCCATCCTTAATCCGAGCGAAACAGCCGCAATTAAGCGTTAATGATAATTTATTGCTCGGCCATTATCATGGGCGTTTCTTCACCTCACCGGACGTGCGGGTACTCAAAACTTGCGTATCGACGTCCTCTATCCCGTGCTCACTTTGCCTCGTTGATTCAGTATTGTTTCCCTTTCCAAAACTCGAGAAAACCGACGCCCCGCGTTTTCAAAGACACCGCTGAGCCATCTTTTGCTCCAGTGAGTTTCCGGGTAAACCAACCGTGTCACTTTGAGCCCCTCATTGCAAGGAGCAAAAGCCCTCAGGAAACTTCTATTTTGATGCAGCGGTTTGGAAGAATCGAAGAAATCTTCGTCGGGTTGTTCGTCGCTTCTAGCGTCGATTGCGGGCACTCTGATCATCTTCTATAAACTCCGACACCACCGTTGGATTCAAGTCGACGAGATCTTTCCGGTGCTCACCTTCTACAACCTCTCCATCTCCTCCCTCACCAACGCAAACCATAGCTTTTCTGTTTCTGCCGAAGCAACCATGGTGGTACTGTAGCTTCGAGTTGGGTACTGTAGCACCAAGCACTGTAGTGTCGCTACAGTATGATTTCGTTTTTACTCGATTTTCTTTTCTGACGAAACCTCAAAACGCCCGTTCTTTCTCATACGAACTCCGTTTGAGCTCATTCAAATTTCTAAATTCATCTAAATTCGTCCTCTATGTGTCAGTATTTTTATTATAATTTTTAGTTTCTATTTATTTTATTTTATTCATTTCGTACACCGTTTTGCGCGTAGTCGAAGAAGCGGTCGTCATCGCCGACGAAAGAGAAGACCTTCAGAATAGTGCAGCACACTTCGTCGACGAAGGCAAGTCTCCTTGACGCACGTTGATCCCATTGTTTATAATTGTTTTATAAAATGTTCACAGCTTGCATGGCTATTTATATAAATTGATGATGTTAAAATATAGGATGTTAGTTATACCCATTTTGAAATGACATCTTTGTTGTTTGATTACCATGCCTTTGTAACCTTAAGATTTAATCACGAAATCATGTATTATGTGATTAACCTTGTTTAGTACGATAGGCTGTGCTTAGGATTGATGTTGATCAAAATGCCTGTTCAGAAAAAGGGGCAAGGCGCGACAGAGTGTCACTGTCCTAGAAATTCTATTGCCACTACAAGTGTCATAGTGAAGCCGGCCAGGACAACGGAGATACAATCCCTTTTCCACACAAGAGACACTTCTCGTGTAGAGGTGAGCCTCAACCAGCGCTACACAAGAAAATCTCCAAGGCACAGATCCAAGCTAGAAGTAACCACAAGATCTCGTTAAAAGCAAACTCAGATAAACCAAGTTCTAGTGCTCACAACACCGAAATCAAGTTCAAGCTCACAACGCAAGGATGTTGGATTAAAGTTCTTCAATCCAAAAGACTTAAACTAGACTGATACCTCACGTCGTAAAGTCACAAGTCACTCATAAAGCCAAATCAAGCAGGATGAAAGAAGTGAAATCGAGCGAATCAATTCTACCTTTTCCAGTGAAGCTAGAGCCGACTAGAAATAGGGGAAGAGGAGCTCGTGGCCACCAACTTTGCGCCCACACAGCAAAAGCCGGCCAGCCGAGATCTCACGCCTGAATCCTTGGAAACATGGCACCACCACCAGGAAAAATGGGAGAAGCCCTAGGTGTTATGCTCATACTCCTTTTCCCATATTCTCTGCCCTAATGGGCCAGCAGACAATAGCCCAGTGAGGAAACAGACTGGCTCAAAAGCCCAACTGAAAATTTCCAGATTTCACAACAATCCCCACCAAAATTTGAAGTTGGAGAATAAATCTTGTTTGATATATAGAGGTTTGATAATGAGTACCTTTCGGGTTTGAATTTACTGTCTAGTTACAAGTGTTCCATTTTTGCACAGATGATGGAGGATTAAAGCCTTGATCCAACGCCTTGGTGTGAGAGACTTCACACTAGCAACACTCTGTACTCAACAGCTTTTATTTTAGCTCTCGGGTTAGGACTTTCCGGTCATGTCCTTGTATCTTTATTCATGAGATATCTTCTGGATGTATACTCAAACTTCCATTAATCGTGACCTCACGATTATACTTATATAGGTGAGTTCTCCAAGGAGTCCTATAGGACAACTCCTATTGCCACACGGCATTGAACTCAGTAAGAGCTTACAACTCAGCCTACCATATAGAAGAGTACTATAGCTAATGGGACCCCTAAATGTGCTCTTCAGATCACACAATTTATTTTCCTAGAGACTAGTTCATGGGATCTCTGTTCTTCTAGGATAGGTTACTACTGATGTGAACCATACAAATGGGTATGAGCCCCATTCCCTTAGATGCTACAAGGATGGCCTTTCACGCCATTCCATTTGTGAAAGGATCGGTCAAATTCCTTTCAGACTGGATGTATTCTACAGCAATAGCACCCATCTCTTTGGCATGTCTTAGCGATTTTAATCACCTCTTTATATGAATTGACGACTTCATATTATCTTTCCTACTCTTCATCTTCACCAAAACAGTTTGGTTATCGCAGTAGGTAAGAATGGTTGGAATTGGTTTTTTCAACACTGGTAGGTTAGAAAGGAGCTGTCTAATCCATTCTACCTCTAAAGCTGCTAAGTCAAGCGCCACTAACTCAGCCTCCATGGTGGATTGTGTAAGAATGGTCTGTTTGGAAGATCTCCATGATACAGCCCCACCTGCTAGAGTGAAAACATAGCCACCCGTAGCCTTCATGTCATCCGAGTCACTAATCTAGTTGGAATCACTGAATCCTTCTAGGACCGTTGGATGACCAGAATAATGTATTCCCAAATTCATTGTTCCCTTTAAAAATTTGATAACTCTCTCTAGTGCTATCCAATGATCATCTCCTAGGTTGGACGTATAACGACTCAACTTACATATAGCATATGAGATGTCTGGCTTAATTGCACTAGTTAAGTACATTAGGGAACCTATAATTTATGAATACCTGAGTTGGTCTTTACATTGACCCAAGTTCTTTTTAAGTTTAGTCTTTGGATCATAAGGTGTGGCAACCAGCTTGTAGTCTACAAAGCCATAACGACTCAAGACTTTGTCCACATAATGGGATTAAGACAATGTAATCCCATTCTCACCCTTTATAAGTTTGATGTTTAAAATCACATCAGCTTCACTCAGATCTTTCATATCAAAATTCTAGGAGAGGAACGACTTAGTTTGATTTATTACATCCAAATTGGTCCCAAAAAGTAATATGTCATCCATGTATAAACATAGAATGAGACCTTTGCTCCCTTTGAATCGATAATAAACACACTTATTGGCTTCATTAACACAAAAGCCAACAGATGTCATTGTATTATCAAATTTCTCATGCCATTGCTTTAGAGCTTGTTTTAGACCATATAAGGATTTAATCAAATGACACACTCTGTTTCCTGTCTTTTTACCACAAATCCATCTGGCTGCTGCATATAGATCTCCTCATCCAGCTCTCCATTTAAGAAAGTGGTCTTTACATTTATTTGATATACTAAGAGATTATAGGAAGCTGCTAGTTCCTAAAGCACTTGGATTGTGGGTAATCTGACCATAGGAGAGTAAGTGTCAAAATAATCTTCGCCCTCTTTTTGTAACACCCTGGCGCCAAACGCACCGCGAATGCTACCAAAAAACCCTAAATAACGAACGACACCTCTACGAAAAAGACTGAAAATGAATTTAATCTTTAAACTCTTAAACCGGACTAAAACTAAGTCACCAAAATTTACAAAATTTTGGCATGACCTCTCTAGAACAGAGGACATCTACTCAGCAGACAAAAGAACAATAGCAGTTATATGATATCAATCTAACAGGTCCTTAGATAATCAACCATATTTTCAACTAGTAATTAACCAACTACGCAATGCCGATCAACACAAAACAATCGCATTAGTTACAACCAGTTTTAACGAAACAATTTAACTGGGTTGTTGGTGACCAAAGTCGTGCACATGCTCTACTCCCATCCCGGCGAGTCAGCTTTAAGGTACCTAAAATAGAAAGCAAACAAGCGTAAGTCCAAGACTTAGCAAAGTGCAACAAGTAGACAAAGTAAGGAATTAAACTAAAAGACAACTACTTCAAGACATAGAGTAACAGTTTCTTTAATTGGCATCCGTAAATAAAGGAAGCAGTTGAATTCATAAAAGATCCAAAACGTAAGAGCACGATTACTTCATCATTTAATATAACCATTACTTAACTGAAAACATCCAGTAACGGAAGCAGTAACTGACTCCACTTACCGCAACCAACTTGAAAACATAACAAAACTTACCTATGCCTCAACAATCATTCCTGGATGAGCCCATGACTCAATCCTCAACCTGTTCTTTCCATTCTCATCAATTAACATGTATCAATTGCAACACACAATGCAATGAAATGCTTTACGCTTTCATGCTCAACATGCAACCTTTTGCCTATACTGGATAGCCGAGTGCACCCCGTCAAGTGCACCTCTCATTCCCAACCATCCGCAAGGCGGGGCCTACTCTTCTCGACTCGCTCCCATCCGTGGATGGGACTACAAAATAGGACTTTTGTACTCACTACGTGTAGTACAGAGGCTCACATCAACATGGGTCGCCTCTTTTGTAATGAATGCACATATGCAAATGATGCTTATAAACAATTCATACACAGATCGAAATCATTTGCTCAAACTATGACCAAAAACATAAGCATAAGCACAACACGGTTCCATTCTCATCATCGAGTGGGGAACACCCCAAAACCAATTATTACTAACATATCATCGCAATTGTTACTTATAGCCACAATATGCATTCTCATGAAATGAACAATTCTAGTATTTCTCAAAGACACAAATCTTCATTTTCATAAGCATAATACGAACACTCTTCTAGATATTACTCATACACACAATATAGAATTTTCATGCTTAGAATATAAGCAATGAACTCAACTTATTAACATTCGAATGGATGCGCCTGCATCCCTTCCCTCAACATTTCATTATAAGAGATTTCATACTATGATCCATTCTTTAGCTATACTCATAACACGATTATCATTTGCGTTTGCATGAGCATTAACCTATTTCTTAATGTAAACCGCAGCGTACACATACACATACGACAAGCAAGCATTCATCTCATTTCCCCTAATAGCAATATAAGTGTTGCACTTGCCTTTACCGACGCGTGAAGCAACTCAGGGTCGAAACCACCCTCGACAACACTCTCCCTGAAAAACAACGTTGCGCATAAGAAATAACCAAAAATCGACTCAGAACAACATTGCTTAACCCACTCCCAAAACCCGAAAAAAAAACTGTCCAACCGGGACAGCAGCGCTCCAACGAGCAAAACTTTTGATTCGCTTAACCAAATGGAGTGAACTCAGCTCCTAATTAACTATAAGAGGATGACCTACAGCTATATCAAAGCCAATCATGCGGGAGATACCTCGAGAGCCTCCAAATCGAACACTAAACCCCAACCGAAAGGTGGAGCATGCTGCAGTTTTCCAATTTCAGCACCGAGACTTCTAAATAGCGTAACTCTTGATTGGCTTATTGGATTTTCGAGTTCTTGTTCTCAACACGACCGTGAGGAGACAAACTACATGAATAACACAGCCATTCCCTCAGCCAATGCACCCACTGTTCCCAGATCGAAGATGAACACAGATTGTACCAATCGCGATATGAATTGGACAGCACTCGGTATTAAATGGCTGAACGAAACTTGATGATTTCAGTCTCTATTGAAAGGTAATTCAATTATCTACAACTTTCACAATAGCCAGACCCCCGGGAAATGCTTGCAGAATTTTCAAATTCGTGTTATAACAAGGCACACGAATCTGCTCGAAAAACAACAGAGCTTTCCCTCCAACTTTTAGCTAGTTTCCCCCCCAAAATTTCAAACCTAATAACCCTAGAACTCCACCAACTAGTACTAGACCTCCAGATCTGAGCTCACAATGAAACCAAAGAGGTGTTCCACTCACCTAGAGGAGAAGAAGGAGGAGGGAGGCTGCTTCTTCTGCTTCTTGACTAGGAGGAGAGCAAGGAGGCGCGCGGCTTGAGGTGGAGGAGGAGCCAGGAGGGCGAGCTCTCTTGGAGGAGAGGTCGCCGGTGCTGGGGATGAGCAGGCAGCAGGGGGAGGCGCCGGCCAAGGAGGATGAGGGCGGCTGCTCTTCCTGTTGTTGATGCTGCCGCCGGTTGCTGGAGAGGAGGCGCAGGAGAGAAGCCAGGGGCAGCGCCAGGAGGAGGCTAGGGGCGCTGGGGGAGTCGGCTGGGGGAGATGCCAGATGAGGGCTGGGGAGGAGGCCAAGGGTGCTGGGGAAAAAAATGCTGCCCACCAAGATATTTCAGCCACACAAGGAGAAAAAAGAAATGTGGTTAGGTGGAAGAGGTAGGTGAGAAGGGGAAATCCCAGAAAAACCCCTCCCACCCCCAAAACTCTTAACCCTAACACTCCCAACTGGGCCAGCCACCCCAGAGATTACCCGTCGGACTAGCTAAAAACCCTGGTAAAACCATTTGCAATATTACAGTTTTTGAGTAAAACTCTTAGCCACTAAACAGGCCTTGTACTTTTCAATAGTACCATCGGGCCTACGCTTTCTTTTAAAGATCCATTTGCAGCCCACTAGCTTGCATCCATCTGGAAGATCTGCTATCTCCCAGGTCCCATTGGAGATGATTGAATCCATCTCACTCTAGACTACCTCCTTCTAGTACTCTACATTTGGCGATGCATATGCCTCTGGAAGACTTCGTGGTTCATCATCTACGACATAGGTGACATAGTCATCGCCTATGGATTTTTCAGTCCTTTGGCTCTTACTCCTTCTCAATTCCAATTCTGGAGTTGTGTCATCCACATTGGAAGGAGTAGAGTGATCATAAGAACCACTAGGCATGCTATCTTCTTTTGCTCTCAGCATAAAAATGTTTTCAAAGAACGTCACATCACGGGACTCTATTACAGTATTTACAGCAATGTCTGAAACCTAGGACTTGACCACTAGAAATCTATAAGATGTGCTCTGATGAGCATAACCAATAAAGACATAATCCACAGTCTTTGGACCGAGCTTCCTTTTCTTTGGTAGAGGTATATGTACCTTGGCCAAACAACCCCAAGTCCGAAGATAGGACAAATTAGGTTTTCTCCCCTTCCATCCCTCATAAGGTGTAACCTCACGATTGCGAGGTGCAACCTATTTAGAATATAATTAACTGTGAGAATAGCCTCACCCCACCATGAGTTAGCCATACTTGAACTTTGTAACAAAGCGTTCACTAAGTTACAAATAGTTCGGTTCTTTCTTTCAGCTACTCCATTGGATTAAGGTGAGTATGGTGGTGTAAACTCATGTATTACACCACTTTCTTCACAGTATTGAGAGAATTCTTTAGGAATATATTCTCCTCAATGGTCTGACTTTAATTTTTTTATTGTCTTTTCTAGTTGATTTTTAACTTCAGCCTTATAGATTTTAAAGTATTCTAGTGATTCATCTTTGGTTTTAAGTAAATAGATGTAACAAAATCTAGTTGCATCATCTATAAGAGTAAAGAAGTATCTTTTGCCACCTTTAGTTATTATACCATTCATTTCACAAATATCAGAATAGATTAATTCAAGAGGTAAGGTGGTCTTGCCCTCAACCATATGAAACGGTTCCCGAAGCTATTTAGCTTGAAAACACACCTCACACTTGACATTTTTCTCATATTTGTATTTAGGAATAAGCTCCATCTTGCTCAACCGCTCAATGGCTTTATGATTAACATGACAAAGATGTGAATGCCATAGATCATTATTATAAACATAATATGAAGACTGAAAAACATTTACATTATTATCAAGAGTAGAAGTGCGGAACATGCCTTAGCAATCATAGCCTTTTCCTAAGAATAAACCAAATTTGATCAACATGACCTTCTTGCATTCAAAGACTAATTTTATTCCTTACTGGTACAGCATTGACCTGCTCAATAAGTTACGAGTCATCGTAGGAATGTACAGTGCGTCCTTAAGAACAAACGTCTTGCTTGAAGTTAACTTCAGACAAACTTGTCCTATCCCACGCACTGTAACTGCTGCACCGTTCTCCATCAGAACGGTTCCACCTGCTGCACCCTCAAAAGAAGAGAAACAAGTATGATTAGTGCATATGTGTCTAGTAGCACTTGTATCGATGCACCAATCAGAAGATGAATCTGCGATAAAAGCCAAAGATACGTACCCACTAGTGGAAGTGCATGCATCGGGATCTCCAGCCTCTGCAATAGCCACATGCACCTAGGCCTTAGCCGCCTTTTGTTGTTCAGGCGTTGGCCCCTTCCCTCTTCGGTTGCGGCATCGATTGGCTTTATGGCTAGGCTCGCCACAAATGAAATAGATCGTCTTCTTCTTTTTCGTAATTTTAGTCTTTTGTTCACAAGAGGTGGCTTCTTGAATTTCTTTATATTCTTTCTTTGGTTCTTGTGCTCAACAAGATTAGTACGAGTGGAAGCCTTCATCTCTCTATAGCCATTTTTTGGACTTCTCAACATTAACAGCGGCGGCCAGTTCTCCAACTGTCAGCCACTTCTTTAAATGTCGATGGGCAATGACAAAGTCACGCCAGAAAGAAGGTAACTTAGCTAGGATGACATTTACCTGAAAACCCTCTATGAGAACACACTGTACTAACCTAAGTCGTGTACGAGGAGTTGCAGTTCATGGATTTGTTCCAAGATAGATCTGCCTTCAACCATTTAGTAATTCATGTATTTTACCATGATAAAGGACTCATTCCCATTATCGCTCTCAGCATATTTCTCGTTAAGCTCCATCCAAATCTTACGTACCTTCGTGAAATTCAAGTACACATCAAAAAGCTTATTAGATAGAATAGCTAAGATGCGGGTCAATGTAGAAGTGTCGGCCTTCTCCCAACTGGCCCTCTTCCCCATTAGGTGATCTATCTCAACCTCGTCGGTCACATCTTCCCCTAGAAGGGGGCATCTCTTCGCTGATATCCCAGAATAATCCGAGCTCAATCAGCTAGAGCTTCGCCCTAGCCTGCCAACATTTAAAGCCGGCTCCATCAAACACTTCAGTCTTTATCGCGTTAGAGGACACTGAAGCTATTGATATATCAATAGGATTTCTGGAGTGCTGGCAAAATTACAATAATAAGAGCAAGAAAATGTAGCTAATTCCAAATAACAACATAATGAAAAATATATAATCCAAAGATGACATAATCTGCAAGATTAAGCCCATTCTAAATATTCTGTCATTATTGCATTGAAACATATCTCTTACAACAGATTAATGAGTATATGTTGTATATTGCTCTCAGAATGCAGGTTAGATTAAAGATCTTAAATCTTCAACCTCTATCACAAATGGGCAAGATAGCTAATCAAGTGAACAAGGCCTCAAACCCTTACCTCCCTTAACATGCACAATAAATTATTGAAACAAGGTTCACTGCTTAAATGTCCTAGAAACTGTGACTATCTAGATCAATAGATTGATACCTCTCTAGCTGATCAATTAAAAGATGTAAAGATTAGTAACCAATACATTTACTAACCGAACCAGATAGGAAAGATTAGATTAGCAACTAGTAAGATTACCAACCGAATCTGACAGATATGATCAGAGCATTTGCAATCAACCTTACCAACTAAATAGTTCAAAGAATAAATAACTATGCAGTATCAATAGAAGCTATTGAATAGCAAGTGTGAAAGAGCAATCAGACACTTACTGATGATGCTGTTGGGATTCGACCGGCACACTCGCCCCACATGGCCGGGACGGCCACAATGATGACACTCCCCCGACCAAGCACACTCTGCAGCGTGATGCCCACCACCGCACTTGAATCAAATCATACCTTGCCCTGGAACAGGGCGAAAAGCCGCACGCTGGGAGGACGATGAAGATGACCGAGGGTTCTTTGCCTTGGTTCCCGAGGAGGAACCCTATCCCCCCTTGGATTTCTTGGAAGGGGGTCGCTGGAAGGACCCACCTCCCCCACCAAAACCTCTCTTCTGCCCACCACCAGGAGCTACAAAAACTCCTGTACCACCAGAAAGGAACTTTTCTTTGGAAAGCTCCAATTCAAGCTCCATACCCTTAGCTTGATCCACCACGGATGCGAAGTCACGGGGAACAGTGGCTCCCATAATCACCCTGAACTCCTGGTTGAGGCCCCTACGGAACCTACGAGCCTTCTCTTGATCATCCGATGCCACTGCTGGTATGAAACGGACAATATTATTGAACTCCGCCTCATATTCCGCCACCGACTTCTTGCCTTAGGAGAGGGTGGATAAAGAGTGCTCCATCCTCTCAAGGAAAGACTCCAGGTAGAACTTGGCCCGAAAGTGGTGGACGAAATCATCCCATGTAACTGGTCCAAGAGTGGGGACCCTCGCCAGAAGAACCCTCGCACGGATATCCGCTGGCTTTTCAACTGGAAGGCCACAAAGTGAGCCTTCTGGACCGAAGTCATCTCTAGGATCTCAAACTGCCTCTCCAAATACCGGAGCCAATCTGCGGATTGGACCGGTGTGCCCGTTCCATCAAAAGTATCCAGGCGGAGGGACATCCACTCCCGGAGGCTCATCCTAGCCTCTGGCGCTACAGGGGCGACTACGGGGGCTACTACAGGTGGAGGCACCGTAGCAGCAGCCACCTGAACGCGCTGACGCAACTCCTGCACCTCCTTTTGCAACGCCTGCAGCTAGGCCAAAGTCGCAGCCTCAACCCCTAGCTGCGCTGCAGGGACACCCTCCTGAACATGTGCAGGAGCGTTGAGCGAACCGCTTCCTTCAGCGACCGACTCAGCGATACCCTGAGGTGGGTGTCGCCCACCTCGACCATGGCCTCGACAGCCACCGCGACCAAAAGGGCGGCGTCTACCCCTCGGCATAGCTACAACCACCACAATCTAACATCAGCCCAAATCTCAATACAACAACATACTAACATTTCATCTATCAAGAACATAAAACAGTTAGAACAATAAAGCGCGATGCAATGATTTACCATACCCTTCCTATTTTGCTCCAAGTGTGTCAAAATTTTACTTTCTTAGTCAGCCTACAACAAGTTTTAAATTTATTTACCCAAAACAACTTTTAAAGAGTAAATGCACCTAGACCACGTCTCTAGGTTTATAGACCACGGACCTAACGCTGCTCTGATACCAACTGTAACACTCCGGCACCTCCAGTGCCCTGAATGCTATGCCCTCAATTTACCACAACCACAAAAGACTAAAGAAGGACAGCAAAACGACCTGGACAAGATAATAGGGGTCGAACTTACTAAAAAATTTCGGCAGCACCTCCTCTAAAACTAGGACATCCACTCAGCAGACAAAAGACATCAATTAATAATGAAAACATGACAAAGCCATTCACAACCAACCAACCACTATAAACTGTCATGGCAAATACTAGTCATCATGACCAACTAAGCAAGTACGTAGGGATATGATATACGCAAAAGACAAGCGCTACACCATACAACTAAGGTTTTATAGTCCTAAACATTCCTCCATTACTTACAATTTATCTCAACCAAAAGAAATCAAGTTCATCACCATCACTACTATAACCAAAAGTAAGGATATTGTCCTAATCTAGCTACATGAAGTCATCGTGAGTGAAGTGAGCTAGCCCATCTCCCAAAATGTCGCCTTGGAGTTACCTAGAATAAAATATCAAACACAAGTGTGAGCTCATCACTCAGCAAAGTGTAATGTGAAAAGAAATTAAAGTGAACATGTAACAATTATACATATGTACTACTTGACTTTAAGCATACAAGGAATCTAACTCACAAAATCCTCATCCAAATCATCTTATTAGGTCTTTACTCACAATCACAATTATGCAATGCATCATGCATGCTCATGAATGCAACCACCTTTGGCTCATACTGGTATTGCCGGATGCACGCCCGTCGGCATGCATCCTCTCATTCCATCCATCCCGTGGAGGGGCCTACTCTTACTGTCTCGCTCCCATTCATCTCGATGAATGGGACTACGAGGTAGACTTTTGTGCTCACTACGGGTGAGCACCAAGGCCCGCATCAACATGGGACGCCCCGTCCATTATGAATGCATGAATGTAAATGGGCACACATAGATCACATCTTCATTCATTTCTATTCACTATTGCAAGCCATAACCGAATGCATCACATAGATAAATCTTACTTTCATAAACCGCCATTTGTGGTAATCTATTCAAGTTCACAATTAAGACATCAATATAATTTCTTTCCTGTGGGTAAGGTCCTAAATAACATTAAACCTTTACAATACCACAACATGCATATCACATTACACTTGCCTTCAACCGCGAGGAGGAGGATGGCGAGAAGTTGAAGCCTCTCCCGAAGCTACTCCCCCTGAAAATAACATTCGCAAGCTCAACTTTCCAATTCTAGATGGGTCACAACGACCATACACACCACACTACTACACCTGAACGCACAAAAGACCCAAAACCCCACCACAAAAATCTGAGCTCGCTGAAATTTCCCAACTTCGGGACAAAACTTCCAAATTGCGCAACTTTTGATTGACTCAACGGATTTTAACGTTCTTATACTCGAAACGACTGCAAGGGAATGAACTACACGAATAACATAGCCACTCACTTGGCCAACACACCAGCTGATCCCAGATCGACTACAAAAAGAGAGTACCGACCACTCGGCACAATCTAGACAGCCCTCACGGAAACAGCCATAACATCCATACGGCTGGGCCAATTCGCGATTTCTTGAGCTCTAGATAAACTTAAGAACACTAGCTTCATTTTCTCTATAGCCAACCGGTCATGAAAGGTCCCGAACTTGCCCAAATCGCAATCGCAAGCACAGCCCTTTGCACAGCCCCAAAGTTGAATAGGTCTTCCCTCCCAACTAAAGCATTTTTCCCCCTTTCAAGGCCCAAATCTAAGAGCCCTAGACCAACCCCAACCAGGAAAAGAACCCCTACTCCCAACCCTGCAATCCATACCTCTCTTACCATCAAGGAGAAGGAGGAGGATGGAGGAATCGGCCGGCAGCAGGAAGAAGCAGCAGGGGGCGTCGGCAAGATGGGCAAGCGTCGGCAGGAGCTAGGGAAGAGGGACTTCGGCGGGGAGGACTGTGCGACGCCTGCCAGAGGGTCGGAGGTGGCTCCCGATGGCTACCGAGGGCGGCGGCCGGTCGGAAATCAGTAGGGAGTCGGCTGGACCGGCAACGCCTGGGCAAGTCTCGGCAGGAGCGCAGCACTTCGGCAGCGCCTAGGTAGTGACGACAGGGAGCGGCAGGCACCTGGGCACGGGCTGGGCAGGGAAGAAATGAGAGGCGCACAGCTGGCTAGGGGGAAAATTCGGTAAAGGCTGAGATTTGGGAGGAGCAATGCCAGCCACACAATTGAAATGGAGAGGGAAGGGTAGGTGAAAACTTGGTGGATAGGAGAAATTCCAAAAAGACCCCTCCCAACCCAAAACCAATAATCCTAACCCTCCCGGATGGGCCAACCACCTCTGAGAATACCTGCCAGACGGCCCCAGCCCGCCCGACTGAAGGCACAAAGGTTGGGGCGAGGTTTCGCGATATTACACTCTCCCCCCTTAAAGGAATTCGACCCCGAATTCCACGGACACTAACGAATAAAACGAATAGTCCGCAGAAGTTAACTTACAACACATACCTGATAGGAACAACTCTGGATACTTCTCACGCATGTGAGATTCCAGTTCCCAAGTCGCTTCCCGCTCGGATTGATGGGACCACAGGACCTTGACAAACTTCAGCGTTCTATTTTTCAATACCCGCTCTGACTCGTCCAAGATTCGCACTGGTCGAGACTCGAAGGTGAGATCTTGATCAATCACCAAAAGCTCAAGAGGGACAAACAAAATTCGGATCATGCAGGAACTTCCTCAGCATAGACACATGGAAAACATTATGTACTCCTTGCATCGATTCGGGAAGCTCCAACCGATAGGCCACCTTCCCTACTCGGGCGATAATACGGAAAGGTCCAACGTACCTCAGGCTAAGCTTCCCTTTCGGTCCAAACCGAACCACACCTTTAGTGGGACACACCCTCAACAGCACGCTGTCCCCCACCTCAAACTCCAAATCTCTCCTCCTCACATCAGCATAACTCTTTTGTATACTTTAGGCTGCAAGAAGGTTTTGCCTCACCTCTGCCACTCGCTCAACAGTTTGTTGAACCCAATCTGGGCCAAGAACTGCCCTTTCCCCCACTGCATCCCAGCATAGGGGTGAATGGGACTTCCGCCCATAAAGCACTTCATAAGGGGCAGCTCGAATACTTGCCTGATAGCTATTATTATATGCAAATTCAGCAAGAGCTAAATGATCTTCCCAACTACCCTTCCATGCCAAGACACAAGACCTAAGCATATCCTCCAAAGTCTGAATGGTACGCTCAGATTGTCCATCTGTTTGCGGGTGGAACGCGGTGCTAAGACGGAGTTGAGTGCCCAAAGCACACTGCAAACCTTCCCAGAATTTGGAGACAAACTTTGCGTCACGATCAGATACGATTGTCTTGGGTACACCATGAAGTCTCACTATTTCCTGCACATAAATAGGAGCCAAATCGCTTCTTTGAGTTTAGAAAAGTAATGGGAATGAAGTGAGCAGACTTGCTGAAACGATCCACAATAACCCAAATAGCATCCTTCCCTCGTCGGGTACGAGGTAGACCAACCACAAAGTCTATGGATATATCATCCCATGGCCAAACAGGGACTTCCAATGGTTGAAGCAATCCAGCGGGATGCTTATGCTCCGCCTTCACCTTCTGACAAACTCCACAAGATGCTACTGAATCGAGCAATGTCAACCTCATCCTTTTCCACCAAAAGCACTTTTTCAAATCCCGATACATTTTAGTCTCACCAGGATGAATCAGATCACGGGTGCCATGAGCTTCCTTCAGAATGTTATCCTTAACTTGAGACTTTTGAGGCACACAAAGGCGGCATCTAAACCTTAGAGCGCCAATCTCATCCAGGCTGAAATCTCCAATCATGCCCTCAAAGAATGCGCTTCCTCACTTGTCAAGCATTCGGTCATCTTTGTTGTGCCTCACACACACGCCGAATTGCGACTCCAAAATCACCGAGTTTCAACTTGCATTGCGCCAAAGAAACAATATGAGATTCCCAAATGCTCAAAATTAGCTATGAGACAATGAGGGCGGGCGCAATGCCTTATGGCTAAGAGCATCCGCCACCACATTAGCTTTCCCCAGATGATACTGAATGGTGAGATCATAATCTTTTATCAACTCCAACCACCGCCTCTGCCTCAAATTCAAATCTTTCTGAGTAAAAATGTATTTGAGGCTTTTATGGTCAGTAAAGATATCGCAAGATTCGCCATACAAGTAGTGCCTCCAAATCTTCAAGGCAATGACCACGGCGGCTAGCTCTAGATCATGGGTTGGGTAATTCTGCTCATGCATTTTCAGCTGCCTTGATGCATAAGCAATAACCTTGCCCCCTTGCATAAGCACACAACCAAGGCCCACATGAGAAGCATTAGAATAAATGGTGAAGCGCTTTCCTGGCTCAGGAAGAGTGAGAACAGGAGCAGTCACCAGCTTTTCCTTCAAGGTGCAGAAACTACGCCACAAATGGCGAGACCATTGAATTTCACTCCTTTCGAGTCAATTGAGAAAGAGGCTTAGCGATGAGGGAGAAGTCTTGAACAAAGCGACAGTAGTAGCCAGCCATCCCAAGGAAACTACGCACTTCTTTGACATTGGAAGGCCTCTTCCAGTCCACAATTGTAGAGATCTTGCTAGGATCAATAGAAACACCTTCCTGGTTGATGATATGACCAAGAAACCCCACTTCCGAAATCCAAAATTCATACCTTTTCAACCTAGCATAGAATTGATTCTCCCTTAACGTACGAAGCACAAGCCTCAAATGGTGAGCATGTTCCTCTTCTGACTTGGAGTAGATTAGAATATCATCGATGAACACTACCACGAAATCATCAAGATACTCATGCAGCAAATTATTCATCGTCTCCATAAAAACAGTAGGGGCATTGGTTAATCCAAAGTACATAACCTTAAATTCATAATGCTCATACCTAGTGGAGAAAGCTGTTTTCTCAATATCTTGTTCCCTCACACGAATTTGATTGTAACCCGATTGAAGATCAATCTTAGAGAACACCTTTGCTCCCTTCGATTGGTCAAACAAATCTTCAATGCGTGGCAGAGGATATTTGTTCTTGATGGTCACCAAGTTAAGAGCACGATGATCTACACACATACGCCAACCCCCATCTTTCTTAGCAACAAAAAGGACAGGCGCTCCCCACGATGACACACTACGCTGGATCAGCCCCTTAGACAACAAGTCGTCCAATTGCTTCTTCAGCTCATCTTGGAAAGGATGAGCCAAGCGATAAGGCGCCAAAGAAATAGGTCGCGCGCCCGGGACAAGATCAATCAGAAATTCCACATCCCTTCTTGGCGGCAACCCAGGCAGTTCATCGAGAAACACATCAGCAAATTCCTTCACCACAGGAATCTCCTCAATGGTTACCGAATTGGTTGGTTTTTCTGACATGGCCAAGAGTACCCCTGACTTCAACATACGACGGGCAAGAAACAAACTAGCTAGAACAAAGAGGGAGTTGGAGGGTACACCACCCTGGAAAACCAACTCAATTCCTGAGGGTGCCTGCAAAGCAACTGTTTTCCAGTAGCAACAAATTTTGGCACGGTACTGATGCAACCAATCCATGCCCAAGATAACATCGAACGGGGCCAACTGGATAACCATCAGATTAGCAAAGAAATCCTCATCATCAATGGTAATAGTGCAACCCGGGCATACCATTGAACTTGAAATAAGACCACCAGGAGAAGTAACCACCACAGACTTAGCAATACACTGCATCCCCAACATAGCCCTTCTAGCAAACTCAATCGACACAAAAGAATAGGATGCTCCTGAATCAAAAAGAACAAAAGCATCAGCTGAATTCACAAGTAGAGTACCTGCCACCATATCTGGACGTCCAGCTGTCTCAGCAGTCGGCAGGGTATAGACTCCTGGTGGCGCCGGGGCGGCGGGAGCCCCGACACCCTACGGGAGCGGCACCGACACTAGAGGTGGTGCAACAAACTGAGGGGGAGCCGACGGCTGGGGCTGCCAAGAAGCCACAGGTGGTGCTCACGCAGAAGGCTGCGGAAGAACTGGAGTTGCAGCCAACATTTGAACTGATCCCTTGGACGAAGCACTCTGAGTCGGGGTGGGTGGCACCGGCTCCCACTTGATGATGCTGTTGGGATTCGACCGGCACACTTTCCCCACATGGCCGGGAAGGCCACAATGATGACACTCCCCCGACCAAGCACACTCCGCAGTGTGATGCCTGCCACCACACTTGAAGCAAATCATACCTCGCCCTGGAACAGGGTGAAAAGCCGCACGCTGGAAGGACGATGAAGATGACCGAGGGTTCTTTGCCTTGGTTCCCGAGGAGGAACCCTGTCCCCCCTTGGATTTTTTGGAAGGGGGTCGCTGGAAGGACCCACCTCCCCCCCAAAACCTCTCTTCTGCCCACCACCAGGAGCTACAAAAACTCCAGTACCACCAGAAAGGTGTTAGTGATATGCCCTAGAGGCGATCATGTGAGATGATTGTATCATACGTCTATATTCATGTACTTATCAGTTCCATGAATAAATGTCACTTCTTTGTTTATTGAGTATGACTTAATTGTGAAACACATTGGTTATATGATATTATTCTAAAGGATCCCTGGTCACATATCATTATGTGGGACAATAGTGATCTGACCAGTACATGTATTGATTGATGGTAATGTTTCACATACCATAGATATGGAGATATCAAATCAATAATGTGGGCACATGTTAGAGAACATGGGGTTGATAGACCCGCTCCGAGACACCGATGAGATTGTTATCTTAGAAGTGCCATCAAGGTGTAGTCTCGAGAGGTATACCTATACGATCCTTTGACCGAGATTCTTATTGATTCTCAAAGATGTGTAATTGTATACTTTGGGGCTATCAAACGCTTCTCCGTAATGGGAGTTATAAAGGTAGCTTACGAGTATGCCATGAAACATGACGTGAGATATAAGAGATCAAGATGGAATTTGCCCTCCTTGATAACGGAGAGATATCTCTCGCCCCTGTGGATGGATATGGAAAAGTGCATGGCTATGCCAAAGTGATTAAAGTGTTAATCATGAATTATATCCATTACATTGACGAGTGAATGGGTCGAGCTATCACAAGGATGGCACGATCTTGCCTTGAGCTTGACCGGTATCGCGTGGCAAAAGGATTGGTATATGAGTATATCAAGGTTCACCGATCGATCATTCTGCAGTATTCGGGGACAACATGTCCCGCTAGGAACCATCGTTGTCCGATGGTCTCGAAAAGAGGTTTCGGGGCTATGGCCGCTTATGCATGAACCTAACGGGTCACACACTTAACGGGTTGGATCATGTCTCGATGGATTGGATCCATTAGTGGGTTTACACGATTTGGATCCTCTGGCGCCTTAATGGATTTCTCAGAGAAGATCCATTAGTGAGTCCTAGTGGGCTTCTATCATAGAAGGCCCGTTAGTGCACTCTATATAAAGGGGCGTGGGGGTGTGCACCATGAGGTTCTCCCCACCACGAAACCCTAGCCGTCGACCCCTACCCCTGCCAGAAACCCTAGCCGTCACACGCGTGGTGCTAGCACACCGGCGCACGGCGTTCCACCCCTGGACGTGTGGATACCGTAGAGGCGCCGTTGCATCTGTCCTCGGCGCTGATCGGCGATCGGTTTCACCCTCTCCAACTGCTGCGTGCACATCTTCATCCGCCGCATCGCACCCAGCGCGAGGAGACGCTAAGGACTCAAAGCGATCACTTGGTGAGCACTCGGGCGGTCCGGAGACCACTCGAAAGCACTCAGTGATCTCGCAAGCACTCGGCGAAAGCGATGAGTACGCTCGACCACGACAAAGGCTTCGAGCACGCGGGAGGCTTCACCCACTCTACTCCGCGCTAACGTGCTCCAAGGGTAATGCTCCATGATCTTTGACTCGCATGTATCCTGGTTGAATGCGTAGAAAATTTTGTTTTCGGCTAGTGTAGCATACGCGTTTTCCTTCAAAAGGAACTTTTCTTTGGAAAGCTCCAATTCAAGCTCCATACCCTTAGCTTGATCCACCACAGATGCTAAGTCACGGGGAACAGTGGCTCCCATAATCACCCTAAACTCCTGGTTGAGGCCCCTACGGAACCTACGAGCCTTCTCTTGATCATCCGATGCCACTGCTGGTATGAAACGGACAATATTATTGAACTCCGCCTCATATTCTGCCACCGACTTCTTGCCTTGGGAGAGGGTGGATAAAGAGTGCCCCATCCTCTCAAGGAAAGACTCCGGGTAGAACTTGGCCCGAAAGTGGTGGACGAAATCATCCCATGTAACTGGTCCAAGAGTGGGGACCTCGCAAGAAGAACCCTCGCACGGATATCCGCTGCCTTTCAACTGGAAGGCCACAAAGCGAGCCATCTGGACCGAAGTCATCTCTAGGATCTCAAACTGCCTCTCCAAATACCGGAGCCAATCTGCGGATTGGACCGGTGTGCCCGTTCCATCAAAAGTATCCAGGCGGAGGGACATCCACTCCTGGAGGCTCATCCTAGCCTCTGGCGCTACAGGGGCGACTGCGGGGGCTACTGCAGGTGGAGGCACCGCAGCAGGAGACACTTGAACGCGCTGACGCAACTCCTGCACCTCCTTTTGCAACGCCTGCAGCTGGGCCAAAGTGGCAGCCTCAACTCCCGGCACACAGCAGGACACCTCTGAACAGTGCAGGAGCATTGAGCGAACCGCTTCGCTCAGCGACCAACTCAGCGACACCCTGAGGTGGGTGTCGCCCACCTCGACCATGGCCTCGACGGCCACCGCGACCAGGAGGGCGGCCTTTACCCCTCGACATAGCTACAACCACCACAATCTAACATCAGCCTAAATCTCAATACAACAACAAACTAACATTTCATCTATCAAGAACATAAAATAGTTAGAACAACAAAGCGTGATGCAATGATTTACCACACCCTTCCTATTGTGCTCCAAGTGTGTCAAAATTTTACTTTCTTAGTCAGCCTACAACAAGTTTTAAATTTATTTACCCAAAACAACTTTTAAAGGGTAAATGCACCTAGACCACGTCTCTAGGTTTATAGACCACGGACCTAACGCCCGCTTTGATACCAACTGTAACACCCCGGCACCTCCAGTGCCCTAAATGCTACGCCCTCAATTTACCACAACCACAAAAGACTAAAGAAGGACAGCAAAACGACCTAGATAAGATAATAGGGGTCGAACTTACTAAAAAATTTCGGCAGCACCTCCTCTAAAACTAGGACATCCACTCAGCAGACAAAAGACATCAATTAATAATGAAAACATGACAAAGCCATTCACAACCAACCAACCACCAAAAACTGTCATGGCAAATACTAGTCATCATGACCAACTAAGCAAGTTCGTAGGGATATGATATACGCAAAAGACAAGCGCTACACCATACAACTAAGGTTTTATAGTCCTAAACATTCCTCCATTACTTACAATTTATCTCAACCAAAAGAAATCAAGTTCATCACCATCACTACTATAACCAAAAGTAAGGATATTGTCCTAATCTAGCTACATGAAGTCATCGTGAGTGAAGCCCATCTCCCAAAATGTCATCGCTAGCCCATCTCCCAAAATGTCACCTTGGAGTTACCTAGAATAAAATATCAAACACAAGTGTGAGCTCATCACTCAAAGAAAGTGTAATGCGAAAAGAAATTAAAGTGAACATGTAACAATTATACATATGTACTACATGACTTTAAGCATACAAGGAATCTAACTCACAAAATCCTCATCCAAATCATCTTATTAGGTCTTTACTCACAATCACAATTATGCAACGCATCATGCATGCTCATGAATGCAACCATCTTTGGCTCATACTGATTGCGGATGCACGCCCGTCGGCATGCATCCTCTCATTCCCATCCATCCCGTGGAGGGCCTACTCTTCTTGTCTCGCTCCCATTCATCTCGGTGAATGGGACTACAAAGTAGGACTTTTGTGCTCACTACGGGTGAGCACCGAGGCCCGTGATCAACATGGGACGCCCGTCCATTATGAATGCATGAATGTAAATGGGCACACATAGATCACATCTTCATTCATTTCTATTCACTATTGCAAGCCATAACCGAATGCATCACATAGATAAATCTTACTTTCATAAACCGCCATTTGCGGTAATCTATTCAAGTTCACAATTAAGACATCAATATAATTTCTTTCCTGTGGGTAAGGTCCTAAATAACATTAAACCTTTACAATACCACAACATGCATATCACATTACACTTGCCTTCAACCGCAAGGAGGAGGATGGCGAGAAGTTGAAGCCTCTCCCGAAGCTACTCCCCCTGAAAATAACATTCGCAAGCTCAACTTTCCAATTCTAGATAGGTCACAACGACCATACACACCACACTACTACACCTGAATGCACAAAAGACCCAAAACCCCACCACAAAAATCTGAGCTCACTGAAATTTCCCAACATCGGGACAAAACTTCCAAATTGCGCAACTTTTGATTGGCTCAACGGATTTTAGCGTTGTTATACTCGAAACGACCGCAAGGGAATGAGCTACACGAATAACATAGCCACTCACTTGGCCAACACACCAGCTGATCCCAGATCGACTACGAAAAGAGAGTACCGACCACTCGACACAATCTAGACAGCCCTAATGGAAACAGCCATAACTTCCATACGGCTGGGCCAATTCGCGATTTCTTGAGCTCTAGATAAACTTAAGAACACTAGCTTCATTTTCTCTACAGCCAACCGGTCATGAGAGGTCCCGAACTTGCCCAAATCGCAATCGCAAGCACAGCCCTTTGCACAGCCCCAATGTTGAATAGGTCTTCCCTCCCAACTAAAGCATTTTCCCCCTTTCAAGGCGCAAATCTAAGAGCCCTAGACCAACCCCAACCAAGAAAAGAACCCCTACTCCCAACCCTGCAATCCATACCTCTCTTACCATCAAGGAGAAGGAGGAGGATGGAGGAATCGCCGGCAACTGGAAGAAGCAGCAGGGGGCGTCGGCAAGATGGGCAAGCGTCGGCGAGCCGGGAAGAGGGACTTCAAGGGAGGATCAGGCGACGCCAGAGGGTCGGAGGTGGTTCAGACGGCGACCAGGCGGCGGCTTGGCCGGAAATCGAGAGGGAGTCGGCTGGACCGGCAACGCCTGGGCAAGTCTCGGCAGGAGCGCAACACTTCGGCAGCGCTTGGGCAAGGATTCGGCAGCGCCTGGGTAGTGACGACAGGGAGCGGCAGGCGCCTGGGCACGGGTTGGGCAGGAAGAAATGAGAGGCACACAGCTGGCTAGGGGGAAAAATCGGTAAAGGCTGAGATTTGGGAGGAGCAATGCCAGCCACACAATTGAAATGGAGAGGGGAGGGTAGGTGAAAAGTTGGTGGATAGGAGAAATTCCAAAAAGACCCCTCCCAACCGAAAACCAATAATCCTAACCCTCCCGGATGGGCCAACCACCTCTGAGAATACTTGCCAGACGGCCCCAACCCGCCCGACTGAAGGCACAAAGGTTGGGGCGAGATTTCGCGATATTACACTCTCCCCCCTTAAAGGAATTCGACCTCAAATTCCACGGACACTAACGAATAAAACGAATAGTCCGCAGAAGTTAACTTACAACACATACCTGATAGGAACAACTCTGGATACTTCTCACGCATGTGAGATTCCAGTTCCCAAGTCGCTTCCCGCTCGGATTGATGGGACCACAGGACCTTGACAAACTTCAGCGTTCTATTTTTCAATACCCGCTCTGACTCGTCCAAGATTCGCACTGGTCGAGACTCGCAGATGAGATTTTGATCAATCACCAAAGGCTCAAGAGGGACACAACCAAATTCGGATCATGCAGGAACTTCCTCAGCATAGACACATGGAAAACATTGTGTACTCCTTGCATCGATTCGGGAAGCTCCAACCGATAGGCCACCTTCCCTACTCGGGCGATAATAGGGAAAGGTTCAACGTACCTCGGGCTAGTCTTCCCTTTCGGTCCAAACCGAACCACACCATTAGTGGGAGACATCCTCAACAGCACGCTGTCCCCCACCTCAAACTCCAAATCTCTCCTCCTCACATCAGCAAAACTCTTTTGTCTACTCTGGGCTGCAAGAAGGTTTTGCCTCACCTCTGCCACTCGCTCAACAGTTTGCTGAACCCAATCTGGGCCAAGAACTGCCCTTTCCCCCGCTGCATCCCAAAGATAGGGGAACGCACTCCGCCATAAAGCACTTCATAAGGGCAGCTCGAATACTTGCCTGATAGCTATTATTATATGCAAATTCAGCCAGAGCTAAATGATCTTCCCAACTACCCTTCCATGCCAAGACACAAGACCTAAGCATATCCTCCAAAGTCTAAATTGTACGCTTAGATTCACCATCTGTTTGCGGGTGGAACGCGGTGCTAAGACGGAGTTGAGTGCCCATAGCACTCTGCAAACCTTCCCAGAATTTGGAGACAAACTTTGCGTCACGATCAGATACGATTGTCTTAGGTACACCATGAAGTCTCACTATTTCCTACACATAAATAGGAGCTAAATCGCTTGCTGAGTTTGTAGTGCGAATGGGAATGAAGTGAGCAGACTTGCTGAAACGATCCACAATAACCCAAATAGCATCCTTCCCTCGTCGGGTACGAGGTAGACCAACCACAAAGTCTATGGATATATCATCCCATGGCCAAACAGGGACTTCCAACGGTTGAAGCAATCCAGCGGGACGCTTATGCTCCGCCTTCACCTTCTGACAAACTCCACAAGATGCTACGAACTGAGCAATGTCAACCCTCATCCTTTTCCACCAAAAGCACTTTTTCAAATCCCGATACATTTTAGTCTCACTAGGATGAACTGTATACGGGGTGCTATGAGCTTCCTTCAGAATGTCATCCTTAACTTGAGACTTTTGAGGCACACAAAGGTGGCCTCTAAACCTCAGAGCGCCAATCTCATCTAGGCTGAAATCTCCAATCTTGCCCTCAGCAATGCGCTTCCTCACTTGCTGAAGCATTCGGTCATGCTGTTGTGCCTCACGCACACGCTTGGGAATTGCAAACTCCAAAATCACCTGAGTTTCAACTTTCATGGTGCCAGCAAAACAATATGAGATTCCCAAATGCTCAAAATCAGCTATGAGATAGTCGAGGGCAGGGGGAAATGCCTTGCGGCTAAGAGCATCCGCCACCACATTAGCTTTCTTCGGATGATACTGAATGGTGAGATCATAATCTTTTATTAACTCCAACCACCGCCTCTACCTCAAATTCAAATCTTTCTGAATGAAAATGTATTTGAGGCTTTTATGGTCAGTAAAGATATCACAAGATTAGCCATACAAGTAGTGCCTCCAAATCTTAAGGCAAAGACCACGGCGGCTAGCTCTAGATCATGGGTTGGGTGTCGTGCCCCGAATTTGCAATTCCGGACACTCTGTGTATTTTGCACTAGTCCAGGATCGTGCTAGTGCACACAGGCTTAACAGGGTATAATATCACATCATACACAGCGGAATATTAAATAAGTATTTCGAACATGTATATAAACGAGTGTACGACCTTATGGTCAACCTTACAATAGTCTCGCCACAGGGCTTACATTATTCAAAGTAAACGATAAATAGCAAAGGAAGTAGGCGCAGCGAGGCTCGTGAGTCGCGCCGGTTGGCGCCGGGCGCAGCGTGGCTCGTGGCCGTCTTGAAAGGTGGCGCTTCGGGCGCAGCGAGGCTCGTAGCCGTGCGCCGTTGGCGCCGGGCGCAGCGTGGCTCGTGGCCGTCGCGAAAGTTGGCGCCGGGCGCGGCGTGGCTCGTGGCCGTGCGAAGGTTGCGGGAGGCGGCGTGGCTCGTAGCCGTGCCGGCCGGCGCCGGGCGCAGCGTGGCTCGTGGCCATGCCGGTGGCGCCGGTGCGGCGTAAGGCTCTTGGCCGTGCGTTTGCGCGCCGGTGCGTGCGTGGCTCATGGCGTGCAGCCGGTTGGCGCTTCGGCGCAGCGTAGCCGACTTGATCCGATCGAAGAATGAAGATGAGCGGCTCCTTGCGTCGCGACGAAGAAGATCGGCGATGGTGGATCGCGCTGATGAGCAGGCCGGAGGGTCGGCGAAAAATGTCGACGACGCGATGGCTGGCGGCGCGACGGGAGGCGGCGGCGCGCTTACGAGGAACAGCCGAACCGGATGAGGAAGACGAACGGCCGCCGATCCGATCTGATGTTTTTTTTGCGATTGATCTGCTGTTCGAGCAATTCTGTTGACGGTGGCCACCGAGCTTGACGAAATTGATCTTAACGCATCCCCTACCTGGCGTGCCAACTGTCGAGGTTTGTTACCGACAATAATGAAAAGGGGGCTAGGCGCTGGATCCAAACTCGATGGTTCGCACAAGACACCGGATGTATACAGGTTCGGGCTCCCGCGATGGAGATAATACCCTAGTCCTGTGCTCTGGAATTGTGATTGGCTAGCTTATTTGCTGATGATGTTGTCTCCGTCCCCCTCCTCCTCCCCCACCCCCCCTTTATATAGCGGAGGAGGGTGGTTACAAAGGAGAGTCCTAATTGGTTACAAGGTGGAGATTGTATCTCTTTCCTTATCCGTTATATATGATAGCGGTTAGGATTACAATTGTATCCTCCCGCAGCAGGGTTGGTTTCCATCTTCGGGATTTCTTTGTCAGCAAGATGGCACCGCCTCCTGAGCAATACCTGTCTTCATGTAGTCGGCTTGGCCCATCCCCTCTTGGGTGATCCTCACGGCCCGCCATGCAGGTATTCGGGGTCCATATACTCCACAGGTATCTTTAGTGGTTGTAGTAGCCCGGCTGGTCTCTGATGCATTGCTTTGACTCTCTGGCATACGTCACACGATGCTACATGCTCAGCTACCTCTTTCTTCATGTTTGGCCACCAGAATCTTTCTTTTAGATCCTGATACATCTTAGCACTATCGGGGTGAATTGAATACTTGGAATCATGTGCTTCTTCCAGTATCAACTGCTTCAACTCTGGTTTATGGGTACGCAGATTCTTCCTTATCCACAAGGTACCTGCTCATCTACTCAAGTCCTTGGCTAGATCCTCATCCATCTTGGATTTGATTCTGGTAATCTTCTCATCATCCTTTTGTCCTTCCCTGATCTGCTCTTCTAGGGTCGGCTTAACCTCCAAAGTGGTTAGAAATCCTTTCGGTACAACTTCCAATCTTAGCTTCTGAAGCTCTTTACATAAGTCAGACTGATCTTCTGCTGTCAATGAATTCAAGCTATAGCTCTTCCGACTTAAAGCATCTGCCACCACATTTGCTTTTCTTGGATGGTAATGAATTCAAATGTTGTAATCCTTGATTAATTCTAACCATCTCCTTTGCCTCATGTTAAGATCCGATTGTGTGAATATATACTTTAAACTTTTATGGTCAGTATATACCTCACATCGGTTTCCCATAAGATAGTGACGCCATATTTTAAGAGCGTGCACCATAGAAGCTAACTCTAAATCATGAGTCGGGTAATTCTGCTCATGTGGTCTTAACTGTCTTGACGCGTACGCCACTACTTTACCATTCTGCATCAGTACACATCCCAGTCCCTGACGCGAAGCATCACAATAGATATCAAAATTGTCTTTAGTATTCGGCAATACCAGAACAGGTGCCGAGGTTAAACGCTTCTTCAGCTCTTGGAATTTTTTTTTCACATTCGGGTGTCCACAAAAACTTTTTCTCCTTTTTCAACAATTGCGTCAAAGGTCTTGCAATTGATGAAAATCTTTCAATAAACCGGCGATAATATCCTGCCATTCCGAGAAAACTTCTGATCTGTGTAACTGACTTTGGTTGTTCCCAATGCAACACCGCTTCTACTTTCTTAGGATCAACAGCTACTCCTTCGGCTGTCATTACATGACCCAAAAACTCGACCTTCTTTTTCCAAAAGTCACATTTACTAAACTTCGCATATAACTGGTTTTCTCTCAGCTTTTCCAAAACCATTCTTAAATGTCCAGCATGCTCTTCCTCTGACTTGGAATAAACAAGAATATCGTCGATAAACACGACGACGAACTTATCCAAATATTCCATGAACACTTTGTTCATCATGTTCATGAAATAGGCTGGGGCGTTGGTTAATCCAAAAGACATGACCGTAAATTCATGATGACCATACCTAGACGAGAAGGCTGTCTTTGGTATGTCCTCAGTCCGAATCTTAAGCTGGTGATATCCAGATCAAAGATCTATTTTAGAGAAGACTCCCGCTCCTCTTAACTGATCAAAGAGATCATCTATCCTTGGCAATGGATACTTGTTCTTTATCGTCACTTCATTGAGTGCACGATAATCTATACACATTCTGAAACTTCCATCCTTTTTCTTAATGAACAGCACTGGTGTTCCCCACGGAGACGAACTTGGTCTTATAAACCCTTTCTCTAATAATTCTTCGATCTGTTTCTTCATTTCCACCAATTCTTTAGTGGACATTCTATAAGGTCTCTTGGCTATTGGAGCAGTTCCGGGTACAAGCTCAATTACAAACTCTATATCCCTATCTGGCGGCATTCCGGGTAGATCTTCAGGGAATACATCTGAGTACTCATTAACTACCGGTACATCCTTCATTTCAACAGCTTTCACACTGTTAATCTTTAACTGACTATCCTGAACATTAACTGCTTGAACCTCTATCTTCTTGCCATTTGGGCTCTCAATTGTCACAACCCTTTTTCCACAATCCAGCACTGCCTTGTGCTTGGATAACCAGTCCATTCCCAAAATCACATCTATAGTCTGAGTATCTAGTATAATTAAGTTTGCTAGGAACTCTATTCCACTTATTTGTAATTTTACCCCAGAACATCCTACTTTAGCTCGGAGTTCTGATCCAGGGGTTTGAACTATAAGCATACTCTTTAATTTGACCACGTCCAAATCATTTTGCACAACAAAAACTTGAGAAATGAATGAATCGATGCTCTGAATCAAACAAAATAGTAGTCGGTCTCAATTAACTAGGAACTTACCCAACACAACATCTGTGACGTTTTGAGCTTCTTCCGCCATGGTGTGGTTAACTCTTCCACGAATAGCTGATGATGGTGCAGTTCCAGCTTGAGTAGGTGCTCTATTTCCTCCTTGAACGGTGTTACGCGGGAGTATTCCCCAGATTAAAACGGACAGGAGTGACTCCTCCTTTCTTGGGACAGACATTGGCGAAATGCCCCATTTCGTTGCAGTTGTAGCAACGTCTCCCTGTCATTGACAAATTACTAGCAGCTGGGCTGATGGTTCTTGTAGGGGTTTGTGGGTTCTAACCGGTAGGTCGCTGTGTAGGTATTGGTGCCCTTGCGCTGCTTCCTGGCTGAAATCTGGTGAACTATTGAGGTACCACCCTTGGTCTCTGCTGACCCTGGCGTCCTCCTTGTTGTGCCATCCGACGTTTACGGTTGTCATCCAGCTCTTTACGCTTATCTTCTAGGATAAGTGCCTTGTTGACCAACTCCTGGAAATCAGGGAACGTATGAGTGATCAGTCCCACCTAAAGTCCGGAGTTGAGTCCCTTCATAAACCGGGACTACCTAGCCTTGTCCGTGGCTACGTCCTCCGGTGCATAACGTGCAAGCTGTGTGAATTTATTCAGATAATCGGCCACAGATTGGCCTCCCTGCTTCAATGATCGAAACTCCTCTTTCTTGAGTTCCATCATCCTCCCAACATGATACCTTGATTTAAAGGCTATAGTAAACTCATCCTAGGTGATTTCCTGAGGATGCTCGTGGGAAGCGCAATAATTTTCCCACCATTCCGCAGCTGTTCCTTCTAACTGGTGAGAGGCATACAGGACTCTCTCATTGCCAACACATTGAGATATGTGTAGCTTTCTCTCGATCGTCGCAACCAATCATCGACTTCTATCGATTGACATTCCCGAGAAGGTTGGGGTCTAGTTCTCATGAAATCGGCGGTCTTGAGTGATGCCCATGATGCACAAATTTTGGTTGTTTGTTGAGATTATTAGCGGCGACTTGATTCTGCAGCTTGTTGCATCTGTTGCATCATTGTGCGCATCACCGGTCTGAGCGATCAAGAATGCACCCAAATTATTCATGTCCACAGTGGTGCTTGAGGATTAGGTGCTTCATTGTTGTTGTCCTCTCTTTGAGAGTTGTTGCCTCCGACTCCACTGTTGCTCCTGGTGTTCACCATCTGAAGAACAAAAAGATTTAGGGAAAAGAGAGAACAGAATAGGCAAGTAACAAGAATCTTATGTGGGGAGAAGATTTGTTTGACTCAAACATAAGCACACAATTTTTATTTAATATCATAAGGATATGGCCGCTCACAAGTGCCTACGGGCATTGCGGCGCATACCCACACGCACAACCATAGATATTGTTCATCATAAAAGAAACATAACAACTCATAAAGTTCAAACCAAGCAACCGTTCTAAAGGGCGAACTCAATAAACTGACTCGGAAATAACCTGACTCAATAATTGACTCGATAATAACGTGACTCAACGCAGGAGTCAACTCGACAAAGATCAAAAGCCCTCTAGTCGTCGATCCACCCAGGCTATGGTCCTCCCAGCGGATCTTTGCGGCGGAGTCGGCGGCATGGGGCAACCGGTCCTCTGGTGCCCCATCTTTGGCGGAACAAAAGAGCCCACCGACTCTGCTGGCTCGGGGCTGCTGCTCGGTGCCGATGGCTCTGCACCACCTGACCGGTGCCTCTGGGCGGTGCCTCTGCTCCGGCGCCTCCCGCCAGAGCTCCTCGGGGTCGGGTCGTGCAGCTCCAGCTCGGCTCTGCTCAGTCCCTCCAAAGCCTCCTCCACTCACGAACCCTCTGGATGTAGATACCTGCACCTCGAGTGTCCTGCAATCGGGCCACGACCTCTGCCACCTCCTCACGAGACCTCTGAAGCTCCCGGACAGTCTCGTTTATAAGCTCCTCCTGGGCGATGACGTACCTCGCCAAGTGGGTGACCGTAGCATCGTCCTCCTCCTCCGGGTCTCTGTCAAATAGGTTGTCTCGATGCAGATGAAGACGGAAGACGGTGCCAACGAGCTCCTCGGAGAAAGTGCGTGCGATATGACGCATCGCCAAGCGGGCAGTCTCCTGGATTTCGGCCTCAAAGGTGGACCTCCTAGCAGTGAAGTGAAACGGACGACTGGCTCTCCCCCTGTCTCTAGCAAAGACAGTGATCTTGACGTCCCAAGCGACGTCCAACCCTGCTCGAACCACCGAGTTACCTCGGTAGATCGGCCTCACAAAACCCTCCGGCCCAAGCAGTACCACGGCTCGCAACAGAGCCACCAAAGCTTCGCCAAAGGTATGGATCCTCCTCATCTGCCAAAACAGATCTCATCAGATCTAAATTTTTAAAAGAACTCAAACTGCACAGAATACAAAGATAGGTATGAAGTAAGAAAGAGAGGACAAGTCAGGATGTCATTTATAATCTTGTAAAATTTTAATTCTTTAGAAAATAGTTTTATCCTCCACGACCAGTCTAAACTAAGGTCAAGTCCTACAATCGGTATGCTCTGATACCACCTCTGTCGTGCCCCGAATTTGCAATTCGGACACTCTGTGTATTCTGCACTAGTCCAGGATCGCGATAGTGCACACAGGCTTAACAAGGTATAATATCACATCATACACAGCGGAATATTAAATAAGTATTTCAAACATGTATATAAACGAGTGTACGACCTTATGGTCAACCTTACAATAGTCTCGCCACACAGGCTTACATTATTCAAAGTAAACAATAAATAGCAATGAAAGTAAAACTTCGTGATGACCCATCCATCGCCACAAACGCCCGATGAAGCTTGCTTCCCTAGTTCTCCGCCCTTCAACCAACTCCTCTTCATAGGCAAAGTAGTCTCTTCTTCGTAAGTTTGTCCATAAGGGTGAGTACACACCGTACTCAACAAGTTATGCACAATATGCAGATCTATTTACTATATGCAAGGCTTATTACAAAGGAATGGCTCTACTGGTTATTTTGCTTTGCATCAATATTTTTAAGTAATATCTAATTAGATTGAAGGCATCAAACCATATAACCATTATATAGAACTCAAGTTGTTTTTCCACAATATTTTGGACACACAGTCCCTAGACAACTTCATTTCACAATTTTGGCACACAGCCAACCACCCCATTTTATTTTTAGAACACTACCCCTTGACTGTAATCCCCGAGCATTGTCCATTACCGTGGACTCGGCTATTCAAACAGTTTTAACACTCTGCAGAGGTTGTACACTTTACCCACAAGATACAGTCAAACACCACAAAGGCGAGTAACCGTAACAAAGCTTTTCAGAGACTTCTATCTTATCCTAAGAACCTCTCCGGGTTGCCTTCGCTATCACTTCCCTCACTCGAGTCAAGTATAGGACCAACAAACACCGTTGGATAGGGTACCAAGCGAGAACGCGATTCGCTCCCGTCTGATTACCCCGTGTAATCGCCACCCGAGGTATCAAAGGTAAGACATCAGAATCCTACTAAACTAGGTCTTCCTATTCAGACATGTGGTTGTACGAGAGACTCAGGTCAAAGGCTAGCAAGGTAAGTTCCTTAACTGACCAAGGCAAGACTTCCTTCTCTCAAATTGGCACACAGCCCTCACAACACTCAACCCACCCCACAGTTGCCACACAGGCCCACCTGGCACGAAGCCTCGGTCCACTTGCCCCAGTCTAAATCAATTCCACCCCAAGTTGTTAACAGTGCAACACATGCTCATATTCATCTTTCATGTAGAACCACACAGGTCTCTACATTCCAAGGTTAATACCAATATCATTCCACATTTCATTAAAAAGCATTCACTATTCTTTAGTCAGTGTTGATTTTGTAATCCAAGTAGAATGGTTCACGTACATGCATGGCTAAGCAACTATTCACGGTCTAGCCTCCCGTGTTGGCACAATATCATCAACCAACTAATATTACCAAACTAGTTATCAAGGAATCATGGCATACAAATGATATCAAGGTGGCATAACAATTAGGTTGGTTAACTAATTCACCCAAAATAATTAAAGCAATTTTTAATTGAATTAGCATGCATAGTTTAAAACAAAATACATTTCAAAATTTAGGAGCAACATGGTCAAAGCATAACTTGCCTTCGAAAAGCAGCGAGTCTTGATCGGGAGTTTGATCCTCGAAGTCCGCGTCCTCACGCAACTCAACGTCTACGCGTATCAGGCAAAAAATCAAATAAACATGTAAAACAATGCACAAACACACATTCGGAAAAATACGATAAATCAAACTAATTCGTAACTTCATGAAAACTTCCAGATAATTAGTTCAGCATTTTCTAAGATTTATAAAATTTATTTCAGCATTTTTGAACGTATAGTTTAAGAGCTACAAAATTCATAACTTTGGATTTTCCTTGAATATTTTAACAGTATAAATTCATTTATAAAATTTCATAAAAATTACTGTAGCTAGGTATTAATATTTACTAATTTACAAAATTTGTTGCATATGATTTGGACTTATAACGAATTTGTAGCGAAAAAGACAAAATCCGCAATTTAATTGCAAACTCACGCACAAAATTAACTAGTTCTACACTGCATGGTACTGTTCATGACGAATACGCATATTCTTCTTTCAATTTCCTTCGGCTTCCTTTGGTTCTGGTAACTCGCAAGAAAAATCAGAATAGGAGCAGCGTCGCCGGAGGTCTCGGCGTTGGTCACGACAGCGGCGGTGGTGGCGACGTCCGCGGCGAACGGCCGACGTGGCGGCGGTGCGCGTGCCGACTGGAGGCAAGGCGGCAGTGGCTTCACCGATTGGTTAGGGAATCAGCTGGTTAAAGGAAAGCTATTGATTCTGTCTGGTAATAAGCAAGGAGGCGAATAATCTAATTAATCTGGTTCATCCAGTGGGTTCGGTTCGGCATCAGCCGAGATCTCAAGCGCGAAGGGAAGAAAATCTTGTGTTTAGAATTGTTGTGCTCACGTTTTTTTATAGCTGAGCGAACAAAGTGGTGTCACAATAACTTACATGTACACATGCAAGCTAACGTTCTAATATATATACATATATATACATGCTAATTAATCATCCTCATATATACATGCATACGGGAAATTATACTTGTGAACCGGCCGAACATAAACATGCTGATCAACCGAATATTTCTACATGTAGGAAATTATGCATGCGAACAGATCGACTAACTTATGTACGTTTTCATGCGTCCCAAACTCTAGTATATATATATACGCATATTAGAAAGTTATACATGCTACGTACTACAAATATACACAGACGAGATCAGTCGATCGAGATAGAGCGCACGCGAAGGAGAATAGAGGGTACCGGTTGAGGCTAGGTGACGGCGACGGTGGATGGCGCACGACGGCAACTGCGGCGGCGGTCGATCGGTCGAACGCCGGAGTATAGTCGGCGGCAGCAGCGCAGGAAAAGACGAGGCCGGAGAGTGCACCGGCGAGCGCAGTCGGCTGGACGGCGAACAATGGCGCAGGTGGAGATGTCCAGGCTCTTGCGACAGGCTCTTGCGTTCAAGGGAAGGGACGGCTGGAATGAAGAAAGGCAAGACCTTGAGTCATGCGCGCAGGAAATGAAAGGAAACAGCCGTTTGCTGTTACTCCATACACGCATGGAAATAAAAATCGATTAGCATGCATGTGCGTTCATGGGAGGAAGGAAACAGCAAATAAATGGTTCGGCTGGAAAACAAAGGAAACGACTAGGAAAGGTAATGGCTTCATGTGTGTGTGGAGTGCATACGTTACTAGTTCATGCCTACAGGAAATGAGATAAACGGCTGTGTTGATGAGTTGCCGTTGCTACCTGAAAGAGTCAATCAATTTCCTTATGCCTTCATGCATACAGACTTGGAAACGACACAACCAGGAATTTCCTTTCGTCCAAAACGTGTCTGCCTGATCAAATTCCGTATTTTGAATAGTGTTGGAACAATACACGATTAAGATAAATTAGCAAAAGAGCTCTAAAAATCTTGGAAAAATTCTCCAAAATACTAGGGAATATTTGGAACATAGCGAAGTTGTTTTTGTGATTTTTCAATATATAAATTTTCTACAAAAATTCTTTTAGTAAATCAGGCACTTGTACGGTTTTAATATAATCGACGAACTTAATTTGTAAACAAGTTTTTGAAGGTATTTGAAAGAAATATCCTTATTTTTCAGATGTTATTATTTTAAACTAAATTTGGAATTTATGTGCACGCGAAATGCATGATCTTTATTTTATATGATTAATTCGATAAAACTTAAATTCTTATAAATTCAAAAAAAAAATCCAAATAAATTTCAGATATTCCTAAATATTTCGAAATAACGTAAATACAATTAAAGCAAATTTTGGGATGTTACATTGGGTAATTCTGCTCATGCATTTTCAGCTGCCTTGATGCATAAGCAATAACCTTGCCCCCTTGCATAAGCACACAACCAAGGTCCACATGAGAAGCATCAGAATAAATGGTGAAGCGCACTCCTGGCACAGGAAGAGTGAGAACAGGAGCAGTCACCAGCTTTTCCTTCAAGGTGCAGAAACTACGCTCACAGTCGGCAGACCGTTGGAATTTCACTCCCTTTCGAGTCAATTGAGAAAGAGGCTTAGCGATGAGGGAGAAGTCTTGAACAAAGCGACGGTAGTAGCCAACCATCCCAAGGAAACTACGCACTTCTTTGACATTGGAAGGCCTCTTCCAGTCCACAATTTTAGAGATCTTGCTAGGATCAACAGAAACACCTTCCTGGTTGATAATATGACCAAGAAACCCCACTTCCGAAATCCAAAATTCACACTTTTTCAACCTGGCATAGAATTGATTCTCCCTTAACTTACGAAGCACAAGCCTCAAATGGTGAGCATGCTTCTCTTCTGACTTGGAGTAGATTAGAATATCATCGATGAACACTACCACGAAATCATCAAGATACTCATGCAGCAAATTGTTCATCGTCTCCATAAAAACAGTAGGGGCATTGGTTAATCCAAAGTCCACTCGTTTTTGTAGAGTTCAATGGAGTAATCATTTCGAAAATGAAGCAACCTGGGAGTGTGAAGAAGATCTAAAAGCGGAATTCCCAAACCTATTCTCTAGTCAGCCCTGAATCTCGGGGTCGACATTCCGTTCAGGGGGGAGCTTTGTAACATCCCAATTTTTGAGTTTTCAATTATTAAATATTATTTTATTGCAATTTATGAATTTTGTGAATTTTCTGGATTTAATTGGAATTTTTGGGATTTGTTGGAATTATTTCGAATTTATATATATTGCCTTTTGTTAAGAAATAATGATAAAAAGAAAAGTTTAAAATAAAGTTTTGCCAAAAATATTTTATTTAAATCCAGAATGTCTCAAAATATTTTTGAGATTTTTCTTGGAATTTTTCCGATATTTTTATTATCCTAAATAAATCAAATGAATTTCTTTAATTATTTTTAATCGAAAACCAGGAAAATCACGTGAGCGATCTCGGGCCCGCCCAATTCTTGTCTTGGATGGTTGTGATTCGGGAGGATTGATGTCAACCGTTGGATCAATATCCAACGGCCATTTTCACGCGTGTCGATTATGGAAACCCTAACGTTTGCGATCGTTGGATGATCATCGGTCGGACCACATTAAATCATACCGGTTCGGACTCACCTTTTATCGTGTCCGTCGGATCTCGATTGCATGGCTGTTAGTCATCGTGTCCGAGACGGATTCATCGCCGCCGTGTCCGAGTCCAACACCGCCGCCGCCATTGGACTTTCCTTGTTCTCCGCGCCGTGCCGAGTATATAAGGCACCGGACCCCCTTCCCGATACTCACCTTGAGCCGCCGCACGTCTTCGCTCTTGTGCTATCGTCGAAGAACCACCGAGGAGGCCACGAGTGCTCGCCAGAGTTCCGAAGAGCGTTCCGTTGAGTTTCGCCGTAGTTGGGATACTCTTCCGCCGTTCCAAGGGTGGAATCGGATTCGTCGCGTCAAGACACGTCGGATTCACCGCCTCTTCGTCGCGGAGTTCGCTCAACCGCCGTTGGAAGTGTCGTCGTCCTCAGCGCCGGTGAGACTGAGCCATCGCGCGACCATCGCCGGATTCGAGCTCCGTGCGCCGTCGGATTGCCATCGAACGATCGGGGTCAAGCCGCGTCGCCTTGTGCACAGTGAATCACACGGGTAAGTCTCGGCCGTTTGATTCGAATCGGGTGGTTACCAACCGGGGGTTTAATCATTTTAAAGATTGAAGCAAGTGGAAAGGGCAAGTGTGCCAGGGTGGGCTCAGTGGAGTTGAGGGTATGTGCATGTCTTTCTTTAATCAATCCAAAGGACTTAACCTTGCGAGCCTTTGACCTGAGTCTGTCATGCAACCACATGTCTGTTATGGGGCAGCCTAGCTGACTAATTTGCAAATGCTTAACTTGAGTGCTATCGTGGTGGCGTGAGACCCGGTGGTGGTAACCATCCATGCTTGGGGTGGCTCACATGGCGCAAGAGGGGGCCTGTTGTGGTGGTGTAACCCTTGATGTTGAAACCTTAGCGGATGGCACTTTGGGTTAAGAGGATGCATTGTAAAGGCTTTGTTATGATCATTCTTTGTGTGGTGCATGGTTGTATCATGTGGGTAAAGTGCATAACCTCTGCAGAGTGTACAAACTATTAGGATAGCCGTGCTCACCAGTATTGAGCAATGCTCGGGATTACATCAAGGGGTAGTTAATTAAAATAGACAACTGGAAGGGATGGTAGGATGCCATGTGGATAATGGAACTTGATTTAGGATGGAAAACTTGGGTTTATTTGAGAATCACTGAATCTATTTACTTGTTATTATTTGTTTTACTGTCTTTTCAATCTATGTATCGTATGTGTTCTTAAATGATGCTTTATTGGAAATGAACCCTTAGCCTTTCCTTTGGAATAAGCCTGCATATAGCTATGATAGAATTGCATTTGTGCACAACTTGTTGAGTACGTGTTGGTGTACTCACCCTTGCTTAACAACCAACAACAGTGGAGGATTCATCATCGATATTGGAGAAAGACTTTCAGGTGGACACGAGTCACTAGGCCAATCCTTGTCGATTAAACTTGTGTGTCTTGATGGGACATCTACGTCTTTTGCTACATTTCCGCTGCATTTGTTCGAGTTTCCTCTCAGTCTAGCCCATGTGGCTGAATAATGTAAGTGATCATAAGATCATACACTAGTTATATTAAATAAATGAAGTCTTATTATTCTTATCATTGTGTATGATTTGATGCTTACCAATGTTAAACTGTGTGCACTAGCGTTGATCCTGGGAATAGTGCGGTAAAACACAGTGGATTCGAATTGGTGAAATTCGGGTCCTTACAGAGGTGGTATCAGAGCATACTGACTATAGGACTTGGCCCTAGCTTGGTAGAGTGTCCAAAACCTATTTTCTAAAGGAAAAACTTAAAATCGATTAATTTAACACTCTCAGCTCATCTCATTCTCTGCTCCTTATCTTTGCTGAAATCAACCCTAAATTTTCTGAAGGAGACCTTGGAAGATGGAAAACTTACCTATCTCCCTTTAAATAGATGAAGAGGACACAGTCATACGTGGAGTGCGAGGGTGGCTACGCGACAGAACTTTGGAGGGTGCTCCAAGTTTTGGGAGGTTTCGCCAAACCGACGTATCGAGGACGAGATTGGATCGTAAATGGAGCCACGAGAGGAATGGTGTGCAAGCTTCTAATCTACGCCCGAAACGGTGAAAGAGCAAGCCAACCTATCAGTATCACGGTGAGAAGAGCCACTTGGGAGATCGGTATCCAAGAGGCATCGCGACTGGCTCTACGAAGAATCTGCTACGACTACTATCACAAGCTGAAGGACACGGTGTTTCGACTTCACCCCATGGTTCGAGATGCTTGGCGTTCATACGTCACACGGAAGGAGGACGCTACCACAGTACACCTAGCACGATTTGCAGCTGCTCAAGAAGCTCATATCCATGACACCGATGCAGAATTAAGAATGGTCCATGAAGCACTCAGAGTTGCGGAGAAGGAACTGCACGAGACCCGAGTAGCTTACGAGGAGAGGATCATGGAGCTCGAGGAGCCATTACAGGAGGGAGGCCACGCTACACCAACATCTTCGGAGAGGCAGAATCGAAGGAGATGAAGTCCGAGTCCGAGGAGCAACTAGCCGAAGAATGTTGGGATCGATTTGCACCGGCACTAGCGCATCTGCCAGTATATCCACCAGGAAGTTCTCGTGGAGGATGGCTCGAGGAGTGAGAATCTTAGTTTAAGTTGAGACTCAATTATTGAGTCGCGTCAAATAGAATAGTCTTACCCAAATGTAATAGACGTTAAGGTTGAGTGTTTAGTTTGAATTTTTAATGTTTGCTGAGTGTGCAGTATGCGTTGCAAAGCTTTTAGGCTTTTGTAAGCAACCATACCAAGTTAATTAATAAAGATATAAAGTTTTGGGTTTAACCTATTCCCCCGCATTAGGAATTCTTACATCTTATCTATGCTAATTCTATCTTTCCTAACCTAAAACAAATCAAGCGGATGGTGAACACCATGTAACAATGGAGCTTCAGGAAGTGGTCTTCGTCGGAATGATGAGTTCAATGATGGAACGCCACTGCAGCCGTCACCACCAGTAGATGTGCAGAATTTGGGAGCTTTTATAGCCGCGCAAACCCAACTTATGCAAACGATGATGTAACAAATGCAGAATATGACTAATCAAGCCGTAGGCAACACCAATATACACCAAGGCAACAATGGGCCACGTTCTCATTATAAATTGTCAGATTTCATGAGAACCCGTCCTCCAACCTTCTCAGGCAATGCTAATCCTTTGGAAGCCGACGATTGGTTAAGAACCATTGAGAGAAAGTTGCATATCACGCAGTGTGAGGGCAACGAGAAGGTGTTGTATGCTTCGCACCAGCTAGAAGGGACTGCCGCGGAATGGTGGGAGAACTATTGCGCATCACATGAAGCCCCGCAGGAGATTACTTGGGAAGAGTTTTCAGCTGCTTTCGTCAGTATCATGTCCCGGAAGGAATGATGGACCTCAAGAAAGAGGAATTCAGACTCAAAACAAGGAGGCCGGTGGCGAATACTTAAATAAGTTCACTCAATTGGTACGATATGCACCAGAGGATGTAGCCACGGATAAGGCGAGACAGTCTCGTTTCTTGAAAGGTTTAACTTCTGGGTTACAGGTGGGACTGATCACCCACAATTTTCCCGATTTTCAGGAGTTAGTTAATAAAGCTTTGATCCTTGAGGATAAGCGTAAGGAATTGGGCGAAGATCGTAAGCGTAGGATGGCTAGTCAGGCAGGACGGCCTAATCAACAAAGGTTAAGGATGACACCGCAACAGTTTGCCAGGATTCAACCCCAGTGGGTCAACAAAACAACAACCCCATCATCTCGCCCCACTAATCAAAATTTTCAAATACCAGCACCAAGAAGTAATGCACTAGCAAGGAGTCAGCAGACCGCTGTCAAGAAATGCTTCTCTTGCAATGAACCAGGACATTTCGCTAACAAGTGTCCGAAGAAGGGGAATGTTACTCCAGTTCACTTCAAACTAGGAACTACCCCAGCTAAAGCCCCGGTGACAGGAAGTAATCAAGTACCAGTGCAGTCCGGAGCATCGCCTCAGACAACAATGCGTGGAAGGATCAATCACATCACTACGGATGAAGCTCAGGAAGCAACATATGTCATACTGGGCAAGTTCTTGGTTAACTCAGTACCGGCCACCATCTTATTCGATTCAGGAGCTTCGCACTCGTTAGTTTCCCGAAATTTTGCGATGAAGAATGGATTCACTGTTAAGAATCTTAAATGTGTGCTTTTAGTTCAAGCCCCAGGATCTGAACTTCGATCTAGCCTTGGATGTATGGGAGTCAAGTTGCTCATGAATGGGATAGAGTTTCTGGCAAACCTTATCCTATTAGACACCCAAACCCTGGATGTTATCTTAGGAATGGATTGGTTGACTAAGCATAAGGCTGTTATAGATTGTGGTCAAAGGACGGTATCCCTAGAAAGCCCTAGTGGCAAGAAAGTGGAAGTGCGTACAACCGCAGCTCGGAATGGTCAGTTAATGATTAATAGTGTAAAGATTGCTAACCTAGAAGATGTACCAGTGGTTAGAGACTTTCCGGAAGTATTCCCAGAGGATTTACCAGGTATGCCACCAGATCGGGATATTGAGTTTGTTATCGAGTTGGTATCGGGAACAGCACCGATAGCAAAGAGGCCATATAGGATGCCAACCGATGAGTTGGTAGAAATGAAGAAACAGATTGAGGAATTGCTCGAGAAAGGTTTCATTCGACCTAGTTTTTCCCCGTGGGGAGCGCCAGTTTTATTCGTTAGAAAGAAAGATGGGAGTTTAAGGATGTGCATTGATTATCGTGCACTCAATGAGGTGACGATTAAGAACAAATACCCTTTGCCTCGGATTGATGATTTGTTTGATCAGTTGAGAGGAGCGGGAGTTTTCTCCAAGATAGATCTCCGCTCAGGATATCATCAATTGAGAATTCGAGAGGAAGATATACCAAAGACAACATTCTCTACCTGTTATGGACATTATGAGTTTACAGTCATGTCCTTTGGACCAACTAATGCCCCTGCATGTTTCATGAACATGATGAATAAGATATTCATGGAGTATTTGGATAAATTCGTGGTTGTCTTTATAGACGATATCCTTGTGTACTCTAAGTCAGAAGAAGAGCACGCAGAACACTTGAGATTGGTTCTGGAAAAGTTGCGAGGACAGCGGCTGTATGCTAAATTCAGTAAGTGTGATTTCTGGAAGGAGAAAGTGGAATTCCTTGGCCATGTAATGACCGCTCAAGGAGTTGCGGTGGACCCAAGTAAAGTGGAAGCTGTGATGAATTGGGAGTCACCGAAGATCGTTACCCAGATCCGTAGTTTCCTGGGAATGGCGGGATATTACCATCGGTTCATAGAAGGATTCTCAACGATTGCGAGACCTCTTACGCAATTGCTGAAGAAAGAAAAGAAATTTGCATGGACGCCAGAGTGTGAAAAGAGTTTTCAAGAGCTAAAGAAGCGATTAACCTCTGCACCTATATTGGTACTGCCAGATGTGCAGTGTGGTTTTGACATTTATTGCGATGCCTCAAGGCAAGGACTTGGTTGCGTATTAATGCAGAATGGCAAAGTTGTAGCCTACGCATCAAGGCAGTTGAGGCCGCATGAAGGAAATTATCCAACGCATGATTTGGAGTTAGCAGCCGTAGTGCATGCTTTGAAGATATGGCGTCATTATCTCATGGGAAATAGATGTGAGATATACACGGACCATAAGAGCCTAAAGTATATATTTACCCAGGCAGACCTTAACATGAGACAAAGAAGATGGTTGGAATTGATTAAGGATTATAATGTCAGGATCCATTACCATCCTGAAAAGCTAATGTGGTAGCCGATGCTTTAAGCCGTAAAAACCACAGCATGACTATGTTGGTAGCAAGCGATCAATCGGAGTTATGTGAGGAATTTCAGAAGCTAAGATTAGAGGTTGTGCCACAAGGATTTCTAGCTGCCTTAGAAGTAAAACCGACCCTTGAGGATCGAATCAAGGAAAGGCAAGGTAATGATGAAAAGATCAGCAGGATCAAGGCTAAGAAGGAAGAGGGTTTAGCCGAAGATTTCTCGATAGATGAGCAAGGAACCCTATGGTTTAAAGGTTGAATTTGTGTACCAAATGAGAAAGAGCTTAAACAAGTAATTCTCGAGGAAGCACACGATTCTAAGTATTCCATTCATCCTGGAAGTGCCAAGATGTATCAGGATCTTAAGAAGAGATTTTGGTGGCCGAGTATGAAGCGTGAGGTTGCAGAACACGTTGCATTATGTGATGTGTGCCAGAGGGTGAAGGCAATGCATCAAAAGCCTGCGGGACTTTTGCAGCCGTTAAAGATTCCTAAATGGAAATGGGAGGAGATTGGTATGGATTTTATCATCGGATTGCCCAAGACGCAAAGAGGTTATGATTCTATATGGGTCATCATTGATCAGTTGATCAAAGTAGCTCACTTTATTCCAGTGAAGACAACTTATTCAGGGGATCAATTGGCAGAACTATACATGTCAAGAATTGTATGCTTACATGGTGTGCCTAAGAAAATTGTATCGGATCGAGGTACCCAGTTCACCTCAAGATTTTGGGATAAATTGCATGAAGCAATGGGAACTCATCTGAATTTCAGTACTGCTTATCATCCACAGACAGATGGTCAGACGGAAAGAGTTAATAAGATTTTAGAAGATATGCTGAGAGCATGTGCGATATCTTATAGTACATCTTGGGATAAATGTTGGCCATATGCCGAGTTCAGTTATAACAATAGCTATCAGGCTAGTTTGCAAATGTCACCATTTGAAGCCTTATATGGTCGTGCTTGTCGTACCCCGTTAAATTGGAATGAAACGGGAGAGCGTTCAGTGTTTGGACCTGAGATGCTTAGAGAGGCCGAGGAACAAGTCGCCATGATCAGAGAAAGACTGAGAACAGCACAGTCGAGGCAGAAGAGCTATGCTGATAATCGTCGTCGAGAATTGAGTTTTGAACGTAATAATTTCGTGTATCTTAAGGTTACACCCTTGAAAGGAGTAAAAAGGTTCAACGTTAAAGGAAAACTCGCACCTAGATATGTAGGACCATTTAAGATCTTGAGCCGCAAAGGAGAGGTTGCGTATCAGTTAGAGTTGCCCCAGTCATTAGCAGGAGTTCATGATGTGTTCCATGTGTCGCAACTTAAGAAATGTCTCAGAGTGCCAACGGAACAAACGCCGTTAGAAGAGATCGAGTTACAGGAGGATCTGACTTATAAAGAGCAGCCAATTAAGATTCTGGATGTAATGGAGCGTAGGACCAGAAATAAGTCCACTCATTTTTGCAGAGTTCAATGGAGTAATCATTCTGAAAATGAAGCAACCTGGGAGTGTGCAGAAGATCTGAAAGCGAAATTCCCAAACCTATTCTCTAGTTAGCCCTGAATCTTGGGGTCGACATTCCGTTAAGGGGGGAGCTTTGTAACATCCTAATTTTTGAGTTTTTAATTATTAAATATTATTTTATTGCAATTTATGAATTTTGTGAATTTTCTGGATTTAATTGGATTTTTTGGGATTTATTGGAATTATTTCGAATTTATATATATTGCCTTTTGTTAAGAAATAATGATAAAAAGAAAAGTTTAAAATAAAGTTTTGCCAAAAATATTTTATTTAAATCCAGAATGTCTCAAAATATTTTTGAGATTTTTCTTGGAATTTTTCCGATATTTTTATTATCCTAAATAAATCAAATGAATTTCTTTAATTATTTTTAATCAGAAAACCAGGGAAAATCACGTGAACAGTACTGGGCCCGGCCCAATTACTGTGCGGACCGGCTGTGATTCGGGAGGATTGATGTCAACCGTTGGATCAATATCCAACGGCCATTTTCACGCCGTGTCGATTATGGAAACCCTAACGTTTGCGACCGTTGGATGATCATCGGTCGGACCACATTAAATCATACCGGTTCGGACTCACCTTTTATCGTGTCCGTCGGATCTCGATTACACGGCTGTTAGTCATCGTGTCTGACATGGATTCGTCGCCGCCGTGTCCGAGTCCAACACCGCCGCCGCAATTGGACTTTCCTTGTTCTCCGCGCCGTGCCGAGTATATAAGGCACCGGACCCCCTTCCCGATACTCACCTTGAGCCGCCGCACGTCTTCGCTCTTGCGCTATCGCCGGAGAACCACCGAGGAGGCCACGAGTGCTCGCCGGAGTTCCGAAGAGCGTTTCGTTGAGTTTCGCCGTAGTTGGGATACTCTTCCGCCGTTCTAAGGGTGGAATCGGATTCGTCGCGTCAAGACACATCGGGTTCACCGCCTCTTCGTCGCCGGAGTTCGCTCAACCACCGTTGGAAGTGTCGTCGTCCTCAGCGCCGGTGAGACCGAGCCGTCGCGCGACCATCGCCGGATTCGAGCTCCGTGTGCCGTCGGATTGCCATCGAACGATCGGGGTCAAGCCGCGTCGCCTTGTGCACAGTGAATCACACGGGTAAGTCTCGGCCGTTTGATTCGAATCGGGTGGTCCAGGTTTCGCTACACGTCGTCCGTACAGCCGAGGCGGGGAAATTCATATTTTTCTTAATAAAAATAATTCACTTAATTCGGAATTTATGAATTTAAGGATTTTCAGGATTTTAAAACTTCAAAGTGCTATAACTTTCGCATATGAACTCCGATTGAGGTGATTCAAATTCCTAAAAATTTGTAAAATTGAGATATTTCTAATGGTAGCTTTTATTTAAATTTTTGAGTTCATTTGTTCTTTGGTTTTTGCATTTATTTGCTATTTCTTCTCGATTCGCGTAGACGTTGAATTGAGCGAGGTTTCGGAGGAGGAATTATCATTTCAAGAGCAATCTTCAGAGCAATACCAGGAACTTAAGCAAGGTAAGTTGTGCTTTGATCATGTTGCACCCATGTTTGCAAAACTGCTATTTTGATTTACTTTATTGCATGATACTTTACGAGTACAAATGGTTTTAACTTAACTTTGGGATTAGTTAATGTACCCTTTTGAATTACACCCTACCTTGTTATTTGTATGCCATAATCCACTTGTCACCTTAGGTTGGTTCATTATAGTTGGTTAATACTGAAATCAACATAGGTGGTTAGACCGGAATAGAAATGCTTAGCCATGCCACGTCATCACATGTACATGAAACGTTGAGTATTAATTTTGATTAATGGAATATGGAACAATGATGATAACTTGTGTGTCAAGTGTGGTCACACAAAGAGATTGAGTTATTGTGGCGGGGAGGTCACACAACGATGTTGATTTGTGAGTAGCACGTGGTGCTTGGTAACCAACCGGGGGTTTAATCATTTTAAAGATTGAAGCAAGTGGAAAGGGCAAGTGTGCCATGGTAGGCTCGATGGAGCCGAGGGTATGTGTATGTCTTGCTTTAATCAATCCTAAGGACTTAACCTTGCGAGCCTTTGACTGAGTCTCATCATGCAACCACATGTCTCATTATGGGGCAACCTAGTGACTAATTTGCAAATGCTTAACTTGAGTGCTATCGTGGTGGCGTGAGACCCGTGGTGGTAACCATCCATGCTTGGGGTGGCTCACATGGCGCAAGAGGGGGCCTGTTGTGGTGTGGTGTAACCCTTCAGTGTTGAAACCTTAGCGGATGGCACGGGTTAAGAGGATGCATTGTAAAGGCTTTGTTATGATCATTCGCCTTGTGTGGTGCATGGTTGTATCATGTGGGTAAAGTGCATAACCTCTGCAGAGTGTACAAACTATTCGGATAGTCGTGCTCACGGTATTGAGCAATGCTCGGGGATTACAATCAAGGGGTAGTTAATTAAAATGGACAACTAGAAGGGATGGCAGGATGCCATGTGGATAATGGAACTTGATTTAGGATGGAAAACTTGGGTTTATTTGAGAATCACTGAATCTATTTACTTGTTATTATTTGTTTCTTCGTCTTTTCAATCTATGTATCGTATGTGTTCTTAAATGCTGCTTTATTGCAAATGAACCCTTAGCCTTTCCTTTGGAATAAGCCGCATATAGTTATGATAGAATTGCATTTGTGCACAACTTGTTGAGTACGTGTTGGTGTACTCACCCTTGCTTAACAACCAACAACAGTGGAGGATTCATCATCGATATTGGAGGAAGACTTTCAGGTGGACACGAGTCACTAGGCCAATCCTTGTCAGTCGCCTGTAGTGTGCTGATGGGACATCTACGTCTTTTGCTACATTTTCGCTGCATTTGTTCGAGTTTACTCTCAGTCTAGCCCATGTGGCTGAATAATGTAAGTGATCATAAGATCATACACTAGTTATATTAAATAAATGAAGTCTTATTATTCTTATCATTGTGTATGATTTGATGCTTACCAATGTTAAACTGTGTGCACTAGTGTTGATCCTGGGAATAGTGCGGTAAAACACAGTAGATTCGAATTGGTGAAATTCGGGTCCTTACAGTTCCCGAGGAGGAACCCTGTCCCCCCTTGGATTTCTTGGAAGGGGGTCGCTGGAAGGACCCACCTCCCCCACCAAAACCTCTCTTCTGCCCACCACCAGGAGCTACAAAAACTCCTGTACCACCAGAAAGGAACTTTTCTTTGGAAAGCTCCATTTCAAGCTCCATACCCTTAGCTTGATCCACCACAGATGCAAAGTCACGGGGAACAGTGGCTCCCATGATCACCCTGAACTCCTGGTTGAGGCCCCTACGGAACCTACTAGCCTTCTCTCGATCATCCGATGCCACTGCTGGTATGAAACGGACAATATTATTGAACTCCGCCTCATATTCCGCCACCGACTTCTTGCCTTGGGAGAGGGTGGATAAAGAGTGCTCCATCCTCTCAAGGAAAGACTCCGGGTTGAACTTGGCCCGAAAGTGGTGGACGAAATCCTCCCATGTAACTGGTCCAAGAGTGGGGGCCCTCGCCGCAAGAACCCCCTCCCACCAGATATCCGCTTGGCCTTTCAACTGGAAGGCCACAAAGCGAGCCTTCTGGACCGAAGTCATCTCTAGGACCTCAAACTGCCTCTCCAAATACCGGAGCCAATCTGCGGATTGGACCGGTGTGCCCGTTCCGTCAAAAGTATCCAGGCGGAGGGACATCCACTCCCGGAGGCTCATCCTAGCCTCTGGCGCTCTGAGGCGATCGGGGCTACTGCAGTGGAGGCACCACAAGAGAGCCACTGAGCGCAGCTTAACGCAACTCCTGCACCTCCTTTTGCAACGCCTGCAGCTGGGCCAAAGTGGCAGCCTCAACCCCTGGCTGCGTTGCAGGGACACCCTCCTGAACAGGTGCAGGAGCATTGAGCGAACCGCTTCCCTCAGCGACCGACTCAGCGACACCCTGAGGTGGGTGTCACCCACCTCGACCATGGCCTCGACGGCCACCGCGACCAGAAGGGCGGCCTCTACCCCTCGGCATAGCTACAACCACCACAATCTAACATCAGCCCAAATCTCAATACAACAACATACTAACATTTCATCTATCAAGAACATAAAACAGTTAGAACAATAAAGCGCGATGCAATGATTTACCATACCCTTCCTATTGTGCTCCAAGTGTGTCAAAATTTTACTTTCTTAGTCAGCCTACAACAAGTTTTAAATTTATTTACCCAAAACAACTTTTAAAGAGTAAATGCACCTAGACCACGTCTCTAGGTTTATAGACCACGGACCTAACGCCCGCTCTGATACCAACTGTAACACCCCGGCACCTCCAGTGCCCTGAATGCTACGCCCTCAATTTACCACAACCACAAAAGACTAAAGAAGGACAGCAAAACGACCTGGACAAGATAATAGGGGTCGAACTTACTAAAAAATTTCGGCAGCACCTCCTCTAAAACTAGGACATCCACTCAGCAAACAAAAGACATCAATTAATAATGAAAACATGACAAAGCCATTCACAACCAACCAACCACCATAAACTGTCATGGCAAATACTAGTCATCATGACCAACTAAGCAAGTACGTAGGGATATGATATACGCAAAAGACAAGCGCTACACTATACAACTAAGGTTTTATAGTCCTAAACATTCCTCCATTACTTACAATTTATCTCAACCAAAAGAAATCAAGTTCATCACCATCACTACTATAACCAAAAGTAAGGATATTGTCCTAATCTAGCTACATGAAGTCATCGTGAGTGAAGTGAGCTAGCCCATCTCCCAAAATGTCGCCTTGGAGTTACCTAGAATAAAATATCAAACACAAGTGTGAGCTCATCACTCAGCAAAGTGTAATGCGAAAAGAAATTAAAGTGAACATGTAACAATTATACATATGTACTACATGACTTTAAGCATACAAGGAATCTAACTCACAAAATCCTCATCCAAATCATCTTATTAGGTCTTTACTCACAATCACAATTATGCAATGCATCATGCATGCTCATGAATGCAACCATCTTTGGCTCATACCGGTATTGCCGGATGCACGCCCGTCGGCATGCATCCTCTCATTCCCATCCATCCCATGGAGGGGCCTACTCTTACTGTCTCGCTCCCATTCATCTCGATGAATGGGACTACGAGGTAGGACTTTTGTGCTCACTACGGGTGAGCACCGAGGCCCGCATCAACATGGGACGCCCCGTCCATTATGAATGCATGAATGTAAATGGGCACACATAGATCACATCTTCATTCATTTCTATTCACTATTGCAAGCCATAACCGAATGCATCACATAGATAAATCTTACTTTCATAAACCGCCATTTGCGGTAATCTATTCAAGTTCACAATTAAGACATCAATATAATTTCTTTCCTGTGGGTAAGGTCCTAAATAACATTAAACCTTTACAATACCACAACATGCATATCACATTACACTTGCCTTCAACCGCGAGGAGGAGGATGGCGAGAAGTTGAAGCCTCTCCCGAAGCTACTGCCCCTGGAAATAACATTCGCAAGCTCAACTTTCCAATTCTAGATAGGTCACAATGACCATACACACCACACTACTACACCTGAACGCACAAAAGACCCAAAACCCCACCACAAAAATCTGAGCTCGCTGAAATTTCCCAACATCGGGACAAAACTTCCAAATTGCGCAACTTTTGATTGGCTCAACGGATTTTAGCGTTCTTATACTCGAAACGACCGCAAGGGAATGAACTACACGAATAACATAGCCACTCACTTGGCCAACACACCAGCTGATCCCAGATCGACTACGAACAGAGAGTACCGACCACTCGGCACAATCTAGACAGCCCTCACGGAAACAGCCATAACATCCATACGGCTGGGCCAATTCACGATTTCTTGAGCTCTAGATAAACTTAAGAACACTAGATTCATTTTCTCTACAGCCAACCGGTCATGAGAGGTCCCGAACTTGCCCAAATCGCAATCGCAAGCATAGCCCTTTGCACAGCCCCAAAGTTGAATAGGTCTTCCCTCCCAACTAAAGCATTTTTCCCCCTTTCAAGGCCCAAATCTAAGAGCCCTAGACCAACCCCAACCAGGAAAAAAACCCCTACTCCCAACCCTGCAATCCATACCTCTCTTACCATCAAGGAGAAGGAGGAGGATGGAGGAATCGGCCGGCAGCAGGAAGAAGCAGCAAGGGGCGTCGGCAAGATGGGCAGGCGCCGACAGGAGCTGGGGAAGAGGGACGCCGGCGGGGAGGACTGGGCGACGCCTGCCAGAGGGTCGGAGGTGGCTCTCGACGGCGACCGGGCTGCGACGATCGGAAATCGAGAGGAGTCGGCTGACCGCAACGCTGGGCAAGTCTCGGCAGAGCGCAAGACTTGCAGCAACAGGGCAAGGATTCGGCAGTACTGGTAGTGACGACACGGAGCGGCAGGCGCCTGGGCACGGGCTGGGTAGGGAAGAAATGAGAGGCGCACAGCTGGCTAGGGGGAAAATCGGTAAAGGCTGAGATTTGGGAGGAGCAATGCCAGCCACACAATTGAAATGGAGAGGGGAGGGTAGGTGAAAAGTTGGTGGATAGGAGAAATTCCAAAAAGACCCCTCCCAACCCAAAACCAATAATCCTAACCCTCCCGGATGGGCCAACCACCTCTGAGAATACCTGCCAGATAGCCCCAGCCCGCCCGACTGAAGGCACAAAGGTTGGGGCAAGGTTTTGCGATATTACAAGGACAATTGAGATACAATCCCCTTTCCACACAAAAGACACTTCTCGTGTAGAGGTGAGCCTCATCCAGCGCTGGCCAAGAAAATCTCCAAGGCATAGATCCAAGCCAGAAGTAATCACAAGATCTCGATGCAAGCAAATTCGGATAAACCAAGTTCTAGTGCTCACAACACCAAAATCAAATTCAAGTTCACAACACAAGGATGTTGGATTAAAGTTCTTCAATCCAAAAACTTAAACCAGACTGATATCTCATGTTGTAAAGTCACAAGTCACTCACAAAGCCAAATCAAGCAGGATGAAAGAAGTGAAATCAAGAGTGAATCAATTTTGCCTTTTCTAGTGAAGCCAGAGTGTCGACGATCGGGATCGCCAACCGCAAGAAACGAGGTGGGGGTCAGAATGTTATGGGACCCGAGCTGCGCTTTGCTCGAACGGAGGAAGAAAATCGATCGTGGAGATGGTCAGAGCAAGACGACAACGAGCACGAGACGAGGGTTTATACTGGTTCGAGCCCCTATGAAGGTAATAGCTCTACTCCAGTCGCCTTGCGGCGGTGATTTTCGTTATATGGGTGTATAAGGAAGTGTTTACAACTCAAGACAGCAATGGTGATTCCTAGCTCGAGCTACTGTGTGTTGTGTTTTTCTTCGTGTCCCCCTGGAGCCTGCGCGTCCTTGGTCTTTATACTCCCTCCGTATGCAACGGTCGAGAGATATCCCCGGGAAGGGGCCTTCACGCACGTTGAAGGCTGGCGGCAACTGCCCCGGACTTCTCGCGCACTCCTGTGTCATCCCCACGACCGTTCTCTGGTAACTTCCGGTCAAATGCCGATCCGAAATCCTGTATGGACCGGGCTTGAACGAGATCCCGCCCGAGCTTGAGGTCGAAGCGGGTCGAAGCTTCGGGTCCACAGGCGCTCTAGGTCGAAGCGCCCAAAGATGCACCTGTGTCGAGGTCGGGGCCTTCCGAGCTTGGGGGATCCGTTGACCGCACGCCAGCTGGTCAACGAGTGCCCAGCCCTCGTCAGCTAGCCCCCGAGGCTCTAGGTCGGAGGGAACCCTCAGGACGACCTCGAGCCTTATTCTCGAGACGGAGAAGACCTTCGTAGGTCTAAACTCCTTGGTCGAGGTCGGGCGGAGACCACAAAGCAAGTCTTTTGGCCTCGACACCTGGCGACCTTCGGTCTTCTCGATGCTGGTACGGATGTGAACGGTTGGCGTGCACTGGCGGTGTCTCGACTCGGCCTTAATTGCCCCACAAATCACGGTTGTACGCCTTTCAAAGGCACCATGGATCGGGCTTCAAGCGTTACGGTTCTTAAGACCAGCGCCGCCCTCCAGTCAAAAAACCTCCGCCCTTGCGCCCTTTGTCTTCTAGCCTCCTCGCCCGAGCAAGGCCCCTTCCTTTCGCTCCCTCGACCAAGCGCTCTACGGCGCCATGACCAAGCTTGGAAGGAGCACCCTGTCATCCGCGAGGATGAAGGAGCTCGAGACCCTGGGGATAGTGGACCCGGTGACATGGTGGTTGCCGGGCGGCGAGACCGAACCTCACCCCAGGGATGATGAGATCGCTCGACCGAGCATTACGCTCTCCTTGCCTGCGGACGCCGGAGAGCGAGTTCGTGGCGACGCCCTTTCTAGCTGCGAAATAGAGCTCATCAATCTGCACCGAATTCCGCCCTTATGCTCGCCATCTTTTCCCATCTCAGGCGAGGGATTCACAGGAATCCTTCCCACCCTCGCCGTTCTTCCGCTACTACTCCTCTTCGCTCCGGAAAGACCCTATGGTCGGATGTCGTATTTCGACTTGACCGGGCTCAAATGGCTCTTCCCGGCGCGCCGCCGGGACTCACTTGGCCCTCGCCCGGCGGTGGTTTTATCTCAAGAAAGGGGAGCTCGGGCTCGACGTCTGAGGACCCCCGTCACCGAGAAGAAGGAGACCCCGAGCTCAAGATCTGGAGGTCGACGAGGAGGCCATTGCTGCCATACATATCTGCGCCACGCGGCCCTCACCGGCAGTAATCGCCGTCGACTTCTCATGGGCCGGGTCCCCCTCTCGGAGGAGGGAGCACCGTTCTATGAGATCACGGACGCGACGACCCCACTCGTGAAGGTTCGACGCAAGACCTCCGCCTTGGAACTTCTTCTCGAGATTCATCCTCCACCTTTCCCCGACGGCCCATGTTCTTGCAAAGACCGGGAATCTCGGGTCTCCGATAGGATGTTCAAATGTTCGAAGGCGGGCGATGGATACACCTCGACGATCCGGTCCAAGAACGATTTTGCCGGAAGGCGAGGCAAGCCGTCCCGACCTTGCCCTTGATCTTGTTTTTAGCGAAGGCCCCTCTGACCCACGCAAGTTCTCAGGACCATCAGGAGTTGTTTGATACAGCCAGGAGGATGCTCCCGCTGCCCGGCGGGGGCAAGAGCAAGAAGGGGAGGAAGAGGCCCCCCTCAGCCACGACAAGCCGTCAGGAGGCGAAGAGGCCTCATGTCGAGTGGGGGAACCGCGCCACGGTAAGGACCCTACCGGTCGAGCCCCCGAGCCTGAGTTCATGTGCCTTGCAGTTTGATGAGATTTTCCCCTTTGCAGCAGCAGAGCGCGGCGGCCGCCAGTCTTGGTACCCCGGCCCGGGCCTCGAGCCGGCCCCGCCGTGGCGAAGCGATCTGGAGCCGCTCGGACCTTGAGATCCTGTGTCGCGAGGATCGCGAAGCGAGGCGCCTCAAGATTGGGGCAACAAGACCTTCGACGACCCTCGGCAAGACGAGACCGGTGACCTGTAAATTCTTTGCATCCCGGCCGCGCCTGTCCTTTCGTGATCTTTACGCTTAGTGTATGCTTTTGATCGCAGACCGTGAGCACCCGAGCTCGAAATTTGCCCCTTTTGACGATGGCTATTATCCAGGGCGAGTCCGAGTCCGAGGAGGAGGATACGTTTGAGTTGGTCCCGCGTCGCCCTTTGCGCCCAACGCGGACTCCGTCGGGGTCGTCGAGCCTGGTTCCGGTCGGTGAGTTCGACCAGGCCCTTGATGATTCGGACGATGAAGAGCTCCAGCCCGCAACCAGCGCGGATTTTGACACCGGCGAGGCTCATGATGCAGCCGCCGTTGTCGATTCTCCCGGCGCCACCGCGAGGGAGGATGCCCAGAGCTTCGTGGCTGTGCCCGAGGCGGCACCCCGAGCTCCCCCGACCACGGCCGCCTCAGGCGCCGAGGCCACGATTCCACCTGCCACCGAAGGTGACCAGGCCGCAGGGGCTCCGCGGACCTGCCCAGAGGCGGCTGCGTCGGGCACCGAGGCCGCGGCACCCCCGGCCGTGGAGGTCGAGAATCCGTGGCGATCCGCCGCCCCTTGGAGCCGGAGACGGGTGGGCCACCGGCCGCGAAGGCCGGGACCAGTACCGCCGTCGCGCCTTCTCCGGTCGTCGACGGGCCGAACCCCCCGGAGGAGGTGACGGACGACCAGGCCGCCCCTAGGGCGGTAACTCAAGATCCCGGCCCGAGCGCGCCAGCGGTGGTCGGGGTCGACCTTGACACTGGTGCGCCGGTCGACGAGGAGGAAGAGATCCCCCGCGATCGTATTGACGACCGCGAGGAATTTGCCCGCGTACGCCTGGAAGGCCATCTCCGCAAGGTAAAGGTCTTTCCGCGCATTTCGTAGTTGGTAGCCTGTGCTCCTTATTCCCTCACTTTGGGCCTCCCTTCTCGTCGTGAAGGTGATCGACCATGCCACCCAAGGGCTACAAGGCCTTCAAGAGCATGCCGCCGTCTCAAGGGCCTTCGGGCGCAATAGAGGCGCGGAGGATGAGCGTCGAGCTCATCCGGACCATTGAGGTCGAGCAAGGAGAGCTCGGCGAAGGCCCAGAGATTGATGATTTCGCCCGAACGATGAGGGCGCAAGAAGTAGCCCATGCTTGGCGGAGCTCGAGCGAGCCGTGGCCTCCGAACGCGACCACGGTTATAAGGCCGCCGAGCAAGAATGCGCACGATCGCCAAGGCGCCCAGTCGAAGCGGGCCAAAGTTGAAGCCCCGGAGAAGGTCTGCAGAGCGAAGCGCCTCCCACGGAGGCGCCCCGAACACGAGGCCAAGATCCCGAACTCGAAGAGAAGCTCGGCGCGCCAACAAGGCGATCGAGGACGAGCGGGCCAAGGTCGAGGCATCGAGAAGGCCGCCAGGACCGGTCTTCCTCGGCGAAAGCGTCCCCCGAGCTCGAGGCCAAGGTCTCGGAGCTTGAAGGGAGGCTTGAGCGTGCCAAAAGGGCGGCGACGAGTGCGATGACCCAGCTCCAAGACGAACGGCGCCGAGCTGCGGATGCCTCCACGGTGGCCCTTCAGAACCAGAGTGAGCTATCGGCCCTGAGGACCAAAGTCGCCGAGCTCGAGCAAGAGAAGCTTGCCCGCGAGATGGCCGACCTGTAAAAGACTTTAAAAAGCAAGGAATGTACTTAACAGAAACAGATCGCTTTTGGTGAACAAAGAAACCTCGTCCCTGTTGTGAGTTCGTTGTTTGGGGATACTTGAAGTCTTTTTTGTTACGCCTGTTAGCCGTGCACGCGCTCCTTAGGTCGTGCGCCGATAGGGTAGCCTTACCCAGCCCCCGTTGGGCCCGAGGTCGAGCGACGCGTGCCTTGGGCACAAGACGTAGATACGGACGAGAGGCCACGACCTGCAAAGTTGAGGAACAATTCGCAGAGGTAGAAGGACACGAGGCGAACATTGTTAAATAGATTAGTGCGCGCACGACCCTTGCGACCATGCGCATTGCTCGACCAATCAAAGCGGTGGGGTTCCCCGGCTCGAGCCCCGCACGCGGGAGAGCTAGATTGCGAAGAAGGTCGGCTTACGTTTAGCTCGTCCGCTGGGGGTGAACGTAAAAAACCGCGTCACTTAGACTAGGAGCGAATGCGCTGCGCACAAAGGTCGTGTTCGAAAAAAGAAGAGCCGCCGAAAAAGAAAAAGCGGCAATACAAGTGGAAGCAGGTAAAAAATGAAAGACCAGCTTTTATTGAAATGTGAGGCATAGAGGTTACACATAAAACTTCCGAAGCTGATCTATGTTCCACGAGCTAGAGAGCTCTCTGCCATCGGGCATCGCTAGCCGGTAAGCCCCCGTGCGATCTGTTGAAACAACTCTATAGGGCCTCCCATGAGGATAACTTGTTGGTGTTGGACGAGCTCAATCCGCCTCGTGGCTAGGTCCCCAACAAGGAGCTTCCTAGGTCGTACTGACCGAGACGCATGTCTGCGAAGAGCTTGCAGTAGTCGTTGATCGTGGCGAAGGCACTCGACATCTTACTTCTTCTGCGAGGGTGAGGTCGAGAGACCGCTCGTGCTCAAAGTCGACTGATCGACCAAGTCGACCCTTGCGAGCCCAACAGTGACCTCGGGAGGCGGGGCGGCCTCGGTGCAACACGAAGCCGGAAGGGTGTGGACCCTATGGCTCGGCTTGTCGTGGGTACGAATAGACCATAGGACGGTGGGAAGTTCGCCCACCCGCATCCTTGCCAGACGACGAGCTCATCTGCGACTCGCTTCTTGACGCCTGGACAATTTGCCGCGGCTCCGCCTCCCGCTGTTCGGGGTGAGCCACCGGCCGGCAGATTTTGATGTCGAGTTCTCGCAAAATTCCCGAACAACTCATTTGATAAACCGAAAATACCGTTGTCGCGATAATTTTGCATGGAACCCCGTACCTGGTGACCACGAACAAGCGGAAGAAACGAACCGCCGCCCGAGCAGTTATGGTCGAGACCGGTTCAGCCTCTATCCACTTGGTGAAGGTGTCGACAGCGACGAACAGGAACCTCTTCCCCCCGGTTGCTTGAGGAAAAGGGCCGAGGATGTCCAGCCCCCATGTCGAGAAGGGCCAGGCGAGCGGAATGGTCTGGAGCGCGTAGGCGGGCTGATGCGACTTCCGGGCGTGGAACTGGCATGGTCGGCAAGTGCGGACGATATCACGAGCATCCTGAAGCGCCGAAGGCCAATAGTACCCCATTCGGAAGGCCTTGCCAACCATTGTCCTATACGAAGAGTGCGCCCCACAGAGGCCTGAGTGAATGTCATGTAGTAGGTACTTACCCTCCTCTGCAGAGATGCACCGCGCCAGGATGCCGGAAACATGTCGTTTGTAGAGTTTTCCCTCGACGAGCGTGTATAGACTTGCCCGGCGCTTGATCCGGCTCCTCTCGGTAGGGTCGGGTGGCAGGTTGCCACGTGAGAGAAAATCGTGGATGGCCGCGGCCCAGGAGGGAACACCCTCGACCGCGGCGACCATGACTTCCTGGTCGGAAATCGACGGGGCCGAAAGCGCCTCCAGGATGACGTCGGGTGGGATGTCATCGTCGGAGGAGCCGAGCTTGGAGAGGAAGTCTGCGCTGAAGTTGTCCCACCTGGGGATGTGTCTGAGCTCCAAGTTCTGGAACCATTTCTCCATCTTGCGCACCTCGGCGAGGTACTTTGTCATTGAGTCTCCCGAGCATGGGTAGTCCTTGTTGAACTGGTTGATGACGAGCTAGGAGTCGCCCTTAACGACCAGGCGGTGCACACCCAAAGCCTTGCAAGCTCGTAAGCCGGCCAGGAGGGCTTCGTACTCCGCCACATTGTTGGTCGCTGGGAAGCCAAAACGAATTACGTACCTCAACTTGTCGCCGTGTGGGGTAAGGATAAGGATCCCAGCCCCCAAGCGCTTGAAGGACCTCGAGCCGTCGAAGAACATGACCCAGGGCTTCTCCTCTTCGTCTTGAAGCTCGGGAGCGGGCTGCGACGTCTGCTCGACCACGAAGTCACGAAGTACTTGAGACTTTATGGTCGTGGCGTGCCCGACCCGGACGCCGAACGCCGCCAGCCCATGGCCCACTTGGCGATTCGTCCGCCACCTTCCAGGTTCCGCAGGATGTCCCCGAGCGGGAAGTTGCTCGGGACGATCACAGAGTGCGCCTGGAAATAGTGCCGGAGCTTGCGCGAAGCCATGAGGAGAGTGTACAACAGCTTCTGTACCTGCGGGTAGCGCTCCTTCGGGCCGTGCAAGACCTCGCTGACGTAATAAATGGGGTGCTGCTGAGACCCCCGTTCCACCACCAGGATAGCACTAACGGCATGGGGGGTGGCCGCGAGATAGAGCAGTAACGTCTCACCAGGTTGTGGCGTTGTAAGGAGGGGTGGGGACGACAGGTACGCCTTCAGGTCGTCGAAGGACCACTGCGCCTCTGGAGTCCATTCAAAGCCCCCGTGCTTGCGCAGGGTTCGAAAGAATGGGAGGCCACGCTCGCCAAGCCTCAAAATGAACTCGCTTTGGGCGCCATCATGCGGCCGGTGAGGCTTTGCACCGCTGATCGAGGTCGGGGGCGCCATCTTCTCGATCGCCTCGATCTTCTCCGGGTTTGGACCAACCCCCGAGCCCCCGATCATGTAGCCGAGCACCTTACCGGACGCCGCGCCGAACACGCACTTTTCAGGGTTGAGTTTGATATTGTGCCTGTTCAGGTTGGCGAAGGTTTCCTCGAGGTCACAAACGTGGTCGCCTTCAGAGAGGCTCTTGACTATAATATCGTCCACGTAGACCTCGAGGTTCCGCCCGATCTGCGGCTCGAACGCCCCGGTCATCGACGCCGAAAAGTGGCCCCGCATTGGCGCAGACCAAATGACATGGTCGTAGCAATAGGTGCCAAATGGCGTGATGAAGGCCGGTTTGCTCTCGTCGTCGACCGCCAGCTTGATCTGGTGGTACCCCGAGTAAGCGTCCAGAAAGCTCAACATCCTGGCATTTGCGGTGGAGTCGACGATCTGGTCGATGCGCGGAAGCGGGAAGTTGTCCTTCGGGCAAGCCGAGTTCAACCCCGTATGGTCGACGCACATTCTCCACTTTCCGCCTTTCTTCTGAACGATGACTGGGTTGGCCAGCCACTCAGAGTAATCAATCTCCCGGATGAACCCAGCTTTCAAAAGCTTGTCCAGGTTCTCCTTGATGACTGCGACCTTCTCCGGGGAGAAGCGACGCAGCTTCTGGCGCTGGTGTCGGAGCCGATCCCACCTGCAATTTGTGCTCGATCACCTCCCTCGGGACGCTAGGCATGTCCGCGGGCTCCTAAGCGAATATACCTTTGTTAGCGCGAAGGAAGGTGACGAGCTCGAGTTCCTATTTGGGACTCAGCCCGGCCGAGACATGGACGCACTTGGTCGGGTCGCTCTCGTCGAGCGGCACGGCCCTTGTAGCTCCGCTGGGCTGGATCGCCGCCTTCTGGCGAGCATTCTTCTCCGTCGTCTCCGGACCGCGCTGGGGAATATGCCCGCGAGAGCCAAAGCCTTGGTTTCGCAGCCGTGCGCCGCCTGTAGGTCACCTCGCACGGTGATGACACCGTTGGGGCCAGGCAGCTTCATGCACCGGTGGCCATAGTGGTTGGCGGCCATAAACTTGACCAAGGCGGGCTGCCCGAGGATGGCGTTGTACGGGAGGTCGCCCTCGACCACCTCGAAGGTGACCAGCTCGGTGCGGAAGTTGTCCGAGCCGCCGAAGGTGACGGGCAAGACCATCTGCCCCAGGGGAATGGTCGAGCTCCCGGACACGATCCCGAAGAAGGGAATCGCGATGCTCTTGACCTTCGACCGAGGAATCTGCATCCGGTCAAGCGCCCCTGCCTGCAGCAAGTTAAGAGAGCTGCCGCCGTCGACCATGACGCGACCGATCATGTGTTGCCGATGGTCGGGTCACGACCAAGGCGGTCTTCGTGTCTCGGGCCATACCTAGGAGAGCGTCCTCTCCGGAGAGAAGGTGATGGTGGCCCCAATTTCACTTGCGTAGGGCTGATCGATGGGCCTTGGTTGTGTATGAAGCGGAAGTACATTATGTTGTCTCAGGCTTATCCAAGGACGTAAACAACTCGGGAACGATATTGATGTGTACCTAGCTCTATTGGTGGAAGATCTAAAACACCGGGTTACCGGGTACACGTATGGGATGCGTATAAACGAGAGAACTTTACTTTGCAATCGCTTGTTGTTCTCGCACCATAAATGATTACCCCGCCTTGCTAACCTGGGCTGTGCCGTGAGTACAAAAGGTACCAAAGCCAGACTCATCGCTAGATGATACCGAGAGTTTATGGTCAATCACTTCCAAAACCGTGTACATGGCCATCGTAGGTTCCTTCTGAGGAATCACCCATATCGCAAGATGAAGCAACTTTTCACTAAGGAACGAAAATGGTTCAGCTCCAAGGCGCTTTGAGCGGAGAGATGTTCATGACATTGTTAAGGATTTGGATGTTGCGATGGAAAGGGACGAATCAAGTACCCGTGAAAAGAGCATGTGGAAGAAGAGATCAATATTCGGGACCTACCTTACTCGGAGCACCTAGAAGTTCGCCATCGCATCGATGTCATGCACGAGAGAAGAATGTCCGTGATGGCGTGATTGGTCTCTTACTCAACATTAGGGGTAAAACAAAGGATGGTATCAACACACGGCTTGACTTGGTCGATATGGGCATAAGACCCGAGTTAGCACCGAAGAGACCGATAAAGGCCGACGTGCTTGGAACTCGCTTGTTATACTCTGTCAAAGGCCGAAAGAACTGAATCGTGCGGTGCTTGCATGGTGTGAAAGTTCGTCGGTTACATTCCTCCAACATGAAGAGACTTGTTTCGATGCAAGATTTGAAATTAAATGGCATGAAGTTTCATGATTGCCATGTGCTGATGACACAAATGCTTCCTGCCGCAATTAGAAGTATTTTGCCAGTCAAGGTCCGAGAGACAATCATGAGGCTGTGTTATTTCTTTAACACAATCGCCGAAGGTCATCGATCCCGAAGGACTAGATGCTCGCAAGTTGAGGTGGTGATGACTCTATGTAATCTTGAGATGTATTTCCTTCATCATTTTTCGATATCATGGTCCATCTCATTGTTCACCTTGTGACGAGATAAAGATATGCGGCCGTTGTTCCTATGTAGCATGTACCCGCTCGAGAGGTACATGGGAATTCTCAAGTCTTACGACGGAATCGATCTCGTCCCTGAGGGTAGCATTGTTGAAGGTTATGCAATGAAGAGGTCGCCGAAGTTCTGCGTCGATTACATGGCCCGTGTCGAACCGATAGGTGTGCCTCGATCTCGCCATGAGGGAGGCTCCAGGTATCGGGACCATCGGAAGGAAAGCAATCACGCTTGATTCGCTTGCGTATGCTCGAGCCCATTTCACGGTTTTGTAACACATGGTCAGAGTGTCCGCTTATATCGCCGAGCACAAGCAATGGCTAAGGCAAGAGAATCCAACACGGCAGAGTCTTGGATCACGAGACAAAGATAACCTTCACTCAACAAATGGTTGAAGGAGCGACCTATCATTGGGAGCTCTTCGATGACACGACATGGTTGGCAAAAGGACCAACTTTACAGCTTGTCACATAGAAAGGATATGACTTAAATGGGTACACATTTTACACGAGATCGTGATATGAAGAGCATAAATCGTAACAGCGGTGTCCGTGATAGATGCATTCAATAATACCGCTGGTTGACGAGGAGCTCCTACTATGGGTTCATAGAGGAGATATGGGAGCTCGACTCGCATTTTTCAAGATTCCCTATTTCGTGTCATGGTCCACCTCCAAAGACGTGAAGGTTGACAAGAATGGCATCACTCATCGTGGACCTCGAACGCGTGTCGGATACCAAGATGAACCATTCGTATCGCTAACCAAGTTGTTAAGTCTTCTATGTAACCAATTCGCCCAACAAGAAGCGCCACGTAGTTCTTCAGTGGAAAAGGAGAATTGTCTGAGTTGAGAATGTAGTAGATGAGGAAAAGTACAATCAATTTGATGAGTTGCCACCCATCGGAAATGACATCCTCGTCCCGTAAGAACAACATGAGGAAGCAAGCTACACACGCCGATCATCATGAAGGGCTAATTTTCATACAAAAGAATAAGCATGTGGAGTAGTTATGAGAAGGGTGCATTGTCATCATGTTTACAAATTTTCATGTGTAATAATATTACATGTAAGGTTGATACAACCCATCATGCTTTGTACATATGATTGTGATGATCTTTGTAAGTAGCTTCAGAAGCATCCTGAATTATGTTTATACGATTGTGATGACCTTAGTAAGTAGCTTGTGAAGCATCCTAATTATGTCGATTGTGATGACTATCTTCCTTCAATGCAAGGCAGAGCTCATGACTATCTTCCTTTAATGCAAGAGGCAGAGCTCCTGCCATTCCATTCAAAAAAATGAAGAGTACTTACCACAAACGGTTCTAAAATCGAACAATCTGTGATGTTTAGATCACAGACGGTTCTAAAATAGAACAGTCTGTGATGTTTATTATCACTGCATCGTTCTAAAATAGAACCATTCAGTGATGTTTTGTTATCACTGCATGGTTCTAAAAGAGAACACTGCGATAACAAAACATCGCTGACGGTTCTATTTTAGAACCGCCTGTGGTATTGTCTCCTATATATCTCTGCAAGCAGACCTCATTCACACCAAGGCCAAACCCTAACCCACTCAGGACCTATTGTCTCCGCTGGCGGCTCCCCTCGGCGACGGGTGGCCTCCCTCTCAAGATCCTCCTCTCGACGCCCTCCCGCCATCGACCTCCCCTCCCCGGCATCGACATCCTCCCCGGCATCGGCATCCTCCCTCTCGACGTCCTCCCCGCCATCGACCTCCCCTCCCCGGCATCGACATCCTCCCCAGCATCGGCATCCTCCCCCGCAGCGACGTGTTCCACGGGGTGGGCGCTGTGTTCTTGTGCATCTCGGGCTTCAACCGTGATTCTCGCGCTTTGCCTCGGCTTTGTTGGCTCGGATCCAATGCTACGTAAGCAAATACGGTACCCTCTCTCAGGATCCGAGGATCGATGAACCGATTGAGTATTTCGGGGACTAGCCATCGAGCTAGAGGCCGTTTCTTGATCTGGAGGCACTGCCTGGCCATTTGCTCTATTTTTCGGTGTTGCTCGCTAGTTAGTGAGTTCGGGACACTTTCTGTGATTATTCTCGGTCTTGCAAAGGGCCACCGATCTGCGGCTTGGGGACCTTGCGTGTGGGCTTAATGTTCAATGATGATTTAGGGGATGGAATAGACTAATTGTGACAACAAATCTTAGCAGTCAATTTCACTTTCATATATATATATTTGATTAGCTCTATTGCAAACCTGTCTTTATATGCTTAGTTAGTGAATATTTCGCCATCGCTATTGTCATCTATCTTGCGTCGCTTACGGTAACATTTCACTATCTTGTTTCCTTAGCATTGCTTCGAGTATGTTATTTATCATCGAAGAAGCTTGCTTTGAATGATTCACTATTCTTGTGCATATAAGATAAGCAATTGAGTAGATTTATACTTAACCTGTCAAATATTAAATCTGTTATTGAGATAAAGTTATCACAATCTAGTCTATTACTTGTCCATTATGGCGAGGAGGGCCTTTTAAGGCAACCCGACATCTGAGAACATTCAAACAATCAATATGAGCTTTATGCTAATTGCTTTATTCGTAATACTGTACATGTTCATATGTGAGATCCTGAGCTTCTGTTCTATTATTCTGTTAACTATCAAAGTTCAATCCATATGTATTCTTCTGCTTGTCTACTGTGTGGATGTCCTAGTTTTAGGGGAGGTGCTGCCGAAATTTTTATTAAGTTCGGCAACCTCCTAGTTCGCTTCTTTTGCTAAAAGGCTAATAACAAGCCATTTAGGCTAGTTCTTTTAAAAGGCTAATAACAAGCCAAGGTATCCACAAACTCATTCACTCTAATGTGATTTTATTTGTTCTTCTCTTTTAGTTCGCCTGAAACTATTTTAACTTGTAAAGAAGATGTCGCCCTCTAATCCATCGCCCAAGGACATGATGTGCCCTCAAAAGAAGAATCAACCCGCTACCGCAAGAGGACCAAACAAAAGGCCAATGTAACCGATATACCATTACGTAGATCGATCCAAATGATGGGTCCCCTAGAAAGCCAAAAGAGGCAAATAATGCATTTCAGAGTATGTGGGATAGTAGCACGAACGGGTCCGATCACGCTATCTTCCCGGAGGTTGGTGACTATTGAGGCTCGCAATGCCTTGCCGACGGAAATTCTTTCATCGCTCAACATTCCGAAGAATCCGCCCCCTAGTGCGACGGTATGCATCGCTAGCGGCAGAAAGGCATGGAAGACCTTCAAGCATACGCCAGAGACTACGCCAAGAAGGATTTGGTTCCATACTCTAAGTATGGGTTCATTGATGAGGACACGGGGCGCTTTGTTGGCTTGAAGACTATGTATTTAATTGCGGCCAAAGTGAAGCAAACAAGGCCTTGCAGCAAGGAACACTCACCCCACGCACTTCGCAACCGCCGCTCTGGGGAAGAGCGCGAATGGGACAGGAGGACGAGGAGGGTATCGTACATTTCCATCGATCACAGATCAACGTGCGAGATCGCTAAGAGCGAGGTCACCGCCACGCCCTCCGCAACCGCCTCCTTTGTAAACCTCATGGACGAGGAAGTCCGCTAACGCGTAATATATAAATCGAACTACCAATTTTACGTAATTAGTCCATGACTTCATAAGTGAAATAACTTGTCCGGATCTTGCGGTAGCGTTGAGTACACAATCCAAGCGATGGCTCTTTTTCCCGTGACAGGAGAAGATGCATCGTCCATAGCCTTGGGAAACAAGGAACACCCTGATCATACAAAAGGCAAAGGGGTTTTTGTTCCATGGAAAACTGGATTCCCAGACGACTTCCACATATACCGAAGTAAGAAGAGAACTAAAGCCGAGCGCGAGTCAAATCTTATAAAGAATTTGGAGGACAAGTTGAGAGGAGAGTTGAGAGAAGAGTTGAGGGGAGAACTGAGAGAAGAATTTTATGAAAGGATACAAATCCTCGAGGAAAGGCTCACCAATCAAGAAAGAAATACTGCACAAGCCCCAGAAGTATGTCCGCAAGTCACCCCATCGCCTGTAAGAGCAACTGCATGCATCCGCTCCTCCAAGTGACATAGATGAACATAGCGGACTTATCCTCAGATGTGACATTAAGGTGGCCACGCTGCAATCTCCAAGTGAGAATTAGCAATGGCACTGCTCCTCCGACGGCTACTTGGGGCATGGCGATCCATCCACTAAGGGACCATGGTGCACGGTACCATGATAGCGCCGGTTTCACCAAGGTCAATGTGGGCGGGTATTTGATAGTTTCAAAATTGTCGATCTACGAAGCCGCCAAACGCAGCGAGATCGTGAAACTTGGGGATGCCATTGGCACATTCATCCAATGGCCTAGCAAATGACATCTCCCTGTCGTCCCTTCGTCATGCAACAACCGCGACGATCCGATTCGCCATTGTATCGTCGTCGATCGGGCCATACCAAATCAGCAATCGAGAGCGTACTCCACTTGATGTACATAATGTTGACCTCTTTCCTGCCCATTCCTCTCCGTGAAGGGTTCATACAAAACAAAGAAAGGCAAGGACAAACGAGAAGAAAGACAGGCAAGAACAAGTCGACTATTCATCCGCCGAGTTGGCTAAAAATACAAGCTAGAGAGCGTTATTAACGAAAGGCAGCAGAACTTCACTTAGTATACCTTGCCAACAATCGCATAAGTGGTACACCCAAGAAGCTGGAAAGCCGTGAGCGTGAACGCATAACAAGTATCGCCGTAATTTCAAGTATGAACATCTATTCAACTACTCGGGGGCTACTTCGGTCGATTTTCCGACTTGTTCCATCTCTACAACCTCGACGCCGCACTCATAAGATGTCGACCTTGTAAGTGTGTGCTATCATAGTCTACATTCGCCTAATAGTGATAAATGTCCTCCAATATATATATAATTCGCTTTTGTATATATAGATACATGCAACTTGAAGCGACACGGCGAGAAACTATCGATCGGTTTCTCGACCCACATATAGTCTCAAAGCAAACAATGGATGAGGATATAAACATGGTCGAGAAATACGTGATAGAGGCATTGCTAGCACAAAAGATAAAGAATTCATACTTATACCCCATAACCTGTGGTAAGTGCTACCACATGCTATACTTTGTCTGCATCTTGTGCACACAACTCGCTTTCGCTCATTGTCCATTGTGATATACCTGTGTAGGTTTCATCGGTTCTAATTGTAATTGAACCAGCCATAAACCGGATTAAGTACCTTGATTCCTGGACGTGGCGTAAACCACGACTTGACACCTATCGCAAAATTACTCACCGGTAATCACGCTTCCTACGCACATGGTCGTGTAAGTTGTTCCGTGTTTATATTGCTATTGAAATGGCTTAGGCTAACCTTTTGCAATCTTGTAGAGCGCTCAAACACGTGAAAGATTGGACTAAACTACAAAGATGATTTGAACTTTCCAGATCCGCTATACACAACAATTCTATATCAAACCCCGTAATAGTGACTCTAGAACTAACCGTAGGTTTTATTTGCAATGCCACCAAGAAGGTCGTGGAAATAACCTATGTGGATTTTATGTTTGCTACAACATGCAAACCATCGCCGCTAAAAAAATAGTAGTACGGTTAAAATCTGCGTGGTCGAGGCCCATTTGAGCAACATTAGAGGGAGAGTTTGTTTCTTCCCCGCTCACCGAGGTAATACATAAAAAGGCGCTGCTCCACGCAGCCCGAT